>JAUMHF010000015.1:5973298-6015269 GCA_032359275.1 Microctenopoma steveboyesi | reverse complement strand
CACTGTATTTGCTGTTCTGTTAATAAACTCATTTTTAATCTGACCACTGAGAGCCACCGAGTTTTTCTACGACATAATAATAATAATAATGAATACTTTATTGATCCCCTTGGGGAAATTGTTGTTTGAACAGCTGCTAGACCCATGTCTGTGCTACTACAGGGTATCAGTGTCTTGTCCAAGGACACCCCGACATGTAACCTGGTGGGACAGGGAATTGAACTTGTGCACCTTGGGTTTGAAGTGACTACTCTACTAACTGAGCTATCATGCTTCCCCTACAACTATGAACTCTTTTTGCAGAGTTTATCTTGTATTTTCTTTAAGCAACTTTGACATTTTCTGTTCATGTCAGAGGAGGACTAAATGCTGACTAACAGCCTGTGCGTTTTCAAGATTAAAGGTAGAGACAGAAATACAAGAAAAGTCATGCATCACTTAGAAATGCCAAAGGCAATTCTTTTATGGTGTGATACAGAGAGCCGATGAAATCCAATGCGGTGTACCGTTCTCGATAGTAAGTGAACACTTTATGTGAGAGCCAAAGCACGTCATTTGCTAACCTAAAGAAAATCGCAAGAGTCATGTTTAACACGTTGTCTTTGGCATCAGTTATTTAGTGCGCATTAGTCTTCTCTGTGTTTTCTTAACATCGAGATCCTGCATTAACATGCACAGTATGCACACACATTGACACGTGTACTGTCCTTGGATGAGCCATGCAGCGCCCAAAGAAACGATCCATTGTGACAGGCACCTCAGCCCTGTTAAAACATTTATTGGAGCATAGTGGGGTCACCTTGAGGCCTGTTCTGTGACTGCCTGCGCAAGTCAGACTCCTTGTGGGATTGCATTAACATCACTTTTTTATCATGCAGATTCACAAACCACGGTACGTCTGATTTAGAATTTTTAAACAAAAGGATAATAGAGCTAAAAGCAGCATCAGCATCATAGTTTGAGTTTCTGGTTTACATTTTCGGATATGTATACCGAAAAACGGATTCCAGCACTTTCGATCGAAGACACTTAACAGATACAGTGACTGTGTCACTCTGTGCTGTAGTAGAACGACATGAATACAGTTGTTTTACAAACGTTCGTTGTGTGAACATCGGCCACTCAGTATTTGGATTCTTCTTCTAATGGTAATTATTTTAGAATTGCCTGGCCTGGTAGCTCAATGGGTTAAGCGTCAGACTGGAATACAGCAGGCCTCAGGTTCGAATGCCAGTCTGACTCCTAGTCCATCTCCTACCTGGTGTGTACCTGAGCCAGACACCCAGCGCTAGCTCCTTGTAAGTCACTTTGGATAAAAGCGTCTGCCAAGTAAAGTAAAGTAAAGTAAAGCAACTGAAATCTAGCTGAACACACTATATAGCAAAATAGACTACAGCATATTGCATTTTGGATTTCCAAAGAAATTTTAAAAGGTATTGAAGACATTACCATGTCACTAGAAGATATATGTGTTGTAGATCTAACGATATCAGGACATTAATTAGACCATCCATCTAGTCTTAAACAGTGGGTCCCCATTAGCTTGATTCCCATCAGCCAAATCTGTAGTAACGTCAACTGTTAATAAAATAAACAAATTGAGAAAAGTCATTATCCTAAAATGAATTATAAAAATATATTTAGTTGCAGTTAAAAGCTTTGCTGCTGCATTTAATCGCACGATATTTCACAATACAAAATCACTGTATTATCAGCCTTTTTGTTTCTGCTCCTGCTGTTCTCGCTTACACGTCTCCTATTTACAGCACACATACATGCAAACTTCCACATGCCACTGTCTATCAAGGTGATGATTCATGGTGGGTTTCCCCATGGTAATGAGTTCAGCACAGGTTGGACAAAGATTTAAGAGTGGGACAAACAGACAACATGACTCACCACCGCAGGGACATAACAGTATATCATCGGCTCCACCTTGTTCTAATTTCATGCATATATCTCCGTCTGTATGTTTGTGCTTCCACATGGAGCTAGCTAAGTTGTGCAATACTCATTTGTTGCTGCAAAGGTATTGTCACAACTTCCTCTCGGTCTTTTGCACGGATGCGTGTGCACCTGTGTGTGCTTGAGAGGTTGATGTGCCAGGAACTCAAACAAGCAGTAAATTCCGAATCTGACACCAACCTCTGTTTATTTTGCAGCAATTAAAATTCCTCAGAGCAAATGAAAGCCTCAAACTATATTGAACTTCAATAGTGTCACAGATGGCTCGATCTATCATTGTCAAAATTTCCCATCAAAGGGAAGGGAGTCTGTCTGCAATGAACAGATAAACTGGTTAGAGATGAATACAAATATACAATATATATGATAAATCGACAGCAAGGCAGGTGCAGGGAGATTGAATTCGCATAGAAAATGAATTCACTGAAAGAATGAATCCAGCTGGCAAGCCTCCTGCAATAGGAAAGACCCCTGTTATTCACTTTTTGTACCCAAGAGAGCCAGACGGCTGTACGAGGTAAAACAGCGATTTAGAAAATGATTTGCTATTTACATGGAGAGGAGTGGGTGATATGGATTGCTGAATGGATGGATGGATGAACAGACAGATTGATACACTAATCAGGAATAAAACGGGGACACGACACTATTTGACCCCGGACTGATTGGCATCACTTTTATTTCAAACTTTTTGGAAAAGAGCAGTCCTTTAATAAACTGATGTTTATCATCTTGGTTCAGGATGTTAGTATTAGCTAATTAGAAATTATATTCCAGGTGTAAGCATCACTGACCCAATTTCATAAGAACCAATTTAATTGTTAGATTAGAATTTTTTCTCTTGAAACCACATAGACTAGTGTAGGAGATTAATCCAGGGCATCGCCAGAGTTCATCCCCTGAGCACCATGTCTGTCTATACAAAATGTTATGATTCTGATGATATTTGAGATATTTCAGTTAGTCAGACCAAACAATCGATAACACTGTCATTCTTAGAGCTATATTTTATGGTGAGTAAAATAAAAAAGAACAGTACAAAAGGAAGAAGTCTTCTGTATGAATCGTAGCCAAAAGCAGGGTCGATCAAAGACAGAAAAAAGTGAAGAAGTGATGCAGACTGGAGAAAAATGTGATAGAGGGAAGGATAGATAGATAAAGACACTTTCAATAAAACAAACTCCTGAAGAGTGCCTGAAGGGAACAGGGTGGTCAGAAAAAGCAGAAGAAGCACAGAATAAAAAAACAATCACAGGAAACTATGGGAAACATGAGTGAAGGAAAATAAATGGCACCAACAAAGTCTGTTGTGGCGAGTGATAAGCAGCAGACGCACTAAACAGATGGAGAAAAGGGAAAGGGGAGTTTTTCAACAGAGCAGCATATGGTGAAGTCTGTTCCAAAATCCTTTTCATGCAATAAAGCACAAGACTCAGTTGAGAGAAGTCTGGTCCAGCAGCAAGACAAAACCAGTAACTCTGACCCAAAGCAGCAACACACCCAGATGTGTGTGTGTGTCTATTTTTGTTTGTGTGCCTCTCAAATCTCTGTCTCTGTGTCTGTCAGTTGCTTAAATGTGTCTGTGTTTATGTTATTTATTCATGTGTGCCTCAGTTCGACTCGGTGAAACTTGTGCAGCGTGAGGCTGTTTGGGTTTTCCCTCTTGGTTTTGGGTTTCATCTTCTTTCTGCATGTCTGTCTGTAGCCTAGTAAGCAAACGCACAGTTTGAAGCTTAAGAAGATGTTCGACTACAGTCAGTTCACCTCAACAAAAACGTAGGAGGATCAACTCAAAATACCGGGATTGTGTCCCTGTGTTTGACTGACCACTTTTGAGGAGTGATGGAAGACAGTGTGCAGTAGTGGTATACAACCTGAAAAATACAGATAATCCACAATCCCACAAATGTACAATTTATATGTTGCTTTTCAAAAATCTTTTGTCTTTATATACACTTCTGGAGTGTTTTTGTATGCTCACACGTTTTTGTGAGAGGAGTGATAACATACTTATTAAAGCAATTTGAAAGTCTCATTTTAAAAAGTGAAGCTTTTCCACTACAGAAATCTGCTCACTTGTTGTGTACTAAATGTTTTCTGGATCTTGTACTTCACTTTGCTCTTTCTGGAGTCCCCCAAACTTGACAATGATACACATAAAGTTGAATGATAGTCTGCAGTACCCTAGACACATACAACTTGCACATGCACAATCATCTGCTCCCTAAGGTCCTGTGAGCCTTTTCCCTCACATTAAATAAGTCACATAAATGTCTAAAATTATTGTTTTTTACAAGTCAAGATAGTAACACACCTCTAACTGGACAATTGCCTGAGGCACTACTGGATGTCTCTTGCAGAAATGGACTTGCACACGAAAACACAGCTGTCTCTTTCTGACGGGGCCACTTATGAGGACACAATGCATTCCACAGTCCCTGATAGTGTATTAAAGACACACACAGACAAACAGAATTTACCAGAAGCATGCACACACACCAAATGTACTGTATGTTAAGGTACTGTACTGTGTGTAACCTCCCCTGTCACATGCACAGTTTTATCAGTTCAAACTTCATCATTAGATCTTAGTAATTGACAGCTTCTGAAACCATGGAGTGAAGCTGCATCTGATGTAGCTATACTGTAACTGCTGTGACAGCATTATCCAGTGTGTACAACTTCATTCTGCACAAATGACTGGTTATATTAGCAAACCCACTCCAGGGAAACTCTAAACCAATAACACTAAACAAAAGTTTCTAGCTGCAATGCTCATTCCAGACAATACATCAGGGCCCTAAAACTAACCCTAGCAAAAAAGGAGGAGCACAAAGCAGTTTCGATCTGCACCTGGAAGCATGGGGCATACCATGTTGCTGGAACAACATGGTATGTTCTAATTACAGTAGAAACTAGTGCAGCAAAAATGTAAAAAAAGAAAGACATTTTCATTTCTTGTCGCAAAGGAATGTCAAGATGCAGAGAAAGAAAACGGGTACTGCAGCCACTGTTTACACAATAGGAAAAATCTGAACGAAAGATTTCCACTGAATCCATCCTTAACAGTTCGCAGTATTTTATACGTAGACACATCTTTCCACCCTCATTTTTCAAGTAATTAGTTTGCAGGTGTCACTCGAGCTATTTTGAATTGATGTTCGCATAGCCGTCTTGTATCTTGTATATATCACGGTAATGTACATGTTTCTCCTACCTCTATCTGCAGCGTGGTGATCTCTCCCTCCATCTTTCTCTTCAGGGGCACCTGCTTCTTCTTCAGGTCTATCTGTCTCTTCTCCTCTTTATTGGCTAACTCTAAGTCATTTATCTCCTTCTCCAGTGTCTCTAATGCTATGTTGCCCTTCGTAATGGCTGCCTCTTGGATATTCACCTTCTCATAGTAGTTTAACAATACCTCCTCATGTTCCAACAGCTGAATGCCACTGTAGGTGACAAAAACATGGCACGTACAGTATTTAACATACATATGTAGTTAAATACTGGAAGTGAGGTAGCAGTCAGGTGTTTTGTAAGCTTTAAAAAGTTAACTTACAGAAAATTGCGGCGCTGAATGGCAGCTTCATGACTCTTATTTATTTCCAAAAGCGTTTGCTCTTGGAGGTTAATCATTTGTGTGAGTTTCAATAACTCTATTTTGTTGTCGTCACACAGCTGATCTACCTGACGGTAATTCCATTCAACCTAAAAGACGTTCAATGAGAAAAAAAGGTTAGTGAGTGATATGTTTTCAGACCCATAAGTGGACACTGAGTGTAAAGATAATTATTGGCTGAACTTAAGAGTAAGATCATCTAGATAAAAATGCACAAACCACAAACCAACACTTACAAAAGTAGTACAGTACAGTAGACAACAGAAACAGTACCGTTTATAAACTCTCAACTGTCTCTAGTTTAATTTTTTGTTTGATAAAGCTACAGTGACTCAAGTCAAAAACAAACAATCATATTGCTGTTTGTAAAACTTTTCATCTGTTTATTTGAAATGGTCACATGTGATATTGGCTTTTAGAAATGAAAACATGTTTTGACTGTTCTCGTTTCTCTTTCTGCTTTCACCTTGCAGATCATATTGTGTTGTTTCTCCTTTATTTTGGAGCTATTGGAGACCTTCATACGAGCCTTTGTGATTGATCTGAAATGGACACAAACACATACAATAAGAAGGGTACATATAGAAAATGGGCACTAAAATGCTACTGCATAATTTTGTGATGCATGTTTGTCTTATTCTGTACATTAGCATATATTATTCTGCTGTACAAAATATACATAGAGATAACAATTATTGCTTCTTCTAAAAACACACCTCTCCTTGTTGATGACAATGGCGCGCTGAATCTCTGTCTCATTTTCCAGGACCTTAACCTGCTCCATCATCTCTGTGATTGTCTGTGAGGCGATCTGCTTCAGCTTGACATACTTATTCTTTTCTTCCATGATTATGTTGCACAGTTTAGAATGCTGTAATATTCTAATAAGAAGGGGAACAGAAATAGCTGTGAACTTATTCCTGGTCTGCATTACAAGAGCTGGATACAAAGAACAGATCTTTTGCATTCTTTGCGTGCACGCATTTGTTCTTTTGATCACTTGGATTTACTAAGCCAGTGGCAGCTTTAAGATGAAGTTGTTGCCAAGCATCTTGGTAGCTAGCATAAGACCTATATGGATGTCAATAGCTCTCAGTGGCTGACTTTTTTTTTTTTGCTAAGACTTTATGTCAACAGCATGCATGCTTGATGTTTGGCAACATTGACAACATTGTCATAATGGCATCTCAAATAAACAATAGGCAAAAAGCAATGATCGGTGAATTACAAGTGGTATGATGGAAGTAATGTGTGATGGCACATATTGTTGAAAATCAATTTACTATTCATGCTAGACAGGAGTTGTGAACAACGATTGTTAAATATGTCTTTCATATTACAACTACAACGACAGGATTCACACTAATTATCACTGTGTCCTGTTCTGGCTTTAATTAGTTGCAGTCACGTGCAGTCACATCAGACTGAAATCTGTGGTCGTGACCTAACTGAATGTATTGTAATAACTTGCTGTTGTACTGGGTGGTGCCAGATGCATTACTCTAAGTCTGACCAGTGAAGTAAGACCAATTAGTAAGTTATGGTTTTCTGCTCAGGCAAAATTTGCAAATGTCTGAATTAATTTTGATTCCAGCTCTTACACAGATCAGATGAGCCAAATAACCAGGGAATCACTCACCAGTTGTTCAACTGGCCGCAGAAACACATTCTATACAGGAATTCCATTGGCTGATGGTGAACATGTAGCTCTACTATCTAACTATGATGTACTATAACAGCAGCACTCTCTGTTGATGCATTCTGTACAATACAAAAAGGAATCTGTGATGGTATTTACTAAAATATATTGAATTGTGCAATGAATATTGAGCTCAATATAATATAATGTGTGTGTGGAGCATACAGAGAGAAAAGGTAATAGAAAAGCAGTAGGAGAGAGAAAGACAGTAAACATGTCAAGACAGTGACAGAGAATTAGATGATTATGCTTCTCTTAATACCATCTATTAACATCTTAGTACTAAAGGTTCTCTGAAACGAAAATCTTTATCACGAGACAAACAGACTTTTGCTTTAAATGAAAAAAAGGCTGACAAAAAAAACAACAACAGAAAATAACCTGTGCTGCAGCATAGTATTCAGCTTGTTGTGGTCCATGATGATCAGGGCCTTTTCTTGCAACTCGTGCTGAATGTGCTGGTTCAGTTGCTGTGAACGAGTAAAACTACAGTATCATCACATTCATTTTGGAGCTGGTCACTGTTGACTTTTTATTATATTATTACTCCATAAAAATGTCTTGTGTGAGGAAACAGCAATTTATTTTAGTCAGCAATGAAAAACCTCCTAGAACTTAGTTTAATCATTTTTACAACTTCCCTGTCACACAAACACCAGGAGTGCCTAAAAAATAAACATTGTTTTTTATCGAATACACACATTAAGAGCAAAAATGCAGCCCTATGTACATTGTCTGCTATTTGCTCTGTGTGCGTGTAACTGAAAGTGTGTATTTGTGTGTGGAGTTGGGTTGCACCTCTGCTCTGAGTAGTTCACGGTGCTTCTGCCCTCTCTCTTCTGCTTTGATCTGTGTGAGACATCTGAGGTTATGGAGTTCTTCTCTGAGGCGGTTTGACTCCTTTAGCAGCTCCTGAATGATTCCATACTGCTGCTTCTTCTGGCCTTCCTCCTTGGCCACTAATAGCTGATTGGGAACACATTTAGGGGAACACATTTAGCAGCTTCACCCAAAAAAACTACTATGCTGCACACAGATGGAATCAGCTTCCTTATGACCTGAAATTTGCCCCGACATAGAAACTTTTAAATCAAAAATGAAAACTTTGATGTATTCATCTGTCTTTAAGTGATTGCACCTTTTGCACTGTAACTACTCTACCTTTTACTTTACTTTACTTACAAGGAGCCAGTTCTGGGTGTCTGGCTCAGGGACACACCTGGTAGGGGATGGACAAGGAGTCAGACGGTTTTCAAACCTGTGACCTTCTGCATTTCATTCTGACGCTTAATCCATTGCGCTAGCAGGCCTTTTAACTTTGTCTTTTCTTATTTAATCTAATTTATTTAACATTCATTGTTTTGTTGATTTTAAATTTTACTTTTTAATGTTTTCACTGTTTTTTCTTGCACCTGGAAGGCACATTGAACTGACTGCGTGTGAAATGTGTCATATAAATCAAGCTGCCTTGCCTTGCCATTTAAGAATGCTCTCAATAAAAGTGAACTGCTTATGAGGAAGGTAGATAAATGTTGTATTTTGAAACTTTTCAGGGTCACCAGATTCTTTCCAGTGTTAGGGTTTTAAATATGTGACATGTAGGATGACAATACATGAAGAAAAAGGTGCAAAACATAGCGAAAGTGTCTAAATTCCTAAGAACTAAAATAACGCTAACATATAAAAACACAGGAGCTGTTTGATTAAGACTTAGCTACAGTAAAAGAAAGACAAATCACATGCTCTTCAATGACAGATTTGTGCAAAGACTGCTGCAGTAGACTGCACTACGCTTTGCAGTCACTAATGATACTGTGTCCACCCACTCTCTTTGTTCCCACCTTTTTTTCAAAGCTGACTTTGAGAGCGTCTATTTCTTTCTGAAGCTCCATCCTCTGCTGAATACTGGCCTCTCTTTTGGGAACATCATCTAACTGGAAATCAGAATGTAAAGTCAAAATTAAAAGTCTGTTCAGATTTTCAGCGTGTGAAGAGATCTATTGCAGTTCATCCTTAATCGTGGAATAAAGACTGTAAAATGCAGTCATTTTCCAAATTGTAGTCCATTTGACTTTACAGACTGAGGAAGGAAAGGAATTCATTAAGTGCATATTCAGTCTCACATTAAGCTCTATAGTGTCTATTGACACTTAAAGTGCTCACCAGCACCTGTAAAAAAGTGAATGCCTTTAGGCACAGGATGCCACTCTCTGCAGGGTAACCAGCACCCACTTTCAATGGTATGAACTACACCACATCACAGTTAAAAATTGGAAGCTGGAACAAAGTTAACTACTACATCAATAACTTTAAGGGTTAAGGCTGTAAAGGTACATTTTTTAAGCTGCTGTACACAAAATACTGTAATTATTACCTCAAAACCAGTGTAAAACTTGGGATACAGAAAAAATATTAAAGCCATCAATTACATGCTGCATTTTTGTGGGAAAAAGCGCATTTGAATGCTCTTCTAGACAACATGTCTGGTTTGCAGATTAGTGGAAATGAATAATATTTCCGTTATGTGTGTTTTCCCTAATGTGTCATAGTGACTTCCGTTCTTTTTGTCATGTGCTCGTGAGATGTGCTGATGTACATTCCCGTGACTCTTGCTCTTCTTTAAAACTGTGCAGATCAGTAAAATTACAGGAAGCTTAAAATAAAAAAATATTTCCACACCCATGTGAAAAGCATTGAAAGTTCCTAACCAACTGACAGTACATGTAATAACAATAATACGATTTAGTGTTAATATGTGGAAATTGTTGATATTAATATTTCTACTACGCATATTGAAAGTAACAATCAGCAGGTCACCTGTGCCTGTAACTCATTGTAGATAGACTGTGTGAATACTAGTTGTTCAGTAGCTATGGTCAACGCATGCTCCATCCTCTTGAGGGCTTGCATCTGCCTAAGGAGAAGCAAAGGCATAGCAATTATCAAATTTATAAGACAAAGGCTCCTACACTTTATCATTTATCTAGAATTTGGCTCATTAGTCAGCATGTGTGTCAAATATAAACAGTTTTAACTGTGTTTGCAATGTAGCTTAACAAACGCTTTACATCTTTAGTTCTTTGGTTAAACTAAAAGCCTATAAAACATACACACACAAAAATAGCCAAGAGGAAAGCCTCATTTTTCCACCAGCTCTGCACTTATTGCTCCTGAATGCTGAGCACACCTGACCCAGGTAATACATTGTGTAGGATGGGGTAAGTTGAAAAAAAAAGCAACAACTAGGATTGACTACCTCTAAGCTAAAACAATTCAGAAAAACTGCAAATAGACAACTCACCACCTGCTAAGAATATTTATTGACTAAGATGTAAAAACATGTGTATTTATATTTTGAGACAATTATTTTACCTATTTTTCTCTCTGAGTTGCAAACACTGGTTCTCATATAGATGCTTTCTATCAAACATGATGTTCTGTAACTTAACTTCCAGGATTCCTCTGGTGAGAAAAAAACACATTTATGTGAAATTACAAAACAAAACCATCAATACAACTACAAAACTGCTAAATTCAATATTGTATTTATATTTTCACATATATCCTGAATAATTGCTTTCTTTTAAAGACACCTAAGATTGCATCAGGGATTTCGTACCTTTTACCCATTAATTCACCCTCCTGCTCCCTGTTGACTTCTTGCTCTTTCACCAGGTGTCTGGCCTCCTTGTGACTGGCCTCTACTTGAGCTCTGAGACCCTCAAGCTCCTTCATCACCTCTGTCTTCCTCGTCCTAAGGGAGTGGTTACATTCTTCCGCTTCATTTACTTGCTGCTCCATTTCTGAAATCTCCATATTTAGTGCTCCTATCTTCTTTATTGCAACACTAATATTTTTATGGGGGTGACAGAAAAATGTAAACATACAAAAGTAGTAAGTATCCATTAATTCTCTGCACCTGCCTTGTACGATTGCACATCTTATAAACAGCAAGTGCATACATCTTTTATATACACCCCCCACAGTACCACTCAGCTTTGTGAATTTCAAATTACGAGTCGTAGCTCACACAGCTCATACAGACGATTCCACTGCACCACTTGCAAGCCAATTTGAAATAAACATAAAAGACACTGCAGTAAAGCTGCAAGTGGAACTGTTCTCTGGTGATCAAGGGGCTTCTGACTGCAGCAGCACTTAAATATGAAATTAATGATGTCTTATGCACATGCTTGTCATTTTTATTAAATTAGAAAGATTGACACCTTCAGAATTTCTGAAGATAATTTAACTGTCACTATAAAGAGGACCTTATTTTTAGTTCTTTTCTTATTTTGACTGCACTATGCATTTCCACAGAGCTGCAGAGTAGACTCTACATCAAAAGGAGTGTAGCTGCAAAGATACATTGCAGAGAGGAAACCAGGATGATGTTGTTTTGCAGGCAAAAGAGAAGAGAAAAAAGCAATTAAGCACATTACTGCTCTTTTTATTAGGAAATAATATAGCCTAATAATTCAGAGGTCATCCAGCTTAACCCAGTTAATCCGTATACACATGCCCTAGGTGGAAAGGAGGAAACGGATTACATAAGGATTTTAGTAATCAAAAGGTGTCTGTTTTACAGTATGTCCCCGTGTTTAAAACATTAACTTTCTTGCTTTCTCTCAATAAAGAATATTGAGGGGATAAATATACTCACTCCCTTTTAGAGCACTTCCGTTCAATCTTCTTTAAAATCTGGTCCGGTGTGCTGATGAGCTGGGCCTTTTTAGCCTTATAACACAAGAAGACAACATACACACACACTCAAATGTAGCAAAGCAGATGATTTGTTATTTTACTTATGGTGTACTGCTAGCTATGCCCACACACACGCTCACACAGTCAGACCTCTTTGAGCTTTATGATCTCCTTCTGGTCCTCCAGCTCTTTCTCTTCTTTCAATATTTGCATTTCATAGGTTTCACCATCTTCCATCAGACTTCTGTGAAGCGAGTGAAAGTAAGATACATGCAGAAGTACACATCTACTGAAATGGTGATTAACAGAACTTAAAAGGTTCAGCTGCAGTCCTTCTTACGGTGCTCAACATACAAGCCCTGAAAGCATGTGTAATTTAAAAAACAAAAGAAAGACAGTGTAATGTCATGTAAACATCACACCAAGCTTAGTAATGAAATACCTGACTTCTAGTTGTCTCTGGGCCACCTCTTTCCTCAAATCCTCATATTTTTCATGCAGGGCCTTTGTTCTGTTCTCTAGTTCCTGCAGGACCCAAAACACAATATGAACATTATTCTCATATTGCATATTTACATAACAGTGATGGCAAAAAGTCCGGAGATTGCACAGCCAAAATGAATTTTCTCTTTTGTTATTGTCCTTGTCCTTTCATTTTTTTCTCTTGAACACATCTTTTTTTCTGAAAAATATCAATTCTATCTTCAGCTTCATCTTTTATGAACCAATGCATAATATAGCAGGAAATTAATCCACTTCAAACGTCACTCTGAGGCTGAATCAAGTACAGTTGTGTTAGTTAGTAAAACTAGTTCTTGGTTGTAACTCTAAAGCTTATTTTTACCCTTTTCTACCTCAAATAGAGCAGAATTGTATGCGAAGCCTTGACAATTATGAGCATATTTGTGTTTGACCTAGAGAAGAATGCAAACTCCCCCAGTTCATTGGACTTTTTCATTAATGTTAATATTTCACTTGATGTAATTGCTTTAATACTGCACATTGTTTAAATTACAAAAGGATAGGGGTTTATAAAATTACCTATTACACAAACAGTATAGTACATTACTGTTCTGGTAAAGGTTAAGCTTTTTATTCTGATTGACATTTTAATTATCGCATGTATTGCGTTGTGGTACAGTTAATAGTGTTCAGCTCTTATCTGTTCAGTGTACCTTTACTGACAAACTAAGCAAGCAAAGATAGAGAGAGAGAGATGTCGGTTCAAAAAGAATATTTCTCTCGAGACAATGTGAAGTCTTTCTATATCCAATGTATAGAATATTTTGAAAGACTCTAGACACTGTAGTTTTTGAATGCTGTGGAAATTAGCTAGGGGCTTGAGAGTTTTTAGCACATTTCTGTTGTAATAAACAGTTAACTCAAGCACCCAGTATCTAGTAAGTTCATGTTAATTCAATGCGTAGAGAATCATGTGTATTATAATATATAAAATGTATATTTGTATATATATGACTATGATACATAACTACCTTGATTTTCCTGTTTGAAAATGTTTCTCTATTTGTTACAAGGGTTAAAACTTGTTTAAGTCATTCACCATCCTTCTGTATGAAACAGAGATTGAAATATAACATATTTCTAGTTTTACACCAAAAAAAGAGTCCTTGGCAAGTTACCATATTAAAGGATTACACCAGGGTGAAGGCTAAAGTAAAATTCATATTTATCCTATGCAGACTGTAATTCATGCTGCTGAAACTAGCCCTGGATGTTGCAATGGTGAACTTACAGCAGGTTTTGGCTGAGTCTCATCTTCTTTCTCCAGGTAATGCTTTTCTTCCCAGAGACTAGAGGTGATGTAATGTATGGTGTTGAGAAGACAACAGAACAGAGAAGTGAAAAACAGAATGTGGACAAAATTATTCTGACATGTTTCACTTCCTGGTTCAAATGAATGAGCAATGCATGATGGGAACTTGCATTTACACAAAATACACTGATTCAGTTTCTAGTAAACCAACCTCAGGCTAAATCTGCCTTTTCTGAAAACAAAGAATGCAAACATAAAGTCTTCTTCTCATCTTGTTTAAAGCTTTTGGATAACATTTCTTAACATTAGTAAAACCAATATGCAACACTGCCAAAGGCAGTATGTATAAATGCATACATGTAGTATAGCACAAAAATAACAGTATAAATGTGCATAAAGAATTCTATGAATTTTTAATTTCCCGTTGGCAGACAGGTTTTGAGCAGTTCATTAAGGTTTGTATGGAATAATTTTAAGTCAGCTCCCTCATTGTGAAAAATCTTCCAATAATACATAGTGTACAGCTGCACGTTTCACAAAGTAAATGTCATTAATCTTCCTGACAAGTTGATATATGGAAAAACTGCATGGACACTAAAATACGTGACTGGAAAAAGTGCTGAATTCTTTTGTATCTGTTTGGCTAAAGATAAAAGGTGCAAATATTTTAAAAGGCAGAGTAAGTATTTGCATAGTGAGCATCTGCTTGTCATATGCAGACTGCTAGCCATGTGGACAAGACAAGATGGGGAGAGACCAAAGAACAAAAGTCAAGAAGAGGCAAAGCGATTTGGCTAGATGGAGTAAAGGTCAGATGAAGTCTGCACAAATAATATGCACACTCAGTGTTTATGAGTGTACACACGAAGAATACTCTGTATGTGTTTATCAGTTAATATCAGTTATCACTAGTCCTATAACTAATATTGTCGCATTTCAGTGGTGGGTTTTTGTGATGTGAGGCCATGAGAAATGAAGAGATGTGCCTAAAAATTACTAGGCTACAGTAGAGGAATTAGGAAAATTAGATGTAGAAACCTGGTTATTCAGTGTATGTACACCACCACTGGTGTTTTAAATTGCACTGACATTTCTGCTGCTTTAAATGTTTAGAATTCAAATATCATTTCAAACTTTGTGCAATCTCCATATAAGACCAGTAGATAAGATGTGGGATCAAATAGTTCTTCGCCATAATACTTAGCAATGTTCCAGTAACTCCCCTTGGACTCTCGAAAAGAAAGGTTTGTGTATAGAAAAGAGGGAGATACTTGAGTAAGTGTGTTATTTTCCATTTGTATGGGTGTGTTTGACCCTTTGGACAGTGGTGTCTAGAGAGTCTGAGGAAGGAAAAGAAAAACCTGCTGCAACAAACAGGGAAATTGGCTGTAATGAGAAAAGAGACTGATGGGAGTGAAAGGAAAATATTGGTGAATAACAGACACCACTTCAGGAATTAGATAAAAAAAACTACCCAGTGTAGAGAGAGCACAGACATCCACAGCAAACACAAAAATCCACTTCCCTGTACATTACATAATTGCATGCCTTAACTTTAACCTAAGAAATATATCTGAGAATATGTTTTTTAGGCAACAGGCCATAATTGTAGGCGACACTGAAAAATTGATTCACCTCTAAAAGTAAAAGTCCTTTATTCCTATTAGACTGAACATTTTCAGTTGTAAAGAAAAATTGGGTGTTGGCAGAGCAAACTGTACACACTGTATCACTACTCTGTGTTTCTCAATCTCACCCTCACCTTCCTCTAAAGTCAATGGAAACTCACAAAAAGTTTCCTTAGTTACTTAGCTGTGATTGTGTGCGTGTATCTATGTGTTTGTCTATCTGTGGGTGTTTGTCCACACAGATGCTCTTCTACAATACACACACACACACTTCTCTCTTCACCATTCAGTTTGACTTGTGTATTTTTTCCCACTTACTCTGTCTCTTGGTGTCCTATAAGTGGTTTTAAGCTTGTATGTGGGTGTGTGTACAGTGTGTATGTGCATGTTTGTAAGTTACACAAAGCTGCAACACATTTGATACAATGTTGTTTAAGCCAATATGTGTCTGAAAATGAAAATCATAGAAAAGGGAACTGCTATAATCGTGTATAATGTACTGACGTACAGAATGTATGTAGAGAGCTCACCACTTCAGTTGGTGTTGTGTCTTGTACTCTTTGTCCTCAGCAGCCCTCAGTTGATTGTACGCCTGGAGGAGCTGTTGCCTCAGTTTGCTGACCTTACTTTCTGGCTGCTCAGAGGTGATCTGGTCGTCTGTTCTCTCCACCTCGGCCTGCAGCTTCTTCAGTTCAGCACGACACCTCTTTGCCTCTCCCAAGAGCTGAATCTCTGAGTCCTGGGTACTATTGGATGCAACAACGATGGATATACAGATACTACTAACTGAAGATTACATAGACCAATACCAAACGAAGATAGTAGCATCAGTCCTTTGTATTTAGTTATTTAACATATTACAATTTAGAGGCCAATTTAATCATTTATTTCTATATGAGGACATGACAGCATCATCTATTGTCCATGTTCTATTGTCATTTCTAGGAAAGCTAGCCAATAACTAAAATATAAACAATCCAATAATCCATTTAAAAACGAGGCATCCACACTCATATATACACTACCATTACATTTTTGGACGCATACAGAAATGCCTATGTTTTTGAAGTAGAAGCAGATTTTTTTATTTAAATTCAAATCTGAAATACAATGTAGACATTGTTAACATTAACAATGACTATTTTTTATACAGACATATGTAGGTCTATAATCACCCAACATTAGTATTGTCATAAATTAAGAAGATAACTGATCATTATAAAACCAAGCTCACTTTCTGGCTGTAACAAGAACCAAAGAAATATTTCTAATGTGCTGTTCCCTCAGCATGATTGCAATCAAATATCTCAAAAATATAAAGCACAGATATGAACTGGTCTCATACAGAAGAACAGGAAAACCTACCTCTTCAGGGTGTCATGCAGCAGCCTATAGCCGGTTTTCAATTTAGTTAATTTGGTCTGGCTGATCTTGCCCAATGAAAACAACTGGGAAACACAAAACCATAACATTACAAATAATAATGTGGACAGAAAACAGAAGAATGAGTAGTAGGTATTCAATATGCTTTATAAGAATGTGATCTGGGCAGACAAGCATTTCCAAACTCAGCATATGACTGATTGCTGGGACTTGCATTATTTTTCCTAAACTTTCACTTTGTCAAAGTTTCTGATCTGACCTAGACCTGCATGTAAAATACATAAGGTATTAATAATATATAGCATACTGAGGAAATCTCTTGTTTTCGCCATTTTCTAGATACAATACTGAGTGAGGCAATATTTCTAGGAACCACATACATTTCTGATCAGCAAGCAGTTTTGTGCAATATTGTTCAGTAACAAAATTAAGTTCCCCAAGTTGAAAAATGAATCAGGAGAGACTCTAATACTGTTTTAAATTTCATAATAGTCGAAACTTGGACTAACATTGCTTTGTTTTTGCTGTAATTTTAGTTGCTGTTGAAAAACAACACTTTCATATCTGTTTGGACTTGCCAACACAAACTGATCGACCACAACAAACTCCCTGATGTCTGTAAAGGGGGTTTAACCCAAGCTAGATTCAATAAACCTTTAACTTAATAGTATCTGAACATCTTATCATATTCAGCATAAAAACAAAACTCTGAATATCTGCAATCCAAAGAGAGACGAAAAAGTATTAGAAGCGATCCATGCATTATGATAAGCAACGTCAGAGATAAAAAAAGTACCATTACCTCAGTAATTTACCAAATGTGATAAAAGGTACAAAACCTAGCATTAAGAAGAAGACGTCAGGTTAACTGCAGTCCAAAAAATGGGAAAATTAGAGTTAAATTTCTGTTATGTGAGGCAGTGCTCTGTGTAACAGTGATATAAACAGTGGATAGGTGTTGTTTCCCTCTTATCTTCAGAGGCAGGTGCGGAGAGTGGGGAGTAATGAGGGATAGCTTTGTCTGTATCAAAGAGCTGCAGGACTGAGGATATCTCAGGTTGGACTGGATAGTAGTTAAACACACAGAAATGAAAACACACACACACACACACACACAACGACTGATATCTCATCCTTCAAACATTAGGGATAGAAGATTATGTTTTTAGATTCATCCCATTATTGTTTATCCAGCTATTGCTAAATGTGCTTGCAAGTTTCCGACCACATTCTACGGAGGCTAAAAGGACAGAGATATGAATGTTGTGAATAGTGTAGATCAGAGCTCATGTTAATATGATTTATTCTGATGTTTCAGTCTATTAACATCAGCACCATTAGCATCACCCAAGGTCATATCACCACATGGAAAATGCCTGACAAGAATTATATGATCTCAGGTGTAGCTAAATACATCACTCTTACGTGTTGACCTGTTAAGTGAATCTTCTGTTCCTAATTGAGTTCTAATCTATTTATGAATAGATGAATGACCAGCCTTCTTTATTATGAATAATATTTATGAAGATAAATGGATACACATGTGTCTATTTACTCATCTACGCACGCACACATTCTTTACTGAAAAACAGCACAAAGTCTGCCAGTATGTGTTTGGCGTCGCTGGTATGTGAAGTGTGTAACAAAAAGAAGCTGCAGGCTTTAATACTCTGCACCCTCAGGGAGAAAAATAATGACCAGCGACGTGAGGCACAGCACTGCATATCACCGAGTGATAGAGAGAACCATCTCTGTGTGTATTTCTACCTTTATGTCCTCATATTGACAGTTTGAATTGGAGTGGAGCCTACAGCCAGATTGGATCACTTTGTTAGGAGATGTTTTTGTTTCATAATCTCTTCCTTTCTGGAGTGTTCAGGACTGAGAGCCACTTCTGGAGAATAAATCAATTACTGAAATTGTGTCACCTCTCTAGAAGAATGACACGTGCATGACACATCTAACGTCCTGAAAAAAAAAAAATCCAATTTCATGACCCTGTGGTTAGACATCACATAATATATTGAAATAATAACCATGCCCCACAATCAATCAGTGCCAAGTTAATGACTTTCCAACAAGTTTACAATAACAAAACATCCAAGCCAATGGGTGCAGTGACGCCAACTCTGGCGCAGTAGAATGAACTATTCATTGTAATAACCTTCAGTGCTTAAATCATTTGCATAGGATGCTCCAGTTGATTAGCTAATGTTTTAATAATATTTGTGTTAAGTATGTGTTAGAGCAATCGTAGCTCTGACAGTGTAAAAAACACCATAAATTACCACTTCACCACACCATCACTATATACAGTACAAAAACAAGTTTGTTCATTAATAAAGATTTCATTATCTGTTTGCATTGCTAAATATTTAGACCAGTAAGCCAATTCATAAATCTATAGTGACATCACAACAATTAAAACACAGCAGTGAAGTTGAAATGAAATATACTATTGTTTAACCATATCATTCACCGGAGCCTGAGAACACAGTAGTGTAGATAAAACCATATCATTCCTCAGGGAACCAATTTATCAGACTAGAAACAGAATATTTCTGTAACTTATTTAAATTGGATTGACTTTATTCATTTTAATTTAGTGTTAGGAGTGAGCTCTGCATGTGTATTATTTTGAACAATATTTTTAAATTCAGAGAAGAAAATGTATGCAGGATTTACAAGAATTCTCCTGACAAAACAAAAGAAGATGAATTAAGTAAAACAAACATTCTCCTGCTGCTGCCGGCTAACTATAGATTTTTCAGTAATTGTGCCCACCTGCAGAGTTACTGGTGGAAGTGATGCAGTGTTTTCAGTAAGACTTTGAAATTTAAACTGGGTCAAGAGATGAAGCTTTAAATTTTGCTGACATGCCGAGTCAAAAAACAACAGCAATGCGAAAACAAACATCAAGTGGACATTAGTGTCCCTTGTTCCTGTGAGTCATTTTACTCATGAGAGGACAGACTTCAGAGTGAGCAAGGACGACACACTGCACTGACTGCAGGCAAAGGACCTACCTTTCCTCTCTTCACCTACCTCCCTGCCTTTTTCCTCCCCTTTCCTCCCATTTTAGTTTTTTCAATTCCTTTTCCATTCTCACAATCTCTATCTGAATCCTATGGCATTTCACAACGCTGCTAAAATGGTGTTTTGCATTACGGAATAGTGCTGCCCCTCCCAACCTCTCTAACATAGCACCCTCCCTCTTCCCTCACTCTCTCTCCCTCACTCGTCCTGATATTAATGACACAGCTATCTGAGGCAGCAGCAGTTCCCCTGCACTCTCTCCCTCCTGCAGGCTGCACTCATACACACTCTCAAACCAATAGGATACTGGAAACACATTCATTTACACACACTTACTATACTTACAGACAGCTGCACACAGACACACAGAGCATACCATACACACTCACCGTGAGGTCATATTAGAAGTGGTTCTTTCACTTTACACACTTTACAAATCTCACGCTGAAAAATGAGGACAATTGAGCTTGTAATTTATGCCGTTCTCCTGCTTACAGCCACCTTGGTGCTGCACACCAGCTGGGCAGCGGATTTCCCCGTCAACTCACATCAGAGATGGGACACTAGAGGACCCTACACTTTGGGATCTGAATCTGGTACTCCAACCTCCTGCCCTATGAAACTTAGACCATTGGGGCAGTGCGGGAGCTCTGGGGCAGAGGAGGGGGAGGACTGCTCTTACCAGCTCACCTTGCCTCCCCTCACTATCCAACTGCCCAAGCAGTTCAGACTGTTAGAGAAGACAATGAAGGAACTACAGAGCCTGAAAGAGGTAGTAAACAAGTTGAGGACCGGGTGCCATGAGTGCCGTGGGGCACGGGGCAGTGGAGTTTTTGGAAATCAGCAAAGTGACCAAATACAGAGGGATGCTGGAGGACATCTAAAACAGGACTTGGCAATGCAGGAGGTGCAAGCTGGGTCCAGCCAAGAGGAGAGAGGAGATGGGATGGCCCCTGGAGCTACTGTGGATAGTACAGGACCGGGGCAAGGTTCTATTTTTGGGAAACTTACACCAAGCCCAAGCACTATGCAGGAGATGCAGGTAAGAGGCAGTTTACTCTCACTTACAAGACAGTTGTTTTTGTGCTGTTATTATAGACCAGTGCAAAGCAATATAAAACCTCTACATAAACATTCAGAAAATCTTTAATTAATTTCTCATAACCATCTACATGTATGTGCTATATCAACCTAATTTAAATTAGGGTAGGGAATGTGTACAGTAACACATTAGCACATTATGTAAACATTATTTAGAGGCCAATCCAAACCGTGCTACAGTGGATCTGCATCAGTCTCTGTTTTTATATCCAAACACATTCAATTCCAAGGAAACCAGCACCATTATCAGCCATGTGAATATTTTAATGACACTAACCTAAACATAGTAAAACTGCTTTTTTAAACATTCTAGATATCTCACCTAAAGTTGTCCTGTCAAACGTACTAAGCTGGAATGTAAACCCAATGATAAAAGACCTGTAAAGTCCTACCTGGCACTAACCCACCAGGGAAAATTCCTGCTAGTCTAAACTGGGTGGAGAATCAGCATTAGACATAAGCCAAATTTTTCTCTGCTTGGTAAGCTTGTTGACTCTCAGCCACTTTGGCAGACAGCCAACCATCACGCAGATCAGTTTCCTTTCTAAAATTTAAATTGCGTGATAAAACAATAAAGTCATTTTACTAATCCACCTGCTTTAGATGCTGTGCACATAAGTAATCTTCCCACCACTCTGGCCATTCCCAGGTGAAGATGAATAAGATGTCAGCCAGCTTGCGCAACGCCCGGACCCAGATCTCTTCTCTGCAGGGTCGATTGGAAAAGATCAACCTGATAAACATGGACAACGTACAGGCTATGGTAGAAAAACAGGTGGAGAACCTCACTGGAGTGGTCAACAAGCTAAGCTCCACATGCACCTCCCAGTGTGCAGTTCAGAACGCTCCTCAGTGTAAGTCTTTTACAGAAATTTGGTTTGTAAGCATTCTTAAGTTTTAATAATTATCTAGTCTCGTCCCTGACTATTTTGTTCCACTCCATCTCGCCATTGAAGCCCTTTCCATCTTTTCAGCTAATTACCAGAGTATAATGTTTATGTATTCTCTTTCAAATGTTTTCTCTCTCTGGTCGTCTTCGTCTATTCTGTTCTATCTTTGCCATTTCAAAGAGATCTATTCTCTTCTATCCTCATTTGATGTCATTTTTGTAATCTGACTGAATAAGAGGACCTTTTCCTTTCCTGTTCTGTCCTTTTCTATTCCCAAAAGATTACCACAGATGTTGTTGTGTATAAAACGTCCAGCACAAACCAAACATGACCAGTAATTTGGGTTGTTGAGAGGTGACTTATCTGGCATTAGATCTATGCAATCAAGCCTAAGTGGACATGGGAACTTGTAATCATTACAAACCAGCAAACACCCACGAGGTCTGTATTTTTGGGAAATTAAATCTTCCAGGCAAGTGGTTTGTTGTAACATATCTTCACCATTAGCAAAGTAAACAACATTACCCATTTTGGGAGATTTGTATAATCAGGAAAATAGTTCCTCACTTCTGAAAAGATACTGTAGTGAGTTTACTTTGCAAAAAATAGCTATCCATATCCACTACATCACTAGCACAGCCTCAGTCACTGCAGTTCTAACAAAATTGTCTGCAGCAAAATAGCTTTAGGTTGAGATCATACTGTCCAAAAGTGAAGCAATGTGGGAACTAAGGTCAAAATGAAATATCAAATGCCCTGTTACATAACTATGTCTAGTGCTCTGTCATTTAACTAGTCTCCATATGCAGTAACTCAAAAAAGGGGAATAGAGAAAAGACAGATACTTGGTTTCTATGATACTATTGACGTGTATATATAGAAAAGGGAATGCATTACCATGTAGACTGTGCAAGACATCAGATGGGATTGCAAAGTAGTAAAACTAACATTTGACTTTATACTGAAATAAAAGATCATTAATATGAGGGTGCAGTTGAAATCCAGGTTACTATTTGGATTGAAATCGAATAATAGTCTGTATCTTGTATGAGTGAATGCAACGCTATATTGGGGATTTTATATTGAAAATAGATGTGAGCTTATTTCTAAGTAGATTAGCTGGGACAGTGGTGTGGAGAGAATCCCAGCATGTGCTTCTTGTGATCCTTGCACATCTTCACTAAATTTGCCTCTTTGGTCAACCTGTCCATCAATCCTGTCATCTTTCCCTAATACATTTATTCTAAATGTATCTGTACTTCTCCCCATTTTCCTTCTTTTTTCTGTTGCATGCTCTTTCATTTATCTTCTCTTGCACTAACTTTCCCTGTCTGTCTTTTCTAAATCCCATTTCACAGTGCCGTCCCTCTGCCTCCCCTTTCTTATTCTGGAGGTCATGCTCTTGAGTGCTCGTTTTTGCATAAAACAACTAACTCTCATTATCTCTTTCTAACATCCAAAGAAGTAATGTAGGCGGATTTCCCAACATTAGTCATGGATGACACGCAGGGTCAGTAACACTTGTCTTTGTACATCAATCTGTCATGTTAAGCTCAAGAACTAGTAAATTATTCTGCTGCAAGTTTGGAATTGTGCCTGATGGTGTCTTAACTAAAAATCCAAAAGGCAGACGAGAGACAGCTGTTGTTACTATGGAGATAAACTAAATTTCAAGATAAGACTGCTTTAGTTTCACAATATATAACACTGTAACTGCTGCTTTTAAAAATAGAACTTTTTCTAAAGGGAATGTCTCATAATCTTTAAAATATACTCTTAATCAATGCATCTACATGCTATTAACACAACATAGTAAAGAAAAACCAGAAGAACGTGTAACTAAGGACAACATGTGGTGCCCAAGCATTTTCAGTCCTCTGATCACTTCTAGGTAGGCACTAAAAACACATTTGTCATGTGTCTCTTGTATCACTCATGGCTCCCAAGGCTGAAAGTATTTATTTCACCCTCTTTGCAAATTCTTCTCCATACTGCAAACACTTCATTTTCACTGCTGCAAGACTTAGTAAGGCCTTGAGGTGAATAGACAGCAATTCCCGTGTAGTATTTCATTTAGGCTTTTGTGGGGAAAGATTATACTATCACTTTGGATACACATTTCCTTCCAGTTGCTAATCTTACTTGAGCACTGGTTGTCACAGAACACAGTTGATAACAGAGTTGCCTTCCTATTATGCCAGTCTTTACCCATCTCCTGTCAAACAGGCAATGAGATATTCAAGCAGTCAAGAAGTCATCTATAAAAGCATGTCAGTCAATCTGTCATCCAAAATTAGCAGCTTTTAAGAGAGCAGACTACCACTTATGAAATGATGGGAGTTAGTAAGCAAGGAGGGAAGCAAAGTAATCTGCAAGCCAATTAGCCATTATGTGGACTAATTCACCTCAACAGTCAGACAGCCAATAAGCCAACAGTTATTTGGACAGCAATGAGTGGCTGATATTAGAGTTATTTAGGTCAGGCACAGTGCCAAAGTGAGATGAGATGGTTCTTGTCTGTCAAGAGACACTGGCAGCCAGGTCAGACAGATGAGGACAAATGGGGACGTGTAGATGTGAAGTGGATGAACCGCAGTCAGACACTTTTAATAAAACAGGCACTAAAATAATTTACAGGTCAACAATTTGAATGCCAAGTGTAGACAGAGCTGTTAGTGTGACAAGGATGAATTTTAACCTCACACTTTACTCGAAGACCACTCTCCCTGTGAAGTAATCTACTACCTGCAGCTATCCTTTACCCGTAATTTGTGTAATGTGAAAAGAAAATACAGTAAATTGTGAAAGTCAAAGCAGATAGATGAACGGTGCATAATGAGTTACAAAGCCTTCTAATTTAATGATGAGGGAAGAAAATCTAACCTTCCACTGATAGTATAGAAATATATAAAAACACATTTCTCTAGCCTGCTATCCATTCTAAACCTAACCTCCCTAGACCTTCAGAAAAGAATCCCCTGCTTGTGTTGTTTAATAATCTACCAAACCACTAGGAAGGTTTAACAGTATGCCAAAAGCCTATCAGTAATAGGGAGTGTTAAACAAATTCAGCATCTTGCCTGCTCAATGTCAGGATGACTTAGGCGTCAGGTGATGCAAGGGCGTACACCTCTCCAATCCAGATTTACTTTCCCATGTTTTGATACGCCTGTTACTTACAATGCTTAAGTGTGAGCTGTTGGATACTTTTGGCCCTTGATTTTGAGTTGGGTCAGTGGCCTGAAATGCAACACAAAGGACAATCTCAAAAGGTAGAGAAACACTGTAAGTGGACAGGTATGGGAAAAAGTGGGGAAGGAGATCTGAGAAAGCAGGAGGTGTGAATGAACTAAGCTAGTGCTGCAGCACAATAAAGACCTTACAAGGACCTGTTTTGTTAAGTCCTGGGAACAGTCTAGCTGCAAAAGACACTGGACTGTTTTGTGTTTGAATACATTCCCTGAAAATTAATGCAGGAATGAGAACTTCCACAATGGTTAAGGCAGGATTTCCTAGGACTTCTTCCTAGGTTCACTTTTCTTCTCTTTTCTTTTTTTCTTCTTTTTTTGTCTTCCTCAGCCTGAGGGGCTGTTTCTATTATAGTCTCTTGGTTAGGTAGAGAAAAATGCCAGAGCAAAGTGAAAAGATTATTGAATATCATACTGTCACATTCCTTAAAATTTGTACTCTTTATCCCATCTCCCTGCAGTTATTTTAGCCCCTCGGGACTGTTCAGAGTACAATGTGCTGGAGGTGAGGAAGAATGGTATGTATCGTGTGACACCTGATCCCCGCAATGGCACATTTGAAGTTTTTTGTGACATGGAGTCCTTTGGAGGCGGCTGGACTGTAATACAGCAACGGCTCAATGGCTCTGTCAGCTTCAACCGCACGTGGACTGAGTATAAGAATGGCTTCGGGAACCTCAGGTATTATCCTACCCAAACTTTTGAGATAGAAACTAGTAACCACAAGATGGAGAGTGTGTTAAACTAGGATGATGAGGGATATGGTGATTCACAAACCCCAGAAATAAATCAAAATTGAATCTGTAGTCAGTGCAACAGGCCCAAATGTCAGGGGGAGCAGATAAATTCAACTGCAGTTAAACCTTATCATAACTGGAATGCACCATTTGCTGAAGTAACTATAGAGGCGTGCTAGACTCCTAATCACACCAATGCACCCATTAGTGCGCCAATTTTAACAAAGTTATTTTCTTGCCCTCTTCCCACAATATAAATGTGACAACTTACTCACATATACGCCTGTTCTCACTATCACCACTTGTTTTCATTATCATGGATTTATAACACATGCAAAACAGAATAAAAAACAAAACAAACTCTACATGGCCACATTGAACTTGTTTAACAGATCATACACTTGTGAAATTAGTTATTTATCAACTGTCTAATCAAGTGTACAAGTATATGAGCTTTTTATATCTCTCTTTTTAATCTGTTACATTCCTTTCCTCGATCCCATTATGTGTTTCCCCTATGCTCTCCTACAGAGGTGAGTTCTGGTTGGGCAATGACCATATCCACTTGCTGACAATAGCCAAAGACATGATTCTGCGCATTGAACTGGAAGACTTTGAAGGTGTCCGTGAATATGCAAAATACGACCAGTTCTACGTGGCCAATGAGTTCCTACTCTATCGACTGTCTGTCAGTGGATACAGGTAAAATTTTAGATACTGTCACTGCATGCATGTATGATCAAATATTGATAAAGGAAAACTGCAACATTTGTATATTGGTGTGTCATTGTAGTGGGACTGCAGGGAATGCCATCAGTTTCAACAAACACTTTAACCATGACCAGAAGTTTTTCTCCACGCCTGATCGTGATAATGACATGTACCCCTCTGGAAACTGCGGCGCCTACTACAGCTCTGGCTGGTGGTTTGATGCCTGTATGTCTGCCAACCTCAATGGGAAGTACTATCACAAGAGGTACAAGGGAGTGAGGAACGGGATCTTCTGGGGAACATGGCACAACATGTCCACAGAATACTACCCTACTAACTATAGACAGGCCTTCAAAACTGTCAAGATGATGATACGACCCAAAAAGTATGCTCCTTAAAAAGGCGGGTAAATGTATAAGTATAGTGGGACAGACAAAAAAACAACAAACGCAATGACGGTAGGACAACGGCAGAACAATTCTTGGACGGTCTCAGAAATTCATACACATTCACATAGTGATGTGTTTGCACACCTTTACACATACATGTACATACATGCATATACTGTAAATGTACACCAAAAGACTCCAAGCCCTATAGACAGTTTGAATGCAGTAATAAAAAATTATTGTGAAAAGGTTTAACTGTGCTATTACTGTAGTGAGAATGGTCATCAAAATAAGGATACTAAAAGACAATGGACTATGTATCATGATGAACTAATGAAAAAACATACATGCAGCTTAAAGGCCACTCTTCTAAGGGGCAGTAATATTATACTGAGGGTTACCATCCATGAGAGATTTTTCACAGTTTCTGACACTCCAATGTCTATTCTGCTGCCTCTTGCTTTAAACCCAGCTGAGACACAGCACACAGTTGTAGTAAAAACTAATGATCTCTCATTTTCTCCACCCTAAATGACTTCATAATTAACAGCAGCCACTCAAGTGAGGTATATGAGAGCTGATGATACAGTTTGGAGTGTGGCTAAAATTAATTGAGAAAGACTTTCTGCTTGGCCAGAGTCAAACTACAAAAATGAAAACTACAGGCAGTGATACACACCACACTCCTTAGGCAGCAGAAATCAATTTATAGCTGTCCTACTGTTTCCTATATCATATATGTATAAATGTACACTATATAATTCCAGTCCCAGTGTAAAAATGCAATCCGTAATACATTATATTGGGGCACAAGTACACTGCATTATTTACATTTTAGTAAATTCTATTTGACAGCAGCCATGGAGAAGGATACAAAAACGGTTCCACCTACTGTTTCCCCATAGATCTGTGTGCACTGAACTACTGCACACTTCGTGATGCCATACACCAGTGTTCATGTGTTAAAAATCCACTGTGGCTCATCATTTGTACAATACTGCTGCCTAATGTTAGAAAACCGTATAGCATCATTTAGTCCATTTTATACACACTGTGAATGAAAGTGATGAGGGTAGAAATGTTTCACTTTAAGGATGTGTACAGTATTTATTTTATTTTGTGAGGTATGATAGCTTTTATATAACAGTTCATAGGTCACGTAGTGTAAGGTCTAATGATTGTTGAAGCAATATGAAGCGTATTGACAAAGACTGTGCATTATTGTGAGCATTCATAGTAATTCTGTGTGTATTTGGAGCTTTGTGTATGTACAATATTGATCTTTTTTATCATTCATATTTAACTGTCATGCCAAAAGATATGCACTTTTTATATAAAAAATATTAAAGTTCTAACTACATGGCTGTGTACACTGCAGTGCTTGCCAGTTTTACCACATCCAGTGTTGAGCAGGGGGAATTCATAAACAAAAATACCTTACTGAGGTATCTGCGGGCAGTCTGGTGCTAACAAAAAGAGTAGCTGAGGTTCATATTAAATGGATTAATAAGGTATTGACTCAATAAAACAACTCAATAAAAGTAATACAAAAATTTGCATAAAATGTACATTATCAAACTGTGTGCTGGGGACTAATGCTTGTTTACTGCATGGGATGATCAAATTATTAAAAAATATATTCTGGCCTACAACTTGATAATTTCCAAATATTAACAAGTTTAGATAAACACATGCAATCAATGATAACTGATAGTTTATTCATCATCTTGGGGCAATTCTTTGTGGTCAAAGACATGCAGCCTGTCTGGACTGGGACTCAAACTGCTCACCCTTGGGTTCGCCCCTAAGAGATTAGCTTTCTTTTATACTGTATCATGTTTTGAAATGATTATTGATGATTACTTTGATGCTTGTAAATGCTGTAACTACAGCTGCCAAATGTAATATCTGATTTTTGCTAAATACTATTTGCATAAAATATTGCCATTTGACTATATTTACGAGTCTTACCTCATGTAGGTAATGGAAAACAGTACTAGCAGAAACATCAGCACTGGCTAAGGGCTGCTCTTCTGGGAGCGAAACATCAGGTGCAAGGGCCACCAGAGGGCCTATATCCTCTTCCTCTTGTTCTTCCACCTCTACTTCTCCTCTGCTGGGAGGCCTGCTATCCTGCTGATAATCTGACAGACTCACTGATAAAAAAAACAATAAGATGATCAGAAAATTGGACTAAAAAACTGTTGGTTAAAATTGGTTAAAAAACTTTAACCAATTTCGCAGATCATCGGCAGTTATTATATTTATTGTATTCTTGTCATTCCCTAAAATCATACTATACCACAACCTCGGTTCAAATAACGCATTCTAAATTTAACTTTTTTTATAACTAACGCATTTTTAGGGTTTTACATGGCTAGTTAGCTAAAATACTGACATTATGTAAAAACATTGACACTTGCCAAACGTATTTTATGCTAGCTAGTCACTGCCCACTCAAAGATTAAACTGAAGCTAATCAGCCAGCTAGCTACAAGTAATGAAAATGATTTGTGTCAGTGTTTGTATGCTAGGAAATATAACATGCAAGCGTCTTACTTTTGAATATCTTGACTCTCGCACACGTCCTCGGGCCCCCGTTATCATATAAAACCTCAAAGACAGTAACTACTTCTGTATAGTTTAAATCTCCAGAGTTTTGCTAACTCTTAAAAGCTAATGTTAGCGAAACCAAATCACAGAGTTCCCTGAGAGCAGTGTTGTGGTTGCCATAGCAACGACACCGCAGTTTTCCCGAGATGATGTCTGCTGAACATCCTATTAGCACTTCGGATGTCTGTGTATACGCTTCAATTGTGTTTTGTCTTGCAGCTATGATATAACTTCAATAATAAAGGAAGTCTAGACATTTTATGGTACAGTAAAGTTAGTCCAATATTCTTGCACTTGCACAAACAGCCCGACAGGTGGCAGAAAACTACAATGTATTGACCACACAGATACAATCAGTATTTAAAGGCCCCTTCAGATTATTCTGTCTACAAAAATCAGTAGAGGCTTCATGCAACTATTTCATTTCACATATGGCAGATATGTGTAAGGTATATACGAGACACCATGCTGCAGAGGTGAGCGTACTACCTTTTCATGTGCACCAGGAAAAAGGAGGTCATACACAAAACATTCAGACAACAGACTCATCAGGCTGACAAAGCATGTACACAGAAACAACCTTTAATGTTGTATTCTGCCTTTTTTGTTTTGTTTTTCTTGGCATGTTCAGCTTCATTTCACTCTTACCGTATCTGTCTAACTTATAAATTGGTTGTCTTGACACAGGAGATCCATACAGGATTAATCACCTCTTCTAAGATAGAAGTTCCATGCTGTTTTCCCAGTGTAGGTTAGTATGACTGAACATAAGTGTTAGGTAATAGGGAATACCATACTGAAATAGATTTTACTTAGACTTTATAAACTGGCTAAATGGCTGCTGAACTCACCTGGCTGTGAATTATCTAGAACTAATTTTTACCACCCCTTGTTAACATATCACTCAGCACTTTGGAATTAATGTTTCTGGTGAAAGCCAGTTTTCCAAATTAAGCTTGAATATTCTCCAACAGTGTGGTTACACTGACTTCTGAATCCTGACAGACTACATTTTATTTTCTGTGAAATCTACTCCCTACCAAGCTGGGATAGGCAGCAAGTGTGAGAGTAAGAAAAATCACTGTACTGTACCAACATAATCTGTGCCATATAGTCACCAGATGTTGCTTCACCCTTTCATCCCAGTTTAAATAAAAGAATCTGCTGACACCGATCCACCATGTTCCCACCAAACCCAAATTGCTGACATGGAATTTGAGATTTGTATGTTTGGTTGGAGTTCACAGTAATTGTTTAGCGTAACAGTCTATAACAATATCCTCTCTAACATAGCCTCATGCATGTGTTTGTTCACTAACTAGCCAATGCACAAACCAGACCTATGGAAAAAGTTACTGAACTTTCAGTGTGCAGGGTCCAGATCTCTGGTTTACTGCTGTATTGTAGTCACAACAAATACAACCTTGGTGACATAAAACCCCGTCATCCATGTGCAGCTGGGGGTTGGAACACCATTTAGTTGTCCTAATTAACACACGTGCATGTTAACTGTGTCATTTTTCCATACGTCTAATCTGCTGTTACAGTTTTTCTCGTCAGACTTTGTCATCAGACAAAGTGTCTGGAGACAGTTTATAAACAGATGTTAAAAGTCTCTTAAAACCATCAAACAAGCTCTAACTGAGACTTTGACTGACTCACATGTGCACTAAAATCAGATGTGTGCTCTCAAGAATGTTACCTTCGTGTAGGTAAAACATGATACTTCATCTACAGTTACTAATAATTGTCTTTATTCTTAGATCTTCATACAGCTAAGCAGGCACAAACAAATCTGAGCTTAGTGGACTACCTAAAACATAAATCACTGAGAGACTGAGAACTGATTTCAGCAAACTGTGAGTCTGATGTTATTCTGGATGATCTCACTGGGTATCCCGGTGACATTGTTCCACAAGACCTCCTGCAGCTTGGACTCCTCACTCAAGTGGTTCGTACAGACAAAAAACACCATACATATTGGACATGTGTGTCTGTGTTTTCAATATCCGTGTCCCAACATATGTCAGCTAAAGTCCTTTGTGTGAATTGAAGTGAATTACTGCAAAGAAAAAAGAGGTGATGAATTGTGTATTTCACGGTTTGTGTTGCAGAGCCAAGAACATACATTATGAATGATCCTTACCATATAGATATAATGTAATATACAGAGGTTTTTATAATATGAATTATACATTGTAATCTTTTCTGTAAGTCATGGCATCCTTTTGTTTGGCATTTGTTTGGCATTTGACTGTTTTACTTGGTACTATTGGATAAAAACAACACCTGGACCAAATATGGCTTTTGATGTGTGCTTGGGAAAAAGAAAATTGGCTGATGCAGGATATTTGAAGGCTGTGATTGTTGAGCTATGCCAGTGCAGGACTCTGGGGTGAAGTAATGTCTTCATACATTCCCTTATTAAGGAAGTCTACGAACAATAGTGTATATTACTATTATTAAACTTAAATTAAAACATATTGTTATTGCTGTAAGCAGACAGGTACCCGTCTAATTTTGTATTTTACGTGGCAAGGTAACTTTTCCTTTTTCAACCTTTGATGTGGTCTTTTTCATTACCTTACCCAGATGCAGCCTGTTCCTCACAAGGCTGTATACACCTTCTTAGGAAAGTATATGGTGCTGCTCATATAACAAATCACCAGTCTGTGAATGGCCTGTGCAACAGGCTGATTTACAGTAAAATGGAACAAATTGGCAACAACTGTCTGGTAACTTGCACAGAAGGACCCTGGGAGAAAACGGATGCTTACTTCAGCTTTTTCAGCTGCAATGGGGTTTTATAACGCACCTCTAGCCTAAGGTTCACTTTACTGATATTATTATTTTAGATTGTTCTTATTTTCTTTACAGTGCGTTTTTTGCTTCAGCAATTTTAAGTTTGGGATTTTGATTGTGTCTGCAACATATATGCTCCTAAAACAAAATTCCTTCTCTGACATTAGCTTATTACACAAAATAAGTGTAAATGCATGGGAAAAAGCAATGTAAAACATTTGTTTAAAGGGTTTCTGAAATTAAATACTTCATTAGACGTTGTCAGATGAGCTAAATACTAAATTTAAGGTTAACTTTAGTTAACGCTTTTCACCACAAATGCCAAGTTAAATTATAGATCCTAAACAGTAAAACAGATCATGGCCATTAGTGGTAAAGAAAATGGGTTTCATCCCCCAAAATAGGAAAAACAACACAAGAGAAACAGTTGATAGATTAGAATACATTTAAAAATCCCTGTTTGTATCTTTAAAAGATTGCAAGTGGCTCAGTGAGTTACAGGTATGTGACTCTTCATGACCTGTGGGGTGGAATTCATCAGAAGACACTGTGCAAATGTCTTGGGGGATTAGAGTAAAATTACAACAACCTTCCTGTTTCCACTTGGGAGAGGACATTGTCCTGCTTCTATCTTACTGCTCTCCACGATAATGTGGCACAGTTTCACAATGAAAGACTTGGTGCACACCCTTGGATTTTGTGTACCACTAATACACTGATCAGTGGTTGGTTAAAGAACAATACAAAGGCTGAAGTTTATTTGAAAACCGAGAGATGAAGATTTAGTCAAGAAAGAAAGAAAAAAAGAAAGAGAGAGAGAAAGACTATAATGTGCGTATGTTGGGTATAATTCGATTACTTTTGGTTGAGTTGCACATTGCCTAATTAGAAGGATTAAAAATTCATCTTAACCAGAGAAGAGAAGTTCATTTACACACTTTTTTACTTTGTGCATTTGTGTGTGTGTTAAGGTTTCAGGTCTAGGTAAGCGTCAGTCCTACAGCATATGTCTCTAAAATCCCCTCAGCATCAATGTCAATCGTTTATTTTTCCTAGCAACAACGTGGGCCCTAAGAATTTTCTGCACAGAGTTGTGCGCTGCTGTAACTGCAGAGAATGAGCCTTTGGTGGCAGCTCCGTTTGCCCCCACTGTTTACCCAATTACCAACGAATAAATCGTCCAAAACCGTTTACTATTGTGTCCGTTTTATTTAGCCTATCTACTTTTTGGGTGTGTTGCAGGACCTCTACACAACCTCTTTTTACTTTCTACAACTTTGTTGTAGAAAGTGATACATTTTAAAGAAGTAAGTGTTTAAATCACAAAACTGACTTAGGTGATCTGTTGTGAAGTATACACAGTTGCACAAACTCTTTTACTTTTCCTAACTTTTGAAGTGGAAATTTTCTTTTTTATCATTAGGCTTGTCCCTCAGACCTCTACTTTCTTTTGTTTTGTTTGCTATTTTACAAAATGTACAAACCTCAGAGACACCCTATAATTTTCCATGATTAGTGGTGCCATCTTAAAATGGGTTAGTTAATTTGTATTGCAAGATCCACTTTATCCACAACTTATTTTTACATGTTTTTTCTTGTCTGTGGTTAGAAATATTCTGGAAAAGTTTCTGTGTAGAATGGAGAGTTTGCTTTTCAGTGCACAGGGAGTAGCCTTTACACAAAAACCCAAATTACAGAGTAGAACGCTCAGACTGAGGAAAGGAAGGGAATATGCAACTACATATCAATTACTGAACTTCTAAGGGCAATCTTTGATCAACAGATCTCAAATCGTTGCTGAAAATAGTCTACCTAATCTACCTGATTGACTAAACACACCTGTACCAGGTAATCAGCAACATGCAGGCTGGAAAACCTGCAGGGCTGTGGCCCTCGAGGACCGGAGTTTGACACCTCTAGAGTATATATATGGCTGTAAAAAACCCCAAACGCCCCCTCCTTCTGCTTGGTCTCAGGTTGTTACAATCTATAGTAGGAAACTGACCCCAACACCTACTAACCGCTAACACATTTCCAAATCCTCCAGACCCAATTATACGGTGATCAATTTAATGAGGACTTATAATGAGAGAGACAGAACAAGGTTAAAAACATTTCTAATGACTCATTCATTTTGTGAGTAAGTCAATAATGACATGAAACACATGCTCAGCAGAACTGAGAGAGGGTGAGCAGATGCTGAGATCACACTGAAGATATGCAGCTGTGGGGGGGTCAGCTACAGGCTCGTTTGGCGACCTTTGACCCCTTATTCAGCTGTGTGGAATGTTGGCCAGTGTTTGAGCACAGTCGTACAATCCACTGTGCGTGTACACACAAATGCAAACATGCAGAAATATGCTTTTGAGTATAGTAGTTTGTGCAGTAAGCACAGTAATTGTGATTCTCTTGATGTTAAAATCCCTAAACTACTTTATTGATCCCCATGGGAAAATTTGTTGTTAGACTGCTGCACATGGATCATGGCATTACTATGGGGTTTTGGTGTCTTGTCCAAGTAGACTATGACATGTGGCCTGGATGATCCAGAAACTCAACCACCAATAATGGGATTTATGCATGTTCCTGCTGCTACAGCTACAGAAATTACATGTTGTTGAACAAAACTTGCCAAAAAATGAAACTCTCATTGTGTCTTTAATTTGAATCTCAAAGTTAAAAAATCTAAATACACAACAATGCTGCTTTAACAGTCACCGCTTTACTGTAGTAGATTGATTTAAACTGCTAATATTGTTCTTTGTCATGAGAATTCTAGGAGCTGTATAATTTTACTGTGTGCATGTGTGTGAGTATCGTTGTGCTCATAAACTCAATTAAGAGTAGTAAGGCTTGGATTTTAATTCAAACATCAGAGAGAAATTTAGTTTGGAACACCAAACTTACTAAAACTCCATAAAACTAACGAGCCAGGGTCATAACACAGGGCTTCATTTCTAGTCAGTGACACAAGATTACATGCCAAAATGGACAATAGCCTCTTTAAACCCTGATAAAAACAACAGCCCCTTGTAGATTCCCTCACTGCTGTATTTTGCTGTAGGCCGGCCTCTGTTTCTCCTTATTTTGCCTCCATTACAGTCAATAGAACATTTGACCAACTCCTCTTCTGTTGTGTCTTTGGACCATCACCATATTTCAAACCTGGTCTGATGCAGTGACAGAGAAGAAAAAAAAGGGTGGGTTTATTCTTCTGGCCTATTCTATTCTTCATAATACATCATAATACAGACCATAGCATTAATCCTGCTTATGTGGCATTGTTTATTTTGATTATCTAGACATAAGTGTAAATGTTGTTTGAAGTTTTGCTTAAAGTAAAATTCTCTCCCTGCCAGAGCAACAGGGCAGATAGCGTAACAAGTTGGACTCTGAAGAACTTCCGAAAACTCCCAAAATACCTCCAGCTTTGAAGAGATTCACTAAAGTCTTCCTACAAGATAAGAAATAGGACAAGAAGAAAGCTTTGAATAACAAGAACGGAATGAAAAATCTAATTTAGTGCAGACTGCTGTTTCTGTATTTTATGGCATCAGATGTTATGTGGTCTCAATTAAGTACAGTGCAACTGGATACTTTTAGCAGCTGTCTTTCCCAACACAAACAGGAAAACGCTGTGGACCATATCAGAAACCTCTTAGATCCATCATTTATGTTCTTGTATTTATGAGCACATGACTCAAATAGAAGGCACACCTGTAAAAATACATGCACACTATCCACCCATGAATCTTACTCTGGTTCTTATCCTGTGATGTAACGTTGGAATAATTAAGCTGGTCCTTCGTGTCCCTGTATACTGTACATGATTTTCATAAGCATGATTGGCAGTGGTGGATTACCAGCCGGGCTAAAGGAATAATCAATCACTAATCAATTAAGCTTATGTAACTTCATTTATTTAAATTTCTGGTAAGAGAGGACCTGAGTGCAACGAATAGTATAAAATATGTCTTTCTTTATTACCTGATCCTAATGATGATGAAAGGATGAACTGAGCGTCAAGGCTGTTGATTTGTTCTGTTTTCTGAATACATTTCTTTTCCTCTAAATAAGTTAATTACCTTTTCAGACGTGGTTCATTTTTGGCTCCTTGAGCAGTTACGTTGTCAGCAGTTTCAGTGGATGTCAGTGGTCAACAAACTGTTTCCTGAAATATTTGGATGTGAAACACCTGAGTGATGAATACTGAAAAATAGAGGAGGACCTGTACATTCTCTACTACCTTCCATGGAATGAGCTGCAATGTCAAGTTTGCCTCAGTACAGCTATGCTCACAGTAATTATTGATATATCCCTCTAACTTTCTCACTCCGTTACTGACAGCATAGTAAGATCTGAGACATTGAAAGTACATTAAATTAAGGTTCTTCTGTGCTTGTGTTTACTAAACTGATGCTGATTAGACGAGTGTGAAATAACATACATGAAGCTGCACAACATTTAAGGTATGAATAAGGTCAGTCAGCTCAACACGCTCTTCAGACCCCTCAGACATGCATGACTGTGTATGTGTTGGTGCACTATTGAGTGACGGCTGCTAGTGACATTAATGTGGCACAGCATCAGAGCACTGTAACTCACCACAACTCCTATTAGCAGCTGAGGTTTATGGCGCTGTCATCCTACTAAATCACAGACTGCTGCCTTTGTGATCAATCTGCTCCAAAGATCTGTTTAACGCTGTTAAACTGATTTAAAAGTGTCAATGTGTAGAGGATGGTTAGAGAGGCTGACCCTCAAGCAAAGAGTTTCCTCATATGCATCGTGCCCATTTTGTTACAGATCTCTGTCTGGCTTATCATCATCACATGATGTGCATATGTGCACAGTTGAGTCTTCATTAAGACCAAATAACAAGAAGCTATAAAATTGTTTTCTTTTCTTATATTACACCAGATTTTGCAGGTATAGACATATTTCATTTGTTGTTGTTATATCAAAGCCTGCTTTGTTTGGGCTGTTACAGAGGAGCTTGTTCCATATGCAAATGATTATGAATTTTTTCCCAAAACTGCACAGGTTTGTGTGTCTTTGTTCAGCAGTCTGCTTCATTTACAACACAAGTTATTGATCTTTGGAAAATTCTGGTTACCAATACCACAAAATATGAGCCAGAAAAAGAGAGAGGGACAGATTTGAGGTTGGTGTGATATAGTAATGATAAGTAATATTCTGGCGGGACATCAGAGACACAGAAAAGCCTGAGCAAGTCAGACTGAACTAGGGATTGTAGATTCCCACTTAATACAAAGCAGGAGTCAGTTTTTCCTCAAAGGAAGAACACAGTCAAAGAATTATGGGCAGAACATTTTATCCAGAGGTATAGAATTTATCCACTCATAAGACCTTTACTGTGATATGTTCCCCACTGTTCCTTCGTTGCAGCATGTTTTTCTTTCCCCGTCCTCATTTGTCTGTCCAGCAGTGGCAGGGGGATCTCAAGAGTCTTCTGATGTGAAAGGATATATGAGCAGCTGTGGTATGCGTTGGCACGAGAACACATTTGGACAATGTTTGCATTATGGTCGCCTTGGTAATAGGAGGAAGTGCAAAGGGTCTCAATCCTGTCAATGAACTCTGGCTGACAACAAGTAGAATGAATGATGTGTTCACAGCGGAGTGATTATTTAGTCATCGTTTCGAAAGAGTAAAGTGTGGACTAATTAACTGTCATGCAGCAAGAAGGGAGCACTGTAATCTGTATCTCTGGGAGTGTGTTTGGGTAACTGCCTTTTTGGCTTATACTTCATCATCATCTGTTCCAGTTAAAAATACACGCACACATATATATTTAACCATCTGTCTATTTGTTTTGGTCTATTTGTCTCAGTTAGGGTATTATCATCGTTGCCCAGGGGTCCCAAAATAGCCATGAAGTCAACTCTAATCTTCATCTGTTTATACTTGGTTTTAAGAAGTGTCTTGGGCAATCGATTCACAAGTGGACAGCTGAGACACATCGCTATTCACACCTGTCCAATTATACGAGACTCTAAGGTGTGTACAGTTGGGCTGGCTACATGGCCCAGTGCTTTCTCACCAAAAAGAGTACTTCCTGCGTTGATGATGTACAGTACACATTAGGTTTTACACTATAAAGAATTTATGTCAACAGTTGTGCCCTAGCATTATAATTGATTGGATCCCAATATATTGATGTTTGTTCACACTATATTCAGTCCTGTCCATGAGTGATCGACCGCACAAGATGCATTTTGAAACCATATACATATACACCATTGTACTTGTAAAAGAAGCTTGGTTCAGTTGCTTGTATCTGAAGTCATTCTTTCCATCATGATGCCACGCTCATTACTGCGGGCGACCGTGTGAATGCGGACATTGTAAATCTCAAACTTCACCCGCTGGCTCAGCTCTCTCTTCACTGCAGCAGCCTGGTAAAATCCCAATCTGCACGTCAACCACCAGTCAGTGCAGGATTATTGATTTCAACAAGGCAACTTTATTGAATATTGTTTGCTCCTTGTACAGATTGACTGTTAACTCTTAGCTTACAGTCGAAATATCAACTTTTACTACTCAAGAACTTGTTACTAAAGCCTGCAAACTGTTTTGTTTTCTTAACTCTGCTTTTACTAATGCTGTTTTTGCTCGTTTCTTTTGGAAACTTGGCTTTCATCAGTGATTATGTTGTTTTATGACTTTATAATGTCATTTTAGTTTAGTTTAGCCAAAAACATTACAGCAGTGAGAGTGACAAGAGTAATTACAAACCCTTTTCTGCAGACATAACAGAAAAACAAAAGGATAATAAAGAAACACACAACAGTATGTTTTTGTTGGATTAAAACACTTGCGGTCTTTCCCATAATATTCTCAAAATAATTTCTTGAGAAAAGGTCAGTGCATCTTTTCACTGTCTTTGATCTTTTTATGTTTGTTTCTAGACAAATTTTTTCTAGACTTTTTAAGCGAGGTATTTTCTGTGGCGTTAAATAGACTGTGAATAGATACAATATGTATACAATATACTCCTTGTGTACTTGGTTAAATTTTGCTCTAGAACTAGATTTATTGTATTTCATCTATAGCCCACATTAAAAATGTTTTGTAAATTGAATCACATAAAAATAACAGGCACATGGCAGCAAGATGTACACTACGTCAATCTAAACAGACAAAAAGCCACAATAAATACTAAAAATGTTTCCAATAAAAGTATATTTCCAGATGCAACACACACTGTAAAGGAAACTTTTAACCAACACACCAAAGTAACACTAAACCACACTTAAAATAGTTTGATGTGGTGTAGTAACACTGAATTATTCTTCCGCATCTTGAAGCAATTAAGGAATTTGGCCTCAATGTCTGAAAGACAAAGCCATTTATCTGGAAATTTATAAGCCTCCAATTTTTCTTTATGTGGAAAATTAAACGACAAGACAAAGCCAATATAAGTATTTCAACTTACTTTTGCTTTTTAAAATCTATATATAAAACAAGAAAATAAATACATTTTCACGGTGTGTCCATTCTGCTGATATGGACACACCTACAGTGAATTATAATAGTATTTAAATATGATGTATGCACCTTTTGTTCTGAGTTGAACACGCAATTCGGTGAAAACCAATCATTTAGAGCTTATAGGTCCAGACTATGACAAGGTTACCGGGTTTTCAGACTCTAATCTAAGAAACACACACACGTTTTATGCAAATGAGTATTACAGTACATCTGTAATACATAATTCAGGCACTAAACACACTGCATTTCCTTGGGCTAATGTTTGCTTGGCACACGACATTTCTGGTGCTGGATGTCCTTGTCCTTGTGACCTCACTGCGTACTCCTCACTGGGAGAATAGCTGTGTAGCCTGTAGGCTTATACTGTATAAATGTAATTGTAATAGGTGTTTGTCTAGTCTGCTACGGGTTACACAAGCAGGGTTTTTAACAAGTAGGTTATTGGTTCAAGTCTGGAGGTTATTTTAAAAAACATTAAATGAGACAAACAATATTGATGATATTCAGCGACTACATCACAGTGGAGCATTTCTGGCAAATGTTCTATCCCTTGTTCTACATCAGCATTGCTTTATCAGGTCAGGTCCTGAGAAAGAGGAATCTCCCTGCACAAGCAGACAGATAACACATTCTTTGCTTGACGTGTTATTCTATCACATTAGGGAGAAAAGCAATGTACTAATTGTGAAAAATCAGAAACAATATATAGCAATTATGGGGTAAGTGATTTCTTACATTATGTTTGCACCAATTCTTTCTTCCTTTTAAGATTTTATTCCCTTTTTTGCATAATTTTTCTAGTAACATATTTGTATTCTTGACATGTATTTCACAGTGTGGTAAATGATTGCAAAATAAATTCCTATTAGTAGTATAGAGCATAACATGACCATTCCTGCAGCACATGAAAGCACAGAAGTAAATAAAACAGACATCTGCAAAGCAAAGACCAAGCAGACTGGAAAGAGGAAGGAAGGACACATGTGGAGCAAAACAGTATGAGAGAGATAAACAGTAAGAAAATGTTAGAGTGAGAAGAAAATAACTGAGAAAATGACATGATTACTTGACCTAAAGAGTGATTAATGGTTGTCATTTTTCAAGTAAGCAGTTAACCTGAAGTGCTGGGACCAAGTCAGGGCTTAAAACTGACTGTTGCCTCGATTAAATGGGATTTAAGTTTACAGCCACAGCAGATGGAGATATGGGGTCATCTGGTTTGTCTAAATAGTTGCCTGTACGGTTGAGTTTGTGTGTACATGTGTTGCTCCAATGTGTTTTCATTCTGTCATGGATTGTGGCCAGGTAGAGAAGCATGGGACGTTGACTGAGAAAGAGACGCAAATGGAGTCAGATGGACAGATACTAAAGAAAAAACATGGCCAAACAGAGGCAAGGAAAAAAACACCCAGAGGAATGGAAATTGGCTGAATGCATACTGGATACGTAGCGTCCTGTAGATGATACAAATTAAAACACTATTTTCCACACAGAAATATTCATTTAGATTTTGATCAAGCTCTTTGGTTTAGGTACTGTGGGAAAATGTGTCTTCTGATTGTAATGCTAACTCCGATTTCCCTTCATCATTTCATAATCACAACTTTATCTGCAACTCTAGAGAGAAAAAAAGTGGAGAAAAAAGGATCTATGTTATTGCGGAGTAAAGGAAAGTGAGCAGTGTGCCTTTGGTCCAGCAGGATTGGGGGAGTTATTATGATTTATGTTGGTGCATAAAAGTACTGTAACTGACATTTACAGTAGGTATTCCCTGTGGTGGATGTTGGAGGTGCAGGAAATGCATCTTTGTGCTAATTAAAGGGTAGACTTTCATGTTTACATCACACAACAGCTAACTAGTCGCCAAAGATTACGATTGGAAGAAAACACGAGACTGGATTTCCTACCTACCATGAACTCAACTTTTTACAGCTAAAACAAGGCACAAGCATGGCTTGAACCTTAATCACAAAATGACTCATGTTCACGTTCATTTTATTTTAATTAGTTTTGCAACTTTTAGACATTTAATTGTATTAAAGGTGTGTGTTTGAAGTATTTTAAAAGGGTGTGTATGGAATTTTATTTGTGCCACAATTCGTACGAGCGTAACTTGATATTTTGAACACAGAAAACATAAACCGAGCAAGCAAAAGTTTA
>JAUMHF010000015.1:5916952-5973198 GCA_032359275.1 Microctenopoma steveboyesi | reverse complement strand
GAAATGAAATTTGCGAGTGTTTTTGTGGTGGATAGCAGACACTTAGTCACTTTTTAGCACAAAATAAACTTTTGCTTACTCGGTTTATGTTTTCTGCGTTCAAAATATCAAGTTACGCTCGTACGAATTGTGGCACAAATATAATTCCATAGGTGTGCATCCTTCAGCTCTCCACTAGCACACGAACAGCCCTCCTCATCACTGGACATGACCTCATATAAACACATGCATGCATGCTTCTGCAGATATCTATGTATGCAGGTGCTTGCAGGTTTGAGGAAGGCTACTGAATGTCCAGTGAACACTATTAAAGAGACAGGTTGAATGTTTTATAGCCTGCAGAAAAAAACTCATTGGGTTTCCATCCCAGCTCCGCCTGCTCACTGAAAACAGTTGTGCCCTTAAGTGTTTGGCAGTAAACAGTCCACATAGGACAGTGCAGAATGGTGATCCAAATATGGAGCTGTTTCACTCAGTACTGAGGAGAAGAGAAGAGAAGAGAGGAGAGGAGAAGAGAAGAGAAGAGAAGAGAAGACAAGAGAAGACAAGAGAAGACAAGAGAAGAGAAGAGAAGACAAGAGAAGACAAGAGAAAAGAAGAGAAGAGAAGAGAAAAAAGGAGAAGAGAGGAGAAGAGAAGAGTAGAGACAGACTGCCCTGTTCTAGCAAATTAAGCTATTGCCATGTGAGCTGTTTTGTGTCAGAGAAACCAACTGGTGCATGTTAGTTACTAGTAGTAGGATGTGCCCAGCTACCGTGGGAATCTTTCTGCTTTATAAGTAAATAAATAGAAACATACTACAGTGCAAAACGGTTTTAAATAATATTTTATCCTCAGCAAGACACAAGGAATTCTCAGAAATGAAACGAAAAGCAAGCAGCACAAAACCAATGTGCCCCGTGTCATCATTTTGAAGATATGTTCTTTATAATAAAGTGATACTAATCTAGTGAGTAATACATTTCAAATGATGAAAGTATACTATGCCATCTGAGTTCAACAGACACTGAAACTGTAAATTTGCAAGTGACAATAGTGAGACGCATCAGCTGACAGTGACCAGAACGAGAGTTGACAGGAATGTAATCATAGAGACTGGTAGATTGCAAATGAAACTCTGTCTACATTAAAGTTTTCAAAGAGATGAGCTTGCAGTAGTTTAATGTGACGGAATGGCTATAGATGTGTCTCTACTGCATATAAGCATTCAGAATCACAAATCACAAAAAACATGTCACATCAATCAACTTACAGGTTAAAGGTTAAAAGCCTTCCAATTTTCTGTTTGTACAAACTGAAATGCTTTTAGCTGAAAGAGCTCAAATAAAAGGGAGCACAAAATAATACAATACTATTAAAGGGGTTGCATCTTGCAACACTATAAATTATGTGTGGCAAGCTGTTTACAAAACCTTGGGCAACCACAAGTGTTGCCTGTGAAATGCACGGTAACATCTTCCAACGTCTAATAACAAAGGAGAGATCCTCTGCTGAAGCAATGATCAAAGGCAGATGTTGGAAGTGGACCGAGGCTTTTTTTTTTTGGAACAAACCTCAAAAGATTCACATCCCGAAGTCTTCTCCCTTCCACAGGCAGCATGACAGAAACCCAGACGAATGAGCACATGGGTGTTGTGTGAGTGTTTCGTCTCTGCAGTCTATCACAACCATTAGCAGCGTATCGCACAGCGTTGGCTTCACTGAGGGGACCAGTGTGGGGTTGCAGGCTTCCTACACAAGCGTGTATGTAAATACTAAACCAGATGCAGCCTTGTGGCTCCTTTGGGAATCGTTTTTTTGTTTGCTGTCTCGCTCTCACTGGCTCTCTCTCGGCACAATCCAGCTGAGTGGGTGAGAAGCAAAAGGGAGAGAGAAAGTGAGAGAGAGAGAGAACGAAATTGAGGTGCAGGTTGTATAAAGCAGTAGTCAATCACTCAGTGCATGCAGCTGTGGGGAGAGAGAGAGTGAGAGGGGGAGAGAGAGTGTGGAGGATCACCCAGTCTTTCATCCATTACTCCAGGCTCTAGGTTTACAGGCAGCCAGGCAGATTTTCTTGGCTTGGACACAGCGCTCATGACAGGATTAGGAGCCTGGGACGTGGGACCAACTGGAAATCTGCAGGTCCTCGTGGGGGAACCCGAGCCAGATTCACTCCCTGCATTGGTAGGATTATAACCTTTATATTGTGCCTTCAGATCTGTGTACATACTAGCAGCCTACTAGAAAGTTGCAGGAAGTTGCATTCTTCATGAGAAAATAGAGTTGGTGCCTGAAAGATAAGAATGAACCACAATATGCTATTTTAATCTTCATGTGAAATTGTTATTTCTGCATTTTAACATCTTTCCCCAATGGTTTTACACGACATACGGCTTCCACTCGTCTTCCTCCTTTGTTTGTGTGCAATTAATCTATAAACAAGAACCAATGCATGGAGGTCATATTGAGAGCTTCCTGGTTACTATATGATTAGTATATTGACAGTAAATATTTGCCGCATATTGAAACACAGTCACATCATCTACAGATGCAGATGTCTCATGCACAGGCATAATAAAATTGTACATGTGAAAGTATGAATGGTTCAAGCGTCTCACAAAAATAGGAATCCTGCTTGCAATAGCTTCTGCACAAGGGCCATGCCAGGGTTAATGTTTCAAGCTGTGGTTCATGGGACTACCAGCCACTGTACATAACAAAAGCACTAAAGGCGCCTGTACATTTAGTAACTGCATGCTTTTCTTTTCAATGAGGGGAAGTCAAGATGAATGTCTTGTGTGCAATCACTCTCCAAAAACTTGGCACAAGTTGCACAAATACAAGCTGGAGTATCATGCTACAATCTTATAAAAGCTTATTCATCAAGTTCTGAGTTCAAATTTGACGTAGCGTACACAGTACTTCACAGCTTGTTCGAGGTTTGGGGGAACGTGCAAAAGAACAAAGAGGAGCTCCTTCTTTGTCCAGTTAGACTTTCTTGGTACTGTAACTTTGAACTCTGGCTGCCCAGCAAATGACTCACGTTCATGCACAGCCAACTCGTGTTGGAGAATTTGTTGTTTGCTGTGAGATTTAACAAAAGGATTTCCTGCTAATTTCCAAAATGTTGAGGATTATATGACAAAATATACCAAAAATCCAATGAGAAACCTATTGAACAGCTATATATACTGGTTGTTAGGGCTTTTACAACGTCATATGCCTGTTTACAGCTAAATGCACATCTACACAGGAAGTTACAAGCCCCTAAGAGTTTCAGTAAAATTCCATCAAAACGCAGCGAACAGCAGAGCAACGTGTGGTTTCGGTCTGGATTCCTGCAGCGAGTGAAAAAAAAGGAGAAGAGAAAAGCGTGAGAGTTCCTTTTACAAACCTTTTTGCTGTTTCAGCTTGCTACTGTGAAATTTAAGTGGAAAACGGTGTAGTGGGCGTGCGAGAACTCCATGTGTCTAAGGTGAAGATGTGTCTGACGCCTGTCTTCTTGTCAGAGAGTCTGTGTTTGAGTCACTCTAGATTTCTACAAAAAAAGAACAATAGTCAGCAGAACACACAGGGGGGAAGTTGCACAACAGTAAAATAAACAATTTCCCCAACTCTTTATTTTTTTGCTCAGGGATTTATTAACCTGACACATTTAAGTCTTTTTTGTATTTAGCAGTTACAGATCATGATTAGATAGAGCCAAGTATTAGAATAGACCACAGTGACGCCTGCATAACATCAGCTGGCCGTTTGTCACACTCACACCCGAACACACTCAAAGCCACACACTGACATTTTTGGTAGGCTGTAGTTGCTATTTTTGATTGGAGTTGAGAATAGACTAAAACAGATTTCACACAGGAGGCACACAATTAGGTGTGTTTCCATCACAAAACGTATCACTCTGTTTGTTTTTGTGAGTCCGTCACCTCTGACCTCTCTGAAAAGTGTCATCGTTCGTCTTTGCATGTTTCTTTTCTGTCCCTCTTGCCTCTCCTTTTCTGCAGAAATGAACTTGTCTGGTTTTAATTAGGCTCTCATGGACGTGTGAGGGTTTTCCCTTTCTCTCTCTCGCTCTCTCTCTACATACGCACCATGTGTCTGTCCCTGTCTCATTCTTCGGTTTAGGATTTAGGGTTTGTGGTTGTACTTCTTCCCTCCCCTGCTTTTTAAGTCCTCCTAGTCTAAACTGTCATTCTTTCCTTGTACTCGTCACTGTCTTTTCTTGTAGCCAGCTGGTGGGGCTGTTACTCAGTAACAAGAGCTTTGGGCACACACACACACACACACACAGCCCAAAGGAAATAAAGTAAGGTCAGCTTAATGGGAGGCTAGCTGGCTGAGGGAAATAAAAAAACTCATGAAACTGAAGTTACTTCCTTTTGCCTACATGCAGCTTGGATGGAAGCAGAATTCATTGCATTTTTGCTATTGAGAAGAAAAAAAGCATGTTCTTGTTTTTGCAGTCACCCCTGCCTGTTCCCACTTTCTCTCTGTAACACAGTGGCCTTTGTGTTTTCTAAATTGGAGATCCAAACTCCATCTTTCCATCCCCAGCGATCTGTCCAAATGTTATTGCAGCATGAACAGCCTCTGTGTGCCTTGAGGCTGCACACTCACAGGTAGCTCAGCCTCAAGGCCGTGCTGTGAGAAACCCTGGCATGAATATAAGGGAACAGTCTTTTTTATTTTATGCTGTTTGTTTTTCTTATTTTACAGTCTAGCTTGCAGCACATTTGTATTGTAAGCTAGGCTTTTATAGCGTGTGTTTCACCTTGATTATGTAATCTGTCTGTATTAGTTGGGTTAACTTTGGAAAGGCCACCAGTGGTTTGGAAATCAAGTCCTAGACTAGTTGGAGCCAAACATGATTGATACCATGTAGTAACCATGTATTTTCAGTAATCTTAGGCTTTATTGGTAAAATCTTGAGCAGTGTCACCTGAACCTGAATAAATATGCCTCCCATATTTTCCATGGAGAATTTCCCTTTAGCTGACATCACAACATTTTCTACCCTGTGCCATTTCTGACATCTTCATAATCTTGTCTTCAAGCTGGTGTCCTATTACTGTACTCCACTTTTCTCCCTGTGGTTTCTTTCCACTGTGAAAAATCGTTTCATCGTGTCAATGTCAGCGGCTTACATCCTCTCTTCCTGATGTAGGTGGTATGTGATGGTGTAAAAGTCCAAATTGTCTGCGTTTTCTCCAGTCTGCTGAGTCCAAATGACCCAGTTAAGTCCTCAGACAGTAATGAAAACAAATACAGTCACACATGACGGGTTAGCATGTGTTTCATTTGTGTGATTTTCCTCTTTGTGAACACCTGTAGTACGTGTTTGACATCACTATACTGTTGCCCACATGTCTGTGCCATCTTGGGGTTTCTGAGTTTCTGAATCGAATGCATCACAAATAGCTGTTTTAGTGATCGGATAAAAGCACAGGTACCTCAGCAAGACACTGTTCCCCAAAACAAATTCCACAGAAAGCATTTATTCCATGGTTTGTTTTCATTGAGAACTGAGTGCTTGCTCCCCTTCACTCGCCTAAAAGACTGGCTCAGTAAATTGTTTTGGTTTGAAAATCCATTAAAAAGATTTAATACAATTTGCCCACTAACGATTTTTCCGTTTGCTCAGCAGATTCAGATACAGAGATACAGTAAGTGCCTGTTCGGGGAACACTGGTAACTAGAGCTGTATCATAACTTATGACATAATCACACTCAGCCTGTTTCTCTCAGGAGTTTACTGGCAATGCTGTCTGACTGTGGTCCCGCTGCAAAAACCACCTAATGTGGTTTGAATGTGAAAATATTGAAAGTGATCTAGGAAGCTTAAGAAAAAATAAACTGTCTAATAAGTAGCACCCAATTTACGTAAACACTAACAACATGATGGTTAACACGGGGATTCTGTATCGCAAAAACTATACTTGCTTTTTTTCCCAAAAACGCTTCATTACATACTTCTGACACAGCTCCAAAGATATTGGATTGGACATTGGTGAATTTGCTTTTTCATGTCCAGACTATATTTAATTCTCCTTCAGGACAGACATCCTGAATAAACAGTCTGCATTGTATTTAGAGCAAGGCCCCAGAGAAAATAAATGAACCCTGAGGGCTTTCTGCGGGACTTTTATAGACAGGGAAGGGCCAGACCAAAGGGCAGCAGGGTGGGAAATAATAGTAGACTACAAGAGTTAATTTGGGCTGGTATGGGAAGAAGGTAACTCATAAGCATTGGTTTTGTTTGAGTGGGTTTGTTATGGTCCCAGCTGGGCAGTGGCTGAAAAAACGTGTAGATTTCTAGGAAAGTCTGGAAAAGACTGTGGAAAAGACTTTCATTGATTTAAGAGAAAGAAGAAAAAAAAGGTTAAAAAGCTTCCTTTTGTACTGAAAGTAATAAAATGGTATTGTTCATTATACCAGACTCCATCGTTATACCTATTTTTAGCGATACAGGTTTCAAAGTACTGCAGTTAGTCTTCCTTTGTTTGCTTAAATCTGTAGAGTGAATACAAGGAAATAATGAGAAAGAATATAACAGAGGACAGGTCCAGACCAGGTGAACACCGCTGGTTGGTCCCTTTTACCTAAAACACCGTACACGTACCTATTGTCTGCATGAACTCTTTTACTTACACTAGAATAAAGTGTGTTTCTGTGAAATAAAAATATTATATAAATGAAATATTTCGATCTGGGTCCAATCAAGACCTCTCTCCAAGTTTTTCACCTCAGTCTAGTCTAGTCTGATGTTTGGACTGGCGCAGGTCTCACTGTGTGTTGACACGTCTCTCATCAGCTACACAACACACACACACACACGAACATGTGTTTGCAGTTGCTGTACGGTATTCAGGCATGTGAACAACGCACACACATCTAAGTATAGGGAAAGCAGTAAGGCAGACAGGAACGGCAGCATGAGGGTGAGAAGACCGGTTCTCCAGGAAGATCGAGTTCTAGGTATATCGTATTGCATGTGACGGCTGCAGTGAAGAGGATTAAACATCGTGTTTGCTTCATTTGAGCCGATAGATAATTGGACAGTGGAAGTTTGGTGGGTGGACTGGAAAGTCTGTCCCCGGATACATTCTCAGCTGTTTTTGTCTGCATCTAGCTAACATATCCCGTCAGTTATTCACAATGGAACGACACCATCTGCACTGACAGACTTGTTCCACTGCATGAAACGCTGGAAGACTAGAAGGGGGCTGCGGTTTGGTACAGTTGGACTGAGTCAGCATGCACGTGTGTGTGTGTGTGTGTGTGTGCGTGTGTGTGCGTTTGTGGCTGGGTGTATCTGGGCAGATCTGTGGACCTTGCCTTACTGCCTCTGCTAACACAAGGGACCATGACTTACTTATTTTACCGTCATGGTGTGCACACACTCACACATACTCACCAATCACTAATGATTCCAATTAGAAAGTTCAGAATCATTGATCGAGTGGCAAACTAAATGTATTGCTGTCATTATTTTTCATATTTAACAGTCCTGGCATTTGAGGTTTTCTGCTGCTTGGTAGTACAAACTGTAAGACAGCCTAACAGCAATAAATGAGAAATAATAGGTTGGACATTTTTTGGAAAGATGTTTTTTGGTCAAATATAAATCAAAATAAATAAATAAATAACTTTTTTGAAACATTCCGTGGATGGATGAATATTTGAAAACAAGTAATCAATAACCCAAATCAAAATGAATAGAGGGAGAGATCAAATCGGCACAATGTGAAAAGAGAAAGATGTTCAGAGTGGTGGATGGAGGAAAAAACATCTCTTTAGCAGAATGTATTTGACTTTCATTGCCACAGAAAGTAAATAGCAACTGACACTGTGCACATTTCAACTTCAGTTGGTAACGTAACTATTTTCTTTTTTCCTTCACTCACTTTTGCTTTTCCGCTATCTCCCTCCACCCCCACCCCCCCCTCTCTGTGCACTAATTCTTTCAACATGTGTGCTGTCAACATTTTTATTGTTGGCGTGTCTTGACATGTCACCAAGGCAAATCCCCTATTCTGTTTCGCTGTATTTATCAACACAATGAAACAAAAACTACACTCGGAAATGCTCTTTCTTCCTCACTTTCTCTTACTTAAACCTGCCTCTGACACATTGTTCCTGTGGCTTATTTTGTGCTCATTATACAGTGTTATTGTTTTGAAATCAAAAGGCGTTCAAAGTTTATTTTGATGAAACTAGATGAAAAAATTACCACCTTAAAGATACACAGGTGCAGAAGAACTGTGACAAACAAAACAGGGATTCCAGAAACCAACTCCTAGTACGTTCTTGCAAAATGTCCTCAAAGCATAAAACAGCTCACATGCAGTGATTGTAACTTGTGGTCAGCTAAATAGCAAGTTAGTCTATTAGAACTGACAGCTGAAGGTAAAAAGTCACCTCCCTCTCTCTCCTCTTCTGCTTTTCTCTTTTCGTACGTACAGCTGTGACGGGCCTCCTGTGTCCCATCGCTCCAGTCATCCGACAACTGTCTAAGGCTGATCTGATTCCTCTTCTCTCCCATCATGCGTCTCCTGGTCATACTCCTCCCGTTGCTGCTTGTAAATTCAGCTGAGTCCCGAAGAAGTCATCGCGCGAGAGCGGTGGAGAGGGGTGCCGCGGGTCGTGTGCGGGGCAAAGGCAGGCCTGGGGTTATGAGGCGTCAAACTCCAGACTGTAAGGCATACTTGGAGTCAGGAGAGAAGTACCTGGACTGTCAGGACAGGCAGCTGACCTCAGTGATGCAGGACTGGCCCAAAGATATTCACCACCTGCTGCTGGGAAGAAATAAGATTCAGGTACATACGTGTACTGCACAGACAGTTTCTACTTAAATCATCTGCTATGGCCAATCTATATAGAACAACTAACAATAATCAACGGTCTCTGAAAGATACTGTTTCTACCAGACTGAGCCAGCTTTTTTGATAAAACGAGCATCTGTGCACTATTTATTTGAGGCCAACATTAAACAGGCTTTTCCGCCACGTGTGCATAGACTTCTGTCGGCCTGTATGAACACACGGTAGGTCACAGGTGTTGGGAAGAACAAAGGACACAGCATGCTTTGTTGTGCAAGGTCATAAATGAAGACACACGAGTTATCTGCGTGTAAATCTGTAAAAAACATGAAAAACACAATCCCAACTTTTCTGAAAAAGTTGTTTGTAATCACACAGAGATAGATATTTGAGTTTCTTTCATTTGTTGTATGAAACTGCTACTCAAGAGCCTGATATTAGGATATTAGGCTTTATTTTAACTGATTCCTTTGTAAAAGAAAACAATTAAGTAAAGAGCAAAATCAACAGTTCATATCTCTTTCTTTAGGTTTTGAGGGACAACATGTTCTCCCAGTTCACCCAGCTGAAAAGCCTGGACCTCCAGCAGAATGACATCTCCATGGTGGAGGAGGGAGCCTTCAGAGGCCTCTCCCAGCTCACCACTTTGCTCCTTCAGCACAACAGCCTGACAACAGCCTCCGAGGACATCCTACTCCCTCTGCCTCGCCTTACCTACCTCCGTCTCTATGACAACCCCTGGAGCTGCCACTGCTCATTGGACAGCCTGGTCAGGATGCTGCAGGTGCCAAGCAATCGCAACCTGGGCAACTACGCCAAGTGTGCACAGCCCCTGGCGCTGAAAGGTCACAAGCTGAAGAAGCTTAACGTTGATTCGTTGTGTGAAAAGAAGGAAGACGATGGAGAGATTAGGGGACCAAAGCCTCCACCAGCCAAGCCAAAGGTCACTTCTATGTGTCACACCTACATGTTCCCTAAACCTCTGCTGGACTGCAGCAACAAGGGTGAGAGAATCTAATCTGTAATGTCACATAAACATGTCATTAAATGTTTTAGATAAGCTGAAAACACACCTCCTGTCAATCACATGGTTGGCATACAGATAAGGCAACGGTATTTTAAAACCAATATTATGGCTCCATGGATAAATTTGGATGGTTTTCCATGATGTTCTGTGAGAACTGTGATCCCAGTCAGATGATGCTGACACTTCTGTGTTATTTGGCCATTGTCCGATGTCAGGCTGCGTGTAAACGTCAGCGAAGGAGCGCGCTGGTTGTGATGTGTTGGTTTTTTTTGCAAAGTGTTAGTTTTTGGTTTAAGGTTAGACTGAAAGCTGGAGCTTTTTATGTCGAGACATCTTACTCCCTGTGATTAGCCCTTTTGGTTTTGATGCAAATGCAGCACCATCTATATTGTGTTTCTTGGCTCTCGTACTGTGTAAAAATACCACTTTGGGGCACATATACAGTAATATTGTCATTAACTTTTCCAGTACTCCGTTAAACAAATAGTATGTGTGTTTGTATTTCGAGAGACAGAGACATCTGTTCATGAATTCGTGCCAGTCGATCACTCTTGGATACTTGTATGTGTACAGTATGTGTCCCTCCGTTTGTCTCTCTCATCATCTCCCTTTCATCTTCTTCTCTGTGTCCAATGGAAGTCCTTTATCTCTGTCTCAAAGCACTTAGACATGACCCCATGACACCCAAATGATACCCACTGTCATACACTGAACTGAAGCCTTGTCTGTGTCCATCTCGCAGATTGACACGAGCAGTTGAGTGAATCTATAAATGGGGAGCTTGTGCCCATCACAGAAATCTTTCAAAGTGCATCATCAAGCCAAAACCACACAATGCAGCATTTGTGCTGTGTAAATTCTCGATAAAGCTTTTTGCATATTTTCCTAATTATTTTTTACAGTAATGCTTTGCAATTGAGTCTTTATCTGACCAACTATGTGGTTTCTCTGTTTTTCACACAGGCTAATTCCCCCATCCATCTGGAAATAGATGGAAATGTTCTGCCTCCTTTTCAGTGTTGCTCTCCATGAATGTGATATGTGATGTGTAAAGATTCCTTAATATATGACAGCTGTTGTACATGCAATACATGTTTTCTATGCTTTCGTTTGGAGGGATGCCCATGAAGTTGACACCCGATCCGATTTGGGTCTGTTCATTTAGTTGTTTTCACTCTCGAGGTTTCCAGCGTCACACTAGTTTTGTATTTCTTACATAGTGAAATGCAAAATTATAGTCAAATATGAGTGTTTTAGGATTCTTTGTCTTTGCAGATTGTGTAGAGATTATGTACAAGCTGTTATGATATGTATCAAATAGTTATTATTATATTATAATTATAACGTCTGGATGAAACTGAGACTATGAAACAATAACTTTGACCAAATCTCCATACATTTTCTTTATGAAAAGCATCTTTAAAAATAAAAGCTTTCTTTAAAAAATCTCAGTCAGACTGAGAAATGAGAACTTTGGAACATATTCGTCAAACATACTCTGAGCTTTCTGTACCCTATATTTTCCTCGTCTGTCTTGTCCTGTCTGTTTTTCTTCCCTGTCTCCATGTCTCCCTCCCTCTGGCTTGAAGACCATTTCTCCAACCACAGCAGCTCTCAGGCTCCACATCATTATCACTGGCCATGAACAGCCATACTATGGTTAATAAAGGAGTTCTCAAGGATTCTGTTGTCTATCAAAGTGAGGAGTTAGTTTACAACCGATTTACCTGCCTGCACACATCAAATAGCGGATTGATTGTTTTGGCCTTGTTCTACACTAAGGTAATCTACCATTATATCATTTTAGCAAGACACAGAGGTAGAGAGCATGAATGACAAAGAGAACGATATCAATCACAACGTTCTGCTAACAGCAGGATTAAGATGCACACTCTCCCACGGTACAAGACGTTTTTCTACAGAAGACTGGAGACGCTGTCTTACTGTGGGAAATGAATTGATTTCCTGGGGTTAAACTTTTTCCAAAGAAATCTTCATGCTGAGATGAAGAGACTGCTGAAGCAATGTAAGAACAAGCAGACTTAGTGAAAGTTTCCACAAAATTCATTGTGCTTTTATGATCAAGCAGACAGTTGCCTCCTTTGTTGAGTCTACACTTATGGCTATACCCTGGTTCAGGTCAATTCTATTTGAATTATTTTCTTTTTTTTTGTTATTCCCAGGTAACATGGAAAAAAAAATGTGTGTTTTCATGCAATCAGTTCTGGGAGAGAGGCTATATATTTATTTATTTTCCATATTTGTAGAGATACTGTTGCTTACGGATTCTCTGTGTCTCTTATAGACGGAATTCCAATCGAATTGCGAGCTCGGGATACAGTTGCTTGAATAACAAAATGAAGGAGTGCATTTTCAAATGTAAATCATATCATAACCAATCGTGCCATGTAACCACAATGGCTGTAGTTCAAGTTCAGCTGAAGACCACTGTTGCATATCACACTCCCTCTATCCTACCCTGAGGTTTCTCTATCTTCTTTCTCTGCATCTGAGCAGTTGGCTATTAAATGAAAATAGTACATTCTAGAGTATAATTACAAATATACTTTTATAAACTAAGTTTAGTCCAAAGTCCCATATTTATCCATGAAGCAAACTTGGGAAACTTTATTATAATAATTTTAATACAGTTAAATGGAGTTTAATTAAAAATCCTGTTTCTTATTTAAGCTAAACTTTCTGGACTATGGTGATATTTAAATCTGTCAGTAATGTTTCTAAGTCAGTAATTTCATTTCCTTTAAGACATTGTCCCATCATTTTTTGCTACACCAAGACCAGTTTTGTTCTTGTTTGTACAATAAGAAGATATTTGTAATTGAATTCATCATCGCTGTGAGTTAAACCATTGCAGACATGACTCGTATTCTTCAAAGGGTGTTAGTAGTAAATTTAAACACCTAAGACTATTATTATGGGGAATATTATTATTAAGAGTTGTCAGCTTGTTTAGAAGAGCCTTAACTTCTGCCTTATATGTCTTTTGTCTAAATGATGACAGAAGGCTGTGCGTATTAAATGCAGCTCGAACATAACTCACTGCAAAGGCTAGAAGCACAGAAGGAATGAGAAGGTAAAGATGTCAGTGATAAAAACAGAATATCCTCCCTTTTATGCCATAAGTAGCAAATACAAGTGGCCTCATAAGAAAAAAAGTTAAACTGAGCAACATGCACATTTACAATGCATAAAGTTCTTAAGAAAACACTTCCATTTACTCCCCATGTCAACTGTGTGGCATGAGTCCAAACCATAAACTTCATTGCACTAGGCACAGCTGACCTTTCTGTAATCATGTCAGCAGTGTAAAAAAATGAACTGCTTCCCTTTCTGCTGTCTAAACAGTATGAAACAAATTACACCGGCAGCTCCAAACGGACTTAATTTTAATGCTCCAATGAAATATATCCTGCAGATGTAGCAGTATATTTCACCTTTTGCAAAAATGACAAAGATTATATGATGAAGCAATGACCAAAAAGGGATGATACAGTCTTTTCCTCGTGACAACAACAAATACCTTCTGCAGCATGTACAGATAAATGTCTAGATTAATGTTCAACACTCCTCCTAAGTCATGATAATGGCTTCATTATATCTGCCTGAACCATGTAAATATCGCTAATTGGATTCCCTGCAATGTAGAATCCATGTGCATGACCTGCACATGTGGGAACCATGCGATGGCCAGTGGCTGAATGGTTGTAGGACCCTATTCAAACCTGGCACTTTAACAGAAAGCAGGTGACATTAGTTGTGCCAGATCATGGTCTGAACTGAACTCAGTAGTCATAACTAACAAATGGATTTCAGGAGGGGGAGACATTTTTCTTCATGCCGCAACATAGTATTTTTTGGACTGAAAAGTTGAAGAGGGACAGATGTTCACATGTGTGGCGGAATGACTCCAGCAGATTCAGCAAAAGTCCAGTCCAAGTCCTGTTAGGAATGAATTACTCTCGTTTCTCTTCGCTCTCCTTCTCTCTGTACATGTTCTTCCTTCTCTCCGTACACAGTCCATTCCCCTTTGTTCTGTGAGGATCTTCATTTGAGGCATATAACAGATGCTGAAGTAGGGCCACTTTATTTAAAATACTTCACTAAGATGCTTCTGATAAAAAAATTGACATCCTAACAACACATTTGGCTCCAGGAAGCAATGCTACAAGATCAAAGGCATACAGGACACAGCCAGTCAAGATAATGAACAAGATAATAACCCTCTTCTATATTTGTCACAGGTTTTAATTTTTTCCCCAGAGCCATGGCCTTTCTGGTCACAGTAACCACTTGTCCGGTCTCATTGCTGAATTCACAGAATGGAGATTGTCCTCATTAACTGTGAAACACAGACGACCACATATCTACTCTGGACACTGTTTTGTGTCAAAAGGCTGAAGTCAGATTTCTCAAAAGGGAGCTTAGGAATTTAAGTCTTATATATTTGCAACTGGGCCAGAATTTATTCAGATACTTCTTTCAAATCTCCACGTCTCCTTGGACAAAGACACATGTGCACCTCAGGCGGTGGATTCCCTTTAGGCCTCTCGGAAGAGACGTTCACACAGAACTGTTGGCATGTAATGCAAAGTCTTTTCCTGCTTTTGTTAACGTCTCTGCCTGCATCGCATCACTCTGACACAATAATGATTACATGTCCTCAGTGTACTGGCTACATCTTTGGCAGTGAAGTGTCTGTATAAAAACTACAACAGCTACACTCGTGTCCATAAGCAGCTCTGAAGCGAATTACACAGTCTGTGTAAATAAATACATGCGGGAAACTAGCAGGCATGTGAGTGAGTACACCTCAGTCAGTGTTCACTGCTTAACCACAGTGTTTCCCTTCATCTGCAACCAATTTCCAAAGTGCTCCAAAAACAATCACCTGTGTTGATTTTGATGATGTCGTTTTAAACAGTACTGCTCGATGATTGTTACAGCACATGTGATCTTTAGTTTAGGTGATTTCATCAAAATACCCTCAAAGGATTGATTGACTATGAAATGAATGTGGAGATGGTCTATGTGTAGATTTAAACTTCATCTGTTGTTTTCACCTTTTGGATCGAAAGCACTGACAGAGACGAATCTTTATTTTCACTGTCTCAAGGCTTGCAAAGCTGGTAAAACATTAGCAAAATGCGTTTTTTCAGGCGTGGGACTTTTGATTTAAAACTCCGGAGAGGCTCTGTCATGGAGATGAGAATATGTGGCGAATTGCTGTTATGTACATTAGCATCATGAGAGATGCTCTTCCATGTGGGAAGTGTGCGCGAGTGAGCTGGGGGGCTGGAAACATTCCTTCCTGGCACAGATGTGAAGTATTGTCGTCATACTTGACTCCATCTTGAAAATTTTAAACGTTGCAATCAACCCACACAACATCTTGAAAATAGATAAAGATGCAGACAGATCGGATTTCCAGCTCTCCTGCTGATTCTGGGGTTTTTCACTATGTAGTCTGATGTTTGTTTCGTGCACATCTGCCTGCGTGTATGAAAGTATCTGTAAATACTTACTGTATTCATTTCTCTCTCTCTTTTTGAACTATACTTCCTCCTCTGGCAGGTACTGCAATGACAGTCGCCCCCCCCGCCGACACTCCCGCTGCCCCGTCACCTCCTCTCACAGCTGAAGACCTTATGCTTGTCTCTTTCTCTCTCTCTCTTTCTGCAGGTTTGATTCACGTCCCAGATGATCTGCCAACTGACATAGTGAAGATTAATCTGTCCAATAACAGCATCAAACATCTCAGGCCCAAACAGTTCCTGCTGTCCAAAGACCTCAAGCAGCTCAATCTTAGCAGCAACAGCCTGCATCATATAGACACAGGTAACCGAACAGCTGCACCTTTCTATATATATATATATATATATATATATATATATAATCGCATTTCTATGTGCATATCCTTCATATGGGCTTCATGTGTGGGCTTCAGCTCCCCCAGAATAGGCTTAACGACGTCCATGCTGCTAGTGGTAGACTTGTAATGCATGTACCAAAATGGAACAATTGATGATGGGGTTTAAAACATTAGTCTGTGTTGTTGTTTTGGTTTATGGATCTGTGATCCCAGCGGGAGTACTGATTAAAATATTTGGAGATTAAGCTCTTTACTTGTGTTCATTCTGTAACTAAAACTGACAGCAGTCTCAAAGGATGGTGATGATGGAAAGAAGAATCATGGAAGAACTAGCAAGTCAGACAAACTGGGCAGTGTGATCATTACGCTATTTAACCAGAGATTTGTATATTTGTATATTACTGTAATACAGTTCACCAGAAGCATGCTTGATAAAAATGTTTGCACTTACATTGTACAGAATAAATTAATGCATATATAGTAAGCAGGCCTTTAGATTTTGCTTGTGTCTCTCGTGTCCCTCATTCCTCTTCCTCTCAACATTTTTCGTCTTCTTGAGCACGTCTTTCTCTGATGTCTGCATAGTCACCATTCTCTACTCCCATATGTTCCGCACACACACCTTTCTCCTCCTCCTCCATTCTCCTTCCCTACTCTCTTCCGCTGAGTAGAGATCAAAGCTGAGCCCAAGGCTAGTGGACAGCATGAAACAGTCTCAGCTGTCCTATTACTCCCATTACTCCCACTCAACCACACGCAAACACTCATGCATGTGCACCTAAAAAGAAACTTTTAGACACACAACAGACCTCATTAGCCAACTGCTCTTAAGACGACTTTACACGGATCGACTTACACTCTTTTTACAAAGATTCTGAGGTTCACAGATGTTTTCTTGTTTGTAATTTGTTTGTTGGGATTTGGTAAGAAAGAATCACTCCAGAGCACAAGAACATACATTTAAGTGAGGACATCATCACACGTGCAAATAAATTGATCTGTTATTCTACAGATGTAGAATCATATGTCCATTACAATCAGATTTTGTTTTATGAATAATAACATATTTTTTATTATTACTTTAAAAAGCAATGTCTTTTCAAATGAAGAAGCACTACACTACACACTCGCTATCGTAAGCTTCTATGTTCACCAGCAAGTTGCCAGCTGCCAGCTTTGCTTGAAAAGAGGGGTGACAAACCAAAACAATGGGCCAAAAGAAGCTTAATATGTCTACATAGCTGTGGCAATTCTCTGTGGTCTTATTTTGTTTTTCTCTTCTTTCAATCCCAGCTGCATTCGCAGGCCTGCTTTACCTCCGTGAGCTTGATCTTTCCAACAACAGCCTCCATTACTTCCAGTACAGTGTACTAGAGGACCTGTACTTCTTGCGGAAACTCTCACTTGACAACAACCCCTGGATGTGTGACTACAACATCCACTACCTTATCTACTGGCTCAAGCACCACCCTGGGGTCTTCTACACTGGTCTGATCTGCTCTGAGCCACAGGAATTCAGGGGCTGGCGGGTTGAGGATTATGTCAAGACCTATAATGGTGAATGTCCGAAAGATAAACAAACAGAAGGGACAGATACAGGACAGGGAGGACAGGGAGATTCAGGCAATGAGGCACTGCAGGGGGTCGGGGAGACGACCGAGGGGCAGGGTGGACCTCTGCCTCGCCCCCTGAAAGAGAGGGAACCCAACACATTTGAGATAATCAGGCTGAGTTAGAATGAAAGGCCATCAACAGACTGTTGTAGTTTAGTATACAGGTGAATTTACATACGCACGTTACAATGCGGTCTGTAGACAGGCTGAGTAATGGATGAATAAATAAAGTCGTGTTCTGACATTTACAGTAAAAAGACAATGGTATTTAAATAAAAATGTGATGTCCAGAAGTTCAGTATTGGGACAAAAAGGGATTACTTGTGATGTCATGTTGCTACGACTACCTTTAAAATAATATTTAGCTCATGCTGTTTGAGCTGTTGTTTCATTACCTAAGTAAAAAGCAAAACGTGTAACAAAAAGGTGCTTTCTTTTTAAGTTACAGTTGGTTGATGCTAAGTTCAGAATATACTTTGGATTTTCAAAAAAAGTGCCTTTTGGTCTCTTTGTATTAATGTATGATAACGTCTGCCTGTTTTATGGAAATAAAATTATTTTTTTTCTGAAAAAATGTTTCACTGGATGAATGACACATGCAACAGTTGGCCTCCACTAATGACATTTTGAGGGCATGAAAGTTTGAGATAAGTGCTAATATGGTCAAACAAGCTTAATGATAATAAATGACTTAATATCAGACCTGAAAAGACACCAATAATAACTAAAAATCCATTCTCTTACTGCCATGGCTGTTTTGTTTCATTTGGCGACTGAATGGTTACAAGTTACAGGACCCATAAATACCCAAATAAAATCCTGTGGTCGTATTTTATTTCCTTCTTTTGGATGCCAAGACTGGAATCCAAGTTTTCACTGACTGTCAGTTAGCGCCACCCAGTGGACCAGAGACTAATTAATAATTCAAGCAAGTTTATTCTTCTTAAAGTGACATTTTCTCATCGTTCATATTTTTATTAAGTCTGTCTTTTGTGGCTCAAAGAAAATGTAAAACCTGGATGTGATTTTTTGCAATCAGTGAGGCACTCGCAGGCAAATCATACGACAATGTAGCGGAACTCAAGTCAGTGAAGAGAAATACAATTACTGATTGATTATTTATTGCTTGTTATACAGAGCAGAGTTTTAGTCTTGGGTAAATGTGGACAGGCTGTCCCGTGGATCTGTCCCACGTTTGCTGAAGTGATTACTCCTGTAAATAAGGAAATATTTATGTAGATTTGCTGTATTGGTTTCAGAGGTCACTACAGCTACATTACTTCCATGTTGGTGTTTAAATAAAGGCTGCCAGCTTGGCATTAGTCACAAGTACAGATTAAATCCTTGATGTGGGTCTTGTAAGCTTAGGCACTTCAGTTTGGCTGTTTGTTTGTATGAAGTATTCCTGGCAAAGTTTAGCACCAGGGGGGATTTGACATTTTTCCGTTTATGCAGTTACATGTAAACATTTTGTGGTTACAGATGTTTTAAATTATGCTGATCTGTCGGGTTGTTAGCGTCCATACTGCAGCTCTGGATTAAGCGTTAAAGCAAAATGCCATCTAGTGTTCGCAACGAAGTATCACCCAGTTTTATTTAGGATTTTTTTCCTCCCACTTATCACCAGTGAGCCCGTCTGCCCCAAGTCGAGACCTATGTGTTCTGATTTCATATAATGATATCCTAAAGACACAACAATGCATCTATCTTATAAGAAAATGACACTCGTAACAAGTTCTCAAGGACCTTTTCCAACTGAAAATGGCAGCACAGGATCCTAACTTTTAGAAGCACTGTGAGAAGTCGCTTCGATTATAATACAATAATCTGTATTTTACAGATGAAAACATATCAGGTTAAGAAACTGTTCTGTGGGATCTTAGGTGTGTTCGACTAGCAGCAGGTTTTGAGAATGTTTAAATTATTTTCCATACAAAAGGTTTTAGTTTTTAAATTCACAATTTGACAATTTTTGTTAGTGCAAATGTAAAAAATTGGCCACAATCCTAGAGCATTTAGTTCAGATGAAATTGCATCTACTGGAAACAGAAAAACAGTCCAGAGAGTTGATCTAAATCAGGCCGGCATCCTGTAACAACACTGATCACATCTAACACCACCGTCTCTCAGCCCTCCTGCTGTAAACGTGTCTGATTTGTGTCTTTATGGCACCAGGTGCACAATAAATTTTGAATACTTTTCAATAACTGCTAAAACTTCTCAAAACACAGATCCCCAGTTCCTAAAGCCTTGCTGGACATAATCCATGTCCAATCCATTTTTGTATCTTCTGACATTACACTTCTGAAATATTCATGATTCGCCCTTCGTTGCCAACGTCAGTCTTTTTTCCAATTAGCGTTAGTGTCAGCAGCATGACTTCTTCTCTGGTGTTGTGTAGGCAGCCCCTGTGCCATTAACTGGCCGCGAGTTTTCCCGGAGTAGAACCTGAGGTGTGCTCTTCTCCTCTTTTTCCACCTGGTGGACATTAAGGCCATTACGAAAAAGCAGCTCCCGGGCCATCATGAGGAAGGCCTCTTCAACATTCTGGCTCTCCTAGGCACAGAGAAGACAGATCATTTTAAATAATGAATCCAACTAATTTGTGTGTTATGAGCATCAATTCACTCTTTACCTTTGCAGATGTTTCCAGAGCTGCCAGTATGCCCCTCTCCTTTGCCAGATTGCAGGCTTGCTTAAACTGAACCTGACGTTGCTGCTCAAGGTCACATTTGTTACCTAGTTGGAGAAAGTTAGCGTCATTGGTGCTGCCATAAGGTTTAAATTGTAAAATCATTATGCGCGGCCACAGCCGCACTCACCTATTAGGACCAGCACCACATTGGCTGCTCCATACAGCTCTACTTCCTTGATCCAGTGGGTAACCGAGTCGAAGGTGGAACTTCGTGTGATGTCATAGGCGATCATGGCTCCGTGAGCGCTGCGGTAGTAGCTCTGGGTGATTGTGCGAAACCTCTCCTGGCCTGCAGTGTCCCACACCTGTAACTGTCAAACATACACACACTCACAGGTTAAAATTACGAAGCTTCAACAGGACAAGCGTGGCTGAATTTGGGGTCCTTGTGCACATTTAAACAGCAAAATGACAAACAACAGGCTATGACATGTAATTAGCAGAATACATATACACACAGGCGAAATCCCTCTGCAGAGTACTCCCTGAACATCCGACAGCATGGTAACGGCTGTCATAGCAACACACCAGACTCACCAATCCATTATTCCCCCATTTAATCTGACACTTACATGTAAATATTGTCTGTCATACTAAACAATAAAACAGAAAATAGACAAGTGTGAAAACCTGACGTTTAAGGCTTAATTTTAGAAATCAGGGAAGGTATGGTTTGACATGATAGATCTCTTGACTGTTAATACATAAAGATTAATGACTCAGATAGATTGAATATTTATTAAAGGTCATATGATGACACGTTAGGAAGAGAATGCATGCCATGAATTCTTCTCCTGCAGCCATTTACCTGGCCTGCCCTTCAGAACAATACAGTTGCTGTGGGTGTGTAAATGTGTGTACAACTGGTTTTACATTCCCCCATGGCGATGACAGACCTACAGATAAACATGACAACAAGATCCAATTAGGTCTGGGAGCACTCTGCTAGTCAGAGTGACTGTTGATGCATGCGGAACCTAAGTGTTAAGTTCCTTTTCCAGCACAACTGTGGCACTGAGGAGTAATTTCAGGTTCATTTTTGTCTTTAAAGGGGAAAAACATGAAGGACAGGTTGTTCATGTGTGCAGCTGGTCTGACTTGTTTTTGGCCTGAATGAAACACAGTAAGAAAGTGACACCTCACCATACTCGGGTTTATAACAAAAAATGTCATGCGCTACACTAGCCTTGGCCCGGTTTAGTTTTTCAGTCTTTTAATTTGTCTGATGTTCTATAATCACACCTTTACATTTGTTCCTCAAACACAGCTTATTCGCTACTAACCTTCACTTTCTTGCCGTCAATGTCCACGGTTCTCACAGTGAAATCCACTCCGATGGTGTTCTGCAGCCTCTCTGTGAAAGTCCCTGACTTGAAATTCTGAACCACACAGGTCTTCCCTACGTTAGTGTCTCCAATCAAGATGATCTTAAACAGGAAATCAAAAGTGTCATCGTGTTCAGGTCCTGGAGTCTGCATTGTGGATGTAAAGTGTGTGAGAATGGAGAAAATGATCCTGCACACGCTGTGGATCACCAGCTATATTTGGACTTTAGACCAAGAGGAGCTCAGATACAGTATCTTCTGATTGAATGAGGAAAACGGATATAGTGAAGAAAACTTAAAATATGACCTCCACTTCCTGGTGAGTTGGTCATTTGCAGCATCAGGGTGAATTTAAGTTAAGCAGTCCACGTTTATCCTGTAAAACCAGTTCAGGGTTGTGGAAAAGTTTGTTTGTCAAGATGTAAAAATAGAAAGTTCACAGGTTAAAGTTAAATGTTTTCAGTTGCTAGAAACTCTCCAGCCTCTCAGTCTCGTTCCTCCAACTAGTCCAGACGGTTCCTCGTCCCGTGAGCTCTCTCAGCTGGACAAAACAGTTTCAGTTCTGCTTCTCCTTTCCACTTTTTCTCAGGTGTTTACCTATTTTATGGCCCACAGCAACAGACGGCATGGACGCACATCCCAACGCATTCGTTCTCCTGCACAGTTTCTGGTTGGCTGTCTGCCAACGAAACTGGGACCTCAGATAAAACCAAACCTAAAAAGATGCTTGTTTGTAATCCAGGTTGCTGCCTGATCCACCCGCTGTCCGTTCATGTTTGTGTGCATTTTTTCCTCCACCAGCCTCCTGCTCTGGGTCCTCCCATCTGCTTCTCTTCTTACTGACTCACAGGCTGCTGCATTTCTTTCTCTCCTGATAGCACCTGTGGTTACAATAGAAACCCACCTTACCTGTTCTAGGAATGTAGCCCTGCCCTATTTGGCAGACTTGAATGTTGGGAAATGTAGTCATTATGTCAGGATTTTATCACCTGACAATCCTTTCCAACGTACTGGTATAGCCACTGTAAAATCGGTAGATAAGGTAATATTATATTATTTCTAAGAAGTATCTGCAAATCCCGAAGCTTGCCTCCCTTAGAAATATGCTGTATGAAGGTAAATCTAGTTTCAAGCTGTGCCAACATTTCTAGGCCAAGCACTGGAGGAAAAAGAAGAAGTAATTTTGCATACTTGACACATATAATCACAGGCAAGTGTTTAATTTTACTATTAAAGCAACATCTGAAAGATGAACGATCTTTACTGTGAGCAGTATTCAAATGAATAAGCAATACAGGAACCTCCAAATTTACTTATGGGCTGCATAAAAGGAGGGAGTCAGCATCAACTACAGCTTTGATAACTGAGGTTGTGGTTTAAATTTGTTTTTAGGGATTTGTGGTGATATTAAAATTTGTGAAAGTGAAAGTTATCTATTCATAAATGTATTAGCCTTAATATCAAAATATACTTGCAGTAATATAATTCATCACGAATTAACTAATATTAGGAATTTAAATACCAATATTATATTTTCACGTTATAAAAGAAAACTAACAAATACCTGGATGAATAAAATCTGAAACATCCTGATAATTATAAATGAGTTTTATGTTGTGACAACATTTCAGGCCCTTAGCAAAAACGCTTGGCACAGTACTTTCCACAGCGTCTACAGCCGTTGCACTGCACCTGAATTATGGATTAACAGCAATCCTGCGCTGCAATCGTCATGACTGTAAGATTTCCTGACCGCACCTGAAGGCGGCACAATCCTCTCCTCCAGCATCTCCCAGTGACGTCCTGTGCGGATCCATAGATGCCCTTACTGTTAAAAGCGGAGGTCTGCATCGGGCTTCTCATCATCTGTATGTGAAAGGACGTCTGCGGAGGCGGGGAGAGAAGCGGCAGCATGCAGCGGAGCGCAGTGGTCGTGGTGGCGGACAAGACGAGCCTGAAGAGGCCGTTTATCTTTGCCAATTCCGTGCATATGGTAGGCGCATTTCACTGCTTTTGGATGTAATTGAAGCCAACGGGCCCATGTTATTGACTTTATAGGATGTTCTTCTGATTCCATCATTGTTGCGCTGCTGCGATTTTGACACACGAGCCTCAGACATCAGTCCTGAGTCTGTGTCCAACCTAAAGGAGACTCGTGTTGTCTGTCTCAGGTACATGCGGCAGCGAATCCACTGGACCTCAAACACATGCATTGTTTTATTTTACCAAAATGTTTTGACTATTACACTTAAAGAAAGCGTTGGTATGGATGGTATCTATATAAAAAAAACGTGAGTGTATCCTTCATCCCCATCCTGTAGGAGTCCCATAATGCTCCTGTTTACAGTGTGTGTGTGTGTGTGTGTGTGTGTGTGCTCCTCAGCTGTGAGTCTAGGGTCATATGCAGTACTATGGGCCTGGTTGTGATTTTTTCCTTCTCCTTCTTCTTCACCTTGTAAAGGCGTCCTGCTCCTGTGAGATGTTGCATCACAGACAGCACAAATTCAAATTATTTGACTTCCCAGCGTCCGACAGGATTAACAGACTGGATTACTTGGAGATTCATAGGTTCTATATATTCCTCCTTTAGTGTGTTCCTAGTCTTTGATGTCTAAACAAAACGCTGTGCTCCTCTCTCCAAAGGCGCTGTGCTTCTTCATGTTGACGATGACAGTAGCTTGGCATAGAGACCTTCTACAAACCGGCAAAGTAAGACTGACTTCCGACGCCCTTCGCCACTGGCTGAAAACAATTCTCCAAGCAGATAATATTATTTACTGGAGCCAGAAATAACTCCAGTGTTGTCAGGGTTTAAAGGAGCCGATGAGCTGCTGTGGAATTATTAATGCGTTTGTATACGTGGTCAATATTGCCTTTTTATATTGTTTCTTCTGTGGACGAGCTGACTAAGCATCTGTCTGTTCACGTGTCCTTGGGCAAGACAGTGAATTATCTTAGCTGACCCTGACCTTTGGCCTCTTATGGAGCGTGTGCTATCTTGGCAATGCATCCGTGACAACAAAATAACACGAGCGTAAGTGAATAACCAGTAATGGGTTGTACCACTTATACTCGCACAGGTTTAGATTAGTTTGATGTACAATGCCAACTCAATGATGTAAATCACCAACGCTAATGTAATTCCTCTCCTCAGATGGTGTCCACTGTATCTGTAGCATTGATGTATGCTGTTGAGATCGGCTGCCTGCTGCTCTCAGTGCTCGGCATAGTTGGAGCCTGTACAGGAAAGCGATGGTGTTTTATTCTGGTAAACACGTTTCTGTTTCCGTGCAACCACGTTGTTTGAGTGTGCTGTTCCCGCTGGTTTCCACATATTTTCTCTCGCTGTGTTTTGCAGTATGCAACTGGGATGGCAGCAGCCAGTCAAACAATAATTGTCAGAACAGCGCTAAGTTATCAAGATGCTTATGAGGTATAGTATTAAACGCTTTGCCTTGAAATGCCACGTGTGGTTTTTACAGTCGTTAACACTTCCGCTTCCTCTCTGCCCAGAAAAGTGTGGTCCGCGAGGAAACCAAGTTGCTGTCTATGATGCCACTCAGTGGGACAAGCAAAGCCAACAGGAGCCTGCTGTTCAGCATCCAAAAAGAAGTAAGCAGCTGGGATTTCATATCTTCCCAACTACGACGTTCATTGTATTTTGTATCCCCCTCACTTCAAAGTGCGGTGGAGAAACATGTAAAACTACTTCATACATCTTCCTCCACACCACATCCCATCATGCCATTAAGAACGTTGTCTATTTTTTCTGATATTCTGGGAAAAAAAAGGTCTCATGGTGATTTGGTATTTAGAAACTGACTTAATTCACTTAAACATCAGTTTCTCACTGATGTATGTTAATCTCTATTCTCTCAGTGAATAGACTCTTTGTCTGCTCATGTGTTCCATTATGTACTAGGGAACTCATTCAGACACAGTTGCCAAGTACGTATGGGCATTATAAAGCAATGAATGCCTGCCTTTTGTTTTATTCTAAACTGTCTCTCTCTCTCTCTCTCCAAACTCTCAGAATCTGAAGACACACATTATTTTGTAATCTTCTGAATTCTGGACATTTATTTGCAGTTGAAAAAAGATGCACTGCTATCTGCAACGCATCTCCACTTAATCTATGTGTGTGTGTGTGTGTGTGTGTGTTTCTTGCAGTTTGAGTGCTGTGGTCTTATTGAAGGCTACAAAGACTGGGGCTCTTCTATCCCTCCATCCTGTAACTGTCACTATCCAGGACAATGTGTGAGTATCTCACTTTCCACAAAACAGAATATAATCAGTAAAGATTATTCATCCACATGTTTTCCTGTTGTTGTTCATTATGTTCCAACCAACCTACTTAATTATTCTGCAAAGTTCCTAAATAACTGTCTGAAGACAACTGTCACTTATCCGCTTACTATATGACAAGAAAACTGCAATAAAGCTAAAAAAAACTTGTTCATGACCGTAACCAGTCAAGATTATAATCTGGCTTCAACAGACCACCGTGAGCTGTCACGCATAAGTCAGAGCCGTGAAGAAGCTGTACAGATTCTAATGTTTACAGTGCAGCCACAAGATGGCTCCCATCAGATATGACGTCATATCTGATCGGAGCAATGGTTGAAACCAGGGAAAGAAAAAGACTCAGGATGTCAAAGGGACATAATTCTTTGTCTTGTCACCACTGCTGAGTGTGTCGCTTTATTTAACGGGATCTTGTAATCCTCACCAGATTCGGCTACGCGGCAGCGCCACACTTGGGGCTCCAAAGAACCAGTACGTTTATCAAGAGGTAAAAACTAGTGGTGTAGTAATGTCTTGTTACACTATAGCTACTTTGAAAAGAAATCACTTTTACCAGAAACTGTTTTTTTCACAGCCTTGCCTACCGATATATGTCTCTGAACTGAAGCTCGCCTTCTCATTGGCAATGGCTATACAGTTCGGAAGTGGAATATTTTGGGTGCGTCTTTATTTATTTTTATTTCACATTCAGACATTAACTGGAGTGTGAGCTGACAATGAGTCTGTTGAATCTACATCGATGGCTATCTGTGTTTCCATTACCAGGTGGTTTTACTTGTTATGAGCATCAAGCTGATGGGCCAGATAAGAAGAAAACAAGAGTTCAGGGCTCTTCTCCAGTCCAACAGATATGTCCCCGGTGCCTTCTAGTCACCTAGTACATTTTCATACACACTTCATTATCAAGCATACTTTGTTTGATTTTGCACACGTAAGCACATTGCGCTGTATGCAGTAAGCTGGCTCTTATGCCTTGTAGCAACATGTTATGATTTTCCAAGTGTTAATGCATGTAACTAAATTTACATGTGCTCTACATGCATACATTGATTTTGATACAGTACAACTCTGTTTTTGCTTTACTGCTGTAAAAATAATGCGTTTTAGAGAGAGACATTAAGCATTGTTTATTGGTCATAAGATTTGCAGGTTACGTTTTACGTTTTTGAACCAAGCACGTGTGGACAGATATTAATCAAATAGCATCTATTATTCCTACAAGTTTAAACACACACTTTGGTTGGTTTACTTGCTTTAGCTAGTGGGGAGAAGCTAGTTGACAGAATGCTGCCTGTTAATGTCCTTATGTTACACAATCACCAATTAATGGGTTTAATTTGACATTTGTAAACTGGACCAATTACATGTAAACACATATATTTAAAGATTTGTATTTAACCGCATTGAATTTTCAGCATTAGCCACCAATGATATTGAAATGAATAATAACATCAGTAATTCTTATGTAGCATCTTAAACTGTTTACAAAGTGCTTCGATTTAAATAAAGTCAGTTATTTTCTGTTGAGCATTGTATTTTCTTGGGTAAACAATCAGGTTAGACGGAGGAATGAGCCGAAGCTGTCACTGGGACACTCAATAGACATACCAGTAATTTCTCAGTTATTTAGCCTCCGAATTTCTGTTTTGAGGTTTGGAGACATTTTTGGCAAGGCCCCTGCAGATGGTGTGAGAGGCTCCCGTAGGAGAATATTGTTCTTGCAGAGACTGCACTTTCCCAACTAATGCCACTCTCACCAAAGAAGCCTTTACACCACATCACTTCAAATATGACTTGCTGCATGAGCTGCCTGCAGTTGAAACGTCTCCTTGACTAATGTGTTGTCAAGTGAATTTCATCTGAAACAGCAGATCCAATGTCTACCTGTGCACTTTAACCATTAATGCCTAATATACATGTTCTGCAAAATATGGTTATGATTTCCTTCTGTCATATGCTGTTTTTTTATTTATGGAATGAACGTCTGTAATATTTTGTAAATAGGAATAAAAATGTGATTCTTGTTCCTTTGGTGTTTTGGTTTTATTTTGAAAATGTTTATTTGAGATTGTAAACCTATTTACTTTTTTACTATAGTGAAGTACAGTACGGAGGCACATATACTTTAACATGTCCACCTTATGCTAATCATACATAAGAGGGACCTAAAATAAAATGCTGGTACATAAGTACCCAGTAGTATACCAAATAACTTACAATTAGTCTAACTGTCCTGCTTTAATGTCAAAGTAAAGAACAGTTTCATGAACCCTGTCCTGCAGAGGCTGTGATACAGCCATGACAAAGCAGAGGAGACAGGTCTCACAGATTTTTTTTATTTTTTAGTATTCCTTTTTTTCCCCTGTGCCATGAACAGAAGCACCTAATACTTGGAAATCTGTCATGCCGTATAAATATGTACTGTATATGTTGCAATGACATAAAAGTGTTAATGTGAAATATCAAAATGCATTGACTATAAATGTAAGAGTATTACAAAAATATAAAAAATACAAAGTTTACATTCAATTTGGTAGAATATGATACATTTAAAGCTCTAATACATCCATAATGTAACTGTGCCTCCTGTCACTCCTTCTTCAGTGCATCTTATTTTAATTATTTTCTCTTTTGTCATATACGTGTGTCACTATTTGCTGAATACATTGTTCAAATGTGCTAAATTATATTTCCTATCTCGGATTAAACTAAAGTTGAAATATATTTGTTGATTAACACGTTTAATTTCTCTTGTCTTCTTTGAATAAACACAGATCTAATGTGCATCTTATTATATTTCTGTTTCCCAGTATGTTCTGTGACATCTAATTTGCTAGGATTATCCTGCAAAATATTTCATTCTCTAATAACAAAAACAATGAAGGAATTGTTTTTTCTTAGATTTTCTAAATATGCACACATGATGATGATGCTTTCCATTGTGAAAAGCAGCTAAGACTGAAAACAAAGAAGTCAGTTGAGGTCTTCAGGCTCTTCAAGGATGGTGTAGTTGCCTGATTTTGCCTCTTTACTGTAGGCCACCACAGGGGTGTCGACCTTCTGGTTCAGCTGACACAAGATGACAATACATAACACTACAGCTAACACCTAGAGAACAGAGGAAGAGAATCAGTCCTTTAAATCCTTTTCATTTTGGTACAACACAGTTTCAAACGGAGCTGCATTTTTGCAAAGAGACTGAAGGGGGCAGAAAAGACAATGCAAAAGAGATGACAACAAACAAAAAGCCCATATGAGTTAGGGTAAAATGTTAGACTGAGTTGAATTGCTGATTTATTGATAAAATTATTTTTATATAAATCTGCAGCCAACATAAGACACAGACGTTCCAGCCCTGCTGGGTGGCAGATTTACCCTGGGTTTTTTATTTTTTATTTTAAATGAAACTGAAACTACATCCCTAGTGGAAACTTGTCCTTGTAGCCATAACTTTTAGTATGCAGCTTGGTTCATATGCACCTCAAGTTTTTATGATAAAATCAACAGTATGAATACTATTTCATCTAGTCCCTCTAGTTCCTAAGTATCTATTTAAGAACTCCTACCAAACATGGAGACAAGACTGTTGGTCTGTCTTTTAGGGTTTTATATTATCAAAATTGCTGTGAAAAAACAGGCTTTAAGGCCAAAGACAAAATGAATGGGAGATATTAACGAAGAGAAGTGGAAAAAATGTGGAGGATAAACAAAGCAGTGATTAGAAAGAATAAAAAAAACAGTTGGTATAGAAAAAGGAAGAGGGTTCTGTGGGACCATAAAAACAAATAATACATACCCAGAGTAATGTGACTACCAGGATTATGACCAGTACAATAGTTAAGACACCTAACGCATGTTCAATAATATACTGAAGACATGGCTGAAATAGAAGAGTGGATAAATCAGTGTTAACTTTTCATCAGTTTCTTCACTCCAAAAGACAAAACAATTATAAATGTTTTTATCTTATAAAACAAAAGCTTATATATTTATTCATATATAGTTTAATGTGCCAAAACATGGGTGAGCATGCAGATTGGAAAAGCCTTTCCTCCATCAGTTTTCATAATTACATGTGATTTTTTTACCTCTTTGTAGATCAGGATGGACTGGTCCGTGCTGGCGTGCTCAAACAGACTGCTGTTTTTAGGAGCTGCCACCTGGAATACATGGATATGATTCATTAGCTAAATGATTAACGGGTGACTTAACAGGTCATCAAAATAACATTAACCGTTTGTCTTGATACACTAAGGAAGGTGGGATGGTATTAAATTGTAAATACGCCTCCAACTGATTTTTAAGCAATCTTTAAACTGATTTAGTTCTCGTTTGTTAACCTTATGATTGTTAGACTTTGGTTGTTCATTAAAGACGATCTGAACATCCACCTTACCTAACCTCAGTGAATGTAAATACAATGTGAAATGATCAAAGTTGGACTTTTAGGAACAGGCTGGATCTTCCAACTCTGGCCTCCCACAAACTGCAGCCATTATCCTCTTGATTTTACAGCATTTTTTTTGAGACATTGCATCATGAACCACTCACACATGGATTTGTGGACTTCTTAGTACATAAGCATGATTTTGAGATGTTGTAGCCCCAGTCCATGTAGCCCTGATCAAGTCCACAACACTGAAACTGGAACAGAGGAGAAAATTAACAAAGAGGCTTCTTGATTAAAAACCTGATGTACTTCAGTGTGTTTGTTAGATCTCACTTTTATTTAGTGCACATGTCACTGACACTGCGTTGCTACTGTCTGTGTTTTCACTTTTTGTTACGCAACACTTGGAACAGCATCTGTAAGGCTGATCATGAACACATCCACACATCCTCAGACACCCACACAGGGTTACCTACTTCAATCTGTGCCACCTTGAAAGCTTCTAGAAAACTCTCACTGGCATTAGTCAGATTCACCATTTCCAGATAATGTTTCTTCATTCCTTTAGCCACCTGAACAGCAAAACAAAGAATGTAAAGAAATACTGTGACATTCACATTTATGCACCAGATAAATCCAGAAACAAACAGCAGCTATGTCACTACTGGTGTAAAAGTTTATTCAGTGAGTTTGAGGATGGAGGCCCCTTTCTTTGTTTTTAAAGCCTGTATTCTGCCACTTCATGCTGTTTGGTTTTCATGCCGTGACAGGAAGATGTGGACTTACTAGAATCTTTCTAATCCCCGGGTTTGTTTGGACTTTTTGTGACTGTGGTGTGAGGAGACACACCACTGTTTACACACAGAAATAGGTAGTCTTCAATTAACTATCAGCCCTGGAAAATGCACCTCTGAGATGCATGTACATGTCCAAAGTGTGTCTCAAAAGAGACCTGAAATCCTCTAGGAGATCAGAAGCTGAGGATGGGGAAGCATGACCGCCAATAAACAGGCGAATCATTAGACTTTAGTGTCATTTCTTTAAGCATCATCCATTTAGCTGCTGTGAGTTTATTTAATAGAATAGAACAGGCTTTTATTTTCATTGTGCAGGGAGTGCAAGCAAATTGTGGGTGCTCCACCCGGCAGCGGTGCATTTACAGAAAGAAGGAAATCAAAACAATGAGGTAATTATTAAAAAAAGAAAAGGTAGGAAGAAAATAAAAGTGGTGGTCATATATACATAGGTGGTAGTGATATACAGATGTAGGTGACTTACATGACAGTTGCATGTTTTGCATTGATTTCATCGTTTGTTATTTATGTGTGTGTTAATGTTATGAGTTGTTTGAGGTCCTGATGCCTCAGGGGAAGAAGCTGTTTGTGAGTCTGGTGGTGTGAGACCTGACTGAAAACCCTTTTATGGGATTTACACTGAAACTGCATGAATAAAAGCAGTTTATCAAACGCCCTGATAAGTGACAGACAGAGTTAGAGGAGAACTCATTTCAAAGCTTGTGATACCTGAGGTCGCACAGCCAGCGCGTTAATCTTAATACCAAGCGTGAACAGACTGCTCATGATCATCCCAACTGCAAACTGAAAAACACACAACATACACAAACATCATCATCAATCACACACTCAGACATGGCTGTACCTCAACGTCAGTCCTACTTTTACATACTCACCACTATCAGTGCCCACTTCTTCTCTTGAAAGGCTCCAAACACACCAACAATAGTGAAGAGAAGAGTTAGGATGGAAATGGAGTACATGACATGCAGGCCCACGATTAACTTCTCAATCTGCAGAGAGGTAACAGAACCAGGTCAGCAGGAACAAAACCTGATATCAAACACATGTACCAGCATCGATGTGCCGAGCTGGAGCGTCTGTATTGTTGTTTTTAGTTCTTGGAGTGATTCAGTGTTTCCAGATTGCATCCTGATTAGAGCTCAAACAGCATCAGCATTAGAAAATCTAAATACGTTTGTGTATGATGGAAAAATTACGGTCTGTCTGTGTCATATTTTATGTATATGCATGTGTTACCTCTTCATCTTCGTGCAAGTATCCGTGGCTAAAAAGAGTGAACGCCAACAGCAGGGCACTGATGGCCTGCAACAACAGCAACACACAGCATTATTGGCTCCTTTATTAGCATTAATCCTTGTGAGACATTATAAAATCTTCATCTGTCATCAGAGTTTGGAGCTTAATCGTCCTAATCTGGATGAAGAGCATGTTAGAGCACATAACAGACGTCAAATTGCGATGTGAATCTATTGGTGTGAAACAACAGGGACATCTGTCTTACACAGCAACAGCTGGTGAGACTTGAACGGTTCCCTAAACAAGCTAAACCACATGTTGCACAATTCAGTTCCGTTTTTTTTTTTATTGTTTTGCTTGATATTTATTATCCTTAGTTACACTATTGTAAAGCTGGAATTGGTAAAACATGGCAGATACTGTAAACTTATAATAGTTAAACAATTGTTTAGTTGTTCGAAATCAAATTCATCAGCAAATATTATGTAGTATATTATGTACAATCTTTGCCATATTAGGATAATCTCTATGAAATGTTTATATGCTAAACTAACTATCTTCATTTTTGGTTTATTGTTCAGTCAAAACAAACACCTTGAGGTAGACATTGTCACAATTTCTCAATGTTATATAAACCAAACCACCATTCAAAATAGTTATATGCGGTATTTGCTGTGAAAATACAGTTTGAACATTAAAATAAAACAGACTACAACTTCATGTCCAACTATTAGGAGTCAGATCACGCTCCCTTCTCTTACATATTAGACAAAAAGAAAGCGTCACGTTGGTGGAATAAGCTGCACAAAGTCACATTTAGCATCTCACAGCCTGTTTATCCGACTATGACTTGTGTCAAAGACAAACACTCACCCCGATCAAACTCGTCGCGATAACATAGGTCCGTTTCAACCAGACGTTCACTTTGCCCATTTTGTTTCCCCCTGATGTCGCGGAAAATATATCACGCAGACTCTGAAGCTGTTTTTATAAAAAGAAGTATAGTATGGTATGGTGTAACTTTTCTAACTTCTATGTGTGGATGAATGTATATAGAGGGAGGGGGAGTCGCCCCACGTTCTGCTGGAAGGCCCTCCTCTCCTGTGAAGAAAGAGTGGGTGGAGTTTCTAGGTGGGGTGAAGAAAATGAAGCCTTAGAATATATGGGCTTTTCAGGATTATTATGCACAATGTGCATTGACGTAAAACACACTACTCAAAACTGTCCATGTAATCACATTACTGTGTGACTATGTCAGTAATACAGTACATGTACTGTGATGCCACCGCGTCATGCGTCAGTTGAAGTAAAAATACTGCATCACCGTGACAAGCTGGCTTCTCCTGAACATTCGCTGTAATGGAAAATATCTTTGTTGTTCTCTCAGTGTCATGTTTGACCCCAACGACGGCAGAACGTGCAGGACTTTTCAGCAGAAAACTGACACGTGTTGGGTTGTTTATGAATCAAACAAATCAGATGCAACATGATAGAAGACAGATAGAGTGAGGCCACATGTCCATGGAGAACTTGTTTGCTAACCTCTGAAGATCTCAGAGTGTCGCCTTTCCTGAATTAACCAGATAGGCTTAGTGATTATTGTACTTGAACCGACAGAAAAACAAAAGTAATCTTAGGAGGCTACCAAACTCAGTGACGGACCAGAATGCGACAGAGACAGAGGGAGAAACCGTGAATCTGAAAGAGCGGAACCAAATTCTGTGACTGAACTTGCCTTCAACTCGATCACAAATAATGCACCTTTTGTCTGAAGAACAAAGGAACAAGTAAGAAGCTGTGTCACGCGACTTTGCGCTCACAACACCCACACATCATCCATCCATCCACGTACCTTTCTACAACTCACATTCACCCACACAGAGGCGCAGCCACAAACGGCTGCACCATCATTGATCCACTCTCAATTTTTAAAGCAGTCCCAGAGCCGAGCATTTCCTGACAGATCATAAAAACATCTGGAGAAGATAATGAACACACACACACACTCAGACAGAATTCCACATACACACATACTATTTACATACTGCTCTTTTTATGCACCGTGTCCAGATGCTTCAGTCAGCTTCATCAGGACACATTCAAAAGCTCTTTGGCACACACTCACACATCTGTATGACATGAACAGAAGCATTCGTGGCTCAGAGGATGTTAGTGGGTGGAAGGGCACAAGTGGCCAGAAACACTGTACTTGAAAAGCTTGAATCTATTCTATTCTTTAGGGGTAAATGTTGCGCAGTTGTACAGATGTTTGAAGCATTTTAGAAATACCAGTGTGAAAAAGATCAAAATGAATGTGTAGACACAGTGTTGTTGGTTGTTATGAATAAAATGACAATACTGCTAAATACCACTCTTCAGAAACTTTAATTTCAGCATACTGACAACGGGATGCACCTATTAGACTGAAAGGAAGTTGTTCATTTATGCTCTATGTTTTTAGAATTAATGTGTCGCTGGTTTCACACTGTTTCAACCAGGTTAGAAAACCACATCCAAGTAAAATAACTTATTACATTTCACATCAAATGTTTTTAACTAGTTAATAAAGCTGAAAAAGTCTTAAAACATACGTGTAAACAAGACAATGTACTCAGCACTGATTACTGTTTAACTACATGCAGATGTTTCCTCAGCTTTGACAAGATTTCAGTGTTGACAGTGTTTTCACCGCTAACTTTACACTGTAATGTTTGAGCTTTTTTTTTTTTTTTTGATGTTGTAGGGAAAATCTTGTTGGATTTCTGGCACTGGAAGGCGTTCTTGCGTGATGACATGACCACCCCTGATTGGTGTAGTCGGCTGGTCACAGCCAGGCCATTGCATAGTGATGTGTTTTGGTTTGATTGGCAGACAAGTACATGCTGACAAATTAAGGGAGTCTAGCTACAAAATAGAGAAATCTGTCTCATTGGTTTTGCTTAATTAACTAAAAAGCCATTTCTTCTTAACATAATTTAGATTATTTACTAATTACAAATAAACAATTTGTCATTTAATTACATGTAACCAGTTGCATATAACATGTTACATGCTGTAATCTTTCAGACCGATAACACTGTCTGTAATCCCATAGATGGAAAATCAAAAAACATCAACAGCAACAACAAATCACCATAATGAAAAGCTGGTGTTTTCCTGAAAGTATGATGTAGCATTTTCAAGTTTATACTTCTTTTACTTATTGTGTTGCCCTAATTTATTTACCGGCTGGTGAATCTTGTTACCTTTAACCAAAGTCCAACTTTTGACATGTGTCTCCTCCTCTAATTTTTGGCAAGACATCTTACACATGTTCCACATTTTGCTTCCTACATTTGTAATATATGCAGGCAATTGTATTTTGGGGAAAAACAAAAGTAAGCATCTTTTTTTTTGGTCTCCAACTCAAAATGTTTTTGAACACTTTGTTCCTGTCGGGCACTGCTTTAGCCGTGTGTTTACTCTGACTCATTGTGAGGAATTCAACAATCAAATGAATCATTTTTAGTTTCAGGGAATATCAATAAACACTTTGTTTCAAACTAGTCCCTTAACTCCTCCTCCAATCCCTGGATGAGGCCACACAGCAAAACAGCATCACCAACATCAGAAGCATATCACTATAAATATGATCTTTATGCAGTTTTGAGTTGGTAGGCATAGTTTGCAGGGTGTTATGCAACTAATACAAATCTGCAAGATTAAAACAAAGGTTGGATTTCAACCACAGCTTGATTTAGACTGTGTTTTGCACATTCTGCAGATGTTCTATTGGCTAATTTGTAGCTTAATGTTTATCTGTTCTGTACAAAAAATAGAATAATTTCTGGAATCTGCTCAAGTTGTTTCCAGACAGAAAATGCTGTGAGACATTCAACAGTATCGGATGGATTAGGAAAATAACTGTGTGAACCAGTTCCAGTAAACCACTCCTCCCACTTCTTTGTGGCTTTAATCACGTTGACACAAGTCTTTAGTCAAATGACATTTAATCTAAGTGTTTAACTTCAAGTTATACACATGTAACACAAACTATAGAATATATTGCAGCAAATTACATATTTTAGTAGCCTAAATCCATTATTTTAAGTTTGAGAGTAAGTATTATTGAACTCACTTTGTTGTGATAGGGTGATATTCTCAATGTTACCCTTCTTGTTTTCTGTTTTTGTGGTTGAAAATGTTGAAAACCTTTAATGTGGGGTTTGGTGGTTTGAATCCCAGTGTTGAAGTGCAAGATACTTATGCCCCACTTGCTATTTTCATGGTAGCTCTACAGTGGGTAAATTAGAAACAGTGTAAAAAACACTCGGGTAGAAAACCCATGCAAACCATTTGTCATAACTTTTGAATCAATTTGTGATCTGTTGATGTCATTTCATTTCTTTGTAGTCACTCTGTGTTAGTTATGTGTCTCTTTATGGTTGTTTAGTGACTCTGTGGTCATTTTTATTTTGTATGACTTGAAAACATATTTTTAGGTATAAATGTTTTGTCTCCTGCTGTTTTTCATTTCTTTGTGGAAAATTTACAGATCTTTGTAGCTGCTCCATCTTTGTGTTTTGACTTTTCTAACAGCGAGCATTAACAGAAAGTCTGGCTCATTTGGTTTTGGTATGTCTGCCCAGCTCATCTCAGTTACATAAATTCAGTTCCTATCTGCAGCACTTTTGTTTTATGGGGGACAGAACATACTAATACCCCCATTATATTATCACAACAAACTAGCTTTATAATTTCGAGATGGTTCACATAGGAAATGTGTCGGCCCCTTTAAGAGAAGTGTCACATGATTCGTTCACGTGGTGCGGAAGTAGACGGAATATTAAAACGCAAGCAGGTTTGTTGAGTAAATAAACAACTTACATTCCGTTATAGGACATTTATATTCCCATTTAAAGACTGGCGTGTGCTTTATCTTTTTTTGTTGTTGCAGACGCATCTCCCTGTCATCAAAATCTGCCTAGAATTAGTATGTGAGATACGGATATTACAGTAAAAAGACCGGCTATTTTGTATGTATAACTCGTGCTTAGGGAGAAATAAATCACCTATAGTCTTTGAAAATTGATAACAGTAATGTTTAAGGTATATCATAGCTATCTTTAATAGCATTTTTGCTGCCGTATAATGTATTATATATATATTTAATGTATTGTCTTATCTTTCTTGTTAGTATCTCTTATTTTATACGGTTACAATCTCATTTTTAAGAGATACATGCAAACCACCGTATGACATTACCTTGACTCTGTGAAATCTTCTAAATAAATAACTGTCGTTTTAGCATTCAAATGAAATCGCCATGAAGCAAGACAGAGATGCAGCGAATATCCCTGCATGCTTCATATCAAACCACGAAGGCTTTTGTGGAACCATAAAAAACTTTATCAAAGACTTTGTTGTCACTGAAATAGACATTCACGGACAGCAGGTTAATACAGTAGCAGCCACAGAGACACCGGGTTGTTCCTTCTCATATAAAAACAATGAAACAAATGCAGAGTGTAAGGAGAATAGACACTCGTTTTTTACACAGGGTACAGGAGTTTCAGCTGACTATGGGGAGGATGTTGCTCTTCAAAGTTCAGAGAGCTTCGATTTAGGCGTGATTTTAGGGCAGTCTGTCAACGACGAGCTTGAGCATTTTGTGTTGACTCTCAAAGATGAAAATCCAACCAAGCAGGAGCTCTCCTTGGGATCCTTTGCTGACAAACACCACAGAGCTAATGTCCACCGGGCTGTCAGACACCGCTTCCCCTTCCTCATGACTATCACCATTCAGCCAGAAATTAGGGTGAGGGAAGACCCAGACTACAGAGAGCTTTCCCAGCTGGTTACAGAGGATGAAGCAGAGGACTTCTTCAGGTTCATAGATGCCAAAGTGCAGGGCTCATCCTACACATTCGGACCCGATGACAACAAGGAGCACAGGACGGCCGTCCACCACTTCCTGAGCCGAAGGTTTGGGAAACTGGTTGAAACTAAAAGCTTCAGCGACCAGGGGAGAACCGCGATCTCTGTGAGGCTGAGGGAGCGAGGGAGACCGAAAAAAAGAACAGCAGATGAGCGAAAGGAAGAAGACGTTTACACTGGTAAGGTTTACGACTGTAAATTAATGTACAGTATTCTTCAATTATTAGAAATAGTCAGAAACCAAGGTAAAAAATAAGAAAATACTGTCTTGTGTATGTGCTCTTTTTCAGCATTCACTCTTTGCAAGGAGAACCTGGAGACTATGGAGGCTATCAGCTACATGGCAGCTGCTCTCGGGGTCCTGCCATCAGATTTCACCTATGCTGGGATCAAGGATAAGAGAGCCATCACTTACCAGTCCATGGTGGTCAAGAAAGTCTCACCTCAGTGGTAGTGCTGGACTTCTTTCATATATTGGTTTGGGTGTTTGGGGAATTAACTATTTAGAAATAGGTGAAACAAAGAGCAATACAGATGACTGCATTGTTTCCAAGGTGTTAAGGTCCTTCATTGCTCCGAGGCGCTTTTTCTCCTTTTCAAACACGTGTTTTTATTTGATTTGTAGGTTGAAAGAGAAAACAGCAGAGTTTGAGAAGAGGGGGATGCATCTGTCTCACATTCGCTCTGTTAATGAGCCTCTCAGGCTTGGGCGACTGCAGGGGAACCACTTTGACCTGGTGGTACGAGACCTGAAACCACACGGGACCGGTGACAAACAGTTCTCTGGTCCAGACACACACGCTCACCTGGCAGCATTGGTAGAGGAAGCAGTGGAGAATGTCAAGGTATCTTGACTGGATTATGTTTGATATATTATTGTCATATGCACATAATTACACTTGTTCTAGAATTCTTCATATATATCTGGATCTAGTCTTTTTAGATACACACAAATATATTTCATTCACACTTTAAGCCTCAGCAATTTGCTTCCTATCATTCTAGTTTGGGGATTTATTGTGTATAGATGGAGTTAAACCTACGTCTATTTCTCTACACTTCTACCTGACATCATGTGAGTTTTCCAGTTCATTTAGTTCAGAGTGATAAAACCATTGATACAGATGAAAAAGATCCAAATATGGAGATAATGTGGAGTTTATTTGAAACTTGATTTCTATGTGAAATGTAAACTCACGTTTTATATGTAAACAGTACATTAATGTGCATTATTTTATTAGTCAAGCCATAAAGTGGCACAGTAGAGTATTAAATGTTTTCTGTCTTTTTCTTTTCTTTTCAGGCAAGAGGCTTTGTCAACTACTATGGACCACAGAGGTTTGGGAGTGGACAAAGTGTTCAGTCTGACCAAGTAGGACTGGCTTTACTCAAAGAGGACATGGTAAGTGACCCAGATGTTTGGCATATACAGGATGGGATAACAGTGATGTCTGTCACACCTTCATGTGGTGGGAGAATCTCAACCCAGTAAAAACACTAACACTCCTCTCAGGGTGTAGTGCACTGTGTTTTGTTGATCTACGCTGTATTCCGGTGTGTTGCAGGTAAGTGCTGTGCGTCTCTTCTTCACTCCAGAGGAGGGTGATGATCCTCAGAGTCAAGCCAAGAGACACTTCCTCCAAACAAGTGAGACTTCTGGTCTTTTTTCTCTGAAAGTCAGAAATGGTTGCTTCCTTTACAGTAAATGTGATTCATTATTTTTTGTGGGTAATTTTATCAAGAACCAAGTTCCTCTTTACTAAGGAATCTGCTGAGATGTATCATATAATGTAGCTTACACAGCATTTTTCATTAACCATTCTTTTAAACCATATTCACACTTTTTTTCTGCTTCTCCACAACAGATAATGCTAAGGAGTCTTTGGTGTTGATGCCGCTGTCCAAGGCCAGAGAACGACTGATGCTGCGGGCTCTGAATCGTTATGGTACAGGTCCGGATGGTTGTGCCCAAGCCTGGCTCAGCCTTCCCCACAGCATGAGAGTCTTCTACCCACACGCCTACTGTAGCAGGTCAGCTACATGGAAAATACCAACAGTCTACCCAGTTCTAACTCTAGACCTACATTCCAGCTATCAGGAGACACACACATCACTTATTTGTGCTTTGATAGACATTTCAAAAAGGAGACTGCTTTAGTAGTTTGTTTATTAAGAAGGTTAGAAGGATTTATTGTCCATCTGTTTGTGATTGTCAGAGTGTGGAACGAGGCCGTGGCTCACAGGTTGTCTACCCTGGGTCACAGAGCCAGGCGAGGAGACTTGGTGTGGACACTAGAAGGACAAAACAAACTGGAGGACACAAGCTCAGCTCAGGTAGAGATGTTGCGTTTTTAATTTGCTCATTTAAACTTCTGTTTTTTTTACGCTTGCCACTATGGGTGTGTCGCAACTCTGTCCCTAAAACCAAGGATTTGCTCACATTTTGAAGAAGTGCAGACCTTGAACTGAAGGCTGGTAACAGAGTGATTCAGAATATCCTATAAGTGATACTGACCTTTCCCTTTCCTGCTTTTCTAGATCCATGTGGTAACGGACCAAGAGGAGCAACGGGGAGTCTACACACTAGGACAAGTATGGAGTTCAGCGACATTTTTATTCCTGTAAATTAAACAGACTTATTCTGTTTTTACCACTACTCTTCCTATTATCCTGTCAGGTTTTACTGCCGATGCCAGGAAACACCGTGAAGTATCCAGAGAATGCCATGGGGTCTTGGTACCAAGAGAGACTGGCCAGAGACGGACTGAGTGACTGTCGCTTCAGAGTTAGCAACCTCAAACTGAATCTTCCTGGCTGCTACCGCCCCCTGCTGGCATTACCACGTAACCTGCGCTACCAGCTCCAGAGAGCAACATGCGCAGAAGGAGGAGGAGGAGGAGGAGAACTGACAGGAGAAAGAAAACAAGACTTGGTTACTCTCACGTTAGGCTTCGACCTAGATTCCTCTTGCTATGCTACCATCTGTCTCAGAGAGATCATGAAGTGTGATCCCTAGTGGCCGAGGGACTTTGGTCTTACTGTATTTGTGTAGACGTTAAATGAGAGTGTCTCTCATCTGTTGGAATGAAGGCAGCTTTTTGTAACCCACCAACTGTTTTGTACTTTGATTGATCCTACAGTGTCAGTAGCAGCTTTTTGTACTGAGCAGAAGACTATGTAGAGAGAGGAAGTACGACTAATACAACCTCTGTTGTAACACATCCTTTGCCAGATGTGCACAAATCTAAATGTAAAAGCATGGGACAAGTATTTGTGTTTTGTGTCCAAGAATAAAACTTTGGCTACAGAAATTTTATGTCTTATTTTTTTTGCATAGTAAAATAGTTGTGTAAAATATTTGCAATTGAATTAAAGCTGCCTATCTGACCAGGGAACACGGTTAATTGCCCTTTCAAATGCCCAAATAACACCTGTATTCTTAATTAAATGCACTGTTTTTTGTCAATGTACAAACAATTGTTCGTTGCATAGATCTAAATGTAAAGTAAAGGATGCTAAAAACATAAAAAACTCTATTTGAAGATGATGCTGAATGATTCTGATGTCACTTGACAGTTGGGCATTAATCACTACGCATCAATCACCACTAGATGGAGTCATCATACAATAACGCTCAAACACAATTCGATTGCATGATGTTCTGTGTGAACAGTGTGTTGTAGTCTGGCATGAACCTGGCGAAAACAAGATCCTCATGTGACACAGAAATCCAGCATTGCACGTTCACCTGAGTCAGTAAACAGCGCTGTCCTCTAATGAAAAAAAGCCATTTTAAGAACCAGTATAAAATAATCCAGCACCAAACCCTGATGTAATTATGCTGCTAAGGCACTCCATTAAATCCATTTTAAACTTGAGGCATCTTTGCCTCCTGTGCCTTATGCATCTTTGATGAGCGCGTTTGAGGACAACAACACAAAAGCCCCCTCATGAATTACTCACGCTGGATCCACCTCCAGGCTGTTTTAACACACGTTACTGTAAGTAAAGGATGGATATTTTAGTTGGAGGTGGGTTCTGACATGCAGCCTGTCATCAGCCTTGAGCGCTGTTTGATAAAGCGCCTGTCTGTGAGCTAAACTGTCTGCAAAAGGGACGCTTTAACAGTAATGAGTTTTTTCACAGTTTGAGCAGTTTGAAGTTGACATATGTGAGCGAGTGATTTGATTTACAGGTTACATCTAACCTACAGGTCTATCTACAGGCTACATGTCGAGGAGTCCTTGGATAAGACACCCAAACCCCGCAGTGCTGCCTTGATCTAGTACAGCTGTCCAAACAACAATTTCCCCAAGAGCATCAATAAAGTATTAGTCAATAACTCATTATTATTATTATTATTATTAGCCAACAGAAATGAGAATAGATAATTAAGATTCTTGTAGGAACACAAAACCGAATCCTGAACTGAATATCAAAGCACGTTTTACTAATCACGAGCCAACTAGTAATTTGTGTTGCTTAAATCTCTAATAAAATAAACAGTTGTATGAAGTAGTTCTCATATACTGACATTAAATGAGAGGCATTAAAGGAGTTGGCCTTTACCTTGTAAAGCTTCCTGTACATGCTCCAAACTTCGATGTAACGTGATGTGGAATAAGATTCCTAAAGTGTTGTGACTAAAAACTTCAGCTAAAATAAAATTATTGAATTTTACTTGAGTTTGTTTGCTGTTTACAGTTTTGCCTGTGGTTTCCGGTTTAACCAGGTAGGTTGTTGCTGAGTGATTCATTTAATCTGTAGTAGATTTCACCACCTTGTTAAATACTTAAAAGCAGCATTTAACCTCAGACAGTGGGGATTGGGTTGGGCACCATCGGTTTTACAGCTGTGTTTTTAGCTATTTACACTAAGTGTTAGTTGTATTTGTATGTTAGCTGCAAAGCATACTCTCATAAATGCACCTTTACTTGAAAAGTAAGGACTGTCTGTTTCTATGCAGACATAAGCGAGTGACTGCTCCTCTTCCTCGGGCTCATTCCTCTTCCAGCTGGCCGTAGATAAACATTTACCTACTTCAGCAGCACAGATGACAACTTTACTGCATGTCCCAGAAAGCAGAGCAAAGGCTCGAGAGTGACAAAGAAGTCAAAGGTTATGAAAGACATTTACCGTGGACATGCAGTGATATATTTCTCTTTGCAAAGGGAGATGGCGGAAGCTGAGGGTTAAGGACACTTACCATGAAATGCAGCTTTCTCTGGCTACATGCCTTTGTTTTTTTAGTCCCTTTGAAGGCCCTGAAAACATATTTTGGTAATAAGCCTTTTACTGTGAGGCCTGGGGCCCTAAATTAACAGAGATGTCTGCCAGCATGGAAGCAGCTAGTGTTATTTCACTTGGGAGATTCTGTGCTTATGTTTTTTTTTTTCTGCGCTCTTTTCAAACTTTGAAGTGGGTGGGGCTTAGGAGAACTGTCCCATCAAAGACTTGCTTGCATCATTAAGAATAGAAATATCAACAGTAATAACTTTTGGCTGTGTTTAAAGCTTATTTAGTCATAAATAGTTAATGACATCCAGAACTATTTATGGGTTGGAAACTATGCTTTAAGGTTCTGTTTGAGGTCTTCAATAGAGAATATAGGACAGATAAAAGAACGGAGGAAGAGAGCAACAGATGGTGTGAAGCACGATGGTAGAAAAATTAATCTGAATCCGGTGTGAATCATTTTCATAAGCAGTAAAATGAGGTATGAGAAGGACTGGAATTTTTATCATCCACAGTGATATGACTGGTTCGATAAATACACAAGCACACTGATGAGTTCACACGCATATATATATATATATATATATATATACGCATATATATATATATGCTGTTCTTCACAGCTCCTCAGTCGTAATTAGACATATAAACATTTCATCAGCCTCTGACCTAACTGAGCTGTCTGTCCTTCAGCCACTTGATTGGCAGGTAGTTTTCTATGTTTTTACTAGAACTAGACACCAATATGGGATTGCGTGTGAGGAAATTCTGAAAAATGCAAACGCATTAGTGTGTGTGTGTGTTTACAAGCTTGTCTGTGCCTGTGAAAGAGAAAGCAAAAAAGTGAGCATGAGTTTTCTCTGGGCCCCTGTCAACCATGCTGCTGCAGCAGCAGCACTGCCCCGAGGTGACAGCCTGTGTACACGAGGTACTGAGCAGGGTCAAGGTAGGTTGGATAAGCATAAGCAACACTGATGTATTTGCTTCTTATTTTTAAGTTACTACATCAATGTGAATATGCTCTGTTTAGTGCGTGGGATTTTCAGGGTCCTCTTAAGGGCCTACACTTAACATTGCAGGCACTTGTTCAACTGACACACTTAAGTGACAATTCGTCGGATTAGGTTGGGATTAGGTGCACAAAGGCTCCTGGGATGAATTCTGCTACTTCGATTGTAAGGAATGAAGCTAAGCAGTGGGAAAGTTAAACCCAGCTCCTAAAATAACTGAAAAACATTTTTCATACATGAAGTTGATGTTTTTTAACAGCCATTAAGAATATTTACATTAATTCCATCTAAGCCTTTTATAAAAATGTAGGCACTAGGAACAACACACATGGCAGGCCACATGAGCCATGTGCAAAACCTGAACTGTAACAGGGCCAGCGCCATTCAACAGTAAAACCACGGGACTCCTCTGCTGCCCAGAGGGTGCTCTGTCACCAATTTAGTCTACTCCCATCAGTGTCCTACATGTGATAGTCCTGCATGTGGAAAATACACTGACCTGATAACTGCAGCTAAGTTATTGACAAGCGGAAAGGAAAACAATGCCACTGTAATATTGATGAAATGGATGAAATCATGCCGTAGCTCTGAACATGTGGAGCAGTCAGAGTGCAAAAAAGGACGGTGTGGAAATTAAGGTACCACTCATTCCCATGTTGTCGACCCACAATATAAATCAATGGTGAGGTAAAGTCATTTTAATTCGAACCTTTCAGAACTGAAAGAAAAACATGTTTTCAAAAAGGGTATTTAAAGAAGTTTATCAGAATCAGAAACATGATCTTGGGGCAGTGAGCTGGCATTTCTACATTCCAGTTTCCCTCCAGTTCAGCATTAGGCACGGCTCAGTCAGCTGTTCCTGGAAAAGTCAAAGATTTGACACTATAATATGACAAATTTATCTTACTCAACTTATCGTACTACTCAAGTTTTAGAATACCCCAAATGTTGTTGCTTATTATCAGGTTATTTGTTGGGTCTGAACAGTACCAGCACAGTGTGGTTGTGACCTGGAAAATCAATGGTGTAAGTGTGATGTAAAAGTCAAGTGATGGTATATTTAATCTCTGGCTGTGAATGAAGCTTTTTTCTACAATAAAACATATACAAAGCCATAAAACAGCTGGCTGCTGAGGTATAAAAAGTGTCTGTCTCACTTTTGGATCCAAGCAGTCACTGTGTCCAGTCAGTGGAAAAAGTTTGTTTCCTGTCCTGTTTGTGACCCAACGAACAACCAAACGTTTTACACACTCAGGGACAACACTAGCAGGAATGTGGTAAACTGCTTGACCATGAACTATTAATGGGTTACTCTCTACAACAGGGAATTTTTCTCACACTGTAAAAGTTAAGAAAAAAAAAACACACAGTTAAATCCTTGCCTGGGTACAGTGAGCACTCTGTGCCAGAGTGGAAGAATCTTTTGAGTGGCTGAAAAGCACAGGGAGGTGAAGGAAAGCTCATTATTTTTAATAGCATCTCTCCTCTGGCTGAGAGAGAGAGAGATGAGCCGTAATACTACCTCGCTAGTTCCATACTGTAACAGTGAGACCTTGTCCAAGCGTGCACGTGAAACTAAAAACGTGGACTTACACTGGCACCAATTCTCCATTAGCAAAATACATTTAGTCTGACAGGATATTGCCATTTAGTTTTCATAAAAGCCACAACACATTTAATCTGCATTGTTATCAAGCCATATTGTTCTTTTTTATAAACTTGCTTTTGTATTTAGAGTAGCTGTTAATTGATATTACTGTACTACAATAATAGATGTTTTCTTATCGACATATTGATCAGTATTAATATTTGCATACATCAGCTAAGTGTAAAGCATTAGGTGTATGTTAAAACATCTACTCACTACGGTGACAACAATACCTGGTTTTAAGTGTCAGTTTAAAGCTTAAACACACAATAGATGTACTGAAGAAGAAACAAAAGTGCTTATCCTTAAATGGTAAACTTTGCATTTAGACATGCATGTTTTGTTTTACCACCTTTAATTTTATACCCATAAAAGACGCGTTTCTTGTTCCCATGCACACTTTCATCACCATCATTTCCCTTACAGCAGTTTCTCAGTGTCCTGTAATTACCTTGCTGACTAAATCCCAGCTGTGTGTCCGTTTGCAAAATATGCGTATTTGTGTTTGGTCATAGAGAGAGAGGAATGAAAATTGGAGGCATGCGGGCCACTTCGGTGCAGCTGCACTGGTACAGTCTGTCTTTTGGGTTCAGTGCCTGAGGAGAAGAGAGGGAAAGATAGAGAGCTGTACTCACAGTGACTGACTGAGCTTTTGAGGGACCATTGTTCCCTGATGCTCTTAAATATCCTGCCGTTTTCACTCCTTCACCTTTGTCTTTACAAAGCCCTTTGCCTTGTTCCCCTCTTGTTTTAAAGGGGAATGACAAATCGGTTATATATGGCCCGCTGATATCTGCATACACCAAATTATCTACACAAAGACCCACATCCAGCCATGCTTAGACCATTAGATAATGTGTTAGGAAAGTTGCTGTAAGCTAACAGACACATTATAGCCTAAATTTGGACATGTGACATGGCCGCTGTTGCTGTTATTCACTTTCTCTCCACACAAACAGTCAGACATCAGCAACATATATCTCCAGTGTTTGCCTACTCCCCCCTTTTTCGCCCGCCTTGTTCTTTTATCACTCAGCAAGCAAACTGGGAGAAACAACGAGCATTATGTCAGGTGTTTATAAGTACTGTTTTATATTTGCTGAACGTATGGCACAAGCTAAAGCCCTGTTGTTGCAAGCATTTTGCAGCAGCATTAGTGAGATAGAAGTAGTGAATATAATAAAACGTGGGAGGCCACCACTAGTTTTTTATTAAAAGTTATTAAGCAGATTATTGAACTCCTATAAAGGCTTATGCTGGTGGCTGGGAGGTACAGATCCAGCCTGGGCATCACTTCGGTGGTTTGTAAACACAAATGATACCCAAGAGGGCAGAGACAGAGGAGAAGGATGAAAAACGGAGATGTTCAGATGAAAGAACACAAAGTACGAACCCGTGCAACAGAGTAAAATAACATTTACTGTAATTGCCAGGAATGAAGCCATTGTTTCAGGGCATCTGGAAAGACCTGACACGCATTTGTGCGTGTGGGTCTTTATAAACTATTGTTCTGCAGAGGAAGTGGATTTGGTGCAGCTGAAAGAAAGATGAGGGAGGGAGAGAATCATTAATCATAAATGCGCAGGAAAACTGAATTGGTGCAATTTTTGCCGAGTAGAAACAACTTAGCACAACAGATCTGGTGATATGCAGTGGATTTTGGGATTAAACTGTTTGGACCACACAGGGAGAAACAGATATAATTATAGCAATTAATATATGTTCACATAGATAACCACTCTGTAGCTACATAACGACAATCAGACCATGACTACCTCCGCCATTTTCCCCCCATTGTTGTACTCTCATCAGCTCCTTGCTTTGATTTGTATGAGCTCAATGGACTGCCGTGCTCTCCTTTTTACTCACTGACATGGCTCTGTCAGAGGCACAAAGCCTGCATGTCTGACTGATCTCCTATGGGAGTTCAACACATTCAGACATTGGCAAGAAAACATCCGTCACAGTCAGTTTGTCCCAAATGGATTTATCTCCTACGTCAGCAATCAACCTGTCAAAAGACGTCTCATCGGAGGGCAAGGACAGGGCGCTGGATTGTCTTTTGACGGGATGTTTGCATAAAAGTAGTCACGAAAGACGGAGAAATTTGGTTTTAAAGGAGGAAAAATGTCACTGCTTCAGCCTGAATGCTCACAGCTGTTTTTTTTAAATGCTTGTTTAATTACATAGAACATGAGTTTACACAATTAACAGATGAACAGGTGACACTGAGCTCAGAGTTGTAACAGCTCCTCGAGTGCTACCTTTATCATCTAATGCATGCAATATTTGACTGCAGTGGCAAGTGCAAAATTAATCATCCATCAGCAATTTTAGCCTGTGTCAAAAGCACTATTCTATTACTCAGTCATGCATGTGGAAGCGCTAATACTTTGTTGGCCTTAGCCAGGATTTCAGGAATGACTTGAGGCTCTGATCCTGTCACTCTGATCCTTGGTTTTCATGTGCAGACTGCATGATTTATCAAGATAAGGTGTAAGTGGCTGTGGACCTGGTTGATTTCCTACATGTGATTTTTTAAGCACAATCTGTTCATCAAAGAAAATCTTGTATATAATAATAATAATAATATAATATTCAGCATAAGAGCAAAGGTAAAGGCACATTCTAACCGAACATCTGGTGGCATTTATAAAAAAGATTTTTCTTACTTCTGTCACATCTGGGTTGACCAGGATTATTCAATGTCTCTCACAGCAAGCATACTGTAAATTGAGACGTGTGTAAAATACATGCAACACTTAGAGAGCGGAAAATCTATAGCAGTGTGAGCTGCTGATTTTAACTAAAGGAAATCCCCAAATTAAAGAAAACACCTACATAAGTGTCTTAATAGAGTGCTGAACCATTACAAAACTGTCCAAACAGCTTAAGTATACTTTGGCCTTGATACAGTATGAAGTGCATGACACCCAGCTCAGTTCCTTTGGGTTGAGGTTTAGGACAGCCATGAGGGTGTTTCCACTGCAGCTGAAGAGGCAGGCTGCAGCACCTGAGCAGCTGTTCCCTCGTCTTAAAGAATGTAAATTAACACATAGTCCAAGTTCCTACATATTCTGGGGAATTTTTTTTATTTCAACTTGCTTAAACAAGACCCAACGTCAATATAAGGTTGTGAACTACATTGCATTGTAAAGTAAGATGTTGTAACACACTATAAAATATCATTCATTAAGCTTTGCTCTTGTCTGCACTATTGTGTTGACCAGATTAGATCAGGACACGCCCTACTTCTGCCGCATTACCTTCCCTGTCCTCACAGGTCCCACTGGAGGTATGATATCCGATGACACATTCCCACACTCCCATTCGAGCATAGGAGAGTGAGGTGGGTGGGCAAGACAGCACGATATGGCCTCACACGTGCCTCGCTGTCTCTGTCAGGACTGGCCCACGATAGAGACGCAGACACCTACGCAGATGATCCAGTGATTACCTTAACGCGTGTACAAACTGCAATGTCCGCAGCTTTTAAAATACACAAGAAATGAGAGTGCGTACACGTATGTACACTGAGATAAGACAGAAGACAAGCTCCTCAGAGCCAAATTTTTTGAGACATACAGTGGGGAGCGATATGAGATGGTAACTTAGATGACAGAGCATAAGAAGAAAATATGAATTATGTTTAAACTGTAGTTTGAAATTTTGGAAAACATGATTAGACTTCTTGTTTTGGTCACTTTTTCGCGCTTATGAGTTGCTGAGATGACTATCGTGATGGTACTGACCTTGAAGAATGTGCGTTTCTCATATTGTCCCATATAACTGTTTCTTTGAATGCGTACCTCACAGGGTGAGCAGTCCTTGACTTTTAACCCAGATGCTTAAGCACTTGTGATGGACTACATGTCTGATCACACTACTGTGAGGTCCGTGAGGTCTGTAAAGTGCCTGCAATGTTCATGATCCCATGTGACCCTTTGTTAAAGAAGAAAAAAAAAAAACTCCCGTTGCTTTTACAACACCCTCACGAGACTCATATTCTGCAGGTCGACACAATAAAGGGTGAGAATCAGACATTTGAGTTCAGCACTGTCGAGTGAAAAGACTGACAGAAGCCATTTTAAAGTCGGAAAGAATGGCTTCACACATGCCTTTAAAGACATAGTTTAGTGGCTTTTAGTCGCTGCATATGTGTGTGTGTGTGTGTGTGTCTTGACGAGTGAGAGGAGAAAAAAAAGGACTTACACTAAATCTGTAACTAATCTGTTTCCCACAAGCATCAGGCTCTCTAACATCTAAGTATCACCGGTTTACAACACCACATCCACATGGTCAATGCTGGCTGGTGAGTAAACAAACATGTTTGTGATGTTTATTGTTTCTGGCTTGAGGTTTTGCCGTTGAGCATACAATTTCATCATAAAAACGTACCGAAAACCACCCCACAGAGCACAGTACTGATTAAGGACAGATCTGCGTGTAACAATACACAAGAGCCAAAAAAGAACTGTTGTTAAAACAGCACAAAGGCCTCGGTTCTTGGTGGAGATAGCAACAACGAGATGGCTGGACTGTGAGTTACTGACATATCACTGATTATATTATGTAGTCCTGAGGCGTGGAATCTGTCATACTAGGCCCCATCGCTAGCATGACCTAATGGATATATGTAATGGAAACAGTTACTTTTATATTTTTTGGCTACCAGAACCTTGTCAACTCAAAGGGACCACTACCCTGATTAAACACCTCCACCCACTGCTCTACCTCAGAGCAGTGAGATGGTGGTCTTTGGCTGCTAACAGCCTCATGTGCGCTGAGGGAAATCCCTGTTTCAAAAAGTGCACTGGAAAATGAATTAAATGGTCTCATTTTATGTAAAAAACAACATATTCAGTCTAAATTATTTGAACTTTATAAGATCATTTTTTTCAGGGTGGAGGTCCGTGTCACTGGGTGGCTGATTAGTGTCACAGGCCATCACCTTCAGCCTGGATTAAATGTCTATGAGAGCCTGAGCAATGTCCCGCGCTAAACTCTATATGACAGGATTTCATGGAATGCGTCTAAATTAGCGTGTGATAGTTCCTTAATGTCTCTGACTTCGTCTTTTTTACCTCCTCAGCCTTGTGAAGTGTTCGTAGTGCTATCACCAATGGATGCTGCTTTCGAGTAATAAGAATACACAACCTAGCTCTGCCGTGTGATTAACTGATTTGTATGATGGCTTTGATGAAATGTTGTAGTGCATAGTCATAGCTAAACTCATTCACACTGACCCATCTGCGTTTACGAGGGGCCATCTCGCAGCAAGTAATCTTTGACAGGCTTCAATAGCAGAATTTATGGGCTGCTTTAAGAACATCTAGGCTCAGACAGTAATCTTCTCTCTTAAACCAGTGCTGCAACGCTGCAACATCCATTATCCTATCGGACAACTCTGCAAAGGACTGCCTTGTAGATTTACCACAGTAAACTACCAACAGCAGTCAGTGTGTAAGAATAAGCTACAGATCAGGATGGGCTGTCCTTATCTATCTTTAAAATCTGCCATTGGTTCTGTGCCCTCCTGTGGCTTGGTTAATGTCTAACGGAATAATGGAGACATTTAGAGGGAAATATGATATATCCTCAGAGACTGGAGTATGTTTCAGTCTCTAGCATAATAGAGAAACATTATATGTTCCATACAGCCCCATTAAAAGATTCAGAATTGTAGAGAAATATCTAAGAAGGTTTAATGTTCCCCTGAATATATTATGCACAGAATTTTTTTAGAAAGAGTGTCACTTCCTTGCCCTGTCTGACTTATCTTTTTTTTTCTTTTTACAAGCAAGGTTAGCTTATAAATCAAATGATATCCCATTAGGGGCTACGTTTTCCTTTCACCTTTTAATGGACTGGGTGAACTCTCTCCCCACCAGGAGATTTTTATCAGTAATGTATTCCAAACTACTGTCAGGGCAGCAGAAGAATCTAAGCACAGAGAAGAGAAATGTCAATCTAAAAGACGAATACATTTTCAGGGACAGTGTGTGGGAAAATACCCTTTGTTCCTTTAGAAAACCCAAATACTGGTAATTGAGCTGTTGCTCTGTTAGAAATATATGTGATTAAATGCCCAAAGTAGAAATTTAATGGTGCAAGTTGTTGCTGTGAGCTGCTAGAAAAACTGTAGTTGCTTTAGATGATAATAGTAGATTTGATCTATTCTTACAGGTTTTCATGACATTATGCTACTGGAATGATGCTGCCTGTCTCTATAATAACCGTGGAAATGTGATTACACAAAGCAGAGCAAATAAAAACTAAGCTCACTGGGAAATCCATACATTGTACCCTTGTCAATGGAAGCATCCCATCTTTAGGTGGGATGCTTCCATGAGGAGGGATGATGAAGGTAGCAGGGACATATACTTATGTACCTTGACTGTGAGCTTTCCAGACTGGGGTCAAAACAAATCTTTATCTTGTGATCAGACTACTGGCTCAAATTGTCTGAGAGTGCTCTAGACAAAATGAAAGTTACACAAGATATCCAGCTGACATCTAAACTTGCAAATACTTTGCGGCATAGTACTGTTCTATTAAAGTAGAAGACTCCTGAGATAAAGGTGGAGCTACCGGTCAGGTCATAATGCCTTTTTTTTGCTATAAATAAAACTAAGACACTGCTTTTTTACTGGAAAAAAACAGGAAAACTCAACTGAAAATGTTTATATAACTGATACTGTCAAACTAAACTCAAAGCTCACAGATAATCAACCAAGCATAAATTTCCCTTAATAAATCTAATCAATGGCAGCAGCCCCATCATAGATCCACTGGGAAAAAGGAAGAACATGTCACAACAGATCAGTCATTTGTTAAAAGCAGAATTGCACACTAATGGCAGCCGTGTGTTTTCTTTCCCTGCCGATGCCTCAACAACCAATCGCTATGTGCGTTTCCAGCAAACTCCACTCATGCCCTATAATTTTACAATGATAACCCGTGAAGTTATTTCAATTTAGGGGTCAAACACAAACATAAGTGCATCCTTTGAACACTGTCAGGAGGTTCAGAATGAGTTCAAGGGAAGCCTGGCATTATTTTCACAATTAGCCTTGCACTGAGGCCTTTTTACCATGACTGAGGTGTGTGGATGTGAATTCAGTTGAGATCCTGCCAGTATTAATATGTCAGATAACCAGGTCTGTAAGACTGAAATACTACCCGCTGGATAGATTGCAATCAAACTTCAAGCAGATTTAGAGGATGGTTTTTCATTTATTTAGGTTTGCATGAGGGTAACTGCTTTTTTAACTTCATGTTAGGTTCGTCGCATCGATGTTACTGGATCACAAAAAAGCAATTTGGTTGGCATTAGGCCTAAATAATAACTATTCAATCACATTTTCGCATTAACACTAAAGTTACTCATGTAAATTCATTCATTTTAGTTTTTAAAGCAGCAGGAGAACAAAATAATACGTTTTTAAACTTAGTGGATAAAATACAGCTCTGTACAGATGTGTACCCTAATCTCAGCATTGTTTTTCCCACAGATTCAGTTTTATCGGTGCTCCCTTGTCTTTCTTTTAGGAAGGAAGAAGAAAAATAAAGTTTACTTATGTCAGATGTTTTATTCATTTTCTATTTTAAAGCCAGATGGAAGATTTTTTTTTAACACAGCCTGTCATAAATTCCTGAGACATAGGTTCAAGTTGGGCATGGAGAGATGGATATCGCGTGTTTTTAGAGACACTGACCATGGAAAAGGAGTGTGATATTATTCTTCTTTCAGGCAGCACAACATGCTTGAGAGAAAGTTGAGGAAAGACTGAGGGGTTCATACATTTCCTTTTAAATTGTGAACTTCACCTAAATATTTAAGTGAAACACAGAGTCTGGTTAATGATTTTCCTACTTCCTCCACTACTTCTGTAAAGGTAAGGGTGCGTGCAAATGCAGAAAATGTAAGGGGTTTAGGAAAAGTTTTAGAGGGCAAAAGGTTTCAGTGTGTGCAGACAGGACGGAGCAACTGGGAGAGCAAAGGGCAGGTAAGGTAGTCAAGGGTGAGAACGGAGAGAGGAAAAGAGTGGAACATGAAGTGGTCGAGAGGCAGACATGGAGGGAAGGGGGGGTTCTTTTAAGTGTCTGGGACAGATTAGTCTTGGAAGGCAATCAATCTTTCCTAGGATTTGGACAACTGCGGCAAAGCAAATGCGCACACACACACACACACACAATCATACAAACACACTTCAAGAAATCACCCCTCTTGACCTCGCCTGTCTCTTTTTTAAATCTCTATCTTTCCTTCCACACTCTTACCACCTCTCTCCCTGAACGATTGCTCCCTCTCCAAACTTTAAAGTCAATTGTAGATAATAATGTTGTTTCTTAAGGTGTGCGTTTGAACCGGGGGTCCCCACAGACATATGGCTGCAATTTCTGGAATACGAGGGAAACGAGTGACAAACTGCGAGAGAGAGAGAGAGAGAGAGAGAGAGAGAGAGAGAGAGAGAGAGAGAGACGGTGTGGTGGAGTTGTGTTTTGGGGTGGAGTGGGGAGGGGGCATGGGGGTGCATTTAGCTGTGTGGAGAACCACTGAGCACTGGAAAATAGAGACAGTGTGATTTGCAGTTGGTTGAATCACAGTCCTGTAGTATGTCAACAACCTGGGCCTCAATAAACTGTGGCATTCTAGCTGGAAACAAGCAGGAATTTGTGCACATTTCTAACCGAGCACAAGCACATTTCTTTTTATAGTTTGATTTGTTTGTTCTTTTCCAGTAAAAAAAAAAAAAAAAAGCTTTGCTTTTAGCTCATAAAAGTATTCCAATAACTACATGTCTCCACAGTAAGACACATATCAGCATCCATATGTTGATGCATTAACTACTTATTATGGATGCTGTGATGACAGGGAAAAAAGTCACACCAACAAAATATGCTGCAAAAGAAAAAGAAAAAGCTTGACATACCAAATGGTGGAACAAAGCATGTCAAGGTGACTGAAGTTAATAGAAGAAGCAGATTTATCTTTGATGACGGGGCAATACTGCCACGTATAATATGGATATGAATGTGTGAGATTATGCAAATGAAAGACGCTCATTAGGTTCTGCAGGCATGAGTGAAATGTCAAGATTCTGACTTAAATACAAATTAGGTTCAAGTGCCCAAAGCTCATCTTCATGCCTGCATCAGTACTTTGATAAGGAGGAAAGGTGTGTGTAGCTTATTTCATGTCGTGCAAGATATGTGCCACAAAGGACACAAAGGATCAGTTTGTTTCACAGGACACGACAACTTCACAGACTTAAACACTCTGTCACTGAGAGAGCAACAGTCAATCAGGAGACAGGCAGTAAGAGGTAAGGTGTGATCAAACATACATACATGGGAATCTGATTAAGAAATTAAGACAATAGAGCTTGTTGAAACACCCCGGCAATAAAAGCACAGGTGTGAATGACAATTTGGCATTTATACGTTTCAGTTTCTGAATTATTTGTGGTTGTGTATACTGGCTCACTGTCACACTAAAACAATAAACACCTGCGCCTTCACAAGCCAACATATCTGCTGTGAAAGCAGGTAAACTGCATGTTTACGAGCACATCGAATATTACGGTGGATATCTGCACACACACAACTGCACGAATACACAGAAAATGTATCCTGCTGATAAGTGTAGTTCGGCATTGTTCAACACTTACTCTAATAACAAGCTCCTTGCAGAAAATGTTCAGACCGTATTGCATTTACTTTATCTATAGATAAGTAGTGACGCCTTAAATAAACATGTGTGGAGACGGGCCGTCAAAACAGTGTCCACTACTTCTCATAGCATGATCGTTGTCTTTTATTTTTGATATTTCCGTCAATTTTTACGCTGAACCAGCTGTTCTTTGTTACCGTGAAGCTCATTTTCCTACGATGGCACTGATTCTGTTCATATAAACAACGATGAGTTATGTCACTGCAGAAACTGTCGACTAATCAATTATTTTAAGAAAGAATGTAAATATATTCACTGAGACTGCTTTAGAAGGAAAATGACGATATTCAGGGTTTGAACTGTTTATCGCACAAAACAAGCCGCTGAGGCACCCAATCAATAAACAGCTTGCAATTGTGTTAGCAATGTTATTCTATTCTCTTCCGTTTCATATGCCAAATAATTACTGCTGTTATTAGCGATAGTGACTTTAACTCAAAGGCATGCATGCCGTCACATCCTTGAACCACAAACACAGAAAAACGCTTATGCTGTAGTCCACAAATATACAGGTCCTTCTCAAAAAATTAGCATATTGTAATAAAGTTCATTATTTTCTGTAATTTACTGATAAACATTAGACTGTCATATATTTTAG
>JAUMHF010000015.1:5899992-5916941 GCA_032359275.1 Microctenopoma steveboyesi | reverse complement strand
AATATATGACAGTCTAATGTTTATCAGTAAATTACAGAAAATAATGAACTTTATCACAATATGCTAATTTTTTTAGATGGACCTGTACAGTAAGTCTGACAGCCACGCAAATATTTTTCCTTAATCCTTAACCTAAGTTTATAGGAATGATGATGTTCAGGTGGATGAGCTACATGCATTGCCTTTTAAGATATCCATCTGTAAAATATTCCTCTACTCCTTTAGAAAGAATAGATTCCTTGTTGAAAGATTAGTCGAGCACGGCTCCACACTGCGATAAATTGAAGCCAAGGATTTTGAGTTAAAATCCAAATCCCAGGATTATATATCTCTCTTTTTGCTGTGTCAGTGTGATTGATTTCTAAAGTGGCAGAGAGCATTTGGCAGGATCTGGCAGATGACAAATTCTTACAGTGTGTTCACCTCCAGGTTTTGCGTGTTAGCTATTTAAGAGATGCAAGAACAGTCAAGGCTGTTAGTGAAAGAAGGTAAAGACACTTTTACAGGACGCGAAAGCAAGGCAGTGAAGAGGAGGCCTGACCTTGCCGTTGTGCACGTTTCCAGCTGTGAGATCATTGTGAGTGTCTTTCTTCCCCTCTTCATCTCTTCTTGTTCGGAAGAGTCTTTTAGCAGGAAGACTCCTGCACACATATGCAGACGCACACACACACAGATGCAATCATGCTGTGTGTTCAGCTGCCAAGGCTAAGTGTCCTGAATCTGCAAGATCTCTATCAAATTTGCAGACCTTCACAAAGTAATTTCTCTGTGTAGTTTAGTGTGTGTGTGTGTGTGTGTGTGTGTGTGTGTGTGTGTGTGTGTGTGTGTGTTGGTCCTAAGTCTGTGTACACTCAACTCGGACCTCTGCCATGGCATTTGTTAGCATTTCTTTGTACTGAGCCTTGAGACAAACGTCTTTTGGCAGATCACATCACATGCTCTCTCTTTCTCTCTCCCTTCCTCTTTCTCTCTCTCTCTCGCTCTGACACACATGCACACACACACACACACACACACACACGAACGTGCACCTCCTGTCTGTGATTGATAAGATGTCTGCTGAGAGGTTTATCTGATCATTTCAACATGGTTGTACTGACAAGACAGCGGCTTTAGCTCTTCTCTCTTCTGTTTCTTTCTTCTCTTCAGTTCTGCATCACTTTTACTCGTTCAGTTTCACTTCGCTTCTATTGTTGGGGTTCATCAGCTGTGAAAAACGGAGCTGTTCTGTTCACATTTGTGGGCACATTTTTTAATAATTCCAGGTCTGAAGGAGTTTTTTTTTCACTGTACAAAAAGAAAAGATCAACATATGTTCAGACAATCTGTTTATGCTCAAAGTAAGAAGCAGAGGATTGATGACATTTAAAACAACAGTGTATATTTAGAATGATGAAAATGAATATGCTACTGAGAATCTAAAAAGGAAAGGTCTTCTGCTCAGCAACAGTATCTAACTTGAGAATGGTGCACAAAGGCTGAACTGCATGTTCACATATGCAACATTAATTATTGCAAGTTGTTTGCAAAATGCCTGAGAGAAGAAGGAAAATGCTCGACACTGTGTTAAAACAACGTGCGTGATGTAAAATTGTGTCCTGAGTGTCGGGCGGACCAGATGTTTGGCATGACACAAAGTTGTTCTTCTGAGCTGTGAAATTTGCTCTTTTGTTGTGGGTAACTTTGGACGAGTGAATCAGGGAGATAGCTGTTTATTCAAAGAACACAAAGTTGCAGTGGATTGCAGGATTGTATGAACTGGGCCTTGTGAAGAAACTGGCCCAATTCAGAGGGACAGGTTTGACCAATTCAGAGGGACAGGTTTGACTGTTTATAGACTTTGTATTTTTAGTAGCTGAATGTGAAGAAATTTCTGGTTAAACATCATCCTTTACTTTGTGACTATGTGATTTTTGATGTTTTCTTGTGGTGTTCTACATTTGTCTGTATTATTTCTAAGTAAATTTCTTCATTTTTCTTTTTTAAACCCATTCCTATCTGTCAAGCTCCTCCCACAACAGACACAGGGAGACTCGCTTTGGTTCATCTGCCTGTCAGTGTCATTCCTGAGCAGCTGCTGGGGGATTTGTATAAACAGGAGAGATTCTTGGTGATGTGTTGATGCCTTGATAGATGTTGGAGGAATGTCACGGTCTCTCTTTCTACAGGCCTGCCGCTGTTTTCCTAACACCTTGTCTCCTCTCAGATGTTCTCTGACAAAGCCTATAATGCGTCTCGGTTCCTTTTTCATCAATCTCAAGTTATTTTTGACAGACAGAGGACGGGGGATCTTTATAAAAGAGGCCCAAGTGTCTGTGCATATTTGAGTATGTATGATGTACGAGTAAACTAAAGTGCATACTGCAGTATGCACTGTAGAGCAGGTTCTCTTCAAGGATCTCTCTGCATTTAGTTGGTCATTTTGACCAGCGTCTCTGCCACTGAGCAGCACCACCATAACATGAAGCTGCCGCCACCATTCTTTACCATAGGGACAGTATAGCACTGTGAGAAAGTACTGCCCCTTTATTTGAAACGAGTCAGCAACAGTGGAAACACTGTAGTACAGATAATGTTCCGTTGGCTTAAAGGAACACATCTGATGTGAAAAACATCAAGTCATTTGTCTGCAGTGGAAATATAAATGGGCAATTAGAAAATATCCAGTGCTATATTACACAAATCCACAAACGTAGTATTGAATGAGAAAAACATTTTCATGGTCTCATCTAAATGTCACATTGTGGCTTCAGTCCGTTTGTCATTCTGCTGTAGTTTGAGAGTCTCCCTCTGGATTCATTTGAAGTCACTTAACTATTTTTCCACTTCCTTCTCTCTTTCCCTTAATAGCTCTTACTCTTTTCTTTTTTTATTTAGCCAACTGCATGTACATCTGTCTTTTTATAATCCTCTTGTATCTATTGCTTCTTTCCGTCTCTTGTTTGGTGAAGCAGACGTGACCCATTCTACGTCTATTCCTGTATTATTATCTGCACTTATGTACAACTTTTCTACCATATTGGTTGTCCAAGCACTTTTATACAGCATGACAACTCTAACATTTGGAGGCAACTTAGCGTCTCGCCCAAGGACACTTCAATAAATATTTCCTAATCAATATATTTGAGGAGGAGCCAGGAATCAAACCACATAACTAATATATGACTGTCACATGACTCTTCTACCTCCTCATTCATAGTCGCCACGTATGGGATCTTGAAATCATATTAACCCAATGTAGCCTATATGCGCCTCATCAGATGGGAGCTACACTCTTAAGTAAACATTATGACATTTTCTAGAGCTCAGGCCAAGAACAGCATATCTGCATGAGTGGATGGTGATCAGCTCCCTGATGTCTGCAATATAAACTGCACTTTAATTCTTGGTACGTCAGTCATCCAGTTGGGTGGCCTTTTCTGAAGAAACTGTCAATGAAAAGAAAGAGAGGTTCAGCATGTCAGATATTATAGATGAGACTTCCCACGCTGCCTAAAATGTTGGAATATCCACTAAATGGTAAAACTTTGCGAACCGTCTTAATGTGAAGCATTTTCATCAGTGGCAGTTTCTCTTCAGACCAATACTGATTACATCACCGTGGTGCTCGAACGCTATCGGTCTTCATTTTTCATTTGGTACACAGACTGACCTTTGACCCCTGCCTGTTGACCTATTCCAAAGATTGTGTGTCAGGGTGTAACGGTGAGCCAACAACCTCTCTAAGGGTGAGAAAGCGATCATCTGAAGTGTCGACAGGTGGGACTGGCTGGTCTGTACTGCTGTGCTGATGGATGATAAGTGCCAGAAATACTATATCTCCCATAGATACTATAGAATTGCCCATTTCAAAATATCTCAAATGTTCCCTGTATCTGTGTAGTAGTGTATAGTTTTTAGCGTGTGTGTGTGTGTGCATACGTGCCTGATGTTCATGCACCTCAAGGTCCGATAATCCACTTGCCAACTGACCGCAAAGCCCCAAGTGTGTGGTCGCCCCGACGTCTGCCGCGTCTGCAATGGTGATGTGTGACATTCCTGCCATACCAGACTATCACGCAGACTAGGAAAGAAAGAGAGAGCTAACAGGGCAAATAGGGGGTTGAGAGGGATCAGTCTGTGAAGTACCTGTTACAGTGTGTCCAGTGAACAATATTAAATCTTCTGTATAAATCTTAACACAAGTAATTCAAACAGCATACTTTCACTATCTGAATGAGATTCTGAATTAAGTTTTCTCACTTCTGAAACACAACATGGAAGTTCTTGTTTCACTTTGACAAGTATGCCATCTGCTTTAAAGGGAGACTTCACCAATTTTAAAATAGCTTACTAGTTCCTATAGAGAAAGTACACTTCTTTTAAAAATGTTTTAGATGACATCATACTATGAGGAACCTGGTGACATCATCGCCCTTGACTGATAAACCCCTGGCAGTTTTTTTAAGTAGCAACTATGTTCTGCAGTTTTGTGAATCTATAATTCAGAGTAATCCCTACAGAAGTAAGTCTCTATTTATGTTGAATGTCACCAATCAGTCTGTTCTGTAGCATTTCATGTTGCTCAGTAACTTCCAACAGAACGCCTCTAGTCTCATCCCCCCAAATCCTGTGCTCCTCAAAGCTTTCAGGATCGTCATTGTTAAGCCTCTCAAGACAGCCAGAAAGTACAAGAGCATCTTAAAACAATTATAGTTCTTTACGTCATTAAAACAAAGCTGAGTTTAAATAGACAAGTGAGCATTATCCTGTTTTTTTTAGACACGTTGTTGCCAGGCAACTGACTTACGGAGCTAATGTAACTGGAGAAAATTGAATCCCAAAACATCAGAGAAAACACATTCAGTCATATCATGTCTGTTTTGTAACTTAAACCAGAGATGCAGACACACATATGCGCGCACACACTCTCTCAGCGCTCAGATTTATGACATCCTCCAACACAACAGAGACAAATGGTAGTGCATAGTTAAGTGAATGGGAAGATGAATGGTGAAGTTATAAAACAACACAGAGAAAGTGCAGCTGACATTGTATGTCTTATCCAGCCCTGCTTTGTGTGGGTTACTTGAATCACATTATGTTTTTCTGTTGCAGCTCTATCATAACTTGCAATGTTTACGGGTCAGAGTTTATTTTACCGCCTCATTTCCTTCCCGCAATAGGTTTGCATCATAGCTCTTGTCGATGAGTTTGATGAGCCGTAGAGGAAAGCGGAACCAAATCTAATGATCCATAAAGCAAAGTAAAACTTTAGTTTTTCTAGCCACATACAAAAGCCCATTAACTCTGATCTGCCAGCTCTGCCTTCACAGTCCAGCACGTTAGTGTCCTCATGAGTGTCCTGTAACAAACACTTTTTAATGATTTAAAGTGCTCTCAGGTATCAGTCCATTTTACTGTTTCGTCTAAAGCACACAGCACACTCCCATAGAACAAATGAGTTCCTCTTAAATCAAAGAAATCAAAGCAATAAAAAAAGTTTGTTCATCAGTTTTCCCTCCCTAAATTGACTTGTATTTACCCGCCTCCACCCCCCCCCCCTTTTTTTAATTACTTTGCACACAAGCTACACATTTCTGGGAAGAAGTACGGCTTCACTGCCGTCTGAAAGGAAGAAATACTGCCCTTCCAAAGTGTTCAGCAATGAGCCTTTCCACACTTACTCAGAAAATCAGCAGGAGGTCTGGGCCAATGTGAAAAGCATTTTCACAACTCTTTTCTGACTTGAAAAAACGAAAACGCATACATGTTACCCACCCAACTGTGCCAGTTATTCACTTTTGTGTGACAGTGATAGCTGATTTGGAGCCAGAACCCTGTGGCAGATAACCATGTGGATCTTTTTTAAATGCTATATATTTTTCCATAGCCTCAAAGAAAGGTAAACACAGTTGGTTATTTATGAGAGTCCAAACACTCACCACAGAGGATGTATGATATTTTACTCTCTTCAAACATGTTTCCAGTACTTTGGAACAACAAAAATACACTTCCCACAACACTTCGAGCTAAAAACGAGGTTGTTGGTGGACACGAGGCTGATCCCCATGTTCACACTGGAAGCAACACCATCAGTAGGTCAGCGCAGGTTCACTCACTCCCTTTCAGTGAGTGACCAGTGTGGATTAGTATAAAATGCACCAGATGAACTTTTCATGATAACCAAACAGCAGCAAAGCTGGTTTCAAATCGTACTTGTTTCATTTGTGTGTGTAGCCATCCTTTACACATTGAAAGCTTGAAGTTAGATCCAGCAATGAAGTAGTTTAGCTTAGTATAAATTATGATACAGTTACCTATTTTGTTATTTAGCAAGTTTTAGAGCATTTAGAAGGTGTGGCGAAAGCCTAAAGATTTTTTTTCTGCTGCATCCAGTCTTTAGCCTCATACTTAGCACACAGATGAGAAAGTGAGGCCAATCCTCTTGGTAAAAGACAACAAATACTTTCCAGGTTACATTGCTGGAAAAGCTTTTATAATGAACCGTTTACATAACATTACATTATTTATTGCCACTGGTGTCACTGCTTAAATTATTAACTCCGGGTCGTAAGATAACTCCGCACGGGGCATTTTAACCTGTGTCTTTCTGCATAATGAACATTTGAAGCACATAGCTACAGGTGCTTGCAGTTTGCATGTACACAGCTAAGTCTGCACGTCTGATTCGACCTGTACTGTACACGCGCTGCACAGTTAAAGATTTCAATTTTGTGAAAGGCCAATATTTTCAGGAATTTCACAGTGAGTGCGAGTGATTTACTGTCTGCTTGACTGCCAGAAAGATAGTATCAGCCATACCTACAGACTTCTTCGAGCCCATCCCTGTCTTTCAACTTTTCTTCTGGTTCTCTCTTTACAGGTTAGTCAATATTTTGTATGACAGATCATGTGTTTACCTCCATCTAGTATTCAGTATCCCTATGTATTATTCAGTTGCTCTTCATATCCATGCTAAATATCAAAACCAAACATTTCTCTCTCAAGCAGTTATTCAGAAAATGGGGGGGTCAAGCTGGTTCTTCTGCCCACGGCTACATTTCACCTCCTGGGAATGAGTGATGAGCTTCTCGAATGTTATCGCAGTTGTGTACAGAGGCCATATTAACCACTCAGCAACACTTCTCGCTTGTTTTAAAAGTTATCATCAGGCATGTCTGACCTTTTTCAAAATTTGGCAACATCTCTGGTGACTCATACAAATTACGCCTGATAATTCACATTCACGGGGGTTGTAGAAATGAATTGCTGTCACCCTAAAGCTGTAGGCGTAATGCTTTTACTTACTCAGACTGCACATTTTTTCTTTGGATATTTCTGTGTTTAGGTATTTATATGTTATATGAATTTTATATGAACTTTTCCTCACTTGGACTGACCTTCTTTAGATACAACACTTTACCTAAACGGCTGAGCTGGCTGAGGTTGACTAGCCTGTAATTAGGTGGAAAGAGTTGCTGGACATCCCCTGTGACAAACTCCTAGAGATAATGGCTCTATTAGAAGCATCCCAGAGACAAAGAGTTTTTTAGAGACAGATTTAATGCTGCATTTGTCCAGAATATGGCACCGACCCTAATAAGGAGGCTGCTTGGACAACCTACAAAGAGAGCCAAAGCTATGCGCTAATCATTTCTGTCTTTCCCCCCCATTCTTTCCCACACCACACTCCTCACTTCTCTGAGTCCCATTTTTCACATCCTACGCTCCAGCCTCGGTCTTCTCTCCCCTGCCTCTTCAACACCTTCATGGGTTTTGTGTCTCTTTCTCACTTCAACTCTGAGAGGGCCAGGAAGTGCCCTGTGACACCCTAGTTCAGTGTACAGGAATCTGTTTGGTGTAGATCTTGTCATGGAGGCAGCCGAAGACTAAAAGCTTCCCACACTCCTTTGATAAACACACCTTTCACAAATAAACAAGTGTGAGAATACGTTTGATTTGTCTTAGGAAAGGACAATGACATAGGACACACATCATGCACTTATCACATGTGCACATGTACATGCAGAAGTACATGAACTTGTTTGTCTGTGCCCACAGCTGGAGTCTGCACACTGTGTTGGGGAAAAACATGAGCAAATCCTGGCTAAGCAGACCACATCCTCCTCGCCCTAAAGCCCGGCAGGTAATGAGACAGGAGGTGCTGCCTCTTAAAGGGGCAACAGGAGATGACATGGGCAAGCAAGATAACGATTATAATAACGATTATACAGGAAGAACTGTTTAAAATTCAAAAGACAGCAGCTTCTCACAGCTTGTTGCAGCATATTAACTTGTTAGCATGATGAGAATCCCTGCAGCTGGCTGAGTAATGAGAAACATAGGTGTGTGCATGTGTGTTATCACAGATGTGGCGTCAAGACCTCATCTGGGAGATGACATCCTCACCTTTAAATGTGCTCATCTTCAGAAACAAGATTGTTAAATAATGTCATTTGAATCTGATTTGCACTAAAACATGCAAACAGACGTGTGTTGAAACAAATGAAAAGACTCTTTTGCATTTGAATACATGATTGGGCCAGCACTGATTGTAACATGTCTGCAAACATATGATTATAACTAGGCATCCACCTAATGTCATGTGAAAAGGGGGGGGACCACAGTTTAAAGGTAATCGCCTCGCCTGCTCGTCTGCAGCTCCACGGGACAATATAAAAGAAGAGAAACTAAGTTTTTTGCCATGAAACCCAGCATTATCATTATCTATCAGTAATTTCCCAAAAATATTGAACAATAGAGAAAAAATCTTTGAAACCAATCAATTTCACACATGTAACATTTATCTTTGACTATGGATATTAACAGTTGAGACAGAGGGAAAAATAATTTACCAGAAACTGTGAGGAAGGTCTACAGTCATGCTAACAGCACTGTGTCTGTGAACATTAATGTCTGCATACTGAAATGCTCATAATGACAATGTTAACATGTTTGTCTATGAAAATATTAGTTTTGTGTGTTTGCGCAAACTTATATTTTTTAATTAGCACAAGTCACAAAGCACACAGCTGAGCAGGATGGCAATATAATTCACTTTGCAAGTATATGATCATAGAGACGTTTGATGGCACTGTGCAAAAATCCATCCAGTTGTCAATATAGTTTTATAAACACTGATTTCAATCTCGTGCTGGTGCTACAGGAAAAGCACAGGCTCACCAAAGTCTGTATAATTCATAAGCTGAGGACCACAAATGTCTTTACCAAATGACACAAAATTCCATTCAATGGTTTGCTGAGAAATTTCAGACATTGCCACCCTGGAGCTACACCGTTACCATGGCTAAAAGACTTTGATGCGGTTCACATTTTTAACACAATACCTCATGCTAACTCATACTGAGACAACACAGGTCTGTGATTGTAAAGTAAAACAAATGTTCATTGTCCCGAAAGCCCAAACTCTGCAGACAAAAGCAGTGCAATACTGCAAATACATACGTCATCCAGATATTGCACTGAATTATTCTATTTTGTGTCAGAGAGCGGACATAGCAACCACATCCTCTCTTGTCAGAAAAAGGCTTGTGTTAAATCCTCTCGGTTCGATTTCGCTCCTCATTGCTGTTTGTCTTTAGCTTAGTGGTACAACACTGTATCCACATCCTGTCTTTGAAGCTGGGAGAGGAATACAAGAATATGCTATCCAGTACCACATGCATGTACGCTGCAGTCACGCGCTGTCCTTTGCCATGTCCGTGCCAGTGGATTTTCAACCTTTAAGTTTAAACTAGTGCCAAGTTTATATGTCAGTCATATGGAAAAACACACAGCCAGCGTCATGGCTCTCGCTAATGCTGTTTATGATGCAGGTATCCCACTGAGACTGACATTTGACATAAATACACCACATGCAACTAAGTATGATATAACTGGAAGAAGTGCAACCACACCAACAACCTTTTTGTTTAGTGCACTGAAAACAGGACTGTACATCTGAATGCCAGAGTAAAATGCTTCTTGAGATTAGTATTTTTTGTGGCAAAGAAGATGCCAACTGAGGACAAGGCAGCAGGGAGGAGAGCAGCACAGAGGAGAGCTGGCTGTAAGCGGACATAATGGGAAACAGACCTGCTGGTAGAGAGGTAATTAAACTGCACAGCACAATGGCGTCACCACTTGTAAACTCTTCAAGAGCCTCTTACCTCTTTCTTCCTTTCCTATCAGTGCCTATGTGTCCATGATCAGTAAAAGTGATTGCATTAAATTTGGTGACAGAATTATGCTTAAAACACTAAACTAAAAAGAGAGTGACTTTAGGAATTCATTAGCAGGGAAGTAAATCAACTGAAAACAAATGCTAATATCTTCTGTGTTTTATGGACACGTTGGCCTGAAAATGTTAAAAAAATATACTATACTATATAATAATATTACATAAAAGTCTTTCATGTATTCAAATATGTTTTTGTGGCACTGGGTTAAAGTGTGGACTAATATCACAATGGACAACAAAAGTATATTGTACTTTAAAGTCAATTCAATTCAACTTTATTTATATAGCAAATTTATATATATTTACAACATAAGTCGTCTCAAGGCACTTTACAGTGTAAGGTTTATTATATAAATATACACAGAAAAATCCAACAGCTAAATACATTTAACCACAGTGGCAGCTGATAGGTGTACACATCGTGCATGCAGCAGTGAAATGTAATCAATCTATATGTTTAAGATAAGGAAACATGAACATATCATTAAGTCAATTCAATAAAATAGCATCAAGTTGAATTTATTTCTAAACAATCCTTTACCTGTAGCTTCAAGCTATACTGCATTTCATTTTTTAATAATTAAAGAAATTATTATTATGTCTACAGTTGCAGAGAGAGCCCACTGCTGCACCCCAAGAATCTGTGTGCGTGTGCGTGTGTGTGTGCATGTGTGCATGTGTGTGTTTTTGTGCATGTGTGTGTCTGTGTAAACTAATCACCCTAAGGAGGGTGTCAGGACTCTGGGGGCACCGAAGAGGTGCAGGTCGTGACCCATCATGTCACACTATAACTGTGATTGTCATGTTGATGTAGGGAAAAAAAGAGTGGAAAATTAGCAAGCTTACATGCATTTCAATGAAAGGTACTGGGCTGTGGGTATGTATGTGTGTATGAGAGTAGGAGTGTGTGCATGTCGAGTGCTGTGTATGTGTGGAGCAGAAAGCATTAGTTTTGTGCAAGTAGGGGTGGGGGAGAGTGAGTTATTTTGTCCCGGGGCAAACGGAAACCATTGTTTAAGCCACAACTCTTGTCTCATAAGTGTTTGCTGTTGTGGGAATGCTGCGGTTTTGGAGTCACAGGATAAAAACATAGTTTAACAGTAACAAAAAAGGGAAATAAAATGAGGAGGAGAGGAAAGCAAATGGTGAGAAGAGAGAGAAAGAAAGACAGAGTTAAAGCTGCAGAGACACAGGAATGAGAAACAAAGATGCAGAACCAGAAAGAGGTTGTGTGCAAACCAAAGCTGGAAATAAACTATATGAGAGAGAAATGAGGTATGTAAGGAGAAAAAGCACAGTGGGAAACTTCGAGATACTTCAAGATAGGAGAACTGCTAGAGGAAGGAAACAAGGAGAGTAAAGAGAGGACAAGACAGAGGTGATATCTCCTGTGACTGTCATGTTTTTCTGTGACACTTCCTTCTCAACCCCAGGCTGTGCATATCCCCAGGCCAACGCACCATTGGAATTTACAGTCTGATGGGCTTGCCTGCTAATAAAACACATGTGGACTTGTAGAGGAATGGGGAGGGATATGGGCCTGAGAACCTCTTTCTGTACCCAACTACTTCCAGTACAAACACACACACGTGCCCACACACACACACAGGATGCACTTGCTAATGCATATGCAAACTCAAACACATTCGCACATAAACATTCTCTGCACATTACGTATTATTAGCAAGTCTACTTCTACCTCTGTTCCTCTCTGGTAACAGTAACCATATGTACAGGAAAAGTATTGAAATAGTCATCGTCTGTCTGGACAAGACACTGGACCCCATTATTTCATATCAATGCATCTTGTGACAATATGCTCAATTTGGCACTAAAGTCACGAGATCGCTAAAGCCCACAGTCTACTGTCTAGAATTGACTTTAAAAGCATAAAAAGCTACCCTGGGATCAATTAAGTATACCATGTATACCAAATTTGTAAAGTGAATCAATGGCAGATTAGGCTACAAATGTTTCACATGTGAAACTGATTTCCAACCAGCAGAGCATGAACACCAGCCAAAATGTCCAAAAAAGTCCAAATGAAATTAAAACTGTATGTTCTTCTCAACGGCTGTCATGAAAAACACATGCAGCCTTTTTTATCTATTCACAAAACTATGTCTCATCGTCTACCCCCTGCTAATTAGAATGCTATTTGTCCTATTATTCGTCTCTCTCAGTGATTCATCCTCCAGCTGTCAACAAAATATGTTCTTGCTGAGCAGTTATGGTCAATGAGTATCCCCTGCATAGAAAAGCTTGCAATTAAATGTTTCATATGCTTGCCTCAAGAAGAGTGTGTGGCTGACAGAAGACATAACAAGAGTGTATTCATGCCTGTGTCACGTGTGTGGCAGAGATCCTGCTTTTTTGTGAAACTCCAGGGGGTCGAGACAAAGAGAGACAGAGAAGGACTGTCATCAAAACGTTCTCCAACTTCAGATCAGATCAGATCAGCTAGAAACGTAGCCTCTCTCCTCGTTACTCTCTGGTCCTCAGGGTCTACAGAGATGCATGTTGGGTTAGGGCAGTATACTCAGGTCCAATAGTCAGCTACTAGCTAGCCAACATGTTTAGCTAGCTTAGCTAGTTAGCTGTTTATTAGTGTAGTCACAGAGGTATGATGTAATGCTACATTAACAAAATAGATAAATAACAAGTTGTAAAAGTATAAAGTGAGAATAATTAATATATTTATCCATTTTTACCATGGTACATAAAATGCTTCAGTGGTTTCAAACAGTAAAAGTACCCCAGTGACTGAAAATGTATTAACATTTTGGGGATCTTTATTTCTAACATATTGTGTAATACTATTATTAAATTACATTAAATTAAATCCTTACTTAAATGAATGCATGATTTACACTACTGGAGCAGTAATGCTCACACTGTCATACTGACCTAAACCCTTTTGTTCTAATTTCAAGTTTACACACAGTTTTCTGAGCCTTTTGAGACTTGTAAAAACATTGACCGAGGTCTTGCTTGATGTGTTTTGACACACAGATACGATTTATAAGGCGTTACATAAGTAGGAGAATGTAAACAAAGAGAGGGCAGAGACAGGGTTTCAAAAACTTCGCTATTGTTTCCCAAGCTGTCCCGCATCATCTGGACATACAGACGGGAGAGGGGGTTGGGATAAGACTGGGGTCAAGTTAAGGCTATGGCTCACTCGCATTATTAGGATGACGGCATGTAATTATGGAGGCACAGGAAGGGGGGGGGGGGGGGTCTAGTGATCAGACTGTCCTAATATACAGAGGTGTCCTTCAACATGATTTGGGCATGTAGTCGACCACTCATTGAAAATAATTTCAAATAAACATGAGTGTCCAAATGACATAAAATATAGCATGAGAGGAACATTAAAGTCCGCTGTAGTGTCAGGGGGCAGCATCGAAAACGTTATGTGCATCGGTGGGTGGGTATTGTACAGTACGGGAATCGCAAGTAATAGTAGAGGATGTAATGTTGGTGGAAGGAGGGGTTTGGGTGGGTATTTGCTCAGTGTCTACACATTTCCTATGTGTAATCTTTAATAATGAGGACAGTAATTGAGGCTGCAGTATATAGGACACACAGAACAGGGATTCATAAACAGTCATTGTTACATGTTTGAGGGCTATTCACAGAAGATTAGCATATATTTTGGTCCTTTTTTAGTGAAAACAATTAATAAATGTGACTCTGCACTGTATAGACGGGTTTTACATTTTTGTCCTTGGTCGTGTTTGTGGGGTCATGCAGACACAGGCTTGAAGAATTTTTAGCTATATGTGTTTTAGCCATGTCTGACAGCAAACCTCTAGGGGCTCATAGGAAATCTTCTCTTTGTATGTAAAAAGGAAATAGGAATTAAGTTCAGGAAACATCTCCCTTGTTTTAGTTATACCAACCGCAGAACTGCCTTATATTTATTTGCAGAATATAATGATTTAAAGCTATTTCAGCACCAAAATAACAGCAGCTTAAAGACAAAAACTCATATTACTTTGTCTGTTACTAGGACTCCTGCACATTTTCTCACAGTTCCTGAAAAAAACAATTTACATTACGCGTTGTTTGTGTGTCTGAGTAAGGTAAGTATGAATGTTAGAGATTTATATGTGCAAAACATGTACATGCATGTATGTTGGCTGGGTGTCTGTAAATGTAGTTTACATAAACCCATAATTGCTTTCCCCTCTCTGATCCTTGCCGCGGGCCTGTTCCTCCCATCTCATGTTGCTACAGTGTCAATAGAATATGAACCCACGCTAATACATACATAATTGATCAGGCTCCATAATGACGTGAACCTGAGGAGTCATTGCTCTGGTGATGTCAACGGGTTTCTCCAGTCTTTATCATGATTTGATGGTTATATAATTCCCACTTGTCTATGCTTGAATGATCAAACTTTATTTTACATCTGATTTGATGTGTTTGTCATATTTTATAATCCAGCCAACCGAGCGATTGGTTCAAGTAGCGTTTGCCACTTCCAATAAGAACGTTATTTTTTACCTACATTCCACAAATTTGGAGGTTGACCAAAAAGGACTCGGTAATGAGATGAGTAATCACCAAGGCTGAGGCTGGTGAACCTGTCTCAAATGATTTGTGTGATCTGTGGTCAGTCGTGTGCATAAGCCTAATGGAGGATGTATATTCACAGAAAAGAGGTCAAAGTCACTATGAATGTTTCATTTTCATTTCAACATAACTGATATGCTGAATAAAATCTGTGGCAATGACGTGTGACTAGTAAACTCTTGGTTTTATGGGTGTGGAAAGAATCCTCCTCCCTGCACCTGAATTAACTATGATAACAATACCAACAGGTGTGTGTTTGAGCAGACAGTAAATCACATAATAGCTGCTGAGGTGGCCTGTGGTGTCAGTATAAGTATGTTATAGTATGGCTTTTCTACAGGTACACAGAGTTTGAATGAAGCTTCAGTTTGACAGAGACAAGCTCAGACTTATGGTTTATGCTTCAGGACAAATGAAAAGTCACTCAGAGTTCAGACACAGCTGCTTGTCTGTCTCTCTGTGTGCCTCACAGATCAATATGAGGTGTCTTTCAGCATAATGTGAAAACCTCAGCAGTGCCAAGCAGAAAGGGCACCGCTTAAAGTGAACGACAAGGTTCCGGCTCAGTGAGTCCCACAGGATAAGTCATTGCACGGAAAATATGGGGATTTTGGCAGTCCACTGCTGCTAAGGTCATCCAGATTTAAAAGGTTAGAGGAAAACTGTAGAATGCAAAGCAGATGCAATCATGTATAAGGTTTGTCTGACTCTAACGTAACGTCTAAGGAATTAGAAAAATCATGATCTCAACTATTTTACTTTCATTGTTGAAAATGTGAAGAAGTCGATGTCATTACAGTGACACAAGCAATGAAGACATTTTGTATTGTTGCAAATTGTTGCGAAATGCAATCATTTGTCCAGTATTCCTCCTGATTACTCCTCGCTCTCTTTAGACAAACAGCTGCTGCAGAAGGGAAATAAATGTCAACACACCCAGCGGTGGAGGTGAGCTGGGAATGCAAACACCATGGCATGATATTTTGTCACTTCAAGATGTGATTATCTGGTTATTATAACAGCAGCATAAGGCACAGCAAGACTGTAATAACAGGGTGTGGTAGAGGAAATACTGTACCTGAAGTAAGGGCATTCAGAACACACACACACACACACACACACACACACACACACACACACACAAACACACAGATCCCTGATGGACTTTTAGTCTGCATACATCCAGTAATAAAAACTTTTAATGACTTATTTCAATCCAGATGGAAATGCTCACTGTGTTGCTTCAGACTGTGAGAAAGAGACTATTGCCATCTTGTTGGCATCACCCTGAGCAGAATGTGACACAAACTGATGCCAATGCAAAATCATTCATTAGCAATTCTATATGGTAGGTAAGTCGTTTTTTAACATAGGATGCCCTGCATGCAAGTGCCAATTCCTCTGCCTCTGGGTTTACCCATATAAACTGCATGGCTCGGGTTAATGAATGATGCAGTACTGCCTCTACTTCTGGTTAGATTATTTGCATGGACACAAGATGGTGTTGTAGGAATTTAAACCAATGCTGATGAATTTCAAAGGTTATGCAGTACATTCTAGTTTATTTCAAAACTGAGATTTTTGGAAAAAAACTTTGATTTGCATCCTCAGGCCATGCACATACCAAAAACTCTTTAAAACCAGAGTATGCATAAAAGTGCACAGGAAATCAGTTAAGACAGCAGTGATGTTGCAGTAGATTCCTCTTAATCCCATACACCAATTTAACAGCGTTATAATTTAAGAAAGGAATGCAACAAAACCCCAGTAACCTTTTGGAAGAACACTAAACACGACTGTAGTGCACATGCTGGTGACCTATGCCACTGCTGGGAGAGCAGTCACTGGTGTACCAGAAATAATAATCTTAACAATTTAAGTCTTTTAAATAATCACTCATTGTAGTAAATCCGCAGTTTTTAATCTTTGAATACACCAGATTATAAAACAAAGGACTCACTAATCCGGAGGCTCTGCAGAATTGCGAGCATCGCTTGCTAATGTGAAGCTGCACTTTGTGTTAATGAGCCTATGTTGTACAACACTGCTGCTACGTACTCACAACATTGTTGAACTTTAGACATATCATTTAAAACACCTCTTGTAATGTGGTTGATGTTGGTTGACCGGGGGGGGGGGGGGG
>JAUMHF010000015.1:5840214-5899982 GCA_032359275.1 Microctenopoma steveboyesi | reverse complement strand
TAACAAAATTGTTTAAATTTATAAATAAAATTTAAAAAACCGCTTTAAATGTGGTTTTTTTTGGTTGACACCCCCCCCCCCCCCCCCAGGCTGTGAAGTGATGTCATCTGTTGCTCTGCACACCAACTAGTAATTAACCTGTTTATTTTAAAATGTTTTAAAAAATAAATCTGGCAATAGCTCGATGTGATTGATGTGTGGTTAGCTTAGCTTCACGCACTGCAGTTCAGCTGACTTGTGAGGTTAACACAGTGTAAAAAAATGACCCTGTTGGGCCCCAGCACGTATATTTGCATTAAGTTCTGAGCAGCAAGGGGCCACATCACTGGTGCATCTTTAATTAATACCACTGTACCAGTAGGCAGTTGCATACACAAACACTGAAGACAGCATTTACAGGCCACGCACAAACAAAAGATACATGCACATATGTGTGTGCATTCATACACTCATGGTCAGTCAGGCAAACCAGGTTAATCAAGTTAGATTATAGCTGCCATTCATCTGTTGTAATCATGGATGGCGCCTTTTTTACGTTTGTCTGTATGGTGGCTGGGCTGCTACATATTAATGTTTGCACTTCACACTTTTGAATTTTGTTTGTAATAAAGTTTATAATAAAGTTGGCCTATTTGTCACTTTATACTCTTGTCATTTTCAAAATAACATTTTTGTCCACTGAAACTACACAAGTCTCAGCCTCTTTTGTCAACTGAGTAAGTTTTCAGTTAGTGCTGTGAAAAGACCACTGTCTGCATGTCTCTCTCACTGCACTGTTCATAAGTGCAAATTCCCCGAAAAAACAGATTTCTCCGAGTAACCTGGTTACCTAGGTGCATGTAAACACAGTCACCTGTTGTCAGATGCTTTTTATTCTAGGTCCCTGACCTTTAGCTCACCCTGTGGCACTCTAGGATTCACTCCTGTGCCCGTGCTGTTCCAGCGTGGTGCTACGGGTGCTACGGGCCTTATGTTATGCAGAATGCATTTTCCTCGCTCCTGTGCATGTGTGCTCTTTGGGGCAGGAGAGAGTGACTGTGATGGCATGGGCCAAATGCTCGACCCACTGGAGTCAATGGATTGTGAATAATAAGTATGGGCTTTCTGTAGGACACAGTTAAGTATTAAGAGATGATCTGTAGTAAACAAAGGATGAAGAGTGTGAGGGAACTGTTCAGGGTTTACACACACTTTAGGATCACCCGATATAGAAGAGTAATGCAGAGACAAGATGTTGTTCTTCGTGACTGTGTAGATGTCATTTTATGCATTAGTGCATTTGGTGATTCACATAAAATGAAAAGTGTTCAGATTATGTATTTTTTCAAGTTAGCATGCCTGGTGATTGCATTTACGTTTACCGAGGCAGAGCCGGAGGCTGTCAGACGGTCTAAATCAGCATGTGTTTTCGTGTTTTCTTCCCCGTATGCCTAAGTCAACAGTAATCGGCCAAGTCAATGAATACTGTCTTTATTCCACTTGGACGGCCACAGCAAGGATCTACTCTGAAATATCTCCTAGGTGGTCTTGCTTCAGTAAACTGGAGCAGAAGTGAATTACTCACCGAAAGCGTGTCTTTTTATTCAAAATGACATGATTTGCTATGCATAAAACAGAACATTAGTTTCAGGTTGACCTAAAAACTGGATTTGGAGCGAGTTCAGTAACATTATTAAAAGGTTGTGATGTGATTACCAGGCGGCTGGTAGACATATGAATGCGTCTTTTAAAGCTGCAGACTTAGTGCTGTGACACTTCTTGGTAGCAATCACTTTAACTAGTGAAGGTTCAGAGCTGAAGGGCACTGAAAGTGAGACATAATCAAACATGATGCATGGTTTTGCATTGAACCGGGAGCCGGCTGGCAGGAAATGCACATCCATCAAACCAACAGCCAACGTAGTTAGTCTCTGACTAAAGACTTTAAATTGTGGCTGATTTGATTTTCTTGGGTGTTTCCAAACCAAATTTGCACATAATGGAAACTAAGTAGCTGTTTTTTGGGTTTCTGCATTTTGACACTTGAAGGTCACTTTAAATAAAAGTCAATTTAGCTAATTTTAAAATAATTTGTTTCCTACTTACATTATGAAATAGAAAAATGCAAAGTGCTGATACAATTCAAGATTAAAAAAAACTTTATTTATCCCAGAGATAAATTGTTTTGCCTTGTTACAGCTGCTTTCTGTTCTGAAGGAAAACCAGAAAAGGATTCATACCAACTCCTACCTGTACCAGATAGAGCAAAGAAAATCTGAAGATGAGTGAAATATATTTTCTTTATTTTTTATTTTGCTTATAGTTAATTTATTCTAATACTTTCTCCAGAAAGAGTCCAGTGAATTGTGGACTCCATCACTACCAATAAAAATATCTGAACGTAAATAGTAAAAAAGGGGGTTTGTTTATTACTGGACTATGCTTTTAAATACAGTCCAGTGAAGTAATACATTTTCTGAGAACAGCTGGCAGAAAAACAGGAAAACTTCTACCTCAGTGTTTTTTTGTTGTAAGTTTCTGTCTTTATAACACTTCAGAACTATTTAATGTAACACACACAACTGTGTGAATGTCTATGTGATGGTTGTGGTGAACTGAGGTCACTCTGTGTTTTATCTTTAAGCTAATAGTGGCCTAAATGAGTCTGGCGAGTTGCAAAGAGTGCAAGGATCTGTTGGAGGGCTCTCCCAACTGATCATTCAGCAGACCTGCTCCGACATTTTGCAACAAATAAAAAATCTGTTGACATGAAGGAGATATTTTTTGGGGGTAAAGTTTGGTTGTCAAGTTCGATGCAGCTCTCAGACTGTTGAGTCAAGCCTGTAGGTCCTTGGCGTCGCCACTGTTTCCCCTGAGGACAGATGACCTTTGACCTCTTGATAGCCTGGAGGTCATCACAGTTTGAGCTATTCGCTTACAAGGATACATTCCCACTGCGCGGGTTGAAGGGCTGCATCCCCAAGGCCACAAGCACCCACACTGAGCCGAACGTATGCACACACACTCTCTCTATTCATAACACCCACCAAGCTTTTGACTTTCCGGCTCAGTCAGCAAAATACAACTGTCTCATTTTAATAATCAGCTTTTACTTTGAAGGTTTTTCTGTGAACAACTAAATTTACCCAGTATTGCAAAATCTGCAAGAGCCTTATTAATTAGTGCAATAGGCAGTGAGTGATTTACAGTCGAAGTCTTTGGTGTCAGAGTGTGGAGTGAGGTTAAATAGGTATCATTAGCCTGTGAGACGCTCTAAGTAGTGGCCATGGACACATAATGGAAGCTTTCATTAGGAATCTGTGAGGACTGGCTGTGCAAGGTGAGTAAGCGACTTAGTGTGTGTAGTTTTGTGTTCTTCTCTCATCATAGTGGCTGAATTTGGCAACAAGCAACAAGTTTCATCAACCCAAGAGTGATTCTCTCTCTCACTCACACACACGCATACACACAAACTTTCCTCTCTTCCTTCTCCCTCCCTTTTCCTCATCTTAACCTCTCTTTCATTCGTCCCACCATCACTGTCACCCACCAAAACTCCAAAGAGTCTAATAACACATACTAATCACAGGTCAAAGTAAAAGCCCTGTATATGTTTTCAGAATGACCTTTCATGACCCATCTCCTCCTCCAGGTTTAACATTTATGTACCTATATGTGCATCAAGCTGTAGTCCTGCTTTTAACCATGCTAGCAGCGTTCCTGGCAATATGATTGAAAGGAGTCACTGCCAGCAGCGGCATCTGTGTCATTTTTACTCAACTTCATGTTACTCAAGACTGTAAACTCTTCACCACACTTTAAGAGAGTCTTCCAAAAAACACTTTGTGGTAAAAATGACAGCTGGAAAATAGTTGTATAATAAACTGAATTTCTAAATTAGATTGTAAACTGTTTCCATAATAATGTTATGATAGATCATACATTTAGACAAACTTGAGTGGGTGTTAAAGTTTATTTTTATTGGCCACCTGCCTCCTGAATGAGACACGAGTGACCGTCGTACAACACCTGCCCTGTAAAATGTGAATTTTGTCAGCAGCACCATACTGAAATGGTAACATGAGCAATGCTGCTCTGCCCACATGTGTGCTGCTCAGCTGTCTGTGGGTGAAACTACAGTGGGAGGGCACAACACTCCCTCGGTCGCACACATGCTGCAAGTGCAAGGCAGCCAATTAACTGCAGACAACACAAGTTCATCATTAACACTGTGAGTCTCTCAGTATGTGTGCATTAATGTGTAGACGACGAGATCTCTAACCTTATGTAATCTGTGTATGTCCGGTAGGCTTGTCATCTGATGGTAAATGAATCATTGAGTCCTGCTGCTGCACTGAACCACCTCCGAACCCACGTTTTTTAAAGCTTTGATTCAAACTGGTATTTTACATAAAACTAACGTTTGCTGAAAAATAAAAAAAAACATTTGCCTTGATGGTTTTATCTTTTTAAACATCTCTGTGTCTTGTTTCTATTATTGAGACACTTGTAATGGCTCTTAATATTACCAGCTGATTTTAGGGATTTGCTGTATTTTGTAGTGCGCTAACTGTGAGTCTGTGTATTAAACACCTCTCCGGGAAATGAACCAAAATTAGACATAAACCAAAAGGTGCAAGGGATTGAATAGCATTTGAGACTAAATTAAGAGCTTATCCACAGGGGCATCTTCTGATGGCTTTGGTCCTCAGGGACACATTGATCTCAGTGGCAGGTTTTATATCAATTCCTGTCTTCCCTGCTGTTGCACGCAGATGGTTATCCTCTTTCAAACAGCTAAAAAGGTTCCTTAAAAATCACCTCTATAAGAGTAAAAGACTTGAGCTTTAGTGGATGTATTTTATCATCCGTTATTTTCTTTCTGTGAACATGCTTTTTCCCCTCTTTCTCTGACTGTTTCTCACTCACACAACACACACACAGACACACACAGACTCTGAAGTTGGCTGCAATGGTGGCAGAGTGTGTGTAATGCCAAGGCAGCAGCCGGGTGCAGCAGTGACTGAGTCATAGCTCACAAGAACACAGCAAAAAGCCATGGCACCAACTCATTACAACACGCACACACACACACACACACACTAGGGGTCTAGATGAGGAAGAAAGGTGCAGTGCAGATACAAACGCTTCTTTGATACAAGTTCAAATCAATATATTGAACTGATGTGTTTTCCCTCTCATTTATCTCCCCGTCTCCATCACGCTGTATATTTCTCTCTTTACTCTGTGTGTATTTATTTATCCTCCACCAAGTTCCATCAATTCAAACCCACTGTAACACCAGGCCTCAGCACTGTCAAACAACACATACACAAACAAGCAACGAACAATCAACCAGACAAAGTGGTGATTGCACTGTTTACATATTTGAGGAGATGGCGATGCTGTGCTTAGTTGAAAAGAAAATCTAAAATGGTGTGCCGCATGCATGAATGCGTGCAGAAGTACAACTTTATGCATGTGTGTTTGCATGTAAACGCCAGTATTCATAGATTGCATTTAATGTCTGTATTAATGACCTAGTTATGTAATTAGATGGAGCAATCAATGGCTCTTCCCCCCACAGTACAGACAGGACTGAGCCAACCTGTGCATACAGGCAAGAGGGGAGCACAGCTGGTTAGCATGACAGCATTAAAACGGCTGCGGTGGTCTAATTGAATTGTTTACAGCTGAACCGAATAGACAAAGTGGATTAGCATAAATTAACTCTGGCACAAAATCCAAACCAATTGTTCTGATTACTGGAGGAAACTAATATTGCATCAAACATGTATTTTGTGTTTCTTGTGCTGCAGAGACAAGGTTGTTACCAGATGGGTTCCCAAGGGTGGTGCCCTTTTTTAGAGATTGTCAGAGATGCGCTGTGGGACTGTGGGTGAAGGAAAAACAAACTCTCTCCCTCCCGCTCGCTCCTTTTATTTTCTTTTAGCACGCACCTGAGCCCACCTGTGAGCATGTTTTGCTACCCCCAGCAGCAGCCCCCAAGGAGAGAACAGGCAGGTGTAGTTTTACTGACACATTTTACCCATGGCCACAGCTCATTAGAGTAAACAGACGTCGCTCTGCCTGCTAATAACTCTGTGGTGAGTTTTACACTAACTTTCCTGAGCTGTTCCGTTGAGAAAAATATGCATGTCCTTGCAAAAGAGGATAAGTGATCCAAGCTAGATAACTGGATTATTTATTTTCGTCAATCGTCCATATAAGAACATAATCCCTATCATATAAATTCAACGGCAGAAAGGTGACAAAGAGTAGCACTAACACACATGTTGGGACAACACATTATATTGAATTGAAAGCACAGATCAAGGTGCTATGCTACAGGCATGAATCATGTGGGTGCGGTACCAAGTAATACTATGTTCTGGACTATGTCTTTGTCACATTGTCTTTTCCTCCCAAGTTTCAACATGTGCCGCTTTATTTCATCTAGAGTCTAGTATCCTGGTTTTGAACTATCCCAGTTGCTGCGAGTGGTGCAGTAACAACAAAAAATAACAACATAGAATAACAGGGAGAACATTCTTCACATCACAGTGGCTGAGATGAATCAATACACAACTATACACAGCTGGAAGCCTGGATTCCTCTTAAAACACATATATATATATATATATATATGAATAACTAGGTGTCTTAACTTCCATGTGAATGATATATGCCAGTCTGTATGTGAACACATTCAGGCACATGTCTTACCAAATATCACTGGACATCCAGTATGATGGAGAACAATCACTGACTGTACTCACACAGCCTGTAATTTTTTTTTTGTCTTGCCCACAGCTGAATCATTTCAGTCAACTTTTTGGTGACTTTTTTATTTAAAGCTAGTGATGTAAGACTCCTCAAAGTGGGTTTACACACCAATATAAGTATTCAAAATATACAATAAGGTAACTAATTAAAACATACCCAATCTCTACGACTACAGGAGTACAGACTAAATGACATGGATTATGAGTATTTATATGTATATATAGTACACTGTTTATATTTGCACTGTAGTGATGCCCGTCTGCCAAGTTGTCCACTGTTTACTCATTTTAATTCATCATTTGTTGATATGTTTCTCCAACAGTCTCCATTTATTGGACTTAGCAAATAGAGATTCTGAATTAGATTTTGAGAGTGTCCGGACCTGGCTCGATGCTGTTTTCAGTACTTCCAGGAGATGGATGAAAGACGATGCAACAGAGGGGGGAGAAAGTGCTGGGGACATAATGATAGATGGGGCAGGCACAGAGGAGGCATGTTCAATGGATACAAGCCAAGATTTTGGTAGAAGGGGCCAAACCCAACAGGGAGAGCTTTCTCACATCCTCCCCTGGAGCCTTCTAGCCCCCCTCCTCAACTCCACCGTTCCACCCGTATTCCTGAATTTTCCCCTCTTCCCTTCCCTTTTTATAGCTCACCCCACCCCTGATATTCCTCCATCTGTCTCCGCTCTTCCCTACCTTCTTGCTGCTCCTATCCCCCTCTCTTCCACTCTTCACAGAGGTGATGACAAACTTCCCTGGCACGTGTTGCACAGATGAACCTCCAGAGCCTCTGGACACACACATGCACACCCGTGAACAGAACACATGCTGAATGGATTAATTCAGCTCGCCCATCTGGGCAGAGGAGATACTGATGGAACACATGGTGAAGTCTAGGACCAGTCTGTACATTCCTTTCTGTCTATTGTTCTACATGTGTAACAATATATCTCTGTGCTGATGCATTGACTCTCTACATCTATATCTGTTGGGTAGTTAATATAAACCTTTGCCCTCTGATAACAAACATGCAGAAATAAACAACATTTGGCATTGAACTGCATAATCAGCAGCTAAATACATTCAGACTGTAGTTTTATGATTCATATTATTTTTATTTCTCCTTCTTGATCCTATTTTTGTTAAAAAGTTGCACATGCAGTTTAGTTTTTTCTTGGTTTGCTAATGCTTAAAGCCTAAAGCTGTGCAGTCGTCTGCATCATCCATTTAGCTTACATCTTTTTTTATTTACATCTGCTTTTGAGGTTAGTTTTACTTTTTTTTTTTTTATTTACTAAGACGTTTAACTGATTAAAAAAAATGGATTTATCCTTTTATTAAAATGATTGTGCAGATGAGAGAAATACTACACGTGTAATGTTTTTCCTTGTATCTGGATCATAACTTGTAAGCATGCTTTCGCTGGCAGTAGAAACAGAGGAGCATTAAAAAAGCTTTTAGCACCACAGCCAAAGTCGAAAGTCCTGGAAGTTTGCTCTAGTTAAGCACTTCACATCAAATACGCAACATTTCTTTTGTGTTAAGTGTCCATGCAGAAACTAACGGTTAACTATAAACGCTAAATCAATATGATTTGCTGCAGGACGTGCCAAACACATTTGCCAAGTGTTTTTTGTTCTTCTCAAAAAAAATAATGACGACATTATCTATCCAAGATCTGCACTCTTTTCTCTATTGAGCCTCTTGGTGCCTGGTTTTCTGCTAGAGCTGTGATCATTAGTTAAGACCAGGGAGAACACATCTCACTGGGTGTAGGAGAGCATTGGATCATAACGATTGATATGATAAGATATATGTTATGGGGGCGGGATGTTCTGAGTCAGCTGGATTCATGTGAAAAACGGACAACATTAAGTTTGAAAAATTATTTTAAGGGTGACCAGAACCTGCTCAATGCAAACAAAATAAATTCATGCAGGGAAAAAAGGAACCGTGCTGCGTATCACAAGAAGCAGAGGCACTCCAGGACACTAGGGGGAGTGATGAGCCAATGAGGCCCAGTGACTACACAGAGCAGGTAGTACAACCGTAACAGGTGGTCGGGTGGGATTGGGTTGGTCTTCAGGAGCCAGTCTTACAGACTTAATCTTAACATAAGCTCAAATAAAGGGCTAAAATAAGACATGATACAGTTTTGCGATAACAACTGTTAAAACAAAATGGAAATAAATCCTATCACCATCAACACTGGTCTCATCACATTTCCCATCATGAGTGGATACATTTAAACAAAAAACAATGAAATAGTCATCAATGAATAGTCAACATGCAGACGAAAAGACTAAATATAACACAGAGCAAAGAGCCGGGCAGCAAAAGAGCCTAGATAAGCATTTGAAAAACAAAATGGACACCAGGGACACTTCTGTTAGGGACCTTCTAAAGAGTTTGCAGATAAATTATTTTCTTAATATTCTTTTGGTTTTTGAAATGCTGCGGCCCAAGGACTGTTGGGAGTGTTTGACGTTATTTGGCTGCACTTGTAACAATGGCAGGAAAATTCATTTCTGGACTGTCAAAGACATTTGTTCTCCCTGGCCTCCCAAGATGAGAGTGCAACTCGAGGTCTTTCTTCTCCTCTCTTATTTCCCTTTTTCCTCTCCCCTCATGATCTCTCATCTTTCTCTCCTTCCTCACGCTTACTGTCTCCAATATCCACTCTTGCCCTTGGCTTGACATGAATTCGATGTGTGTACGCTTGACCTCTGTGTGTTTGTGTGTGTGTGTGAACGCGTGACTGTTTGAGAGAAATTCCTCATATGGTCCAGGAGTTACGTGCTGTCACACACTTCCTCCCTGAGGCCAGAACCCTAGAGAAGGGTGGAGGAGGGAGGATGGCTTGCTTTCTGAAATACTTTCAAAAAGCAGTACAGTACCTTGTACACATAATAGGCACTACACAGAGCTGTGCTCACATTCTGATGATCTAATTAAAAATTTGTTCAAATACATCATATTTTAGTTGAGACATTATTGATCAGATGATGAGTTTAACGTCATGGCGACAGTAATATATTTGCTTTCACATTACGTGGCTAGTTGGTTAATGGTAAATTTAAATTATGAATCTATGATTATTAATTACAGAAGAATACACCCAACGTTACACCCATTTCAAATACATTCCTGTTTGACTGCTTTTGAGAGTTGTATGGATGGTCATTGGGTCAGTCAAGGCTTAAAGGTTAGATTGTGTCATATAGGAGAGGTTTAGCATTAACTCAGAGAGTGAGGTCACTTTAAGACCTGTAGATGAAAGATTAGAAAGTCCTTATGCTACAGTGGGATAAAATGACAACTAACAGTTAGTCTGATGGACTGATAACAACTGAAGGCATCCAGCAAACTCAAAGGTCTTCTTTAAGAGTTGAGAATTAATTAGCATGTCCAGTAAGTGCATTCAGGAGTCGGGATGCAGCGGGAGGCTGCAGGCCAAAATGTGACGACTTCCAACCACTCGAGCTGAACTTAACAACCACCTGACCTAATAAGGTCAAAGATTCAAGAGTTTAACAGCAGAGCTCTCAGAGGTTCACATTTATGACAAAGTGCTCAGGTATGCCAACTATGGTACCTTAACTGCTGGAGGTCCTGTACAGGTTGAAGGTAGCATGCTGAATGTGATGTGTGTCCTCAGCCTAATTAGGGCAGTTTGAGAGGTATCACCACACGAGTTTCTGTGTGTGTGTGTGTGTGTGTGTGTATGTGTGTGTGTGTGTGTGTGATGTGCCTTGAGCAACAAACAGTACTTAATGGGATTAACATTTAACTAGTGCACTGCGCTGCCACACACCTGTCTGAAAAAACACCACAGCAGTGAGTCAGAAAATTGTGTGTGTTAGTGTGTGTGTGTGTGTGTGTGTGTGTGTGTCTGCAGGGGGCACCGACTGTTGATTTACTTCATTCAACAATTACGACCTAGAGGTGGTGGAATTTCAAAAATGAGGAAAGACTGTGTTCCAGTCCATTTACTCAACCTCTCTTCTCATAAAAATACTTTGTTGAATTAGTTTGCTAAGCCTGTCTTGTGTCATACCACCTCACTGGTCTACTTGTCCCGCTGAGTTATTGATTTTGTATTTAGCTCATTTTTGCTTGCAGGTAAGGATGAGGTGACAACGCTTAGATCTGTGAGGTAAATATGAGTTTCTGTCTGAGCGTTTAGCTATTTTCTGGACTGTGGGAGCAGGAGCAGGGAGCACAATTCAAACTGGACATCTCACCCATCCAACACAGTTGAGATGCCAAGAACACTAATCTTTCTGTCTCAGGAGGCAGGGAGGATTACGTTTTTCCAAAGTGTGCTACTGCCAGTCGTCTCTAACAGGTTTAATGAGTGTGACAAGAAGGGAGTTCATGCTAAGGTTATAATAAAATGAGCTAAATTATGGCAAACAAAACCTAAAGGAGGCAAAACTGAGTAGATGTGGGCGGACATAAGGAGGGACAACATTAATATTTAATTTGAAGGTTTTAAGTGCATTTGAGTAAATAAAAAGAAACAAAGCATTTTAATTTGATTAAATTTTCCTTGTGAGTGACAACAAAGAGCTCCACTGTAACTGAAAATCACTTCAAAGACATTTCTACATTTGTTTAAAGCCAACTAGATCCATGATTTCATCTGACTGTTAAATACATTTTCTTTCTCCATTTTAGAAATAAAGACTTTTTGCTTGTATTTGTGGTCACTGCAGGATATGAAAAATTGACAACTCTGCAATGTAACCAAATCCTCCCTGAAGTGATTGAAACAACGCGCTTGATGACAGCCCATCGATAACAGCGTGCTTCCCAATCCCTCTTTCTGCCTGTGGTAAAGACAGAGATGACACGACAGATAGATGGATGACAGGGAGAAAGACAACATAGATTACAAGGAGATAAATATGAGTGACAGTGTCTGAGCAGACATACAGTAAATGTAAAAATCAAGTCATCTATGACTTTTCCAGCAAAATGACACACATTTATATTGTTTCTGTCTAATGGACAAAGACGCTCTGCTGATTTTTAGCAAGACAGAAAGATGAGTATGATTCAGACAACATTCATATTCACAGACTCCTGCAGATGATGAGATGACCAGGCAGTTTACGCTACAGCCCGGATTCCCACAGCTTGATTGGCACTTTTCCTTTAGGCCAAATCTGGAACCACTTACCTCATTCTTATAGAAGGGGTTGGAGGTTTTGTAGCTGGGTTATACAGGGTCAGAGAAGGGGCCCGTTTGGTCATGACCAGGAAAGGAAACAGCCCTGTGCACATATTGCTTGATGGTCCCAAACTATTTTACCTAAATCTTAGACGGCATCCCAGAGTTTCAGAGCACATAGCTTTTGGCGTCCCAGCTGGTCATGACCCAGGCCCAACTTACATCTTCATGTTAATGACACTATGTGGTTATCAAGTCATATTAATGACCAGATATCAACTTTCAGACCAGTCTTAGCATATGCCACATTTTTAGTTTGACTTTCACTGCTGCTAGTTTAATATTATGGACCCATTTAACATTTTCACATTTTAAATTGATCACCAAAGATAAGCAGAGAAGCAAAACCTGTAACTGTATTTTCCCAGGTCAGCAAGTATGACAGTCTGGCCACTGTATGACAGATGAGCCTTGTGCAGTTCAGATAAAATGCCTTTCACTAATAACACTGATATATGGATAACCTCTCCGTGCAGCACTTTGCCTTTCATTCCTCACGACACCCAAGCCGCCATCACAAAGTGCGCGGTCCCTCATCAATCTGGCTTGTTTTCAAAGCAGTGTTCCACAAAGAAAAGAAAGGAGAAGGTGAAAGGATGGAGATGAAAGACAGGATCAGAGACATGCAACGTGTTGTGCCTGGCTCCGACACTTTCATCTACTGTGCTTTTTCCACACACAAGAAGGTGACAGGACAGGATTTACTGACCCAGAAGACCCTTTTGCGCTATACATGCTGCACTGATCCCTCCTTCCTCTCTGGCTGCATGTGTAGGCCTATAGGCTTACTTTTTATAACCCTCTACCTCACTCTGTGTCTGCTAAATAGGCCTAATGTTACAGATGTCTCTGTGCAAGCACAAAGCACCGAGGCAAAGCACAGAGGCTGGCTCTATTCTGCATCGAGGAGAAGGGAACAGGTGGAAAGAGCCCAACTGGGACACAGAACATGCTCAGGTTTCTCTTTAAAAAGTTTAGCTCCTACAGTGTCTGGTCCAAGGTGATTTCTAGACACAAATGAAATATTTGTTTGCGTCTGTTACCATGGTCCATGTAGTCACACCACTGCTCGGTTTCAATGAAAGTGTGTGAATTGAAGCTTATTCTACTGTTGCCTCTCAATGTAAGTCCCCTCTGGATAAGAGCGCAGCTAAAAGACGTAAATGGGAAATGTACATGCAGGTTGTAAATCAAGCTGTCAGATGCTGTCAGAGCAGCAGCCGGCAGGGTGAGCGAGGGCATCCACGGGTCCCTCGCTGTGTGGGCTGGCAGGGACAATAGGCCATACTGTTTGACCCGCGCGTATGCGTCCCACTGCCAGGTTCACAGACAAACACCGTTCGTCTGACGCCACGCTTGAGGCTGAAAAGTCAATCCAAACATTCTGCCCAATAAATCAGGTATCTGTTACTTTTTATGTTGGAAACTATTTTATCTCTGGTTCCAAAGAGTAAACCCTTTTAAACAATGGTACTAGACTTATGGAAGATCATGAGATATCCCCTGAACTTTGTGTCCTTCCGCTGTAGAGAAAGAAGCGGTACCACCTGTGACACAAGCTCACTCGTGCAGTATATTAATTGATGGCCCATAAGACACTTTGGGTTATTATTGAAATACTAGACATGTTGTACATGGTTTCATGTGGAGCATTGAATCTACACACTGTGACTAAGTATCATTGTTCAGCTTCAGGAGGCTACTGAATAAAAGTTTGTCATACATACTAGATTTATAGTGGATATAGCGTCTGTGTCAATGTTTCCTTTGTCCTGATGAGTTTTTCATTAGTGTCAGTTACTGAATCTTTGTACAGCTCCTGTGTATAAGATATGAAGAAGAGGTGAACACAAAGGGCGATTCAGTTGCCCTAGCTGTTGGAGTCACTAATGAGTTTACAGTGACTCTGTCACACGTTATGGTTTTTTCAACACCTAGATTCTAATGATATCCTCATATCTTGAAACTACACACAGAGACTTGACCTTGATTGTGTTTCCAGAACAGATGGATAAAGCTGTGTCGTGAATTTAAACACTGCCCTGTCCGCCTGTGGGTGTGGAGGAGAGGGAGGCCTGCACTGTGGGGCAGGGTGAGGGGAGGGGGAGTTCCACGTTTAAGCCAATGGAGGCAGCGCAGCACTAATGTCGTTTGTCGATGCTTTAACTTGGTGCCAGAGCTGCGCAGCGCTCAGCCACGGTGCGCCTCGCTCGCCTTTCTCTCCACCCATGACCATGCACTGAATCCTGCTCACGTTTTTACTGATTTAGGACCAGAGCAGAGTTGTGTTTGCTGGTTGTCGTCAGCCCGGATGATTCCACAGTCGTGATCACATTTTGCTAAACGGAATATTGAGCCCGACACCGGAACTTGTTGCCTTTCTGAGGTGAGTGTCACATTTGTATCTCAGTAGTATTCATTTTGTCTTTCTAAATGTTGCACTGTACTGAATATTTGTACAAGACTGTATATAAAATGAGGGGTTTGCAATAAATTATTGATCATTTATAAATTGTAGATTATTTGCTTTCAACTTTTAAACATAATCATCAACTAAGATGAAAATGAAGTCTCCCCGTTAAAAAATAACAGAGGTTCAACGTAAAGTACGAAAAAAGGTTAGTTGAAGCAGGGGGAGAAAGAAAAAAGTCTCGGGATTTTAAGTTGCTTGTGCGTAAAGACGCACTTAATGGAGCTTCGTATATTAGTTTCCAGATGTGTGGACTCAGCTGTTACTTGTCACTCAGGTGGTCACTCTTGCTGTCTTCCCTTTTCCCTCTGTCTACAGCTCACTCTCTTTCCAGTGTCTCTTTAACTCTTTAGAATCACATCAGTGTGGACAGACCACAGGCCACATCCACGAAAAAAATAATTACAAAGTGAAGCCACATCACTTCAGCCACACATAACAACTAACCAAGAAAAGAGTTTTCTCCCAGTCAGACATAACACAGGACTCTAACAAAAGTCCAACAAATGTCACGATGTTTGTGTTTTGTGTTACTCGGCTTGTTTTGATACGTGGTTTTCTTCTTTCGGCATTCATTAAAAAAATTAAACACTGATTATGACTTGTCAAGTTGGACCTTTTATTTCAGAGCTTTCTGTACTGAAGCGAGTGGGGGCACCTAGTGGTGGGAGAAACACATGCGAAGGCGCTGCAGTGAGAGAAGCAGACTTTCTTGTGTGTTTATGTGAATGCTACATTGTCCTTCTCATTCCCATAAGCCTAAATTAATTCAGCGAATTAACAAAATGTCTGCTATTGACTGATTGTATCGTCTTTATGGTTTATGCAAAAAAAGTGAATGACACTGTTTTGCCTTAGCTGTTCTCTCGGTCTAGAAACACTTTCATGCAGACTTGGGCCACTGGACAGGAAATTACAAACTGGTCTGTAGTTAACTGATCCAGGATAAGAGCAGCCAGGGATCAGGTGACTGAGGTGTAGTCCCCCTTTGAGGTAGGTGAGTGAGCCAGACTTTGCTGGGGGTGTACACTCTGTAACGCTAAGCCTTTGTTAATGAGTATGTATCAGTGTGTGTGTGTGTGTGTGTGTGTGTGTGTGTGTGTGTCCTTGCCTGTGTGTGGCACTGGCTGCAAGTGGATGGATCTGTGTGTCTATTACTTTATATGCATGTGTGTGTGTGTGTGTGTGTGTGTGTTTTTTCGGTGCTTACGTGCGTGTGTGAGATCGGCGTTTGGGCTCATGAGTTACACTGCTGTTAATTGGTCAGCTATTTGGACCACACGGGAGAGTCAAATCAGGCAGGAGCTGAAAATATTGGTACGCTTACCACCAGCATGGGATTTCTGTGCATGTGATGCTATCATCCACAGTCAGTGCAGCAGCAAAATGCTTTTATTAAAGTTAATGGGCTTTTACATGTCCATATGTTGTATGACCATATAGCTGTTGCTGCAAAGTGGGGAAATTAGATTAGTATTTAGATGGTTGAAAAGTTGGAGAGTACTTTATCTTTTAAATCTATATAAGTCTATACAAGTTACCAACCTGTTTGGCAAGCAGCCAACAAATCCAGCAGGGGACTAGACTGACGCACAAAACGACAAAACTCAGTTTTATTGCATTTAACACTGACACGACAGTGGTATCTATCAATCTAAAACCCATGAGTTATGTAACACGGTAGGCTGCATCGAGGTGTTAAAGTAAAGGCTGTCTGTAGTCTGTTCCACAATAACGTTCCTCATGACTTCCTTTCTTCAGATAAACCTACACGCACATGATTTGACAGTACATATGACAAACTGTGTTCCAGGATTTATTCTTTCATGTTATTAGTGTTTAGGACACGCTCCAAAACCGTCATGCTTTTTTAGTGAGCTGAGCTTCACAATAATGTCTGGGATTAGGTTGCAGCTTTTAAAGTGTCACTTCCTACACTGCTGTGATTGATAGGCCTACTATAGCTAACAGTGTCCGACTTGTCATTCATGCAACTGCATGCAGTTCAGATTTGTGAACTGTGATCCATAAATTGCATTGAGGCTTTTGTCTGCTAAACGGTAAGGTCTGATAGAGGTTTAATAAGGACAGGATGTAAAAGGCTGATTTTGTTTAAACATGTCAAAACGAGCTTGTTCCAAATGTTCCACATGAGGAGGATGTGAAGCAGAACTTTAGGAGATGACAAACTGTATTTGTGAGTCTAGTTCTGGAAGCAGAACAGATTATGAATAAATGTTTTACTTGTTGTTTCACTGTCCCTGTTGACTTCATAGATGCTTTTTAGTGAAATGACAGACTCACTTTTCAGAGCAGTACCTCTAGATTAGAAACATGAGGCTTCAGTTCTAAGATTTCTCACACGTATCCCAGATTCTCATTCTCCAGTGGGGTTTGAGTGCCAGAGAGGAAATCCAGCCTGGAGATTGTTTTGATATTGTTGGACACTCTCCTGGAAAACCTTTTTGCTGTGGTGTTCTGGATTTAGGGCCATTGGCACCCCGGTTTAAACACCTCATCTGATCACAGCTACGAAACTTGAAGAGCTCAAGATGTTCTCTTCTTTCACCTTTATTCAGAGCAAAAAGATGTGATCAAGAAAGGTGACTGACAGAATTTAAACTAACACAATGGCAAACTTTTTAAGGTGAACTAAATCCTGAAGTTTAAATTAAAGCATGATGGTCCTCCTCAGGGTATTTGAGCAGCTTGTGACAAGTATAGTGCATACAGTTATACACATAAACTAAGGTTGTGCATCTTTAGGATGGTTTACTGCTGGGTGACTGGTTCAGCAGGGTCGAACAGCATTCACAGTTCTCTTGAGCGCCCGTGTTTGAGTTGGAGCAAAGATTGGCATTAGATAAAATAAATGGAACCAATATGAAACATAAACATAAATGTGAAGTGTGTGAGTGTTTGCATGTGTACATTTATGCGTGTCAGACCTCTGTCTATTAGTAAGTCAACACTGTTCTGTCTGTACGACTCTGTCAGGCTAATAGCTTGGACCAACATGTGTACACACAAGCGAGTTTGTGCTGTCATACTGGAATTAATCGAGTGTGGGTTTGTGTAAATCATTCCAAACCTCTGAAAACACAACCTCACACACACACACACATACATGCTTTGCCAAGCAGCTATTCCCTGTAGTTGTGTTTAAGGACACAATCACTGAACAGGCTAAATAGAACAGTGAACAATAAAAAACAGATAAATCTTGGAGGGACAGATATAAGTCTCAAGGTGACAGTTGGAATTTCAGCAGAAAGAGTTATCATGCAAAAATTGATGAATCCAGTAGCAACTAAATGCCAAACCTGCCCTCCTTAATTCAATCTTGTCAGTATGTGGGTGTCTAAACCAAAAACTGAGGTTCTGTAACAGGCATGTTTTTACGAGACAAAATGACTAAAGATATTCATTAACAATTTATAAAAACTAGTTGTAAACCCATGTGTTGGAGAGGCTAATAGTGTGTATGCATGTTCATTACAGTAGCCATGAAATACCGCCGTGCTGAGGAGGCGATGAGTGTAAATGCGTGTGTGTTGGGGCGGCAGTACTTCATCTACAAATCCAGTCATGAACATTGTGCTTGTTGAGTGGTTTCAGACCAAACCCTGCAGGTCGCATTGGCTCCACAACCCTGGTATTATGGTCAGCTTGTGGGGAAGAAGTGTAATCCAGAGCTTAATGGAACATCAGACAGTGAAAAATGGACTCTGAGCAGTAGTCGCTCTCGTCTCTGTGTTAAAACTTGCAGCTGAGCTGAACTCGAGTTGCCCGCAGCACTTGCTAAACGATGCAAAACGGAGGTGTTGTTGAGTTGAGTTCCTGACTCGTGCCTGCGAGTGAGAGTCGATTTGGCACCAATGTAATTACCTATACACACAGCTCTATTTGATGATGATTAAAGCCACTCACCCACACACACACACACACACACACACATACATACACAGATTCACACACCTGCCCAGACACTGCCAGTCGCCAGTCACAGTCGTTATGGAGACATTAAAGGTGATGATTATTAGATGATAATGATTACAAGGCTTTAAAGCTCAAGTAAAGGTAAACAGTGCAGATAGAAGCACAGTCTCATATATAGGAAGACAAGATCGCTGCACAACCACGTAATTACTCCCAGTCAAATGACCACCCTGAGGGAGAACACAAATGATAGCTTTTCGTTTTTGTTTTTGATTGGGAACAACATAAAAGGTCTTTATAACAGATTCTGGTTTGTTACTAAGGTGATCGTGTTTCACATTTTGATGTTTGGTGGTTTCGTGTTTTCACTTCATCTGGATAACTACCCGCTCTAAATCCATCAGATAACAGAAAGAATGCATCACTAAAACAATTTCTGTTGTTTGTGAAGAGCTGCCATTTTGGAGATCTGGGCTCAATGTGCATCAAACATGACTTAGAGTTACTGCCTTTTCTCCTTTAACTGGTCTCATGTGGTCTCATTTGCATGGGACAATGTGTTCCTGAGGCTAATATAGGCTCCCGGCTTTCTCTCCCCTCTCCGCCTCGCTTACACGATCCTCTTTTTTTTAATAATTTCAGCTCTAACTCTCACTCTTTCAATATGTATGGAGCCCTGGATGGCACAGGATGTTCTCGTGAATCTACATCTCTGTTTGTTTCATAGCCTAATCACAGCCAATCTGTTTCAAAACAAAAAAACAGACGAGGTGCGGATAGAAAAGAAAAGTTTTGTGGCAAAAGAAGGTTGCACATTTAAGGAAGACTTGTCTTTGAAGAAATCCAATTATAACATTTGGGTGGTCATTTGTAACTGCACGGGTCTCTGGGGCATCTCGTATCTATCACTTCATCTCAGCGCAGCCTCACACCATTCCTCCAGAGGGGAAATGGCTCCATCCAATCTGATGCCACCCAGAGTCAGGAAATGGCCCAATGTGATAAATACTGTATAAATGAGGGTGGGGGAAATCACAGTATTTTTCGCCAAAGTCACCAAAAGCGGTACATTTGCTTTTGCTCAAAGACTTTTTGGCAGTTTTGTTGGCAGTACAAAATGGTCATTACAGCTGCTGTTACTACTACTCTTTAAAAATAACAATGCATTAAATGAAAGGGATAAACTCTTGTTAAATGATGTATTTTAGCAGTTTAACAGTTTTGGTTCATTCAAACCACCCAAAGTGGTTTCAGCCATGTTAGACGACTGTTTTTCTTGCTGCATTTTAACAACTGTCATTTCCTCAGGAGTCAATGAAGATCGAGAACGAAGTAATTATTGGATTTATATTTTACTTAGTGCCCAAAAACGCAATATTAGATGAATGCTGTATCTGCTGGATGTGTGGATACAGAGATGCCGCTTTGTGAAAATAAGAGAAGGATGTAACAGATATTTAGTAGTTAGCCGAGGAACGCGTGGGACTTTCCATGTACTCATAGCAAAACTAATACAAACAGTGATTTGACTGTTGTCTGGGCGCTGTGAGATCCATCCGTTCACAAGCTCCCTTTCGTCGCCTGTGAAACTGAGCTTTAATTTTCATTTGCATTAATGAGCTAGTAAATAAATGTCTTTTGCGTTTACACTAATGACCTCGAAAACCAGACAGTAAACTCGGGCCTAAGGCGTTCATTATCTCTAAGCAGCCACCCGTGAAATCCAGTGTGTTAGTTCCTGTACATGTGAGCACACGCATGTATCCGTGCACATTAGCTTGTTTGTATGTTTTCATTTATTCAGCGCTTCACGTATGTCTGCCAATGTGTGTGCATTAGTGCGTTCCCGCAGAAAGTTTCCTCATGGTCTTTTAGACATCTGGTTGCAGATGGGCAGCATATATACCCAAGTATAATGTCCAGTTAAGCCCCTGGGAGCTGCCGCTGTGCACATCATTACAAGCTTCCTCCGGCTTTGCTTGGAAGTTCGCTGAAACCCAATCGTTTGGTTCAGAGGGGTACAAATATGCTGTATATCCTTTTATACTACTTCCTCCCTGCTTCGTCTCCCATCTGTTGCAGATTAGTCTGCAGTGTGTGTTTAGAGAGCTGAGCCTGTGGCCAAGCTGGACTGATAATAAACCCAGAAGGTTTTAGTCAGAACTGTCAGGTAGGTCTGAATTAACAGAGAGGCCAAATGAGGACACGGCTGACTGAGAAAAGGACAGACAAGGAAAGACGCAGCGAGAGGGTAAGACATGCTCCAAAATTACACAAAACAGATTGTCCGTTTACCCATGACCCCGAGGCCTGCTACTCAAGGGTCAGTGTGGAATGCCAACAGCGATGGCCGGTCAAATTTAACCACAGTCCCTGGGAGAGGAGGGAGGGAGACCCCCTGCGCAACAACCGGTCACGTCATTTTCCCTGCAATAGTGAGTTTATTTTAGCATGGAGCTCAAATCAACTCTCATACAACACATAGTCTCGATATCTGTCACCCTTCATACAAACCTGCCACCAAAATGTTACAGTTGCCGTGATGAGATCAGCTGTTTTGTTATCTGTGTCTCTTAAAAATCTAACTCTCCAATGCTGACTCGGTAACCCAGTTAAATAAGAAGTGCCTTGGGAATATGCAGTGGAAATAAAGGCTATATGGTTTCACACACACGCCCTTCTTCACTACTCTGCGCCAGCCCATGTAGGCCAGCCTCCAGCCTGAGAGTGACAAAAAGCCCCTGGGGCTGCAAACGTGGTCAGACACTCTGTTCCCAGCATTTGTTGTTTCCAAAGCTTAATTTTAGGAAAGTGAGGCTGATGGTAGTGTAATATATAACTATTTTATGTGTGTGTGTGTGTGAGGGATTCTGTTATTAAGCCTCTGTGTGACAAGCCCAATCCCTGGCCTTCATCTATCTCTTATACAAAATTTAACACACACGCACTCAGCTTTCCCATATTAAATGTGACGCAATGCTGCTGCGCCTCTTGCATGGTATGTCATCATGTTTAGCTCCTTAACATTTTCCTCTCTTTTTTGTTGTTTTTAGTGCAATTCCTGGATTTACTTTGAGTGGCACAGCTCATTAAAAGCTCTGACTTGGCTGTTTCTTTTGGCTGACACACAAGGGACAGTAAATCAGTCAGATGGACACCTAGATTGATAGAGGAACTTCACGTAATGACAGCGTCATAGCTGCATCGTTCTCGGTTCAGTTAAAGTATAATGGAGTATATAAAAGTATATAACATGTTTATTTGTAACAGGTTCATCTAACCTTATTTTCCTGTTAACAGAACAAGAGGAACTGGTTTATTTTGTTGTTGTCTATCAGCCTTTCACCAGTGTCCTGTATTTTTCTAAACAGAGCAACTGGAATATTTCACTATATATCTTTTAGTCAAATAAATTCACTTTGTAAGCCTTACCTCAGTGTCTTAATCATGAACCCTGTGCTTTTCCTTTGTTTTAAGTAAAACAAAACTACAGTGGTACGTATACTTCCACTCACAACAAGAACGAGACAATCTGGTTCTTGAGTATTTTAACATCCGTTACGTCTGTTAAGTTAGTACCTGCCTGTTGTTTCTCTTCTGTAGAAGATAGTTTGAACCCACACTTTGTACAGGACTTTGGGTTTTTATTAAGACACTTGAAACACACACTTGTCTTTCACAATGGTGGTTACAGTGACCTCTGGCTTTTATTAAAGAAGGAATGCATCACTTAACAATATCAAATTAGTTTTGGATGCGAAGAACAAGTCTCTCACACACATGCACTGTACAATACAGGTCTTTTTTCTTTCCTGATATGTGTTACAGTTTTGCGATGGTCTTTTTTACACCTGTCTGGGGAAATCAAGCTTTCACTTAAAATCACCTGTGGCAGCATTAACAATAAATTCAAGCTGTTATTTGTATCCAATATGGCTGAAGGCCATTAATTGCTATCTCCCTTGTCTACATTTCATCATCTATCATCAGTTGTTTTTCTACAGAGGATATCTAACCCCTTAAAGGTCTGATGAAACCGTTTGTATGCACGAGGACACTCTGACTTGGCAAGACATTTTAGCCTAGAGGAACATTTAGGGCTTGCATGCACTGAGATTCAGGTAAAGACATGTATTTAGTAGTTTACCTGAGGTCAACTCTGCCAAATCATAAAAAAATGATGATGAATAACGTACGTGTTGACATGTAGGGGGGAATATTCTGTTGTTCTGTTCTTGACAACCCCGTTTAGCCCTGAAATAGCATAATTCCTCAACCAACTCTAATCAGTCCGTGAATGGTGAGCGGATTTGCAGATAATCCACTTGAATGTCAGAATAATTGGCTACATATGTAGGGATACAGACAGAATCGAAAACATTATTAAGGTTGACGGATACATATGTAAGACTGTACAGTAACTGCATTAAAGTAGCGATTATTTTCATTTTGCAACGATTTATCCCAAATGAGACACCTACTATTTTCGAAGAGAATGAATAGAGCGTTTAATAGCAACCGTGGGATGTTTCCAAACCCAAAACAAACACACATAGCTTTATGGATGTTGTGAGAAAGCACAAACACTGAGCCCCATATGGATAGGTTTCCTGTCTAGTCAGGAAATACGCTAAACTCCACAAAGTCTTTCCAATTTATAGTGACATGTCAACTCTGCCATACTCTACAGTACAGTGTACAACAGTAGAACTCTGTAAGTTTGTAGTTTAAGCTACAGTAAGTAACTTAGCTTGGCTGTTGTCTTTGACCTGATGGCGGCGCTAGATGAACAGTTGGGGCAGTTACCAAAGCCATTTGTGTGTATTGTCTGAGAACCAGCAATGTTGGTTCAAACCTTCTTGACAATCTTTGAATTGGATGTTGAGATACTCGACTAAAATATGTGACAACGTTGATCAGTTGTTGGTGCTGGATGTGAAGACAACAAGTAAGACTTGCGTCATGTGAGTCTACACAAACATTTGTGTCAGCAGTTGTTGAGATATTTTAGTCTGAACAAAAGTGGTGGCCGACCAATGCTGCCATCCCCAGCATTACATTGACATCAAATACAGCTGCTCGCATTTTACCTGTAAATGGTGTTTTGAGGATCTGAATTGAGGTTTTTCATTGTGAAACCAAAGCTCTCATCCCAGTAACATGACAATTTTCTGCCTTTAATAGCACATTTATTGCTGCTTCTATTGTCCCAGTGGTGTTTAGGTAACACCCCGCAGTGGTTAACAAATTTCAGCGGAGGGTTTTATGACTCGGAACCTTAATCACACTTTGGCGAGACCACTAAGCTGCATCTCCATGGATGTGATATGCAGCAGCAAGTAAGGCTTGTTGGCCTTGTTAGCATGCTCTAAAGATCTATTTCCTGGTGTGAAAGGCTGCTGAGAGGTGTCTGTCAGTGTGAATGGGGTTGAATTCCGTTGAATGGGGCTGAATGGCGGAATTACAATGGATGTGAATTGAGATGTGGATCTAGGGTCCCTTTGTGAAATGGGTATGTGTAAGCTGGTTTGTCAGCTGTTGTGATTATGGCCAGTGAACATTGCCAATTTAAACAGAAAATGAATATAGACTTGAGAAAGCCCTCTGGAATGGAGGGGAGAAACGTCGTCAAGAAACCAAACAAGTCCAGTTGCCTTGGATAAAACCTTTTTGGGGATAACCATGATCTGGATGACTGAGAACCTTCACAGATATAAACGAATATAGATACACCTTCCTTTGTCACGGCTACTTAATGTAGGGATTTTTCTTGTGGGCATAGATACTGAATAATTACAACGAATTAGCTCATATGACAAATGGCTATAAAGAAGACGAAAATTTAAAATAGCATTACATCATATGCTGTCACTAAGGACAGGTTTCTTTAGAAAATCTGTACAAGTTTCACTTGTAGAGCCCTCATAGTGGTATATTTGCCTGGGCTTGTCAGCTGCGCTTCAGTAGCGTTATTTGTTGTGTTAGCCTTTTCTGTATTATTTCTGTATCACTCTTTACAATCCCTAAGTAGAACATGAATCAAAAGCAATGCTTGGCATAATTTCAAACCTCTTACGACGAACAAACCAAAATTGAGACGTGGAACATGACCGTCTGGTTACTGTCAATGTATACCATGTCATACCTCAACAGTTTTACAGTTAACACACATATAAACATGCAATATCATCGACAATTGTCATTTTTGAAAAATCAATCAATTATTCCTGCAAAAGAGCTCTATTCTTGTAAATTTCAGCATGTATTTGCGCTTTACACATCAGGAATGGTCTCCATGCCCGTTTGACTTTGCCTGGACAGTGGTGTCCAGGTGTGAAAGACTGTTCACACAAATAAAAATGAGGGACAACCCTGCTGGAAAGGTACATGTCTGCTCAGCACAATAAAGGTTTAGAAAAAGCCCAAATCAAATACAGTTGAGTTCTGTTCCAGTAGATAGTTGAAATGTGCTGCCAGGAGTAAGTGTGCCGGGTGTGTGTGCGCAGTAAGTTTGTAATCTAGACTTGGTCTTGGATTTCAAGTACAGAAAAGGCCACTAGATCTTGTCTGAACCTCAATCAAAAGCCTTTGCCAAGGGAAGAAAATGTTGCTTGAGAAGTACTTTAAAAGACTTGATCAAAGGTTTCTGTCCAAATTACTTCTGACTTTCCTGAGTTTTTGAGATATTTTGTGCCAATAACATCCTTTCATTTCATACTGGCTATCAGCCAAAGCTTAATCCATCTTCCAAAACTGGCTCATTCTTAAAATCTGTACTTTAGGTAATAAAGTGTATTTCAAATTTCCCAATGACTATATATTTCCTGTTATAGAAGAGGTTCGGACATATATATAGATCCTAAATAACACAGAATGTGCCATTTTCCAGTATAAGAAATGTGTTGAAACTGTGCATATATGAACAGTTATATGTGCATCATGTGTTTGTAGTTAGTGCTGGGGTCAAAAGCCACTGCATAAACCCTTCATTAGTTAGTTCTTGCTCATCAGTCTCAGACATGTGAATGAGACTAGGGTGTCATCCATTCAGCACATGTCCAGTGCTTTTGTGGACTGTTGAAACATGGTTTCTTTGCCTTTTGGTGGGTAAGATTTTTTGCAACCCTACTTATATTGTGAAGGAGCTAAGTTGCACGATAATCACGTTATGATGTGACGTTGTGTAAAGGGTACGATTGTGCTTTTTCTTGTTTTTGTGGTAGAAAGTCTCTTGTCTGTCTTAGAATGTAGCTATTTCATTAAAAAGAGAACAAATTGGTATCTACAACACAAACAATAAGAATTTCTTAAGTTTTTTGCTTGGTTGCATGCAGCAGAGGAGATGGCAAGGTCAACTGTCCTCTTGTGTTTTCTAAAGAGCCATGGGTCCCTGGCCACAAGCCCAGGCTCAGTCTAAAAGGCTGATATCTGCCTATTGTGGGGGATAAAGCCACTCGTCCTCAGACCTGTCCTCTATTCACGCCAAGGCATTCCTCACCCTCTCATTGTCTGTTTTTGCTATCTGAATTAAGTACTTGTCTGTCACAAAAATAAATGTTTTTACCCGGCTGCTTGAAATACGATTTCCAGAGCTTTCAAAATGTATCTCCAGATAAATATCTCAGGAAACCTAATGCACATCTTTCTGAGGGTTAAACACAAAGTGGTTTTTGCAGAGCAGCGCCAAGACCCCTGGAAAACTTGAGAGCTTTTCTGAAAGGTTTACCCTCTAGCTCCTCTCTCTCAGTTTCAAATATGCATGCCAGGAAAGACGGCCGTGTTGGCAAAACACTAAGTCCTAGTCTCAGACAGTGCTCACAGGGAGGAGCAAGCTGCCTGACAGTCATTTCTCATTTTTAACAGGTAATTTGGCATGCGACAAACAGCTCGGTTGCCCTCTCTGCGTGGGTTGTCAGGGAGAGGGCCACTTTGTCTGCTGGACAATTGAGTAAACTCATTTATCATTTTAGACTTTTTCAATTTAAGCCATTTATGGTTTTCGGATTTGCACAATAAAGGGTGTGCAGAACCTGCATGAAAAAAATGACTTCCCCCAGACATGTCAAGTGAATTTCTTTGGTTTTTTATGTGTATTTCTTTCTGAAAATAAGTCCATCATTTCACATTTATTAATCAATATTGCACTTATTAGCCTTCCTCTGTATGAAGTGACTACCAATATTTTTTGTTTGAAACTTCAGTTAAACGTCACTGTACAAATACAAAAACAATAAAAAATATTACAGAAATTCTTCAAATGGTGCAATTTTCTTGGTCCCCCGATTGTGGGGGTGTATAAGGATTGGGGGGAGGTAGGGTAGATGTCTGTGCTCAAATGCTCTTTTCTTTTTCTCATAATCCATCCATAGCTGAAGAGAGAGAGGAGGAAGGAAACCCCTTTCCTCTCACTCATTCACTTTGGATTGAAGGGGTGGTGATGGTATCAATAAGACAAACAAAGTAAGAGTGTAGAGTGGACTCGCCGTCTGGCTCATGAATGCTGCAGCCATGTTGGGGGGAGGTGGGGTTTGGTGTCACTCTGTTGGAGGAAGGGGTGAGATAGAAATAGAGGGAGGGGGAGTTGTTGACTCTGAAGTGCGTGTGTGTGTGTGATTGAAATGCAGTGGAGGACGATTTGCTCTGGAGGGGAGGAATGAGGGAGGGGCCGACGCCGCTTGGCTGCCCGCAGAGCGCACACACTCACAGACACACACATTCACTCACTCACTCCCACACACTTGCAGGGATCTGAGAGGCTGCAGATAGAGTCACCTTTCTGCCCTCTGTCTTTGCTTTATTGGAATTCTAAATTTCTGAATTGCTGCACAAGTTGCTCCTCAGCTGCCGAGTGAGAGTCGTGTCTTTCCTTCCCCTTGGCACAGCTGATTTTTCAAAAGACTTAAGACATTGGGGAAATTCTTCCTGACTGAGTGGGATCTGGATCTGATTAGACCCCAAGTCTTTTGAGCTAGATGTTGCAGACATGTAGCCAGAGCTGGAGCTCAGTGTGACTTGGAAATTGAGGAAGTGAATGAAAACTTTCTGTGTTGGTGGAAAGGGAGATGCTTTTCCTTGAGGTAAGAGAACAATTAGTATACCTCCTGAAATCTGTAAATGCAGAAGTTTGTTGAATGACTTTGATCTGTTGGCAAAGAAGCGTGACATAAGATTCACTCAGTTGAAACTGCTGAAAAAAAGCCGTAAAAGCTTAGTTTAAGCTGGAAGTGCAGCGTGTGTGAGAGGTGTTCCTGCATATGTCACGTTGCGTTTGTGTGCCTTTGTGGTTGTGTGTGTGTGCAGGTGGTCTTTCTCCAGCTGTGTTAAGTCTCCTGTGCACCTCCTGACACCCACTTCGTCCTAAAATAACAATCTGCACGAGTCAAAGAGCAATCACCTTGGCCTTTGAACTCAACAATTTAATGTCTTTTTTCTGAAGTACAATGTTTTACAGGTATTTGTCTCCATCAGTTTCAATATTATAAATCATGTAACAAATGTACCAGTTGTTCATAAACTGAATGAAAAATGTTTCTTTACTGTGGGAAAATATAATTCTCTTGTCAAACGTCTATACGTCATAGGTAGCAATAAATAGTAGGTTTTCCTTTAGTTCACCTGGATCCTGTTCATGTGAAAATTAAAACGTTTGGCCAAGGTAATTCCTCCGTGGAGGAGAGTCCCTTTATGAGTGTCAGTTGAGAAGGAGGGGTGTTGCACACAGTTAACCGTTAGCTGGCTACATCTGGCCCATGTTTACACAGACCCAATGTTGTGACTCCTGCCTTTTTTAAATAAGTTTTTTTAACTCCCTCTGTCATGTCCCCACTGCAGCTGAAATTTAGAGGAGGAATAGGTGGACATTTTGCTTTTTTGTTTTTGACAAAGACAGCCATTGTGTTATTGCCAAGAGGTGACATGGTGAAATGTGAGTTGCTGTGTATGTTGGCTCAGGAATCTGCAGTCACCTTTTCCCCGTAGCATATGGGATGAGAGTAAAGAAAGCTGAAGAGCAGAGGAGGAAACACAGAAACTGTATATTGTAATGTCTGTCTTGAGAATTCATTTATCTTTAGCTTCTATAAAAGGCGGCTTTGCTGTTTTTTCTGGTCTTAATAATGAGATCTTGGATAGGTTGGTGGATAATACCTACTAATTTCACACAGACAAACTTAACTGATAATATCAAATTAGCTAATAATAGAAATAAACATATTCCAAATGCACAGGTAAGATATTTAATGTTTAACATGTTTGATGGGACAAACTGTTCATGGCCATATTTAAAATTCTGGCAATTATTTTTTTTATATTTTTGCTGTAAATTCTTTTTTCTCAGCTACAACTGAAGAGATGCACTATTATTATTATTATTAAACTCTGAGCTTTTCAGAAAGTATTATATAACCATAGTGCAATTTGTGTAATTGCACAAAACAGTCATGGGTAAAAAAATAGATTTCATCTAATTGCGCCACTTACTGGTTTCAACTAGCTTAGCTAAAATAGAACAAAAGAGGTAAGGAAAAGCCTGGGTGATAATATTATCTGTCCTACCATAAATCTGATAGATTAGACACTGGAGAACAAAGCAACACTAAAAGACTCCTTTGTCCTGTGATAAGAGGTTTTGGTTTGACTTTTAACAGCACTCAGAATCTGTGAATTCAGTGGTTTGAAGCCCTGGGCGTTATTCAGCTGTATGTTAAGAGGAATGCTAATATTTCCCCTACTTGTTACTGAGGTTTGACTGAATGATGAGGTGTGGGAAGCCTTGAGGGTGAACGGAGAAGTTGACATCTCGACAAGGATGGGACTGAACTTACACAAAGTAGAAATGATGAGTTCAGTGGCAAGAAAGAATAATTTCTTTTGCTAGTGTAAGTAAGAATAGACTGAAGGCCTTGAAGAAAAGTTTACATTTTTTAGAAGCATTGTTCTAAACTAGGCCTGTTAACTTTAATGACTGCTCTTCAGTCGTAGTAAACAGGCATGTTGGGTCAGTGGCAACCACCGAGACCTTAATACCCCTGATTGTGCTGTTTTTGTGTAAAAGATCAAATCTACATACAGTTACAAAGGGTGTGTGTGAAGTTTCTGTCTGTTTTTACCCAAACAAGATCTATTCTGGTGGACATTTGCATGTCAAAGAGGCAGAGCTGAGTGGGGCAGATCATCTGTGGCTTTTTCCACACCTCGAGACCAAAGCACTGTTGTTATCAGACATAGAAGACTCTGAAGAACATGGATGTTGAGATAAGAGAGCTACTGCTGAAGGCAGGGGACACAGCTACATGAGTGATTAATCCCTATTCAGGTATCCATCCAACGGTTCTCAGCCGACAAAGGGAGCAAAACCTCTGAATGGCTGCTGAAAGTAGATTTAGTGTGACTGGATGTATGGCATTACTTTGGGTTTGGGTATTTTATTTTGCCTTTTGCTGCAACGTGACTGATTTCCTGCACACAGCCATAAGCGCCTGTATATATATGTCTGCATATTTCACAACTGTCAGTACTTTTTACACGGAACAACAGAGGATATCTGTTGCATTATGTTACATTAAAACCTTACAATCCCACTAAAAGAGTTTTGACCTGTGCAGCGATGGTGGCCCTGTTGTCTATTCTACTGTGTAGTTTTTTACAAACTGCCAATTCATTGCTAGGATCAAAACACGTTGTTGAGAAAGACCAGGGATTAGGAGTAATTGGCTGAAAGTGCAAGTAAAAGCAATTTACAATTAGTGCCAAACATTCTAGATTAGCAGCGACTCAGGCATTCAGTGACAAGAAGTGAAAAGATAACAGCCAGAGCTATTATATGATTAAGTGAAAGTAGCAAACAAACGGAGGAGGAACAGAGAAAAAATGAATGGTAGGCTCCGTGAATGGGATTTTTAAATCTTCTCTTTTTGTTCACAGCGTCCTTGTGTGATGAACCTGGAGCGCAGTGAGAGGGGGGAGCGTCCTTCTCCTCGAGGCCCAGACATGGAGGCTCGTACTGGAGGGAAGATGGGGAAGATGGCAGTGGGCTTCCAGAGGAGCTCCACCTCAGATGATGACTCTGGCTGTGCGTTGGAGGAGTACATCTGGGTGCCACCGGGTCTCAGGCCTGAGCAGGTATGATCAATCTACATCTACGTGGTTTGCTGTTGTGGTTGTGGGCACACTTAAAGTGTAATACCCAGCACAAAACAAGATGGAAATAAACCCTCTCAATTTTAATTAGTCAGATCAGAGTACAAACGATGTGCACGATGTGTAAGTTTAAATTAGGCAGTGTGCTGACATTCACTTCTCTCTACGTATGTGTTCAGCTCATGTCATTGAGCCACCACCAATAAATAACTTTTTATCCATGTTTCCCTTGTGAGGGGGGCATTAGTCTAGACGAACATTTCCAGCCCCTTGCTCTTTCTTGGGTGTGGAGTGATTCTACTGCCAGGTGGGAACTGGATAGAGATTCACGTTTGCCCTGCAGTGTCGCAAAATAAGAACATAAATAGCAGCAGTCATTTTCCAGTGACATTCATCCTCTCTTCTCTTTATTTTCCTCCCTCCCCTCTTCCCCTGAAGCATACTGATATAGCTGGGCTCTTGGTTGCAACATGTCTCCCTCCTTGATGTGGTCTGAATAATTGGCCTTCAAAAAACCTTTATCTTTTAACTTTTTAAATCACAAGAATCTGTTCCTCTTTCTGAAACAAGTGTATGCAACAAGGCACGTTGAAATAGATTTCTGCCTTCTTAAAAGGAAATCATCTGTTTCTCTATCCACAGGTCCAGATGTATTTCTCCTGTCTACCAGAGGACAAGGTGCCGTATGTCAACAGCCCCGGAGAGAAGCACAGGATTAGACAGCTCCTCTACCAGCTGCCACCACATGACAACGAGGTAGAGATAAATGAGACGGTAACAGGGTGTCTGAGAAAGCAAAGGGTGATGCAGGATTTGCTGATGCAGACGCGAAATACCTTTTTGCAATTCTTGTGCAGCTGAGATAGATTTAAATACATTTAAAAGTAAAATAAGCTTTCATTGCCAACACCAACACTACTGTCTGCAACTGCAGCATTTACACAAGCACAAAAATAGCATTATCGGCAAGGGAAAAGGGACTAGAACCAAACCCAGATAAAACTAATAGATTAACATCTAATCTAAACTGAAAAAAATAAACTGTACATGTCTCTTTCAGGCCCAACACACTTTACCATGCCTTGGCGTATAATATAACCTTTTGGAACCAGTCAGAGAAACTTGAGGATCTAAATTACATCTCCAATTCCTGTTAGCGCTACCAAAAACAACTGAGCAACGCAACTGTGCCAACGACTGTCATTTTCCAACAAACCAGTTGGAAACGTTGGAAACCAGATGGTCATGAATCACTCTTCAACAAGCTGTCAAAATCTGATTAGTGGTTTCAGAGATACTTAAGATGACAAAGGGGGGGGGTCTCCATAATCTTTGTGTGAAAATCTGCAATTTGAGGAAACAAGTGACGGTTATAGGGTAGGTAAATGTGCAACAGACTCACATAAAATCAGCCCACAACCTAAAGTCTGTTGTACAGTAAAATCCATCACACTGGCTGGGTAATGTTACAGTAGCTGCTGGTAACACACTACCAGGGAAACATGGTTGTTGCTGTGAGCAGTTATTAAATCTAACTATGTAAGAGGAAGATTATGCTTTTTCCTTCTCATTACATATCCCATAATTCTGTTATACCTTTACCAAAATTAGAGCTGGGTGACAAACTTTACGACTGCATAGACAAAAACAGTTAAGGATGAGGAGTTGGTATCAACCGACCAGTTAGGTTTGTTGTCATTCAGTAAATAATAATTTAGTCAGTTTTAGTCTGTCTTTTTAATTTTGCCAAGTTTAGTTTATATTTGCTTAATTATATTATTATATATTTGAAAACTCAAGTAGAAAAACAAAAAGAAAGATGTTGAAAAAGGTATAACTTTGGAACAGAATTTGAACCTCTGTCAGCTGTGAAAAATACCAAACCCTATTGAGTGGTAAGTGAACAAAAGGCAGCAGCTCAGTAAAGCCTAGACAACATCGCTAGCTTTTTCTAGTAAAAGTAAAACAATGATCGCATTCCCTCTAGCGACAATATAGCACGTCATCCTGTTTGTATAATAGCTTTACGGTGTGTAAACCAGCACTCATTTTACTTCGGTGTGATCAGCGTTTAGAATAGAGTGAATAGAGCAAATAAGGTGGAAAGGTTATCACCAGAGGAGTGGGACACGGTGGCTACTGCCAGACAGTGACCACCTCAGTATACACACAATTGGTGCATTCTCACAAACACTGTGCTTGACTTAGTGGTTTTATGATGTTTGTCAGCAGACCTGGTGGTTGAGGGAGCAAACTGCTGGGGGATTCCTTGCGTAACTGTGGTTAGGATGGATAAGTGCTCTGCGTGTGTGTGATAGAAAAGGTGCAATGCATGTGTGTATGAGCTCACACACCAGCATCATTTACTGTTGTTTAGAGAACAACTGAGCTGGTTGTTAGGATAGTCTTGGTCTTTTATCCTGGGCCTTCATCACCATCTCTAAACACAGAGGAAGGGTTTGTGTATCACTCGCGCCATCCTTCCAACACGGCCTTGAGGGGAATTAGGTTTACAGCCATATATGGACTGTGTGTGATGTGCGACCTCACAACTGCACACAAGAGATGAAAGGCAAACCATCTGCAAAAATGGCTTGGTGTATGTTAAGTGCAATTTAGCTTTCTCCTCTCAATGTGTTCTTAGCCATAAGCCAAACTCTCTGTTTCTGTCTTTTGTTAACTTATCTCCCGTCTATGTTTTTTTATAACCAGGTGCGTTATTGCCACACTCTCACTGAGGAGGAAAAGAGGGAATTACACATGTTTAGTGCCCAGAGGAAGAGGGAAGCACTGGGGAGAGGAACACCCAAGATCCTGCCCCGAGCTCTGCAACACACCCGCTGTGAAAATGTAGGTGCCACACATCTGGGCAGATACCAATGAGCACACACAGACACATGCGCGCGCATGTATGCACACATAACGATTTCCACGATTAAGTGCCCATGTAGCCATAAGATAAACTAGGAAACCAATGGGTAGGTCTCAAAACTTATTTATATCTCAAGCAGTTAACACCCGGTGTTCCATCTCCACACATGGCAGCTCAAGGCGCAATTCTCATTGGTTAGCATGACGGTTTTAATCATGGACCTAAACTTCCTCATTAGGAAAAAAAGAGGAAGCGTGGTAATTGTGAGGCTCACAAGGGAGTCAGCCAATATGGCTGCTTGATGCAAAAAATACAACAAATGTACAAGTTACTAAGTACTGTACTTCCTCACTAAAAGGTTTTACACACACACACACAAACACTATGCAGCTGGTTTCAAGGCTGTCGCTTGCAGCAGAAAAATTGCTGTTACATTGTCTTGAGGATACATTGTCTTGTAAACAGAGACATCTAGGCTCTGTTAAAAAATTCAGGTAGACGTTTTAGTGAGCTTTGAACAAACACAACATTGAAATCAATCATTAACAGTTCAATCTGGCCTTGATCATATTTCTAAAGAACTTCCCTTCAAGTCAACAAACATAAATATTAGTATTACATGGCTCCTGGGAAATTCAACCCTGACCATAGCATAAACCACATCCTTTGTCAAGCATCCAGGAAGAACAGGGCAGCCACGTTAATTTCCCCAGACAGGCAGATGACGTCTGTCAACACTCAAGCACAGATGCTAACGCAGGGATGCAAGGTCTGGTCACACTCTCTGAACTGACACCAACAAACATTGCATTGTTAATCTGAAACCAGCCTTTTGCTATCTGTACACTTCAGGCAAGATATATCATGGAGACCTGGGCACAGGCACACACATGACTTAAATGTCCACAGGTTCACGCACACTTTGTCAGGCTCTAGTTTCCTGATGCCGTTAACTCCCATGGACACAGAACACCTCCATATCCAAGGCCCTGTCTACCCACCCTAGTAATAATGGTTAACAGCTGGGCATGCTATTCCATAGCTATGGCCTTTGGGTGCCTGAAAGCTCTGCAGCGTTATAAAAAAAGATTTGCAACTGCTTGATCAGACACGCTTTGACAGTCTCTGTGGGATCATATGATATTTCGACTCAAGGCCATTCTGTTATACATTTTAATTTAGTATATGTTCTATAAATCTTGTTTGTGACATAGTTATGCTAGAAGGAGTTGATTTCTTTTGAATTAATACATTTACTTTAAGTATTATTGTGTATCCACATTACCACAAAAAGTTGGTGGAAGTTGGAGTGAGTTTACATCAAGCACAATGAATGGGTTTTTCTTAATAGCAAGCTATATTGCTGTAACCTTAAAAAGATTAAACTGGATTGTGCATGTATTAGCAACTGTTGCTGTGTATCCTTGTGATGGCTGTCACCACTCTGTTTCACTGTGTTTTGAATGGATCATATTTCTTTGATGCTGAACAGGATAACCTCTTGTTTGACCTTCCTTGTTTTAGCATCAGTGCAAATCAAACGTCTGCAGATATGATATACTTAAACATAACTACACAATACCTCATCTGTTTATATTACATTGCAGTACTCGTGTGTTATTGACTGTATCCCACCACATCATGAAATATAATTCCCTCCACAGTGTCGGTGTTCTATCATGTCATGATCATATTCAAATAATAACCTCACAAGAAAGGTTGTCATTAATATGCTCTGCCTGAAATAGAAATCTCATGGATCATTTGTTGTTTTTATTAGTGTGGAGGAGGCATCAATGGAGGGGAAATGGCAGTTTTTGCCTCCAGAGCAGGGCCAAGCCCCTGTTGGCACCCAGCATGCTTTGTGTGCACTACGTGTCAAGAACTGCTTGTGGATCTGATATATTTTTATCAAAATGGCAAAATCATCTGTGGAAGACACCATGCTGAGCTTCTCAAACCACGGTGCTCATCTTGTGATGAGGTAAGTTGTACTACGTATCGCATAACATAGAATAATCCACTCCAATTTGTGTTTTACAATCAACAATATAGCACCAGACACCTGACAATGGTATATATATTTCTCTTTAGATTATCTTTGCAGACGAGTGCACTGAAGCAGAGGGTCGTCATTGGCACATGAAGCACTTTGCCTGTTTTGAGTGCGAGACTATGCTAGGTGGGCAGCGCTACATCATGAAAGATGGACGGCCCTATTGCTGTGACTGTTTTGAGTCACTGTATGCAGAGTACTGTGAGGCGTGTGGTGAAAACATTGGTGGGTTATAGTTGTGAGGTGCTTGAAAGATATGTGTTCCACGCGTTTCTTCAATTATTTGTGCTAAGAGCCACACCTAATGCGATGTTCATTTTCCCTTTAGGTGTTGACCATGCCCAGATGACCTACGAAGGGGTACACTGGCATGCCACAGATGAGTGCTTCTGTTGTGCCCAGTGCAAGACATCCTTGTTGGGCTGTCCTTTCTTGCCAAAGCAGGGACGCATCTACTGCTCAAAGGCCTGCAGCCAAGGAGAGGATATCCACGCCTCTGACTCATCTGATTCTGCTTTCCAGTCTGCCCGCTCACGGGAATCGCGACGCAGTGTTCGCATGGGGAAAAGCAGCAGGCCTGCCGAACAGTGGAGACAGTCACAGCTGTTTAATCCCCCTGTCACTGTGTCTTCATCGGAGTATAAGCTTGTGGATCGAGAAGGTGATGGAGATGCAGATGGGGGCATTGATATTGTTGGGCGCAAGCTGGCCCATCTTGGCCTAGAGGAAGAGAGGTATTGGAGGGAGCGGGATGAGCAGGATGCTGGGGGAGAGGAGGACCCAGAGGAGTGGGCCCAGCATGAGGACTATATGACTCAGCTTTTGCTCAAGTTTGGTGACCGTGGGATGTTACATCAACTACAGCAACCATCCCTCAAATCTCCCAGCCCTAGCAGTGATAAAAACAGGCTAATAACTGCATCTGACCCCTGGCTAAAGCCTAATACTACATCAATGGGGGTTACTCTCTCTCCCACGCCTGCCAGTCCCACCCAGAGCCAAACATCCAATCACTCCCGAGCCAACAGCCCTGGACTGATGAGTAAGAAGCACTTGCCTGAAATGTACTGGGCCCAGTCCCAGGATGGATTGGGAGACTCTGCTTATGGGAGTCATCCAGGACCTGCGAGTGCCAGAAAGATCCAAGAACTTGAGATGGACCAGGATCAGGACCAGTCTGTCACAGGAAGAAAGGCTTTCTGGCCAGACGCCAGGCAGTGGTATGAAGACTCACTAGAATGTATTGCTGATGAGTTGAGGAAAGCTGAGAAAGGTGTTGGAGAGTCTATGGACTCGCTTGCACTCTCAAACATCACTGGTAAGAAGACTATTGTCTATGTGCTTTTGGTAGAAAAAATATTTACTATAACAATATGTTCAAAGAGTCTCTGCTGCTCTCTCCCTTTTTAGGTGCATCAGTGGATGTTGATGGCAGGGAGAGACCTATGGTCTATACTCTTGCCATACAGGGACCCTCAGTGGCAGATGGCTGTGAGAAGTTGAGCAACATGGGAACGTTTAACTCTTCTCATCTTCATAATAGTAGTAACTCTCTAAACCTTAACACAGAGAAAGAAGATGAAGAGCCAATGTTGGCATCACGGGGATGCCCATCAGGAGGACATCTCCCATTGTCCCCACATTCAGAAGTCCTTTCTTCTTCCTTTGTCCAGGCACCAGCTCTGAGGAGGAGTAAGTCCCAATCTAGACCTCCTCAGATGGTGAAGTTCTCCGAAGACACTGTGGACAACGGATATAATGATGGGTTTGAGGTCAATATTAGAAAGCATCCCATGAGTGAGAAGCCACAGCGGAGGGCATACTGCCCAGATGAGAGCAGAAAAATAAGCCGCCCAACAAGCCACCATGGGCGCAGCAGGCAGCACCATCGGCAAGGTCGGCACCACAGGAACCGTAAAACCCGCTCAGACAATGCTCTTCATATGGTGCCTTTGGAGAAAGCACAGAGGCCATATGTGCCCCAGCAGCAGGGTGTGGTAAACCCTCCACGTGGTGCTATGCTTATGCAGCATCCCTCAAACAGGCTGCCAATGGCATACTCCCAAAACCAATCTGACTATATGCTTGAAGGCTCAACGCAAGGAGACCCACGGGTTGAGCCCTTCATGGGTTTCTACAGAGATGAGGATGATTGGTGCTCTACATGCTCTTCCTCATCATCAGACTCTGAGGAGGAGGGCTTCTTCCTAGGCCAGCCAATTCCTCAGCCTCGAGCTGCTGGGCGTTACTATGCTGAAGACTACCCAACAAGGGTCACAGCCATGTCTTCCCACAGTTATGGCTCACAGACTGGTCGCAAAAAGACACACCGCTCCAAAAACTGTATCATCTCCTAACAGTTGAGAGGGTATTTACATTATAATCTGCATTACACTTAAAAATGGATTCACTTTTTCTGATCATATTAGGGTTTACACAGACCAAATGGCATTAGAAAGGCGGTTCAAAGCATTACATGTGCACAAACTGTATATTATGCCCTAAAAAGATGCATGGGCAAATGTCAACATGCATATCATGATTATGTCAAAAATATACCAATATAAGATCAGATCTGCACAACATTTTATATAACAAATTTGGCCTATGTTCTCTGTGTCATTGAATTTTAGCACTAAGGTGGACTGATGGATTTGGAAGGCTTTCTTAAGAAAGTACTGACCAAGAATATGACTTTGAGTTTGGCAAGTGGAGACATCAGATTTTTAACATCTGCCATGGTTTTTTATGTTCACTTAAAGGTTATGCAGCAGTATCTTTGTGTGCACTACAATAGCCAGACTATTGTACACAGAGACTGGTAATTAAAGTAGAGAATAGAAACTAACCAAATCATTATTTAATGCATAATAGTACAAAATGATAATGTATATACTAAGTTAAGATTTTAATACTGGTATTTTTATATCTGTGGTTTCTTTTGAAGTGTGTGATGTAAAAATAGTAGTCACAAAGGAACAGACCATAAACAGATTTCAGTATTAGTTTGAGAAGAAACAAAGAAGGTGCCACTTCATGAATTGTTCTTTACGGTTAAGTGCCATAATCTACAACTCTGCTCCAACACAATGTCCATGGTTACATTTATAAAATACTCACTATTGGTGTACAAAATATTAAAAATGGCAGTAACACTTGCATTTTCTATATTAAGCTCAAATGTTGACATAACTAACTGAATGCTTTGTGATGTAAGAATGCTTGTAATAAACATTTCTCCAAAAAAGGTCCAAGTATGTTTGTTCTGTTCCATATTCTGTAAGCATCAGATTGGTGTGCTGGTTGTTTTACGTTTTTCTTTTCAAAATCTAAAATGTTACAAAGCCTCATCAAGTCTGAAAAGGTATAATGCACCTTAAAAGTACCACTTTGTTTTTATACAAAACTCTAGATGTGGTAACTCTAGCCTCTGTAGCATGAAATTAAATATTGAGTCAAATAAGACACTAAAACAATGTCTCAAAATGACACGCAATTCCAAAAACGTACCCTTAAAATAAGGTTTAGGGTGCAGATACAATACTATGACTTATTACTCATTCATTAATAGATCACAACAGACTTCACAGAAATCATGTTTACTATAACCTTCAGAGGTATCGCAGCTTTTGCAAAGCATTGCCTCAATGTCACCAAAATAACCAAGGTGTGCACAGGTTTTTATAGATGGACATAGGATTGAAAAGCAGTGAGACAACACAATGAAAATTACCACTAGATAGCAAATTTATACAGTAACATTTAACTGTTACAAAATTGGCAGCACCGAGTCATACATATGACTGCTACGAAATAAACCTTTACATATCTGAAAATACAAAACAAAAACATTGTCTTATCAGCCTGCCTTGATCATGCATCATGAGGACTCACTCATCCAAAAAGGTTAAATAACGAACCAACTTAACAATTTTCAATGCAATGTGGATTTTTAAATACAGAAAGTATTTTACATTTGACAGAAAACAAGCTTGAAAAAATATTTAATAAACAGTTTTCAACAAGGTAAATTTCAAATTCAAAACTAACACTGTCCACCCCCCCACCCCCCACACATACAGTGCACTCCTGCAGCTTCTCTCCATGCTCCATGAGTTGTTCTTTAGGTTGCCGTGCTGTAGAAAAGCTTCAGTCCAGCAATTCATGTGTCCAGGATATCCGTCAAGTACAGAAGTCAATCCTATAATGCTTAATCTCACATTAATAAGGCAGACCAGGTCAGCACATCAGTAAGACGTGCTGTGATTTATTCCTGTCTTTAAAAGTTTATGAGTTGCCAGGGACATGGAGGGGGTGGTTGAGTCACAGACGGAGGGTTCAGGCTGCCGAACTACCTCATCCAGCTCGCTGATGAAGTGTTTGAGGTCCTCTAGGCAACGCTCACGGATCTCCCCAAGGTTTTCCCTGAGGGGAACCTGCAGCTGCTTCTCCAGGTTAGGGTCTTTAGATATTAGCATCTTCACGACCATGCCAAACGTCTCGCAGTCTTGACGGTACACCTGGAAATGGACAGGAATAGCATGTCTTGACAAGCACGACACTGTGAAAAAGCTTCTTACAAATCACTCTCAGAAACACATTTCCAGCTATTTATATGTAGATTTAGGTCTGGAAAGTGTCAAGAGGCACAGGGTTAAGAACTAAGAAAGAAAAGGTTTTAACTGAGAACATAAGCTGTTTCCTTCCTGTTCTACCTGTCGCCTATGTGTAAAGACTCAGTATCACTGAACATCACACTCAAGTGTTAACACACATCATGTGGCATCAAAAGAGAAACGAATCTACCCTCAAGTTTAATAAAGGAACTTTATATAGACCGGGTACCCCCAAAGCAATAAAACCCCACTTTAGAGATGGCTTGAAGCCTATAACAGGTGTTAAAGGGACAATGACGAAGACGCGTTACAAACTTGTTAGGGGGCTGCTATTCCACACGGAGCCTCAAATGTCTCATAAAATGATGGAGGGATCTCACAGTTCTATAGCCGTTTACTTTACAGCTTTTTTGCTTAACAAATGAATCTAAAAGGTAAATTGTTGCAGGTTATCCTTCTACAAAATAATTAAAGCAACTAACAATTTTTCAACTAATTGTTCTTCTACAAGCCTTGCACTGGTTTAAGGGGCAGAAACTGTGAATACCCCAAGTGGCAAATGACATATAGATTAGGGACTAACACTTATTACATGAGAAAACCTCATTGGAGAACGTGATGCTCTGTTTCTCTGCAAAAATACTTACCCAAGTTTGACCGACCTCAAACAGTCCTGCATCCCCCTAGAGGTTGCTGTTCTCTTCTCCATCTGTCCCTCCGCTATTTCAGATACATTTTATCCCTTCTAGCTAGAGTCTATTTACCTTAAATGTCCTAAATTCCATGTTTTTATCCAATCTCACTCCTGACTCAGTGGAAGTAAACTAACTGACCGATACTACTGCTCATTACGCTGAGCATCAAATCTAGTCAATCTAGTCACGAGGGCACTTCCAGTGACAAGGGTCTGGCCCATGTGCCTGTGCCTGTGTGTTTGTGTGTGTAAAATTAGGCCAGGCAAGGGTGAGTCTCAGTCATTCACAGGATACCAACAGTGGCGTCTGTGCTGCAGGGCATTCTAAGTCACTGACTTATTTATAGCTTTTCACTATGTTCCTAGAACAGGAAGCGTGGCTGGAGCAGAGGAGAGATCACAAGTAAAGATCTTCTGTCAACCAGAGTTACCGTACTTGTGACACTGTTGTATGAAAGCCACATAGCCTACTCTCTGCATGACATGAACATTGCAATAAGCTGAAATAAATTTGCAGGAAATGTGTGGTGAATATAACACAAACATCTGGGTGTTTCTTCCTATATTCCACAGGTAAAATACAGGATTAAGTGAAAGATATTACACAACAGCCAGGCTAACATAAAAGAAAACCTATTGCAGCAACTATCTCCAATCCGTTATTCTTTCATTATTATTAAATGTCCTAAGGGTCCCATTAGACAGCTGATTACTACCAACTACAAATTAATCTCAGGAAGTATTCAATCAAATGAGCCGACAATAACTATTAGGCATACAAGCAGATGTGTTCCTAGACAATAACGTGCTAAGAATGTACATCCTGTATTAAAGTACTTCCTGAAGCAGGAAGGGAAGGACCAGTTCTCGACTTTGGGTGGTGTCTGTTGAAAACTGTTTCTTTAAACATATGCTTTATCCGCTATATGCTTTTAAATGAGCATGCTAGTAGTGGATGAAAAGACTGAGTCTGCTCGAATGTCTGGCCCTAAGAACAAGAATGAAAGAGTCCAGTTTTGTCTTCTGTGTAGCTAAAAACAAAGACCTCAGTGAGGGTGGAACTGCCCGTTTTTCTTCCTTGCAGCCAAATATATTTAAATTCCTACAACTAAAATAAGACTTCCTTTATATACCAGCCCAGAGTACGTTGAGTAAACGATAATAACCTTTATTACCTCTTGTGCCTTGTCACTAACTATAACCAGTGAGTCTGTACTGCAGCCAAAGTCAACCTCGACAATGAGAACGAGTGCAGGTTGAATTTCCGCAGACCTACTTCACTTAACTACACAAACACACACTGAGGCGCTGGTAGAACACGGCCCAGCACGACGTCTGGTCAGTGATGGAAGGTTCAGCTTGTGATGTGTGACAATTTTAGAGACAGCAAGATTTCAAGGGCCTACTGGAGTCCGCGTGTTTGTGCCCATGTGTATGGAAGAGATGGCTAGACCAGATTGGGCGCAGAAAGCCAAACATCTGGCTGACACTTGACAAGTGGCAAAGCATGAGTGCCTACTGCTGCAGAAACAGTGCTGTGAAAAAGAAACTTTAGTTCAGGCTGAAAAAGAAAGTCTGTTTTAAGACTGTGTGGCTGTGTGTTGTGGGCATTGTGGGGAGTTGTTACCAGCCACCAGGCAAGTGCTCATAAATTTTCGTCGGTCTTTGGCAGGTAACCAACCATCAAGTGAAGGTAATTTTCTGTGTTCTCCAGAGATTTAGATGGTTTAAGTTGTTGACGGATGAACCACAAACACTAAAAAGTAAGGGTCAAGACGAGGAGGGAGTAATGTATATATCCTAGAAAGAAAGTCTGTGAACATTAACCTGATCTTAATTAGTGACTACATGTGAACATGATGGTAAGGATCTGTGAGCCCTAAACATAGTCAATAAGGCCATGTTAAAGATAAAGCTCTCTTAACGCATCCCTCAACGCCTAAAGCTATGAAACTCACAACACAGCTCAAATGTTATAGTTTACAGGAACAAGCAGAGACACAGATGGGGGAGAAATGAGTCTACAAAAGGCCATAAAACAGGCCAGAAGATGCAGCGTCAGCAACAGCCTATAGGCTGTATGACGCAGCTTAATGTGAGAGTGCAGCGTGTGCTCCAGGGCAGAGTTGTCTCAGGTTTAATGGTCCCAGTAAAGCAGCAGTAGTGTTCACTGGTGCAGGAAGAGCCCTCATTAGATAACTGAGCAGAGGTGGAACCTCAAGCCTGGGGTGCTTTTAGCTCAGTTGTGGTCGACCTCCCAATTTATTGTATGCACGAACCTACGCTGTCTAAGCTGCTTTCATTTATGTTCCTGTGCCATGCACTTTTTTTCCTAGTGTTTCCAAAACCCTGAGTGCCAGCCTAAATGTGCGTGTGCACATTTTCAGAAATGAATAAAACATTGCGGGATATTAAAACCAGCGTTTCACATAACGAGCAGTTCTAGCTTTAAGTCACTGAGTCAAACTGGGAGATTAACAAGAGCCACCAGAGGAATGTTTGTTTAGTATCTGGCAAAGTAGCTGGTTTTAAAAAAAAAAAGTACCATTACCTAAATACTGTGCTCAGGTTTATATCTGGCTGGTCAAAGTGAAAGAGGCTGGTGAATTTTAGGATGTACCTACCACAGTGACTGGTGGACAGAAAAGTAATTTCCTGCCTGTTGGGAAAGTAATAGATGGCTGTTCCAGTAAAATAACTCATGCGCGAGTCACAGAACCCAAGGCCATGATATACATGGGAGTAGATGCCAAGGGTAAAGTGTGTGCCATGCATGCGGTGAGTTTACATTACTTACAGGTTACTAATCTGTAGTGAAGGGAGAATAAATTAAACACGTTTCCTAAATGGGCAACTGTGAGCGATATAAGATTTTAGATTTTAATAGCTGATGTGTTGTACCAACACAAAACTATCTACATTTAGATGGCCTACTATCAGGAAAGTACCTTCTCGATCTCCTGGGCTTTGGCTGCGATAGCCAAGGCTCGTCGTTCCTGAAGGTTTTCTGTAGACTTCTGGCTCTCCTCCACGACAGGAGCGAACAGTGGCTCATCTTTTTCTCCTTCAGGGGGATGGTTCTCCTCCTAAACAGAGAAGAAACACTCAGTTACACCCAGAAAAGTGGGTTATACGTAGACGGAATAAAGTACTGTAGATAACCCAAAGTGAACAAAGTCAGCAGCCTGTTAGCCAGAAATCACAATCTTCACCTGGCTGAAATTTATCATATATAAAATGTCCATGCAGCAGGAAATAACCTCTGTCTGACTGCCACAGAGGGCTGTGCAACCAGAAAGATCACAGTGACACAGGAGGACAAATGTGGTTTAAAGAAATGTCTGAAGATTATGCTTAAGTGAGCCAGGGGTAAAACAATTAGATTGAGGAGAAAAATGTCATTTCTATAAACTGGCCTTTAGCGTACAATCTACTGAACAAAATCAGTACACAGAGAAAACAGAAATGTATGACTTGGGGGAGGATGAGGAATGCTCCAAGACGTAGGTCAGCTGAGCAATTAAAAACGGTCATACAGTCTGCACAAAGCTAAGCAAAGGAAATACGTGGTCAGCAAGGCGTATTAAAATTATAAATGTCCGATATACTGAAGCGGCAGCTAAAACTGAAACGCCAGAATGCACTCTGTTAAAGTTCTGTGCTATAAACTTCTAGTTATATCTATAATGATTACAGACTTTGGGATCATGAAACGCAAGGACACAAAGATGGGAGATAGGGACTGTATCACAGGACATATGAAAAAATCCGTACATTGTTCTCATGACCCACTGAAATCTGTCCTATTCCCATGGAACTGTATTAATTGGCAATTCAGGTATTACTGTATATCTTAAGAGTAAAAGAAATCAAGACAGACTGGAAACTCTAGTACCTATAACTACCACTGTTAAAGTGGTACCAACAGAAGCAAAAGGGGAGAAATGAGGCCAACTTGGCTCACCGCTCAATTTCTTTTCATTTCCTGACTATTAGGAGGTTGAAGGCCAGAGAGCAGAACCGCCCAGCCATGACTAAAGTTCACTCATACATTAGGGGAAACAGGCCACAGAACAAGTCGTATTAAATCACCAAGAGGATGGAGGAAAGAAATTACTGGAGATGCTACATCACAAAGCCCAGTATGGTCAAAAGCCCAACTCATGAACGCATCATCCAATTATTGCTCCCTCCAGTTCCCTCCCTGAAGCGACGCTTGGGAGAAGACTAGCCTGGGCGCATGTGCATGTATTACAGGTTTTGTTTGTTAGTCTTCATCCACAGTGAAAAAATAACCCTGTCTCACTTCAACTCATGGGGCACAGACCAACCTTGAAGGGATGCTTTTCTCCAAATCCTGGAAGACAGAATTCTGTGCATATTTTCCTCATTCCCTGCTTACTTTTTGTTAAGTTTGGATTTTAGTCATTCCCTAAAACCCAGAAATGACAACAATTTAAAGGACGGTTTTGTTCTCCGACTGCTGGAGTTTATATATATCATCCCATATTAGAAATTATTTTGGTTGGTAAAATATTGTATTACAGCTGACAGATTTGTATGTGGAGCTGAAACCTTCTGGTGACCTTTTCGGTTACATGCCATGCTCTCCATGCACTGGGCCACCCTAGCTCATAGCTAGAGGCTTATGGTGCTCTTTTGGTCCCCCCCTCTTTAGACTCTGCTGGCTCCAGAAAGCCTGCATGTGTGTTTGTTGAATGTGCACAGCAGGCAGTGACCAGGTCCACTACTGCAAGCTTCACCGAGGGCACAGCACAGCTCTTTCATCTTGGCCAAGGTGATAGGTTTGTGCCCCCAGAACAGAGAGTGACAATGCACAAGAGGAGAGGTGGAGCACAGTACAACGTTCATCACAGCAGTTGATTAGGCAGTGGAGGGTGGAGCTCACTAAAAGGCGCATTGGCAGGAAAGGAAAGGACTAGGTTTCCGTCCTGCGCCGTTTAACCTCTGTATAAAGCATGTGCATGGGTTTACAACAATGTGCGCAGTATCCCAGTTATAAGCAATATCCACAGAAAACGTAACAAAGGGCAACTTCAAGGAATTTCCAGTATGTTCATAAAGGACATAACGACAAGTATGCAGCATTTAAAAAGGTCCCGGCTCTTCAAATCTAATTTATGAAATAAAAACCTTTATAAAAAAAAAAGGTTATTCATGAGAATGTCAGGATGTTTGTCCTGCATCAATGACCATTACATTCTAGGCACAGAGCTTTAACTACAAATAAAAAGAATGTACATCACTAACATGGAAATCTTTCTCATCCTCAGAGCTCTACTTATTGTCACAGTCCGTCTTACTTTTCTGCTAAAAAAGGAAATGATTGTTCATTCTTAACAGGCTAAACACATCCCAATGAGTTCACATGGGACGTCTCCTGGCTGAGATCGTGTGATAAAGGTATGACATGGGCTACTGAATTAGACTCCTCACTCCTGGGTGGTTACAGCCAGACACATGCTGCCTAATTGCATCGGATGCCATTTACACTTCTCTGCATAGTTGGAGATGGATGATATCAGCAAAACAGGCAGGAAATATCTGCATTTAATACTTAGTCATAATAATAAAAAGTATTCTTTGAAATATTCTTTGTTTGCCAGCACTTCAGTCCTTTTCCCCACACCATTAGAACGTGTTCTTGTGATTGAGGTCTGCTTACACCACAGCTAAACAAAACACAGGCCTGATGACTTTTAGGCTCTGCATGAGTACCACTTTAAAACCCATTAACATACTTCTATGGGACTAAACACTTATTAGAAGGATCAGATTTAAGAAGTTCCAGATGTATCCTAATGTATACTGACAAAGGCAAAGTCTATGCTAAGGAATAAATAGGTAAACATTTTACAGTACATTTGGGGGGCGAGCAGCTGTATTTCTTATTTTAAGTCTAATGAAAATAAGCAGTTTGTCCATTCAGTTACACTTCAAGTAAAACCGAAGCACAAAAACACCAAGAGTGCAATAATAGCATGCAGTGCTATTCTTCTTTCCTTTCACCTTTCTGAGCTCACCTTGTTTGAGGTTGCGCTTTGTGGGGATCCCTCTCTTGACAGGCCAGGAATTTTCTCTGGAGAAATGAGACACAAAATGTGACACAGACACATAGAAAGATAGGTGGAATTCCAATATAACAAATGGCAGCGAGTATAAATGGAAAGTGAGTGACTCTGTAACTCCTCCAGTCACTCATTTTCCTTTTATTAGTGAAAACAATCTAATGCTGTGTAGTTGGGTCCCACCAACAAATAGGAACTCTGGCAAAAACACCCCAGATTGGAGCTACAGAAATATCCATCAGACATCCTACACCCTTCCCCTCTTTTTCCACACATGATCTGGTGGCACCTTTATGAGGCCTGACAATGTGGCAGACAGAGTGGGGAGGAAAGCTGGCTGCTGGACACATCAGAGATGCTCCCTCTTTCTCAGGTTACCCATACTGGGGACGGGATCATGCTTGTAACCTTTAGATCTTTCTGAAACAAATTCTCTGCATGTCATCTCATCTTACCCACATTGACTTCTATTAAAAAAACAATGCAATCATGCAGTGTTACATTTGGAAAAAGATTGCCAGTCTGCACTTGGTGAAACATCTAGACTGAGCTGTACTTACCAGTCATCTTACTCTGAGAATAACTCTCTTCAAACCCTGTAAGGAGACAAAACCAGGGGCTGAGTACAAATGAACTAAGCTTTCTTATCTAATGAAACACTATCAAGGGCACTTGCTTCCCTAATGCTTTTCAAAAGGTTTAACCATGCCCCCCCCATCAACCATTTTAAGTTATAATGCCCACTAAGTTAACTTCATGAGGAAAAAGCACTGGTGATCTCAGCGGTCCTCATGAAACAAGTATACTAAAAAGGTTAAAGCTAATAAACCTATAAACAATGTTCAGTTAAAAGATACTTACATTAGCGCTGATGTATTTTACATTTCACGTTATATAAGATTTGTTGTTAGCCTGCACAGTGCATATCCAGGCATAGATATAAACTTGACATGCATTAAAATAACTAACTAGCAACTTTAATATAGACCTGTAAAATCAACTGTTTCTACACATTAGTCTCAGAATTGATAATCCAATGCTACTATTCATAGTCATGTAGACTGAATCACATCTGAATAAGAATAAAGGAGATGAGAAGGCCAACAGACAAAGGTCTTAAGAATAAATCTTCACTTACTGCGACAGACTATGAAATGTGCCATTAGATCTTTACAAAGGTGAGTTTAAAGAGTTTATGTTAAAATGCTGGATTACAGTACAGTCACCACTATTAAGCTATTGAACTTAATGATAAAACATATGTTATATGTGAAAGTGAAAAATAAAACTCAGTTTGTTATTGCTGGCATCCTTTAGGGCCAATTATTTAAATAAAAAATAAGATTGTGCGAGAAATACTCTGCCATATTCCATAGATTTAAAATCCATTTTAGTCATCTTTTGCATTTATGAACATTTAATTTATTGTCCTTCATACCTGCATCATCTAAGAGTGGAAAAAAGCTATTAAGCATTGTAAACTTTGGATAAAAGCTTCCTCTCAAGAAAATCAAATATGAAGCCAACATTTTCTGACATGACACTGATGTGTGAATAACAACAGATCAGCTTATCATCACTCAAGTCCAAGCTTGTTCAGGTGGCTTCGTGTACAGACCCAAAGTTTCATGTCCACTCTGCTGAGGAAACAGTGCCCCCCAAAGGTGCTCTGAAACACCTGCATGTCCTTCTGTACCGTCCACACCTGAAAAGCCAATTAGCCAGATTATCAGTCAGGGACAGGCAGTGAAATGAAATGGGAAAATAAAGAGCTCTAACCAATGAACACACATGTTTGGCCATATTTGAAACTTAAAGGGATTTTAAATCAGGGGGGCTAAGGTGCTACATACTCTTGCCTTGCTGTGAGGGAAACGGCAGGCTCTTGGCTCTGTCTGGCGAGTAGCCTCTGCTGCTGACGCTGGAGCCGGAGCGACTGTGGGGTGACTGGGCCACCTCGCGGCGAACAGGAGAACGCTCTCTGAGGGGAGGGAAAGGGCCTGCCTTCCTCCTGAAGTGCTCTCTGTCCTCTCTGGAAAAACAGACGGAACATGAAAGTTTGTCATTAGTGGAGTGATGCAGTCAGTGTTATAGAGTGAAGGTATGTTGATGTTTCAGAGACTTTAATTACAAAATCTTCTTTTTTTCCATTATCTGTTGTAACATAGCACAATGCTGCCATCTAGCACTTAGAAGGTCAGTGCACAACATCAACCAACTGTACAACACTGTATTGTAGGAGCAACCGTAAGAACAATTTGACTTTGAATCCAAGACATACCCTCTGTCCAGGTTGAGGATGGCCTGAACTAGCGTATCCTCCCCGCTCTCTGGGAGGGACCTGGGTGCTGGGTAGATTCCCTGGTTTCGCACACTATGAGGAGGTGGCGCACGCGTGCTTGGATGACAAAAAACACGTACGTGGTTTAGTGATGAGTAAATAAACAAACAATAAAATACATTCGGAATATGTTCATTTTTAAATCAGACAACTTATCTCAACACTCAAACCCAGTGTTATCCAGCTAACTGCGAAATTATGTCAACGACCAGCTAAGTAGTCTAAACTCAAATATTTCAGCACTGTCAAAACAGCACGAACGTGATTAACATTTTCATTAAATAGTATGCGAGTGTTATCCCACAACACAACCACACTAGTCTTAGGGTTTTATTACAGACAAAGCATGTGGTCCAAGTATGACACTGTTCATTCATTTGTGACTGTATGCGAGTACGATGAAAAGGGCCATTATGAGTCACCAGACCATGATTTATGATAGCTGCTATGCAAACAAACACACGCACACACACACACACACACAGTAAACAAGGATACTAAAGAGAAAGAGCAACTACTGCAGAGACACCACCAGCAGGGCCAGACAAGCTAAGCATGAACAAAGCAAAGGTCATCCTATGCTGTCCAAATTGCTAAACATGACATTTTTACAACACTTAAGCCTTAGTGAAAAAGCTGTTTACCCAAACTCCAAAGGCCGTGTTGTGTGTGGGTCTTCTCTGGGCACTCGGTACGGGTAATCCTCCTGACACAGATGTAAAAGTAAAATTCAGTAACATTTTCGTGATGCATATTATGTCCCAGATGTTCTGAAGTGTAATTAAATATAATCTGTTTACAAAATTTGACATCTACAACAATGATGTTTTGATTAAAAAGTTGGAATACAAATTGCATGCTGCACTTCATCCATACAAATTGTGTAATAAATTACACAATTGTGGCCTATAGCGCCCTCAGGCGTTTGTATCATTTTGCACAAAGGGTACCAGTCTGTCATCCAGATTTCAAGTCAGGTGCTGCCCAGATACGCACTAATAAACGACCTCTGCATGCTTTCATTTTCCCAATCTTATTCTAATCTAGCTTATTAAATGCAAATATGTTCATTTTATACTGTTTCAGACTTGACACAGTCTTTGGAATTTCTGTTGTTTTTGCATGCATACAACACGACGTGCAGTAATGTGTGACATTTGGCTCTCACCCTCCTGGAGGGTGGAACAGCTCTACGCTCGGCAGGGAAATGAAGGCTGTCCCCATGGTAGCCTCTCTGATCTTCATGGTAACCTCGTGGCCCGCCTCCATTCGGAAAAAAGCGAGGCCCTCCTTCATATTCATACCGATTGTAGTCATCCTCTGGCCTGCCAAAGGGGCCTCTCCTCTCCACAGCTCCACCTGCTCGGGGGTACGGACCCTAAACAGACAGGGGGATATTATTAACTTATATTTTTCAAGTAAGGTCATTTTTTTTCCTTTTTGAAGGAAAATTTTAAGTTTTGAAAAAATATGTTAAATATGTCCTGAAATTAGTCAGTGCTTTAGCTGAGATCTCTCAATTAAACAAGCTGTGCATTTAGCTCACTTCACTGTATATATCACATTAACAACTTGCAAAAATAAAATCTGGATATGATAAGACAATGTCAAAAGATATAAAAAATTTAAAAAAGCCTTAATCCACTGGTCACACACACTCACTGATCTCTCTGGTAAAAAGCGTTCATCATATACTTCTCGTATACTCCTGTCCCTCCTGTAATTCACTGCAAAGAGAAAAAAGGGGAACATATTATATGCGCTGTACATAGATGTCAGTAGGGTGGTGTTGGCGCAAAACAAGTAATCCAATTTCACTCGCACTGTGTTTGTACATATGTACTGTAAAGAAGAATAGGTCAATGACTTACTTTTTTACTCAAGATCTTCTGTAGTATGCAGAAGATAATATCCTCAACACAACCTGTAAAAACGGATACGTTTTTGAGCAACTGTTTAGGTAACAATCTTCAGATTACGCTTTAGAAGAAATAGAGAATGTGAGAAACAGCTCTAGGACCAATTACATTAAAAAGCACAGTTTGCACACAAGATGTAAACCAGCAATTGATGCGGGTGTTAACCTTACATTCCAGAGTGCAGACTGAGCTAGACATGAGTTTCTAACACTATAGCAACGCATAATTCACGACAGCACCAGCTTGCAGAAACAGCCACTTAATCAACCGATAAACTGCAAAAATTATTACAGTATTGTCGGCGGCGCTTGACTTACTGCTATCTACAGCTGTACGTCCAAGTAGAACGGGCAGCTAGTATTGCTAATCCGTTAGCATCCATAAATACTGCAGACATTTGCACGTTTTATATAATCGGTGAATAAATGGCAAATACACACTTACAGCAAATTATGGGCTCATTTAGATTGGCTCTTAACAAATATATACACTAAAAGACAACAAAACAAAACATCTTACCTTCCACTACCGTTCTAGTTAGCTTAGCCTAGATAGCTACATGGACACGGCGATTTTATTGGACGATGCATAAACAGACGTCATCAAACGGCGACGTGCAGATATGGCGTTTGTTTCTGTTTGTTGAACATCATCTGCACGCAAATACAACAAAAACTGAAATATCACACCAATTTAAGATAACATTTTCACGGTGTGTGCTGTGTGGGTAAGTCATCTACTTAATGTATTAAACTGCTTGAAGTACTGATAAAATGCTTAACGCTATATAGGCCATTTAATTATTTATACATTTATTTAGCTAGCTATTTGCCAATGTGCAATAAAAACGTAAACGTCGTTGAATTCTCTTATGCAGTGCGTCCAGCATGAGTGGAGGTTTGGCACCAAGCAAAAGCACTGTCTATGTGTCTAACTTGCCTTTCTCTTTGACCAACAACGATCTTCACAAGGTAAGTTAGCCCACAGATTGACAAAACGGGTGTATTTTAAACCTCTTGTTGAACAAAAGCTCAAGCGTCATTAGGTTTCTTCACCTAAACCAGACATATTCTCTCATTTCAGCTATTCACCAAATATGGAAAAGTTGTAAAGTAAGTAATGACCTTGTCATAGTTATTTTTATTTCAATAATGATTAAAGATATCAAGGAATAAAATCCTTCAGCTCTTCACTAAGTGGTGCAGGAAATAAATGAATTACCATGTTTTTAATCTAAAACAATACAGAAACAAGCATTAGATTTACAAGTCCCAATGAGTGAAACAGAAGTTAAGAGAATAGAACAGGAAATTCATGAAATGAAGTGAATGTATTCACAAAATTCACATTTTGACACCAACTGTTAAAAACAAAAAAGGCCGAACACATAATTCACAACAATAATTTAAAGGCTTTGAATACTAGTCTGCTGTAATATAAAAAAAATATATAAAACTAACAAAATAATTAATATAATTCGTTAATTTATTAGTAATTAATTCTAGGTATTAATAAGTCTCAACACTTGTTTCAGGGTTACAATAGTTAAAGATAAAGACACTCGACAGAGTAAAGGCGTGGCATTTGTTCTCTTCCTGGACAGAGAGTCTGCTCATAACTGTGCAAGAGCAGTAAACAACAAACAGGTGAGTCGATTACGCATTAAGACAATTAGGTTACCATTAGTCACTGAGCATAAGCTGCAGTCTCCTTTAACATGAAATGGATGTTCACTTGTCAGAGTTACTTTTTTTTTGTCTCACAGTTATTTGGAAGAACAGTGAAAGCAAGTATTGCAGTCGACAATGGTCGAGCAACTGAGTTTATAAGGAGGCGGAACTACACAGACAAGTCTAAATGTTACGAATGTGGGGTCAGTATTTATTACTACTGATATTTTAAATTTGAGATAATTAATTACAGTATCAAGTGTATGTTTTGTCTTTTCGTGAATGAAATATAATAAATACATTGTTGTATTTGTTAAATATCATAGGATGTAGGTCATTTGAGCTATGCATGCCCCAAAAACATGCTGGGAGAGAGGGAGCCTCCTAAGAAGAAAGAAAAGAAAAAGAAGAAAAAGGCTCAACAACCTGATCAAATGTAAGTTTTTTATAGTTAATACTGGTGCCAAACACATGCTGAGACAATTTTGTAATACCTGTATTTTCCTTTAAAGTCAAGAGGAAGAAGAAAGTGAAGAAGAGGGAGAAGACCCAGCCTTAGATAGTCTGAGCCAAGCAATAGCTTTTCAGGTAAGTGTGCAGACAGCTGGCACGTGAAAACCTTTGTGGATTTAAGACATTTCTTAACTTCTATTGTCCTATCTTCTGTTTGTGTCTTCTAGCAAGCCCGTATCGAGGAAGAAGATGAGAAGCATAGAAAGAAGGTGCTTATATCTCAAGGAGACGATGCAGGAGTTTCATCATCCTCTGACTCTAGGAAACCAAGGATCATAAAGAGTGCCTACTTCAGTGATGAGGAGGAGCTCAGTGACTAATTATTCATATTTTGGAATTCACCAGCAAGTTGTTTGATAGTTTGTATATGCATATACTTTTTACGATAATAACATTGATGTTTCTGGATATATTGTTTTATTCTTTTGGGGTTTTCTTAAATTCAGTCAATAAAACCATTGCTTCTTACTGACAAAACTAAAAAATATTTTGTTATTATTCCAGTGTTAATAGCAAATTCAGTTCAAGTAAGTAAATGTTGAAAGGCAAGTTTACACAGTACAACAACAAATGGCTACATTTGTTTAAAAGGGTAATTTTAATGTTTTCTCAACTTAAGATTCATTCAGCTGTTAAAATCCTAAAAGTGGTGACAAATGTGTGTCAAATAAACACAGGTGTATGTATGTGACATGATCAGTAGCCCAAAGTAAAGAAAGCCATTTATTTTGAAATAAAAAATGACAGTGTAACGCTTTTCATACGTTTATTGTGTAAACGTAAGTGTTGAAGCACATAAAACTGAAAGATGTCGATCCGTGTAGTTTATATGATATTTAAACCTTTGGGAATTCCTGGTCCTTGATGCTGACTTGCGTAAGCATGCGAAACCTGAGACGGATTTCCCAATATTTAATGCGTCTGGCACCAAATGTTTTGGCGCTTCTTGAGTCCAACAGACAAATGCAAAGATGCTGCGATGTGATATAAATGATATCAATGTCGACGTAACTTTAGCTATTTAACCTTGTTTGGTTGCGTTTACGTTCTGTCGAAATGTAAACAGGTTCAGACAAGAAAATGCATAAAGGCCCAGGTAGTCACATTAACATACGTGAAAGCCAGAGGGGAGGAAAACCCACAGGTGACCACCAATCACCAACCTGAGGGTTCCACAGGGTTTATAAACCTGCTACTCAAACCAGTCAGTCAGACTTGAGAAAACCCTCTGGAATGAAGGGCGAAACGTTGTCAAGAAACCAAACAAGTCCAGATGCTTTGGATAAAACCTTTTGAGATAACCATGACCTGGATGACTGAGAACCTTCACAGATGTAAAGAAGAAGATTTATTTCTTACATAAACTGCGTTTTGACTTGAATATCGATGTGCATATTTATTTTTGTTTTTGAACAGCCTTGCTCGTCTGACATGAACTAAGGAACTGACAGGATTATTCGAATCAAACACTGAATGACAAGATGCTTGTGAATGTGAATATAATAAAGTATGTTACTTGCAGAGGTGTTCTGCAACTGACTACAAAGGGCAAATATACAAATATAATATATAACAAAAATATAGTTTACTCCACTACATTCATTTTAACATCATTAGTTAATAGACCCCAGCAAAGGACTCTCGGTTGCGATCAGGAAAGCGCCTCTGCTCCCTGAAGGCCAACACAGAAATTCTGTACATTGCAGACCATACAGTATTGGCCACTCATGGACATTGCACATGAATGCACATTGCATTTTTGCACAAGCAGAATGCACATTTGCTATTTGCACAAAGGTGTCTATGGACTTATGGACCAGTGTTTTATAATCTTTGTTCTGATTTTGATTCTGCATACTTTTTTCTCCATTTTTTAACCAGGAATTTCTATTTTATTTTATTTCATTGTTTACATTTTTATGGGAAGAGTCAGTCATTCGAGCATTTCACTGCATATCGTACTATGTATATGACAAATAAAATTACAATTTCAATTTGAAATTTTTGAAGATTAGATACTTTTGTAAATTATGTATCATTAATAAAGACTGCAACATTTATGAATTAATCTGTCATCACATCAGGTGGTTAAAAGCTCCACCTTTACTGCAATTATTGTTCTACAGTGTGTAGGAAACAACATAATTGTAACATTTAAGAATTTGTCAAATAAATCTGGACTGAATTTATATATTTGTGTTAACAGCATCAAAATATACCTTGTTTAAAATACACTTTTTTCTTGTGGGAGTATTTTTATGGGAAAGTACTTGCACTTTTACTTGAGGACACCTCTGCTTTTGTCATAATAAATTATTCGACCGTTGATCACAGATAAAACACAGAACTACGAGCTTACAGGACGTACGTGAATGCGACAGAGCTCCATCAAGAGGAATGTCAGCCTCGGCGAGGAGCCCGGCCTGTGATTGGTCACAGCGAGCCACGTGACGATTTCCCAAGCGGAGTTTCCACGACAGCTGGAAGCCGAGCGGCGGCACAGGCGCATCGCTTCTTTGCTAAAATTATTGGAAATAACAAGACTTCTGCTCATCGCAGCGCCTCTACGTAAACCCTGGTCTGGCATGGGCGACAAGAGGAGTCCCACAAGGTAACGACCGAGTGAATACGTGCGAGATATTCAGTGTGGGAGAGGGGAACGGACATCGGAAAAATATGGGTTTTCTCCATGGTCTCTCTCCTCTGTCTCTCTCTCTCTCCCTCTCTCTCCCTCACTGCATGTCTGTGTGTGCGCGTGCGGTGTGTGCGCGCGCGCGGGTGTTAAAACCTCATCGCCAATTACAGTGTCGGATCACAGCTCGCTTGCAGATGATTTCCCAAATCCTATAGGCTAATCCAGATGTTTGCTATCGATAAGCGTCGCGTATGCGTGCTCAACTTCTTGTTTCCTCTCGCCCCCCTTTTCTCTCCTCTCTCTCACCGTCCTATTTTTGGTAATTTTTTCCTGTTTTTCTTTTCACATTTATTGTTTTTAAAGGCCGAAGCGTCAACCGAAGCCCTCCTCCGACGAGGGGTTCTGGGACTGCAGCGTGTGCACGTACAAGAACACGGCAGAGGCTTTTAAGTGCATGATGTGTGATGTCAGGAAGGGGACATCAACAAGGTAAGGCGATGTATATACATTACCGCATTACCGGATCCAAATGGAGAGGGGAGTCCTTGGGGACCGAGGGGCTCCCTTCCCCAGCAAAATGAGGAACAGTGAAATTTATTACCACACTTGCCAATGATCAAGAAAATTAAATCAAATTAAATTTGATTTCAATAATTAATAATTGTGTTTTATTATATTCAACCTTTCTCATGCCTATCACTGTGCAATTGACACAGTAAACAGACATGTTGGTTCTTTTCTTATAGTTTTATGCAAATAATTGTATTTTTTACCACGGGGTTTACTGAACTCAACCCCTCCATGTTGAATTGGTCGTTTTTGAACCTTTTCCACATCTTTAAGTGGTGCTTTAGTCTCCATGTTCGTGCCGCTGGAACTGAGTGAAATGAGGGAGAAGGGTCACTCATAATTTAAGCACACACATCTGTTTTGTTGCCTCTGGAGATATTAGTAACACACAGACATAATATAGAGCACGTAACGCACACGTGGTGCCCACTGTGCCTGTGGCTGATGGCTTCACTGACATCAGTGATTTGAAACAGGAAATGACTCAGGCTGGATTTAAACAGACATTTGCCCTGTGTTAAAACAACACAAGGGGCCTTCGTTGGTGTGGGGGTGTGTGATTTCATGCACCCGCGAGACAGAATAAATACAATTCAGGAAATCTAGAAAGAGGAGAGAGAGGCTGGTCACGTTAAAAAGGTAAACCACCAGGAATGTCCATCACAGACCAACAGACCACATTACCAAATGACATAATGCTGTATTGCAGAAAAGGTCAAACTGGATTAAACTTTTTTCTTTTTTTTTTTGCACAACAATGCATTGTTTCATTGGAACACCCCCCCCCCCCCCATGGCGCCTGTCCCTGCTGCGTAAACAGAAGACACGTCCCTCATTCAAATGAATGAGAAGAGCTGCAGGGCAAATGTCTGTGTGGATCCAGCCTTGTTCCTGAGTGGCAGTCATTATCAGACTGAAAACACAACAAAGGGTGAAGCAGAGGAAGTGTAGCTGTGTGTTTAAACAGTGTGTTGGTACATGATCTCTTGTTTTAATGCGTCGCTAATTATCCTCCGCTGCATGAGCAGCAACTTTCTCAGTGACATAACTACAACAGAAACAACAACACATCAGTGCAGTTTTCAGCTTTGATGCCTTCCTCTAATTTCACGTGATGATGCGTGGACTGTATATGCCTGTGTATATTGTTGCCTACGTGTGGACTTGTGTGTGTGTGTGTGTGTGTGTGTGTGCGTGTGCGTGGGAGGGCTACTTGTGAAAGGAGGTTGTCAGAGCAGCTGCCAGACAGACAACCGTAGCTCATTACTATGCAACAGCTTAATCAGCCTGCTGTCATCACACACACACACGCACACACACACACACACACACACACACATGCGCAGTGAACATGCAAATTTTACACATAACTGCGTACTTATTCGTACACACGCAGACACGTTCTTAATGCGCACATCCATAAACGCACACTTGAGTGTGTGTAGCTGCTTCTCAAACAAACAAAGAGATTGAGCAGCAGACATGCTGTTGTCATAGGGTCCGGCTTATTGCAATCGAGCGTTGATTGTCGAGGATACTTCAGCAACTTCTGGTGCGCTCGTGCAAAAAGAAGTCCGCAGCTTTGCCAAGAATCTGTCCCAATCTTTACCAAAAGCTCCAACACTCTTTGTCTTCCCCATCTGGGCATTTTTTTTTGGCGGCGATAGGGATGTAGAAATCCTCTTCTCTACCAGTGACACTCAGCATGAAAATTAAAATGCGTCCGTGAGAGGGTCTTATTTAATGTTAATAACCCCCCTGTCTTCCCGAGCTGCATCGCTGCGGAGATGTTGTAGTAGCTGTGTTGTCATGCTCTTGCAGGATGGCCACACACAAACTTACACAAACACAGGCTTAACACTGCAGCAAAATGGCCACAGAGGTGGTCCCAGCTGTTAACGACTGAACACAACAGACACAAGTGAGTTTCTCACTGTGTAAGCTGAAGGTGCTAAAGGGCAAACAACCTGCAGAATTTTAATGTAGGACACGGCAAATTCCCTCGCTGGTTTCTAAATGTAAGTGTGACCGAGCTATTATTGTGAAGTAATGAATTAATGCCTGAGTGTCCAGTGGGAAAGATGGGTGTATCTTAACCTGAAGGTCACAGGTTTGACAGCCAGTGTGGGTTCTTCATCAACACATGGCTCATCACAGGTCGATGGCACTAACTTCTTGCATAAAATGTCACTTCTCCTGGAAGTATCTGACTCTTTCAGTAAGTGCTAGAGGTGATAGATGATATGAGAAGAGAACATCTAAGGAGAACGTAGAGAAATATTTTTGGAAGAGGAAAGTTTTTGCATGTAGATAGCCATCAGGAGATGAAGATGAATGTTTTATGAAGGCGAGGTTTAGCAGATATCGCTGCCAATATCCCTCTGATGTGGAGAGATGATCTACTGTAGGGCCCCAAAGCCGGCGGCGCTGATTGAGAGCGCGTTGTTGAGGCTGGGAGTTTGACTGAAGACAGGCATACATCAGCAGGATTGGACTCGCTTATCGGAGGAGATGGAATGAAATAGAAGAGTGAGAGAGAGAGACGTGTTGACAAAGAGTCTGTCAGTGGCTTAGAAACACAAGCGGGGCTGGCAGTTGCACAGCAGAAAGGGAGAAATGAGTGAATATTTTTAGAGAGAATGTTCTCTGGCTGGAAACCTGATGCAGGTATTTGTGCAGATTAATATGGATTAAAATGTTGTTGTCACAGCATTTAATTAAAGTTGTCTTAGAGGAGCTTCTGGATTGTTGTGTACCATGCAGCCTCATTATCTTAAGACTTTCCTGAGGAGGAAAAGTGACCATTTATCTCCCTGAAACTTTTTGGGCTCAGTCCCAACCTTTGAAAACCAGCGTGACTGATGAAAGTCACGGCGCAGTGGTGTGTTACTTAAATAAAAAAAAGGGAGAGGCTGTTTGTCAAGTGCAAGGTCACAGGTTTTATTCCTGTATCAGCTGGAATACCCAGGCGGCGTGTCCCTGAGCGGGACACCGAAGGCCTCTCGGTGCAGGCACAGTGCTGTTTCATGCTAATGTTTAAAATATAAGAAGAAAGCTGAGACGATGTTTAATCCTGAAGATGAAGATGTGTAGCGGTGCTGACAGACAGCTGTTAAACCCGAAACCTAAACTTTGTCATTAGCCAAAGACTACTGGGTGTAATAAAGCAGTGTGTGTGTGTGTGTGTGTGTGTGTGTGTGTGTGTGTGTGTGTGTGTGTGTGTGTGTGTGTGTGTGTGTGTGT
>JAUMHF010000015.1:5809202-5834841 GCA_032359275.1 Microctenopoma steveboyesi | reverse complement strand
TTTAATTACAAATACGCCTGCTCACCAGGGCACAGAAAACTAACACTGCGCTCTTCCGCTGTTCTCCTCATGCCCTCGTACTTCCTTTGCTCGCTGCAATCTTGTGTCGTGTCGTCCGCAGACTGCATACGTTGTTTGAGTTTGTGCATGCACATTTGGCTTTCTGGTGCATGTTTCTGCATGCTAAGAAACGCTATAGGTGTGTGCATGCACAAACCAGGCACTAGGTGTGTAGACTCTCTCTCAACAGATGGCCCTTTTCAACACACTCGCCTCTCAGCTAAGGTTCTTGCCAGGCCCCAAAGCACAGTCACACACAGTCACACTCCTGCACAGAAATATGATCGCAACTCTCATGCAAGCAAAACGGTTACCGGACCGATTGCATAATGCATCATTTTGGAAACGGAAGACACTCGCGGAAGATGGATACGTGTCGTCAAACAACGACCAGGGCGAAATTAGTTTGGAAAGAAAGCGGAAAAACATTTGCACAGGTTTCTTTACAAGTTAGCCTACCATACAAAACCATGCGAGTGTTGCAGGTCTGTGTTTTGCACTCGCACAGTTCCTGTCACATCTTTGTTTGCACCAAAACAGATCTCCTCTTGTGAATGTGTAGCCCCGTGAGAGCTACAACAAGCCTGTGCAGGTATACTCCACATCTCACAGATGGCTGAATCCAGGGTTGTATTCTGAAAGCGCTCTGTGTGTCGCCACTTGCTGTGTGTGTTAAGAACACTTCACGAGCACCATCCTAACCAGCAGTGGCAGTGATTATTGGCTCTTGATTATGGTGGTAGGCCATGTGTTCACTGCTATTTTCCCTCTCATTAATCTGCCACACTGTGTTTCTCTCCCCTGCTCCTCATCCCTCGCACTCTTCATCCCCATACACCGCTTCTTCCATCTCGCCAGGAAGCCACGCCCCGTCTCCCAGCTCGTCTCGCAGCAGCAGGTCACGCAGCAGTTTGTGTTGCCCTCGCAGCCCAAAAAGGAAAAGAAAGAGCGGGTGGAGAGGGAGAAGAGCGACAGGGAGCCGGCGCTTAAGAAGAACAGTCACAAGAAGATGAGGTAAACAAACTGACACCAGGTTGAAATAAGTTTTAAAGTAATGTCTAAGATATGCTCTTTGGTTTTCACTTTTGGGGAAATTAAAGTATTGTGACGCTTCTTGTGGCAACATTCACTTGTACCAACCTCTTCTCGCCAACAATTAGGCCAAGATTAAAAAACATCGACAGGAGCAGCGCCCAGCACCTGGAGGTGACAGTTGGGGACCTGACAGTCATCATAACAGACTTTAAGGAGAAGGCAAAGCCCTCGGCCACCTCGGCCACATCTTCCAGCGCCGTGTTGCCGGCCGACCACCACAGCCAGAATGGCTCCAGCTCAGAAAACACAGAGAAGGGGCTTTCTCGCTCTTCCTCACCCCGAGGAGAGGGCAGCTCGGTCAACGGAGAGTCCCACTGAGTCCAGCCCTCGAAACCCCCCATGCCCTCCACCCACATTTCATCCAAGTCCACAGGTCACTAGAGGAGCATCCTGTCTCTACTTTTTTTGCCTGCTTTCTTCTGGATTTTTTCAATTATAAAAGAGAATCGCGACCAACCCGTGAGATCTGGCGACATAGAAGACTCTCCACCGCAGTGTAATTAACGCATTCAGAAAACGTATGAAACTCTCTTTTTGGAAGTCGCGGTAGTCAAACAATTATTAGGTAGTGTGCTGGAATCTTCTCCGTTTTCGTACCCTCGGTGGTCACCTTCAAATGCACCTACGTAATCAATATTTTTACTAAGCAGACTTGCAGCCCCGCCGTCGGCCGCGGCAGGCAGAGTGACTTATGCCTCACTCGTGTGGATTTATGAGCCTCTGTCTGGAACCTGAACCCTGGGGTACACCGTTTCCCAGTGTCTCTACACTAAACCATCAACCTGACAGTGAACCTTTTATCCTGATCTTGACGCTCCGAGTGTTGGATTCTGGACTGAGAGTAACTCTTTTTGACACAGGACAACACATACACTTCTACTGAGTCTGGAGCAGGTTGTGTAGTTCAGGAAATGCTTGTGATTTTTGGGAAAGCCCACTTTCGAATGGTACAGGACGGTACTGTATATGGATAACAGGATTTTAAAAGGATAACACTGGTGTTTTTTGTTTTAGGTTTGTGGCTATATTGTACACCACCTCTCTTATATGCTAATCCCAGTTTTTTAGCACAGTCTGCCAAGTTGACAACAAATTTAACCCTGCGAGTGATGTTTCTGTTGTAAATTGTCCAGTAATGTGAAAAGCTGAACATGTAGAGAACTGTTCGGCCATGCAGCTTTTGGCTTACTGTTTTGGATTTGGACCTAATGTAGACCGACCAGAGAGCGCACATTTTCAAGAGACTAGTTCAGGCAAGCTGCTGTTATGTCGCGCCAGCCAGCATGAAGCAACAGGAGTGTGATGTTCACTAACGGATCTGGAGAATCTGACAGAAGTACGACAGCAGTTCTCACAGCCTCGCGAACGCACATCGTCTGCTTTTGTTGTCTCGAACCAGAGCCGATTTCTGAGTTCTGATCTGAGCAGGTGGGAAAAGTGACTTAGCTGTAAATGACACCGGTATTCTCCTTTTAATCTCTGCCATGCAAACCGCAAAACGAGAGGGTGCTGCTGCTGTTCTTATTCCTTCATTTTGACGTAGAAAAGTTGAGGAAATTTAGATGATACTAAACTCCCAGCAGAACTATAGATCAACCTAACTACACAATAACTTATAAAACCTGTAGAATATCTACGCAGATAATATGGATATTTCTAAAATATTGTACTACTATGTTTTGATGTGGTTGTATTATCCATTATACCAGTGTTATTTTTACTTTACCATTTTAGCACATGTACTGAGAATTGTCATGGCATGATTATATTATGGTCTCAGTATATGTGGGACAGGCTATGTCTCTTAGTTTGTTAGTATGGTTTATTGTGTCAGAAACGTACTCTCATAGGTTCAGCACACTAGCTGGGTCTAGGTGTTTGGACTCGTGATAACTGCACACGTATGTTATTTGGTTGTGGCAAAAATGGAGGACACCACAGTGTCACCTGTTCATTTGTTTTGCTTTGCCATGCTCAGTTGTTTTCAAATGTGTGAACTTGTTTATTACATGTCTGAATAAGAAAATAACAATATTCAAACAAAAAATCTCTTTTCTTATGCATAAAATGTATGTCATTAATGCCGTTCCTACACACAGGTGCATGCGCACATTATTATATATTCAGTTGTTTTTCCCATTGAGTTTTTTAGAGAAAGAACATTATGTTGCATCTTTTTAGGTTCATCTGGTGAATGACTCAGTAACTGGTGCTTATCCTTAATGCATGCAGGTTCAGGCTCATAATGGAAAACTCTGCATGCCTTTGTTACCCTTTCATTTGAGAACATTTTATGTAATAGGTCAGAACCCTTCAAGACCTAATTGCATAGGCATTATGCTCATAGGGTATTAGTTTACACACACACAGATATTTGCACTAGTCACTAACTTCATTTTCCCACACTTCATGAAAGTGCAATTGGAATTTTGGGTCTGTTTGTCTAATGCAGCCACCTCAATAAAGATGACTAGTCACTTGAAGCAATGAATGGGTCTTTTCAGAGGTGAAATCATTTGAGTAGTAGTAGTAGAAGTTGCAGCAGACACAGAGAAGGGGGGAGGGAAAGGAGGAATCAAGTTTGCTAATCGCTCCCACCCTTCCCCCCCATCTAAGCGTTTCGAACCCCTGCTTCTTTTTTCATAGTCTGGATGAAACCAGGAAGTTCACCACCGCCTTCAGAATAAAAGTAAAGACTAGAGTGGAATGGGGAAAGTGTACAATGGTAAAAGTATGTTGGTGTACAATAGAAAATATAATGACAATGTTTTCAAACGTAACATCACATCACACTGTTGGTGAAGAATCAACCTTTAAATCAACATAGCTGAGATGCAGAGGAGGTACGTAAGCACTGTGCTGAAGTACTATTTTAAATTGTTGAGTGTTTCCATTTTTAAATACTTGTACTCCACTACAACTCAGTACAATTCAATTGTACTTTTACTTGTACTACAGTCATTGAAACATCGTTGGCTACTTGTTACTTTTTACATCTTTTGATTCTCATAGATGATTGTAATTACGCTTTATGTGCCAGTCTGTAGGTAACTGCACTTTTTGGCTCAAAAATGATATGCAGCGGGAACTGGACTTGTTTTAGGTCTTTGAAGACGTATCAGCCTCCATCCCAGAGAGCATGCTTGACCGACAGGCTGTAGTAGCAGGTTTATTAACCCTGACAACCATGACACGGATGACTGAGAATCTTTAAAGACAACACATTTTAGTCATAGTTCTGCATTGTTAAAAACGCAGTTCACAGCTTCTTGCTTTTTACTTTTGCACCAATGTTGTATTTAGAGCTTGTACTTAAAGTAAAGATTAATCTTATTTGTCGCGGAGTGTTGCTATTCCACGTGGGAAGAGTATAAGACCACAAGAGGGCGCCACGGACCCGTCTGAGTATTCAGAAGTTTTATTTTGTAAACTGTAAACGGAAGTGCGTCACCGTCGCGTGTGAATTTGCATTTGTTGTTACACGCTAGTTTCTGTGTCATGACTTTAGCCCCGAGTTGTGTTTACAAACTGGATAATGCGGCGTTACATTCGTGCACTGATCCTGTGCACGGTGTTTGCCGTGTTTTCTGGGTTGTACGTTTATAGTAAGCTGTTTTACTCGGACGTGTCGGTTGAAGGAAACTGGCCAAAGAGGGTTTTCATCCCACCGAGAGTACCCGGAGCCAGGCGAGGAGCAGCGGACAAAGCTGGGCCCCGAAATCCTCACTGGTACAACAGGTAGGTTGGATTTCTTTTTTAATTTCTCTCCTTAAAAGTGTTATACGTAGAAAACAATTCGATGTAAGTCGTCGAGCTTGTAGTAATGTGAATGTGACAGAATGATCCCAACCTGAATACATTTTAGTGAGTTGTATTATTTAGATTAGATTAGATTCAACTTTATTGTCATTACACATGTACAAGTACAGGGGAACGACATGCAGTTTAGGTCTAAGCAGAGGTGCAATAAGCAGCAAGTGCAGGATACAGGTAAACCCTATAATAAGTGATATTAAGTTACAGTGATATGAAGTTAGTAATATCTAGGTTGTATTAACTATAATCAGGGATTAGAAGTAGATACATATTTACAGATTGTTACAGTGATTATAAATATGCAATGGTAAGAACATATATATAAAAATGTGTAGTCAAAACTTTAAAATGAATATGTGCAATGGATATACATATATACATTTACAATGTATATGTGCAATGTGGTTACAGACAGTAGTGAGGGAGAGTTATTACAGATGTGAAGTTCACATGCTCCCACCTACTGGTTAATTTAAACAACATACAGTAAAAGGACAAATTAGTTAATTTAGACAATTTATTTTATTTTTAGTTTAATACGGGTCAGTCCCACCAGGTTACATGTCAAGGTGTCCTTAGACAAGCTACGATATCCCGTAGTAGCTCAGACGAGGGTCTAGCAGCTGTCCACACAATAATTTCCTTGATGTTGCAACATTGTTCGTGGTCATGAATTGTGTTTGCTCCTTGTGACCATGTGCCCATCTCCATCTAACTTTATGTCCACTTGATCTCTGTCTGAGACTGGATTTGGACTTATCTGTGTCCTTGTGTTCATTGTTTTAACTACATCTGGAGCTTTCAAACAGTAAACAGTAAGACAACGTTTTTTACAGATCAGGAGCCCTGTGACCTTTCAGGACCTTTTAATAATTCTTTGTTGCCTATTCTTACCCAGTTACAGTACATATTTTTATTACTATCCTTCCAATACTACTCAACAGACTGTGAAGGGGATTGAAAAAGCAGTAGTAAGTGCAAAAGTATCTCAAATGAGCAAGTCTAAATATTTACTCCACTTGAATATTGTAAATCTATGTTTTGATGTATGATCCAGTTGCAGATCTATTTTCACAGTTGTTTCATACGCTTGATTTTACTGTGATTCGAGGCAATGGAGGAGTTTTGCAGTTAAATGTCACATTAGAGAAGCTGGATCTAAAAAGTGATGTTATTTTTGCATAAAAATTGAGCTTTAGTTTATACCAAGAGGAAGACACAAATTTCAGTTACTATTCGCAGTAGTTATTTTTGGAAGGATTCCGCATATCCTCATTTTTCTCAGCAGGTGTAATAGAATGTGGGTTGGCATACTCAGGAGGATTTGTTAAGGATAAGTGGCAAACTGCTGATCTGTCATGCTTTTCAAGTTTCTTTGACTCAGCACAGTGTATTGGGGCTTTCTAAATTTAAAACGCATCACAGCATCTGTACGACAAAGAAAGTGTGTCCCAGAAAGTTTGATAATTCTGCCTGTATCTGTGCGACTCTCCCTGCATTCAGGTACATCATGCGTCAGCGGGGTCACGTGGATGCTGTTCAGAGCCGACCCGAGCATCCTATGCACCTGGCTGTCGTAACCTGTGGGGACAGGCTAGAGGAGACTCTCACCATGATCAAGTCCGCGGTGCTGTTCAGCATCAAAAGTCTCTATCTGCACATTTTTGCTGAAGATCAGCTGCGCGCCAGTTTCATGGAAGCTGTGAGTACAGCTGTGAATACAGTTGTATGTAAAATAACCTGCAAATTGCTTTCAGTTGTCGGTGAATGACTACTTGGTTTGTTTTGTTGTGTTCTTTTTGTTCCAGATGGAGTTGTGGCCAGGCTTTATCCGAACACGGTTTAACTACAGAATCTACTCCATCAGCTTCCCTAGTGAGAACGCAGCTGAGTGGAAGAAGCTCTTCAAACCTTGTGCTTCTCAGAGGCTGTTTTTACCTGTATGTTTTTCACTGTGGAAACAGTATTATGACATTAAAAATCTGTAACTCTGAACTGAGATTTGAGATTAGGATTGGCAGCTGTAACATACAGTTTTGAAATCCACAGTGCAACGCAGTGCTTTGCAACCATTGAGGAACATACAAATATTACATCTGACTTTGTGTCATTGTGTCAATTTACGCAGCTGATCCTAAAGGACATTGATTCGATCATGTATGTCGACTCAGACATCCTCTTCCTGCAGCCCGTAGACCGTTTGTGGGCATTCCTGTCGCACTTTAATTCCTCCCAGCTGGCTGCCATGGCCCCTGAACACGAGGAGCCCCGCATAGCCTGGTACAACCGCTTCGCCCGCCACCCGTTCTACGGCAGAACTGGCATTAACTCAGGGGTTATGCTTATGAACATGACGAAAATGAGGAGCACATTCTTCAAGGTAGTGTTGAAACGCAAAGACACATTTACTGTAATGGTGTAGTACTTTAATTGGTCACTAGATGTCCTCCCAATTGCAGTTTGAGTGTGCTATGTTAGGTCCTATTGCACTGAGAAGCTCTAACATTTAACCACTGTTGAGCAACTCTAGTCTGTCTATGTTAACAGAATGACATGACATCAGTGGGGTTGCGTTGGGAGGAGCTGCTGATGCCTCTTCTCCAGAAATACAAACTCAATATAACCTGGGGGGACCAGGACCTTCTCAACATTATTTTTCACTACAACCCTGGTAAGGAGCACAAGCACACAAAGTACACTTTGCCTACAGATGCCTGCTTTATTGCAGTAATAGTTAACCTGTTCGTCTGAATTTCCGTTCTCAGACTTCATGTTGGAGTTCCCTTGCCAGTGGAATTATCGTCCAGATCATTGTATCTATGGCAGTAATTGTGCGTCAGCCGAGGAGGACGGCATCTACATACTTCATGGAAACAGAGGAGTTTACCACAACGACAAACAACCTGCCTTCAGAGCTGTTTATGGGGCCATACAGAAGGTGGGCATATCTTCGGTGTGTCTGTCAGTACATTATTTTATTTTGAAGTTGAGTATGCGTTATGGTCCCCGTCATTTCTTCCACACATTGTTCAGCCAAGAAGCAGTAAAACACACAACTCCGAAATTGATTAAAAGGGCTACACTGCCACAAGATTGATCTGTTTTCATGCTATCTGATGCTGCCCTTATGCATAAAATGAAAGGTTTTTTTGTATAGCTCTTCATCACTGAGTTGATATTTGTGCATTTCTTAACGAGTTGATCAATTTTATTATTATTGAAAACTAAATGACGATAAGAATTGATCAAGATGTGCAAAAGGTGTCTAATAACCCAAACTTGGGTGGATAAAGAAGCTTTTATCATCTCCATTATGACTCTGGATCCTCTGTGCCTTTGACCGGAAAATCACTTTTATTTGAACGTCTCATAATTTAGCTTACCTTAGTTTCCTGTAAAATTTTCCTTTTAACTGCTCTCTTCCTAAAGCTAAAATGTCTCTCGGCTTTATAAAGTATAAATGAATCTGTTGAGCTTGTCTTAGGTGAAACTTAGTACACCACCTGATGGGAGGTGCAACATAACCCCAGTGACCCTTGTTGATGAGATCTGGATCGGAGCAGGTCCTAAAAGTCTTAGCGACGACAGCATGTCTGTGCGGACAAACACAAATCCCCATTATTGGCAGAATGTTTGGGCTAAAGCTAATTTTGTTGTGTTTAAGTGTTGTTTACCAGCAATGTAATGATATTGACGACGGGAAAAGCATTTACTTAATGAAGCCATAAACGCTCACAGTGTCATTGCTTTCCTATTAACAAAGTATTGAACATAGATCCGGGCGGTGACTGATCTATACCTTCTCTAAGGCCTGCAGTTAAGACTGTCTTTATAGGACAGGATCAATTACAACAGCAGACACGTATGTGCTAGATGTGCTGGAACAAGTGAGCCCCCACAGCATACATGAAAACTGTTTTCCCAGTAGTCTGTGGGTATTGATAGAAATATGTAATGGACTCTGGTTTACCAGGAGTACACAGACATATAGATTGATCTTTTGTGTATTTAATCTCTCTGGACAGAGCGTTTCATTTGTTTCAGCTTGTTTGTTTGCAGCAGAACCTCGGGCTAGACATGAACTTTATCTGAGTGAACATGTAACAGGACAGTGCTCAAAAGGCAGAAACAAAAAGTTTTAGTTTTTTCCTCAACTCTTCTTCATCTAATGGTTTGCAGAAGAAGAACACAGACCTTTACAGTGAGACACACTAAAAAACACATATAAACTTCATCTTGAAATTCCTGACAAAAAATTCTGTCAGACAAAAACCAGAAGCTTAACATGGCTTTTCTTAGCTGCAGGCCCAGTTACCCTCCTTATTAATCTATATGAACATGTATCAATTCAGTTAGTTAGTTATTAGTTAGCCAATTATGTTTTGGTTCATTTTAAAATACTGCAAAACGAGTACAACTCTCACACGATGTTGTCAACTTACATATGAAAAACTGGCATTCATCAAGCAAAAATTTTAAAAATGTATTCAAAAATATTTAAGTTTGTTTTTTTCTTCATGTTAAACAAAATTGTAGATTTTAAATTTAAAGCAATTGATATTTCTAGAAACTAGCATTAGTGGTTATTAGTGGTTGTCTTCACACAAAGAAACTGGAACAGACACAGCAGTGCTCCTCCCTGTCTGTCTGCCGGTCTGTGTCTCGAACACGCCACAGCAGTCTGTCCGTCGTTAAGCATCTCATTCACAAAGCTGAGCCCAGGAAGCAGCAGTAAAATTTTACAGCTTAAGGTGCATTTAGAGTTGGAGTGTGCACACCAGTGGTGCCCCCATCAGCCACACAAAATCAATACACCAACTGTAAATGCTACTTTATGACTGATGGGTGTGTGCGTGCGTACGTTTAGGTTTGTCCTCATAAAAACGCCATTCTCTTCATGGCCCAATATCAACAGCCCAACTGCAAGCAAATGAGCTGGCATAAAGAATGGTGATTCCCCTTTGATTTCCTCTGAGCATTGTAAAGGCTCCTTCATTATTGGAAAGACATGACATTTCTTCTGTAATCCCCGGATTCCAATGGATAGTATGCCTATAGCGATAAAACTGACTCCAACAAACACGTTCAACATATTTTGCAAGGCCGACCGACCAGATTAGATTTGGAGTCCCATCTGACTTCAGAATGCCTCGTGGATTTAGGTTTTAATTTATCCAGTGAAAGATATCTTCTGAGCCCAAATGCTGCCCAAAGCAACACACAACTTACAGAGGGAACCCGATGATCAATTCCTCTGGAACAGTAGGGATTTAAGAGCTGTCCTTAGGGGAGTTTTCCGGTAGAACGAGATTTTAGTTTCACCCTCATTACTACATCACTACATTAAAAGTAGCCCTACTCAAATTTTCTAACTTTTTAAGAGATGAAGATGTTAGAGGGTACAGATGTATGTACATCTCATTATCTGAATGATTTCCACTGTACTGCAAGTCTTAGTACGTAACATAAGCTTCCGTACATTTAAGTGCTGTCTACAGCCTCGTAGAGGAACCACAGCTGTTAATCAGAGATAGCAACTAAACTCTGTACGAAGAGCTGCTACTGTTACGGGCAGTAGAAAAGACTCATCTGCAGCAACTAAGACTGCTGCAGGTAGAGGCATCGTCTGCTTGCTGTAGTGGAAAATGTACTCCGTTTATTTACTTAATTACAAATAGCAATACATCCATGTAAACATACTCCATTATGAGTAAAAAGTCTGCATTTAAATACGACTTCAACAAAGGGAGGACACAGCTCTCAAACCACAAGGCATTGCACAATGAGCCATCAACCTGATTGTGTAATTAGCCTGCACGAATGCTGTCAGATAATGCGTGTAAGACAATAAGCTCATGAATAGCTGATGAACATGAACTGGCTACGAAAAACGTTACTGTATTATGTCATCTGAGGGGAAGAGCGTATGTTTAGAGCATTTCTACCATTAACAACGATCCAATTACACAGATGTGTTTGGGGGGGGGTTTAAAGCATAATGATGGCTTTATACTACACAATCAGCTCCTGCAGGAAACTATCAACAATCATGAAGTACGTTGGGGAAAAAATGGCCTGCCTGTTCTTAGTGAACAGATTTCTAACCACCGGTGACACGAGGTGAAGAGAAAGCACTCGGCTTGCTGGAACTCTTTTTGAGTTTCAGTAATGGGCACAAGGTGTCTGGGAAGTAACGACTTGAGTTTAAATACATGCAAAACATTGTGTCATTTATAGAGCTTTGTAGTAAAGGAAGTACAGTTTACAGCTGTGTGTGTGCTTTTTGCCGTTTTAATGCTTGAGATGAGCCACAACCATCTGCACATTACCAGTAAGTTACAATCAAGTAAAGAACTGTGTTGTTTTGTCGTTGCAGTACTCCGTCGGCACAGACCCGCTGACTTCTTTGCTGGCTCCTCTACAAGAGGAACTGTTGAATACAACACATACTTACTGTGGTAAATCTCATATACTCTTCACAAAGAGACTGGAGCACAGCCTGGTAAATATCAACAGAGGGGCTCCACGTGAACGGTGATCAATAAACGACAAAGTGAGAGGACCATATGTTACTCCAACTTTACATAGACTTGACCACCAAGGTGATGAATAGTTTCATTATTACTTTGGTGAGCAGTTGCCTAAATGTTGAAATATTTTAAGCAGATTTTGAGGAAAATTTGCAAAGAAAAGAGAGAAAGTAACAAAAGCGTGTTTCCATTTATTACTATTCTATGAATATTGGATGGTTAATTAAAAGTCATTACGTCACCAGTCAGAGGCCCTTTGTCACATTTTGGTTTTAGCAACATAGCAACTTAAAAAAAGTAAAAAAGAAATTGTGATAAAATATTTTTATCATGAAAATTCACAGAATTTTCCACTTAGGTTTTTTTAATGCACAAATTGAAAACGCTGATAAAGCACATGCAGAGAAGTTTGCCTGATAAGAGTGTTGCCATTGTCTAAGATAGCAACTAGTAATTATTCCCTGTATGTAATGTACCAGATGTACAGAATGTAGCAGTTGCATGTCTACATGGACATTTTTTAGTTGTGATGTTTTTTGTTGTGTTTTGTTTTTTACCCTAGTCTTTTTTTAAATTTAAAAACTTTTATTGCCTTTGGTTACTGACTGATTCTGTGATACACCTGTAAATGTTTCGAGGAGAAGCTCTTGATTTTCCACATTGGAGATTTGTCGAACTATTTGAAACACTCTTATTAAGAGATAAAAAAAAACACAGCAGAACAACATTTTTCTGCTTTGTCCATTTTTTTGATGCATGCACTGGACCACCTCCGGAAACCACTCCAAACATGTCAAAATAATGTCTGGATTTACAGACAACAGCGCAAAGTTATGTAAATGAATCCTGTGATTTTGATGCGTTACATGATGTGTAACAATGTCACTTTTACAGGTTCATGTTTTATAAACATCACAACATGATAAAAACATGTACATATATCTATACATGGAGAGATGCTGCAATTTCATTGGTCAGTTTGCGATACTCAGAGACAGATAATAGCAGAATATATTAGCAAAGTTATGAAAAAAACTCAGATCAACGTGTGAATAAGCTACAAATTATCTCCTGATGCCAAAGTATTTGATTTATATATAAATATAGGTTTTGCACCGCTGAATGTATTTGTGTGGGAATTAAAATAACTAACTCAGTGTTTACAGTTTGTTGGTGTGGTTGCAATGTGAGAACATAGTTTGTTCAATTACTATGTTTACTTGTTTTTATGTCATGAAGATGAAAAATAAAACTGCTGTCTCTTTGTTTCTTTTATATTAAATGTTATATTGTTTTGTGTGTTAAATATTAACCAGCAGAGGGTAGCATTGAAAAAAAGAATAGGCAAATAATAATCTATGAAACAGGAAAACTTGTGAAGTTTAATTCACACAATTACAGATATTTATTTGTTCATAGTACTATAAGTTTTTGTTGGGTTATTTTAAAAAGGGATCTAACATGAAGAAGATGGATACCTCATTGCTATCACCGCCCTGGGAAGATCAATGGACTTGCCAATAATCTTTGAATTGGCCACCTGAGGTGCAGCACCATCTTTGCCATCGTTGTAAGGTGCTCATAAAGTGTAAGTGATGGACCAATAATGCTGCCCTATAGGTGCTTGTCTGTTACACAGCGTAGCCCTGACCATAGGGGGGGGTTTATGCTTATTCCCATTAGGTGTTAATACAACCATCCATTTATGGCTCTGGAGCTAGTTTGATTCATTGCACCAGAAATATCTGTCATTCATCATTATATATCCGTATGAGAGCTTGTCAATTACCTTTATTGACCTGTGTGCTTAAATGCAACATGTAACACACCATATCCCCAGGGAGAGAGAGAGAGAGAGACAATGACCTGAACTTAACATCATGTGGAAAAATTCAATATTGTCCAGCTTCCAAGGTTTCCTTTTCCTGCAACTACATGTTTTATGTTGTTATAAATAACTCTGGTTTTATTCCTTTTTCGACAGTGCTGCTAGAAAAGAAACTATTAGAATAAAGTGACCTCCAGCATTTAGAGTTGGTGAGAGTGGAAGATGAATGAAGATGAAAAAAAGGGGACATCGCAAAACAATTAAATGTACTCTGGCCATTTTTCTGTACTGTCACAGGGCAAAATGTTGAAGAGGAGAGGGCTTCGGCGCTCAGTCACCTTTTTGCATGTTGCTCTACTGAAAACAAAATAAAAAAATAGCCTTTAAATGAGAGTAGAGAATTTTAGATGAACACATTCAGACGTACCATTTATTAATGCAGTGAAAGAAGCTTAAAAACTGAAAAGAGATGGATACATGCAGCAATACATCACCACTGATCAACGACGAGGCAAGTTTGTAAAAAATCTAAAAAACCCAAAACTATCAAACACAGAATGATGACATTATGTGATGCAGCAGAACCCGATGAGCCTTTGAGCCTAGGCAGATAGTGTATAGAGGTAAATTGGATTCTATTATTCGTATAAAAATATTGATTGATGCAGCCTTAAGAATAGGGTTTAGGACCACATGTTCTACTTATCTGCTGGTTGTCAAACGTACAGGATGAATGAAGTTATTAATGGCTTGTCGCTGGTGTTTGGGGCTCTGTGAGCTTTGACTGGGCTTCTATGTACTTATTACAGTGAGAACACTTCACTTAAATCCATTTATTCGTAAGGCCTTTCACACATTACGACAATACAGCATCTGTCTAACTTTGACAGCTTGAATCTAATGCATACACGCACAAATAATGTACAGATGTTCAAACACTAATAGCCAACAGAGGTGCTACGTGGGGAAGAATCACACACGCGCACACACACTCTCCATACTTTAGCATGTATGTCACATCATACTCCAAGGTTCCACAGCAGGGGGTCATTTACATGTTGTAGCTGAGTCTACATATCACTACTGTAGGAGATGAGAGAGAGAGAGAGAGAGAGAGGCATGCAGGCCTGTATGTTTGCCACAGCATGTCCTATTCTGGGTTCCTTATTTACATGTGTGCGACTCCAGGGCGCATTTGATGCCCAGTGAGATGGAATATGACACGTTTGCTCACGCTGACACGGAATTTACTTCGGTGACTTGCGTCATATAACGAGGGAGAGTGATAGGTTTTTTAGCAGATTGGTTTATTTACTTAACAGCTTACTTCTGTGCGTGTTTGTCAGATTCGTTATGGAAAAAGCCACAAAGCCACGCCAGTGCCATGAAACCAAGCCAAAGTGAAGCTGTCCAGTTCCCTTCAAAGTCTCACTGCCTTCAAGAGAGCCAGCGCGCAAGGATCTACCACCATTTTCATGCTGTCTGCCAAATACGAGCCTTGTCCTTCTTTTTGTCCATCCTTTAATTTCACCCTTCCATCCATTGTCTTGGCTGTCATTGTATATTCCAAATGGATTTCTTTTTGTCTGATCTACTTTTGAGCTCGAGTATCTAACCCAGTTTCTTCTGCCTGATTTGCAAACCATGCTGCGAATACAAAAATACCCAATGTGCTCATCAAACATGCTCATATTTTTTGTTGTTGTTCAACAGAATGTTTTCAAAGAACGATTGTGTTGCCGAAGCTCTCACCTCCAAACTATCAAGTACGCCACTGCGAATCTGTGCGTACTTAAAAATGCTATCCTTGGGTATATGATCTACTGTGCTTTGTACTAGACCGCAGGCACACATTAGAGCCCAACCAAGGCTGCTATAGTAAGAAAGATGCATCCAAGGACAATGAGACAGTATTGTCTTTTCATGTATGTGAGGCTGTTAAGCTGCGGCTTGCTACAAAATAGGGTGTTCTGTGCGGGTTTGAAGTGATTTGAGTGCCTGGATTAGCTAAATATAAAAGCAAGCAACAGTGTCAAAAGTGCACAGATCCACGTTCTCTGAAGGAAATTGTTGATGTTTTGGAAATGCACATTTTTTTATTCCTTTAAGATCTATGGTTGTTGCACATTTCTAGTATTTACGCTAAACGGTTGCAAGATTCTGATTGTATCACATTAGTCTTATTAAATAAACATGCATATTTCTCACAACGTGCAGCATCCCTTTAAGCTTATTTGTGTTTCTAATAAATTAGCAAACATTACTAGTACTGTTTCTATACAGAACACTCTCTGAATAGTAGCCCAAACCGGCATATATATGTACATGTACACAATAGGAAATATATAAACAGCACACTCAGGCACACATCCCATCTGTGATTCAAACTCACATAAAACCTAAAGCCAAAGAAGAGTGGGCACTCAGACTGAGGCACTGACATTCGAAATGAGCATGACCCCACTGCTTTTATAGCCCAACACACTCTGACCCTCCTCTTTTCCCTGCTGCGTACTCATGGCACAACAATAGATTTCCCATTACTGCTCCCTCCTTCACCCCATCCCTCAATTACAGCTGAACAATATTTATCCCCGAAGTGATCTGATTCTGGAAATACCTTAGTGAGTGTGTGTGTGTGTGAGATCATAGACGTCATATAAATATGTGGGCATGGGTGCAAAATTTGAAGCGTGTGTGAACATGAATAAGTGACTGTGTGTACAGTTGTGTGGTTAGAAGTGTATTCCTTTATTGTATTATAAGAGCCCAGAGCCTGTCTTTTCCTTCCCTCCTCTTGTTACCACAAATTGGGCTCTTCACTGCCTTAAACTTAATATACTGTATATTAAGTGTCTAACTCAGTCCCGAACTGCCCCATTTTGTTACTGTGTGTTACTTTCGTTATAATTATACTTATAATTGAATATTTGCTGTTCCTATTATACTTGCAGTTGCTTATGCATTTGGTTTTTGCAGTTGCACGTGATTTTACATTAAAGGGCCACTGTATTTTAAATTACTCTGCACACTTCCTCACACACACTCTTTCCGTGCTCTGTGAGCTTTTCCATACATCCATTATCCTAACCACTTGTCCTCCTAAGAGTCGCGGGAGTGCAGGAGCCTATCGGAGCAGTCACTGAGCAAGAGGCGGGCTACATTTCGGACAGGTTACTGGGTTGACAACCATTCACATCTGCAGGCAATTTAGAGTAATCAGTTGACCTAACGTGCATGTCTTTGGACTTCGGGAGGAAGCTGGACTACCTGGAGAGAACTTCACACAGAAAGCCGCACGACTAACCCGTGGATTTGAACCAAGGCCCTACTTGCTGTGAGGCAACGGTGCTAACAACTGCATCCCCTGTGAGCTTTTTAATTAGGTAATTACAGTGGCAGTTAATAGAGCCTGTCTGGACACCAGTGCTCTATTGTAGAAGCACCTGTCCTCCCATCGACAGCAATTACCTGCCAGGCTGGGGGCGAGTTGGAGGCTGTTGTCTGTGTGCATATATTTGTGTGTGTGAATCAGTGATTGTGTCTGTATCTGTGCGCTCGGCCTATGTGTGTACCGTGAGCACATCTGTGTGCAAGAAGATGATGAATGGAGTTTAACAAGGTAATGTTTTATATTACACGTTTCACTGTATGGATTGTATATATTTAATCTGAGCGAAGTGCTGGTGGTGTGTGAGCCATGTGCAGTGGTAACAAAGCATCAATGCCTTAAGGGCAAAGCAGCTGAGGTACTACTGCCTCCTCTGAGCAGCATCTCCATCGCCTTGTCAACGCAGGTTCTGCCGTGGTACAAACCAGAGTGGTGCTTCTCACAATATGAACAGAACAAGTGAAAGTGATATAACGGTAACATACTGAATCATGCAGCTCAAATCTTCTGTCTGGTGTGTAGTTTCACACCAGCTACTATATTTGTCCAAATCACACCTTGTTGGAATTTCTGCTGTTGTTTTGCTCTGGCAGCTCCCTGGTGTTTTAATTTACACCTGAGTCCAATTCATAGTGCGTACCCATTGATCTGCCTGGACACACATGTAAGACTTTAAAGTCCCGTAAAGACAAGTCAGAATGTCTGCTAAAAAATTAATGGAAGCATTGTGTGTGTGTGTGTGTGTGTGTGTGTGTGTACTCCCCTGTGTCTGTACAATTCTGAAACCTCTTACGGTGGCAAAACACATCAGTAACACCTTGTGACTTCTGTTCCCATGACAATAAATATCGACTCCGTTAATTAAAGCCCTTCTAATTTCTCTATATGTCCTCTGCATGTTATATATGATGGACTGATATGCTGTTCAGGCTTGAAACATGCACACAAATGCACATAAAGACAAATACCATGATTTACTAATGTTTATTACTAACTGAAAGGTTCTTAATGCTTCATTGTGTCTGTTTACAGCTTATTTCCCCGGTAAAGTCGCTGATGCATGAAGATGATTTTCTGTTATGTACTGTGTTGACTACTAGCTCCTAAATGATGAGTATGAATAAAATGCAGTTTGGCATCTTGGCAAAGTTCCAAGTCTTTGTAATCCACAAGCATACAAAGTTTATCACAATGTTTATCGGGCGTTGCGCTCTTGATGTTCCAGGCAGAGGATGTAGACAGGATATGAGGCTGATGGTTGTCGTCAATCACTGATAGCATCACATGATGCCTAACGAGGAAACACAGAAAAAACACATAAGATAAAACGTAAAACACACAATTGTCTACTTCAAAGACAGATTTATAGAGGACAAGGTGAAAAAGGTAAAAGGTCAGTACCAAGCATTTAGAAAGACAAGACTAGAACTAATAGTTGTAGTTAATCCAAACCAACCAAACTAAATTAAAAAATATAATTACAGTACATGCACATTACAATTACACAGACATACACAACAGACGGATAAATGTATTAGAAGATTATATGATGCAGAATATACTATTTAATAGGCCAACTGTTGAACAGGTCTTATTTGAATTACCCACACTCCTGTTGCTTTATTAGTTTCACTGTGCTGGACAACCATTTACAAGCAAATTATTACTTTATTAATATGCAACATCATAAAGTTTTTACTATTAAGACTGAATGCTTAGATTATTATACCTTCTAAACATCGTCATGATAACATTAACATTCTGATATTAGCATTTAGCTCCTACAACATTTAAAAAAATTTTTAAAACTCACTAAAGCTGCACATCCTATCAACATTAGTACCACACGAAAAAAAATCCTTGTACAGTTGTTTACTTTGGCGGGTTGTGTGGCCTAACCTATGGTTAGGTTAAAATTCCAGAGTTGACATTAATGTCAGAATTCTGAGAATAAAGTCAAAATTCTGAGATTAAGGTCAGAACTCAAATAATATTTTCAAGAATCCTCTTCTGTATGATACAGCTATTTCTGGTTACTTATGTAATATATTTATGCATCTGCCCTTCAAGGAATTTCTTCAAAACTGACCTGGAATCAAGGATAAAGCTAAAGGTCAAAATGTCATGTCAATGTCACGTCTATCCTCATCAATGCAGCATTTCAGGAACGCCTGGAGGGAATTTCATTACATCTGGCACAAATGTCCATTTAGACCCATGTGTAAACTGATTAGAATTTGAGTCTGGACTAAAAATGTAAAGTGCAGTTTGACTCTTTCGGGGCAGCAACTGTGAAGCAGTAATTATATATATATATATATATATATATATATATATTCACATTTTAATCAAGCAAAAATTAACCATTCAGAGATACAAAACAAAACTTTTCTTTCAGTGTCTTTGAACAGCCCTGGACAGCTTGACTGTAGACTATCACTCTTCATTCACAAGCTCCATTTAGATATGATTGCTTATGAAATCAAAAATGTATGTGAGCCTGTGGTTTACCTGTTTAATAAACAGAGCAGTTGAAGAAACCTGCAATTTTTGGTACTCTGTAATCTGCACCTCTAAAGACATTTTTCACTGACAAACAGGCAGCATTAAGGAAGACAGACCCTGCCTGTGGAGTCTCCTGCTGAGGTGAACATATTAAGGGCACTTCAGCAGCTCAGACAGGCCTCACTTTGATCTGGAAGTCCCATCACTCAGATCACCACCACTGTAGGGAAGGAATGAGGGTACAAAGAGGAAGACGGGGGTAGCAAAGAAAAATAAAAAGACAATGACACGTGCAGGTTTGGAAACTGAAAGTTGCAAAGACAGCCTGGGCATAAGAAAACAGTCCCATTCGAGTCAAGGTCACGACTTGTGTGATGATTTCCAAATCTTACGTATTGCTGTGATGATGAAATATACGTGAAGATCTGATCCCTGTGTGCACGGGAATGATTCCAGTTTCCAAACTCATGTTCATTAAGAGGTTAATGACTCGAATTGTGAAATTAATTTAACATCCAAAAGAACATTTCCTGTAAAGAAAGTGTGTGTGTGTGTGTGTGTGTTACTGAAATGGACTGTGCTCAGCCATCAGCCCATCAAAGTCAAGATGAATGGACTCCTACTTTGTTCACTGAACTTCCTTTCCTATACAGATCATACATACTGTATGGACTGTTGGCTTTTTCTCAGCAGGATTCAATTTATGGTTTAATTACCATTTTGGTGACAAAAAGGCACTGTCATGACTTCAGTAGCTGGCTTGAGTAGTATTTATGGCTACTGTAAATTGAAAACGAAAAGGCCCAGGCACATACATGAACTCACACACAACAGCTGGTGGAAGACTTACTCAGTGTCATTGTGCTAAAAAATACCCCCATTTCTCTGTTCAGAGGGGAGTAATAAAAAAAGATGGCAACTAAAATGATCCATGTATGCAGTACAATGACAATGTCTAATCATAATTTACCCTGAGCTCATCACAGTAATGTTGTGTTTGCAAGTTTGATTCATTGGCATCATAAAAAGACACACTCTTTCTGGAAGTGAACAGTATTTCAGCTGTCAGGCCAACAACAGGCGTAGTATCAGCATTTTATTGGCCGGTGGTGATTAAGGCCTTCAATTTCGATCACTCGTGATTCAGCTTCTCAATATTGGTCAACAGTGATTAAGCTGTCCCTGCAGGGCAAGGTCATTTCTGCTTCTTGCTAATAATGCATATTGGTTTTCATTTGCTGATGTGTTTTTAACATCGAATAGCAATTGTACGCGAAAATTAAAAAAGAACTTTCGCCAATTTGTTAGTTAAAATCTATCAAGTACACCTGATATACAGAATATATTCGATATATTTTGTTTCCCATATTTCTGTTGTTACTGCGAGACAGTTGGTGAGATGTGTTGCCTCAGGGGCTGGAGTTTGTAACACGTGTAGTGCTGAATCCAAATGTGAAACAGGACCTTTGCTGAATGTCATCCCTGTGCAGTTTGTCCTGTCTTTGTTTACTTCGATGATCCAAAAAGGTGAAATGCCAAGAATGTACTATGACAGAAATCAATAACACACTGACTTTTATCTGGATTTCCCTCAATATTTCACATGAAGAAGTTCATGACTCGAGGGATAACAAAGTGTAGGAACCATACACACGTGTTGATTTGTTTCACTTTGCTGAGGACATTGCCATTCATTCATATATAAAGAATTCCCCACTCACACTCCTGTGGGCGATTTTTGTTTGTCAAGCTCAGGTCCTCTACCAGAGGCCTGGGAGCTTGGAATCTGTTGGAGCCACTCTCCCAGTTTGGGCATCACTGCCTCGAATGTTCTAATTACCAAATGGACCATTGTAACCTTCACCTTCTACATCTTCTCTAGCTTTTCTCTCAGGCCATGGTATTTCTTGACCTTCTCATGTTCCTTTTGCTGATCTTGTACTTAGAGCTCGTTCCTGTGCTGCCCGGCAGGATTTTTTAAACTGTTGGTGGTACATGCCTTGCAGGGGTTTGTCTTTCCATGATGGTTCCTGTTCTTGTTCCTCCTCCTTCTTGGGTTGCCTGAGGTATTTACTAAGCACTGGGCCATCTTCCTGATGTATTCATGGTAGTTGTTGTTCTCTTGTGGTCTCTCTATGCTTCTCATCTGCCTGCGGGATTTCAAGGTAACCAACTTAGAGAAATGATGACAAGCTGAGTGAAGAATGGCAGGATAACAGGTGACATAACAGGATGAACTGACAAAGGGCAGTGAGGAGTGCAGGACATAAATAGTGAGGGGAACTAATTAGAAGTGAGGTGCAGCTGAGGGCAATCAGGGAGTGAGAGTGATTCAAGACAAGGAAAGAGTGACATGAGGAAGACACAGTGACAGGGCATCTTCTTGGTACACACACACACACACACACACACACACACACACACACACACACACACACACACACACACACACAGTGTGTTCACAGGACGGAAAAGACATAAATATTTATAACTACAAACATATTGTCTATTACAATAGTGTGTCTATGCCACACATAGTATATGTCTTATATTAAAATGCACATTTTATTGATATTTGAGACCAACATTGATAAAAACAAAACACCATTTAGTTCTATTCTGTGATTATTATCACACTATGTTCTTTGGCAAATGTTAACATTTCCACATAGGGCAACATAACACAACATAACATAACACTATAAACACTACATACCGAAGAGGACTACTTGTAGGTTACTAAGATAGGTTGGATTAAGAGGACATACAGTATTTCAAAGCTATGAAATCATCTTTATTCAAGCATTTCCTACATTGGTTTTCGATTTTCTGGTGCGTCTGGGCTTTGGCGTGTGTATTCTGCGACAAAAGTGAAACACCACACTCAGAACAAAGCGATTTACTTTTAATTGTACTCGCTGGCATGACTTTCACTGTGTTCTACATGCTCAAAACACTGTACAGTATGTATCTAACACGAATGCTTCAAGCTCACTGGAGACAGATATTGATTGTTTAGATTTACAGCTCTGCAGAGGAATAATTACATCTTCTAACTGTGCCAAGTCTAATCTCTCGTGGGAGCAACACTGCTCCCAAACAAAGACAGATTAATAATGAAATTATGAGATATGGACCATCAGAGGATGATGCACTGGAAAGGGAAGCTATGATTTAAAGATCTGGACAAGCTAAGACTTAATCACTTTATCTGATTGCTATTTGAAGCCATGAATCTCAATTAGCAAGCATTGTGATCTTTTTGGCAGCTATGCAGAGTCCATTTTCTGTGATTGGACACTGCTTTGATGTCAGCCAGATTTTATTTACTGAACAGATGAAAATATTTTGACAATCACAGGAGAAAAACACAAGCTATGAACCATAGGTTTTTACATATTAAATTACTATTTTAAGAAAAATGCTTGGTAGTGTTTGTTTTCTCTTCTTTAGAAATCTGTAAATCTGCTGGCTGGGGGCAGAATTTACACCTAATAGGCACATTTTCACCATCACTGTTTCAATCAGGTGTTTTTTCTAAGCTACTGCTGTTCCTGCCTCCTTTATTTTAGAATGAATGATTTCCTATCTTTGCTCCATTGTTATATCTTTTTGTTTGTCCGTGCTAGCCATTGTGCACTGTATCCTCATCTTTGTCTGCTTTAATTATGCCTGAAAATGAGACAAAGGGCCTTTCAATTGATAGGCTTTCTCAAAGCTTCCAGGTTCTCTATCATTCCTCTCCATGCTTTCTGAAAATGGCTGCCTTTGTACCTGCTTCCTCCATACCTCAATTATAAACAAATCATAGGTTCATCCTGGCTACGTGCAGATAAGCAGCGAGACTAATTTAGTTAGCTTTCTTATCTCATCAGTAAAATAAAAGATTCTGGGAAATCACCTAATTGGCCACTTTGATGTATTGTTTCTCTATACAGGTACAATTGGAAAAAAGATTAGCTGGCTTACTTTGTTGCTAAAATCCAGCATTAACAATATGCTTTTTCTCTACATTTTTGTAATCTTTTTTAAAAAATCATTCACATTCTGAGCTTGCGTTTTTTACTTTCAATTTGCAGCGAAATTAGGCTGGAGATGCCTCTTTAGCATCACCTGGGGTGATTTTGAAGGAATGCTAATGTAGGATTCAGTGAGATAATATGTATATAAAATATTCACACCCTACTCCTCTCTCTCCCAGTTGATTTTCGTATCCTACAGTGAGCGCTGAGCTGCCTCTTTGTGGAAGCGTGTGTCTGATATTGGCAGAGGCTCTCAGGGAGATGGATGACATGGGGGAATCGCTCAGACGAGTATCCCACTTGACAGTTGCTCACTGCCATCCTATGCCTCTCACCTGAGGCACAGGCACTGACGTCCTTCAAAACCATCTGTCTGTCTTTCACTGCTAATTGATTTGTCCTTGGATGGAGGTGTCTGAGAATGCTTCAGGGGGAGAATATGTATTTTGACAGATCCTCTGCACAAGAGTGTGTGCCATACATTAAAAGGGGCGGGCCATGACTAGAGGATGTGTTCAGTGCCTTGAGGTGAATTAGTTATCTTTCTGATGCGTTGTTTAAGCAAAGCGGCAGGGAGCTTAATGGCGAGGCGTCTCCACAGTTTTACAGCAGCAATCTGGTTTGTTTTTCTTCTGCTTCAAAGTACGTTAAACTCCACAGTACTTCTCTCGTGCCCTCTGGTTACTCCTTAACTATTCTAGCACACAGTCTTTAGGGATTCATGCCAAAATGCAAGAAAGCACTATCGCATAAGGAAGTGGCCTCCCCGCCTTTCTGATAAGTCCCAATAAAGCTTTGAATATGGTATTTCCATCATCAGTATTCAGTATACATTTCTGAATATCTGAAATCAAAATGATTTTTCTTTCTTGTGACACAATAGAATCATGTTTTTTCCCACAAGACCATGAGGCTATAATGAAGACAGGAAATGAGTTATTCAGAAAGAAAAAGCCTACAAGCCACAATCTGAATATGGTAGCTTTTAGTTAGAGTTTAGTGCTTGAAGGGGATTTCACCAGAACTGACATTTCTGCGTAATTGCATACTAAAACCCTTGTACCTGTTTCAAAGAAACATTACTACCGTTATCCAAGATAATCTAAAATAGAGGTTGTCATCTGATGTACACTGTATAAGCAACGTTTCAGGCCAAACACTGAAGATGACCATTATATTCAAACAGCCTTTTTTGGAGTAATTTAAATGAGAGAAAATGCACATTATTATTCAGTTGTCAAAACCAATATATAATAATGAGATCTGTGTGGAGATGTATAGTGGCACATACTTTTAAAAAGCATAAAGTGAGAATTTTTCGGGGGTTATAAAGGATCTTTATCTCAAATATCAAATATGCTACAATGAAACCCGTAAAAGCTGCTTCTGCTGTAGCATTCTGCCCTTCTAATTACTGTACAGGCTTACCCCTCTCTCTTCTCCTAAATGTGAGACTTGAAGTCTTTTAGTGTTTAAGATTATTATTATTCAGCAGCAGTATTAATTGTTATACTTGTTTTAAGGCAACTAATAGGACCCCCAATGCTAGCAGCTTTGGGAACCCAAGATTTCTTAGCCCGGCCAGGTACATCTGATGGAACTTTTTGGAACATTACGTAGTAGGCTTTTTCAAAGCTAATGCTACTTGCACAAATAGCATTCCTTGGGAACCAGTGTCTAAACACAAATGGCCAATGGTAGCAAGGAGCAATAGGTTTTCAGAATGCAGGTTCAATTATGTGATCATACCTTTGATCAGTTCTTTACTTATCCAATAACAGCAAGGATGTCTGTTCCTGGGAGGCAAAGGCTACTGAAGAGCCTATTAACCATTTGCATTTAGAGTGTGTGTTGACACATAACTTAATTATATGGCTCTGTGATTCAGATGAGATAAGGAACTGTAGACTGTTTGTGGGGGGTTTGTGTGGATGTTTGGTCATCCAGTGGTAATACACATGTTTATCTCTCTCCCCACGGCTCACCTCAGGGTTTTCTCGTATCAGTTATACAATTTGTAAACTCATATAGCTCCACTGTACCGTGTTGCCTCTTGGTAGACTTTGACAGCCCAAGGAGAACATGGAGGTGAATATAGGAAGGTTTAAGGAGGTTCTGTTAAGTTAATAAATGAATCACCTGATTCTGAAGATCCCTTCGGGGAGGCTTTAATGATAACAGAGGCAACCAGCTGGGTAAAAGGAAAAACATGCAAATACAGTAGTCAGAGGAGAGGTAGAAGGACACCTTGAATGTGCACTAATGATATCTTATCCATGGGCATTTTTTGTCAGCATACCATGAGAGGAAGTGTAATTAGGTGCCTCCCATTCATTTTAATGGAGGCACCTATTGTTCTCCACCTCTAAACTGGTCTCTTTATAGATTTATT
>JAUMHF010000015.1:5783227-5803659 GCA_032359275.1 Microctenopoma steveboyesi | reverse complement strand
CCCCCCCCCCCCCCCGCTCTGGTATTTCACCCCCCACACACTGTCAGTTAGTCATCACAGTGTGAATACATGAATACTGTAAACTGTAGCGACAGGGTAAATTACTATGTGTGCTATCAAGACAGAAAGCAACAAACTTCTTTATGACTTCCTGTGATTGGATATATGGAGATCGTAATGCTTAGCTTAATACATTCTGAAATCAGATGTAGTAGTTTTCCCAGGTGCAGCAGCAATTGCAGTATTTATTTATCATGTTAAATTAGTAGCAGAGTAGCTGATTGCACAGTATTGACCAGTAGCAGCATTTGCAAAGATTCTTTCATTATTATGTATCTTAGATAAACAACTTAGCAACCCTACTCCTGCATATCTTGCTCTACACACAAATGAAATGTGCTGCATCCAGCACATTTTACTTAGTTTAGGCGGAATTGATTACCGGCATTTTGTATGACCACAGAGAGTAAAGCCAGGAAATCGCACTCATATTCAAACCTCATTGTAGCACTAGATAAAAAGTCGGGACCACTAAACTGATAACCATGTTAGGTAAATCATTAATCAAGGTTTTGCACCCATACATTTAGTCAATCAGTATAAAATATCTTAAGACTTACAAGTAAAGACAGTTCACAGAAACACCAGGGGGACACCCTCCGTTCCCATTACATATACAGTACCAAACGCAATAGGAATAAATAACGAAGCACTTTAGTTCCAAAGTTCACAGTTGACCAACCAAATTATGAGAAAACCCTAAAAAAATGTCAAATTAAGGAATACATATCTAACAGTGGGTTTATTTAGGTAAACTGTTGATAGCACATATACCCTAGTTGTGTGACATTCAACCCCTGCAGAAGAAGAGGTCACAATAAGCTTTTACCGGTCAAATGTACTTACTGTCATTTCTAGAGCCACAATGCTAATGAGGCTAACATTCTTTAATGGAATGTAACATGTGAAAGCAAACAAACTCCAATGACCCTCATTACACAAAAGACCCAATGCTCATAATTAATCACTGAAAGAAATCTGTCAAAATTCTTGTTTTATTACAAATATCACCATCAAATACTGAATTCAAGGCCTCTTCAATTAACGTTACAGTGAAAAGCAGCAGGTTTCAATTGAAAGGCTGCATATACAATACATTTTTTGACAGCGCCTTTTAAGACGAGCCACTGAATGTAAATTAATTATGAGTCGTACCATAAAAATTAATTTACAATAAATAGAAATAACAGTAAGCAATATAAATATGAATCTGTTTAACATTTCTAACACAATTAACATACTTAGAAAGAGTAAAGGCTGACTTACAGGTTCCTTAAGTCAGTGATTCAATTAATTAATCAGACATTTAATGATTAACTTGGACTGTTAACTGAGATGAAACTGCATATAAATGTTACCAGTGCTTTAATGGAGTACTAAGTAAATGTTTCAGACAACTTTGATTCAAGTGACAACACAATAAACGTAATGTTTCGTAACTAGGCGTTGCGCTCATGGAGTTCTTATTTGTCTGTATTGGTCAAAGCAACCTATTTTATACTACAATCAAATAGTGTCCTTGGTGGTTTGGTGATAAACATAAAGAGAAGACAAAAAGACAATAAAGTGTTTTGTACAGTGGCATTCAGTGTAAAAACTACCTTACAAAAGTAACTGAGTTTACAAAGTGTGAAAAATACAGTTTTTTCCCCATTATAAAAAACGCCACTTTGAACGAGGCAAGTGAAGTCGCTCCATGTGCAATGAAACAGAAGAATTGACAGTATGAAGACACAATACACAGTATACATGGAGTTAATGTGTTGGTTCTTCCATTTTTTGGGTCAGTCTGTTTGAACCAACATGCTATCAAACTCATCTGCTGCCAGTACATTACCAAAAAGCCAACGTAGAAACATTTAAGTTTATGTTTTAAATGACTGAGGTCTTGTAATGACAGAGTTAGAGAAATATTTTAACATTCTTATATAGATAAAAAAAAAGTTGCTTCAGGAATGCTACAGAGGTACCCAGTAATGACATGGAAATTTAATTTCACAAACGGACACCTTTTTTAACAAAGCAGTGGTTCCAGAAAAACAGGCTACCTGATATTCAAGAGTACAGTACTTATGTAGTAAAATATTCAGTACTGTGTGTGTCTGCTAAACAGTTGTGACAGATAGGAAGGCATTATGTACTTTGGAGCCCTCAGGGACCCTGGCCCCATGGCTCATCAACTCCTGGATGGTCATCCAGTTGTCCAGGATCTTTTTGTTTCGTTTCTTCATCATCTTTTTGTGACTTAGTTCCAAGATATTGATCTCCTTCCGACACTCAGCTCCACTTGCTGTTCCCTCCTTTAGACACTCAAGGCGACTCTTCTGCATGAACTCCCTCCTCTTTCTTTGCTCCCTAGCCCGAGCTAAGTGCTGCTTCCTCTCCTCTTTACTCCAGTAGCGGCCCATCTTCATCTCACTCATAGCATCATCATCTGTGGTCATGCCCCCACTTCTCTCCTCCCTGATCCTTAATGCTCGCTCCCTCAGGATGCGATCACGAGCAGGCCTTCGTGCCACATAGCGTGTGCCATCAGCGCGGACTTTGACCTTCCATTCCAGACGGGGCTCCCCAGGCCTGCCACTTCGATTCCCAGGATCTCTACAGACACTGAGCAGACTCAGCTGGCTTTGGGAATACTCTAGAGATGAATGTTGTTGTAGCAGCTGCATGTAGCTCTGCAACACATGGGATAAGCATAGAAAGTTCAGAATTGTCACTGCCTTTTTCAAAGACACAACAGAATTACTTTGATATGTTTCTCCTGTTTATAATGCATACCTGGAGTTGCCTGGATCCTCCTTGGCCTTGGTGGGGGGTTGTCTGATACAAAGAACTATAAGGAAACGCTCTTCTGGAATCTCTCCCTTTCTTCTCACACCTCTCATCATCTGCAGGGAGGGCAGGGTCTGACTCTGACCGGGATTGGTTGCTCTGGTCTGGACTGCTGGAGATAACAGAGCCCGGGTCCGCTGGTCTACTACGACTGGATGTACCCTGGGGCTTGGGGATAGGGATGGGATTGGAGGGCGTTGAAGAGACCAGTCTGAGGTTTTTCTGGTTGGTGATGCTGATACGTCTCTGCAGAGAGTGGTCAGGAGATCTCTCCATGCCTAGCGGCGTTGACCGTGCACTCTCTGCTGTGTTGTAGGCACTGGAGCTGTCTTTCTCCCGGATCTTATCACTGTTCGTCCTCTCTGGGTGTTCATGGATGTCGGCCAACCTGCTGTGCTGCTTGTGTCCGTCTTTTGGGCCCCTTCCTGGTGAGCAGGGCATAGGCAGTGAGGGGTCTAGCTGGTGGGTCTGACGGAGCTGATGTGCCTGCATGATGCTCTGGCACTCTAGCTCAATGCTGCGTAGCTCCTCATTTAGCATTCTCAACTCCTGCTCCACCCCTTGCTCTCCTCGTACAGCATGTATGTCATCTTCATCCCCTCCTTGTGGCTCAGTGAGACTACACTCTATACTGTGTCGAATTGAGTACACCCCACACTCACCCCCATTCCGAATCTGACACTTGAGCTCCAGAAGTTGCTGAAAGCAGTTCTCTAAACCTAAGATCCCACCTCCTGTGTTGCGGATACTCACTACCCCTTCATGACTTTGGCCTTTGGCCAACGTCCTTTGACTCTGGGTGTCCTGTGGCACTGCATTTCCTCGTTTACTGTGTGAATGCTCTGCCCTCCATCGATCCCTCAAACAATGGGCAGGACTTCTCCTGTGGAGTCTGGCAAGTAGAGGTTGGTGCTCTGGACTGTCTGTACTACGTCCAAACCCACTGTCCTGATTGTTGGAAGAACATGTAGCTGTGTCTGTTGTCATGTCCTCTTCATCTTGACGCTGATGCATGAAGAAAAGTAACAATTTTAATCTCATATTGCGATTTCTGATTTGTTTAAATAAAAATATACTAGATCCATATCGGATGATCCTGCACCTTGTCGTTTATGTCCTATGCCAATTCCTAATTACAATAGAAAAAGTACTGAGCACTATCTGTGGCAAGATAACAACTAAGCATGTTAAACTCAAGGTTGTTTTTGGGTGTATAACCTATATGACTTTCATATCTGCAAGTTAACTCTTGGCCAACTGTAACTATGGCTTTTGTGTGATCTTAACCTGGTGAAAGTTGATGCGCTGAGGTTTCCAGGTAGTTATTATTAAAAAACATTGTCATTGAACATAATCCTCCAGTATTCATTTTCTTGATTGTCTTGAGGTCGTTCTCGAATAAGCCATAATTCAAAAGCTATGCGCTCCCCGATGCCCATTTTCTGTCTCTTTGATGTTATTTCATATCTTACGTTCTTACCTCATCTTCCCTGTCAAACCTCTGCTGCTTTTGGTTTCTCCTCTCCTCCAAGATCTCCATCTTCAACTTCTCCACAAACTGATGTTGCTCCTCATCCAGCCATGCCTCCTCCTCCAGCTGAAATCACAACATCTTGTCAGAGACTTGTCTTTCTCTGGGTATGAATGTATGTAGAGTATGTTTGTGTGTGTGGAAACTCTGGAAAATCACACTGACAGTGGGAGAGAAAGGAAAAGGCACTTAGAAGGCAGCTGTTATCTGACATGACATGGGTTGTCAAGACAGGGCAGGTAGCCTGTGTAGGTGTGTGTATGTGTGTTTACCTGGATTTCTGGTCTTGTCACCAGTAGTATGATATTCCTCGTCTCCTCACTTGACAACAAGGCAACAGCCTTCTCTCTGTCTTGCACTTCGCAGCCATTTATCTGCACATCAAAGACAAGTATAGATGTTTAGAAATTTGTAGAAAGCACCAATAAAACACCCAAGAGAGGACCATCTGTAATTTTGTCATCATCCCTTTAACTGACGTGTAGATGAGTATAAAATAACTAACCATTGTTCCTCTTTTTAGAAGATTACACGTAATCACACACGGACCATTTTTCCGCCCATTGTTCTCCCATCACGAGTCTCTTTTTTTATAATGTTGTTTCAGATTTTGCTGTCTGTCTTCTCTGCATCACTTCCACCATGCATCACTATGAAAATGCATTGGTAGACTGCTCGCTTTATAAAGGGAGTCAATTGTGACTGTATTGTCCAACCTCACAAGGGTCTGCTCTCACCACACAACCAGACACACAATTATCTGTTCTCTGACAGGTGGCGTTCATCTTTTCTACACCAGAGTAATGGGGCTGTCAGGAGAAGATAATAGGACCAGGAGTACAGCAGGCCCTGCTCCCTATCATCATTCACACTACTGAGAAACAGAAACACTACAGTGCAAGAATGGAGGTACATATGGAGGTTAATTAATGTTGAAATACGTATTTGGATATGGCTTGGTGTTTTATGTGCACCAAACTATATTTGATCAGCATGTTTACTTTGGAAAATAAAAAAAATTTTAAATGCAGTTTGTCAATCTTGTTAGTTTTCACATAAAAGAAAAAGCAAGTAACAGACAACTGCTTGTTAAGTCTTAACGCTGGACTGTTGGTTACACACACCTGGTAGCACTTATTGGCAACTCTGAGGAGAAGCTGCAAACATTTCTACTTTGTTAATCCACGTTCTACTGGGAAACAGTGGGCACTGAGACTATGTTTCACATTATCCTTAGTAGACTGGCAAAAGATAAATGTCAGTACACAGCACTCATAGTAGTCTCTGTGCAAACCCAGTTGTCTGATCTATTTACTGTAAGCAACATTATGGCGCCTTATAAAAAGGGACATTTTTCACAGGCCTTTATATCATAGGTGTTTTCACATAACGAGACAGAATTAAGACAGAAGTGATTAAGGACTTTAACTTCCCCCAGTAAAATGAGGTGATTAAATATACATATGCTAGCCCGGACAGGAAACATCAGCAGCTTGGATATTCTCAATAGAAAAAAAACAGGAATAAAAACAAAACGAAGACTGAGGGTTAACATTTTACAAATAGAAGGAAGACATATAAGTTCATAACTAAATCTTATGAAGGACTTGGGTCACCAAGAAGAAATCACACCTGTAGAATACGATCTCCTTCCTTAATGCGTCCGTCTCTTGCCGCTATACTGTTTGGCTCCACCTGCACAAGAGAACATGAAAATCGATGCTGACATCTGTTGTCTGTGAAGCTCTGTATTCTCAGAAAATACCACTGATGAACCATTCTCTTAGTACTGCTCTCTCATGTCTGCTGTCAAGTTCACGAAGAAAGGATGATTATTTTCTCACAGACAACCTAGTGTTTTTCAAATGATAGTTTTTTCCCCTTGGTGCCGACATTGTGAGATCACGAGCTGCTGACTGACAATGATTGAAGGAACGTGTAGGTCCTTGACATTAGCCTGTATGAAAGAACATCGGTGTTATACAGGAAGTTTTTTAATTAGAAAAAAAGAGAAAAAACTAAATGGTGTAAAAAAGTGTTTATGCCTCAGTCTTCACACTTTTCTAAAGCTGAATTAATCAACACCTCAGATTTTTTTAAATGCATCCCACTGGATATGCATATAAGCTACAACAGCTCCCTACAGTCATCTGGTAAACTTTGTCCTCCCTGGAATGAAGAACATGAAAAAAATATACCTCAGTGGAAATATGAAAAAAAAATCCCACCCTTCCCAAACCCGCACCAAAACCATCCCTACATACATTTTAATGAGGGAAATTAGCATTTGTACCCTTTTATCAAATGTACAAAAATAGATGTGTTCTGTTGGTGGGAGACTTGTCACCATATATCAGTAGGTGCTGGTGTTTGTGGTTGTGCAAGAAAAATGGGAGGGGAACAAAAAGAATAACAGGAAGAGTTCACAGATTTATGTTAAGCGGAAAGGAGATAAATCTATTGCAGGTCTTTGTAATTCTGCCATTTATATCCTTTTGGCTGCATTCTAATCCTCATACTGTACTTTTCACTTCCTCGCCTTTGTGTTCATAATGGGATTCAAACTGCACCTGCAGTCAGACTAAACAGTTTCCTAATTCAGTTTGTAGTGCTTAAAGCCCTCATAATTCCACCATTCATTCAGGTTTGTCTCAATACTTCAAATCATTTGTTTTCATTTTGCAAGAGGAGGTATTTTTTTTCCGAGCCACAAATCCTTTTGAAATTCTGAATATGAATCTCTAGAAAATGTTCGTGTGCATGTCAGTGTATTTGATATTCAGGCGAAGTATAGCAAATGGGACAATGTGCTGTTTAACCCACTGTGGTGGGAAAAGAAGGCTGTCGTTCTGAGCTCATTAATACCTTCAATTAAAACATATCAAAGGAGCGGGAATGAAAATGGCAGGATAGGGATTACATTTCAAACTTGACTTCCTCTTTAGCCATCCATAGATCATCCTCAGTTAATATTTGACTGGCAAACATTTTTTCTCCTTCTTTTCTAATTCAGTTTGACTTGCTCTCTGCTTCAGTGTGTGAGAATTCAAATGGGATTTTATGCCATCGTTTAACAGCTCCCTGCTCCAAAGGAAACTCACCGTGAAGGGCCTAGGTTTGGTTTAATGAACGTGCAGCCTTCTATCAGACCTGATCTCGAAGTGTTATTCTAGACTTCGGTGCTTCTCCAGAGTAGAGCATTTATTTAGACAGGGAGATGCAATTATCTCCAATTTCTTAAATGAAACTGTTAAATGTGGTGACAAGATGTTCTCTGTCTGCTACCTGGCTCACATAGATGGCAGTGTCTTCCTCATCGTCTGTCCTGTAGCACAACGTGAGGCCAAGCTTCTCCTGGCTGTTCTGCCGACACAGCTCCACCTCCTGTTTCACAGAGACAAGACGATAATCCTGTTATAACCTACATGTATCCCAAGTAGACTGAAAATCACCTGCTTTAAAACGTGGAGTATTTCTTTATAGCAGCTAAAATGATACCTCTCATCCCTTTGTTCCATAATCATAAGTAGTAAAATTTCTTTAGGCAAAGAAAATATGTGTTAATTTTCCACTTATGTGCAACATGCAGGTAATCTCCTAATATATGTCACTCCATTGTTTAACAGTGTATGCTGGGGCATATTTCTTCCTCATGCTGATTAAACGCAGAATTACAGCAGCATTAAATTTGCTTGAATAACTCCTTTGAAAGAGAAAATGCTTTGATGGGCATTCATTAATTAAGTAATTGACCGCAAAGAGAAAAAAACTACGACTGAGATGCAAAACTATAAAAAGACAAGAAGCAACTATGGGATCACACAAATATAGCACCAGCATGTGCTCTTGGCATCAATGAAATGAAAGCCTGAAAGCATCACACTTAACCCAGCATGTGGTAACATACAGATGGCTATAGTGCTGGTATTTCACAGGCTGGTCTCCTCCCACGGGACATTTCTTTAAATTTCTCCCATCACATAAATGGCTCCTTTTGATCTCGCCGGTGTACAAAGGTAATAACACAAAGTTAACTCCGGGGATAATCTTTAATAACCCCATGCTGCCAAATTCATTTTACCACTGTGAAGTTGTAGAAGGATGGGTGTGGTAGAGAGCATGGGTAAAAAAGGGGGAATATTTGTGGGGGAGATAATAATTAAATCCCCTCTCCTTCTATTTTCTATCATGGGAAACCACGATAGCAGAGATTGACAGGGGATGTAATTAATTTCTGTGGCATTTAACCCCTTGTGCAAACACGGTCGTGATCTTCAAAGGTTAGTTATTGAAACACAGCGCACTTGTTCTGACCACCCACACCCCTCACCAGTTTAGTCCACTGACTTATTAATACAAACAGTAACAATAACATAAGAGTGAGATCAGACAGCACTAATGCCTTAATGTCAGCACAAATTTGGTTGGACTGGATTACAAGGGTCATTCATTACATCGTGAAGCTCACCGGTTTCAAACGTGCAAAACCACGGTGGCTTGAACTGTAGAGAGATGATTCATAATCCTATCCCACTGTGCATAGTAAACGCAACGGTGACATCGGAAGTGCTTTAATGTGGCCTAAGATGAACATATAACAGTTTTAGTAATTTTTAATTTGCTTTAAGCTGTAACTAAGCTCAAATCAATTAGTGTTACTAGCGTACAACAAAAGACAAAAGGTGGCATCTCGTCTTTTTATAATCACATTAAGCATCTGTCAGTAACATTTTAGTGTAATATGCGAGTAACAGTTCATGATTCATTCAGGAAAAAAATGACTGCCAAGCATAATGTGCGCTGGCTCATTGTTTCTCCGTTGCAGATGATTACATCCTTTCAGCCGACACACTTTTACACCCACAGTCTTTAGGGCATAGCGACAATAATTCACTGAATATGAAAAGCTTGCAAATGGATTTTAATAAGAAACTCCTCGTTTATAACGAGCTGATTTTCCAGCATTTTTATGTGCCTCTGTGCTTTTTGGTCTATGTCAACCAATTTGATAGTATAGAAGCGAGGTCACAGACAATCTCAACACAAACCATTTGCTAGACAAAATAACTGAATTGGGGTTGTCATGTTAGTATTCTTCTTCTTATTATTATTAAAGTATTACAGTATATTATTTTTAGAAATATTGGATTTATTGAAATAACTTTATTTTATTTGAATACTTTAGGAAGTGCTTTGTGTTACTTTACTTTGTTTTAGCATGGTAGATTTGTCCTGAGGAGCAGGAGTATTATGTCAGCAGAAGTACTCATGTGTCGACAATCGGTTAAACCCGTCAGTCATAAGTAACATTCCTGGGAATGGCAGCCCTATTATGTTTCATCCAGGAGGAAAGTCATTCGTGTTTCAGCTAGATACACATGGATGAACTGAGGTAAGTGAAGACAGCTGATTTGGTGTGTGTATACGTGGTAGGCGTGGGGGGTGGGCAGGTTGACTCAGTGTGTGTTGTGATACTACAGCTAATACAATATACAAGTTCTTCACCCCCACCCCCCACCCCCAGCTGCACAGTAGACTCTTTCATCTAAATGATGCTGTAAGGTAAGGCCACAGCTGGCAGCAGAGGAATCCTAATGACCCACACTGAAGTTCGCTGGACCAGGAAGTGCCTATTAAACCAGGGAGCACAACTGACAGTGGCAAATGTCACCCATCACTCTCACCTAGCATGATATTCAGGCCCTCCGTCTGACTTTTCTTCATGCATCTGTTACCCACAGTTGTGGGTGCAAACTATTGTGACTATATTGACTGGATGGCTGATGGAGGATTGCATAATAAAAATAAAAATAATAATAATAAAAAAATTATTTGGTGAATGTACACACCGCGCACAGTGTGTGTATATATATATATATATATATATATATATATATATATATATATAATGAAATTCACCATCATGTAATGTAGTATTTTAATTAATGTCACAGATGCCTGTGAACAGTTTTAGTTGAGCTTGGGGTGGCTGTCAGAGGAACACAAATAGGACAGTACATGATGAAAAAGAAACTATCCGTCTCCACGAGGAGCACACTGGTAATTCAACATGGAGGCCTTTCGGAGAGGGATTTTCTTTTGGTGCAATTATATGAAGAATGGCCTTCCGTTTTAAACCCGGGGACTGTGCAATGCTACACAGAACAATCTGAGAGAATATGCTTTCACGAGGCTCAGACAATTTTCTTGTGTCGTTGTGGTAGGCAATTTTTTCGTGTATTGTTGTGGGAGCTGGGAGCAGCGTGCCTCTGGGATAGCCTTGGATTATCTCTTGGGATTGTGTATTACTGACACAAAGGTGGCCTCATGTCCCACTCCATCACTGGAGAATTTAAGTCTGTTCAATTTAGCTCTGGTAGATGACAGATAAATCTGAAGCCCTGAGCATTTTTCATTCTAATTTGTCTGATGTCCAGCTTGGGTTTTATATGAACTTGATGCAGGTGAGATTATTCATTGGGAAACTGAATGGTTGTATCTGTCACATTACCATTCAGTGAAAGATGTCACTGTTAACACTCATTAAAAGACAACAATAGGGCCAAGAGTTCATCTTCTTAACACTGTGAATTTGATCCATTAATTCAAGGCAATGTGGTCATTATATTTTCATACTATATTGTTGTAAAATAACAAGCCTTTTCTCCTAGCAGTAGAGAATATCCAGACAGAATTACATGCCTAATAGAAGAGGCTGCCTCTTGCTCTGAACCAAAGTAGTGGACAAAATTTGTCCAAGGACGAGTATATTACAGCGTAGGTATAAACCAAAGATTAGACTGTACCTCATATTCATACTCTTCAGTCCTCTCTGCCTCTGCTGGAGTGTTAGACAGGTACTCTGGACATTCATAAAACTCATGTTCCATGGTGTGGATGGAATGACAGCTGGAGGAGAAACAGAAGGATAAAAGAAGCATAATACACCTTAATATAAAGTTATGTCATTTTGTAGATGTGATAGATTTTTTGAAAAAGGGTTATCTAATTTTGTAACTGAAACTGAACAAGCAATGTAATCACCAACCAGTTCTCCTATGACCTCTGTTAAGTATCACCACGATAGCTGCGTGTCCATAATCACTGACCAAGACTGGCAGATTTGTATTTTTATAGGACAAACTGATCCATTTGCTGCCAAGTAAAGCCCTATAAATAGCACCAGAATGGACATAGTATCAGAATGCCTTCTCTATCAGCCCATTGGCTTTTAATCGCCCAGCGAAAACTCCCATTAAAGAAAATGGATGTAGCACACAGAAGCAATCATTGCTTGCGGGTTTGGCACTGCATAATGATATCACAGGGAGAAAGTACTTGGCCATGTTGGGGGTTTTCACACTATGATAAAACTGCTTAATAACTAGAATGAAATGAAAAGAGAACAACAGAGCAGCTGCGAGGCGTCGTTAGATTCATTTGGGGTAAAATATTATTAACACTCAGTTACCTTTCAGTGATGGCTAAAAGATGTGTGCATTGGCTACAGATGTACAGTAAGTGTTTGTCTTCACCTGTCAGACAAAAGGAAGGGGCAGATGTCAGGCACTGGTGGAGTAGCGGGCCGAAGCTTGGCCAGTGCCATGATGTGCTCAAATGTGATGTCTGTTTGTGTGCAAACGTCTGCCACGCACACATCCTGAGGCGCGCCGCTGTGGTTATGTGCAACAGCGGCCGTAGCTCTAGTGGGAGTTTGACGGAGAACCTGCACAACAATGGGGTCTCGTCTGATGGCCTCCACCACTGCTCCGTCATGGTCGACCTTGGAGAAGTCGCGCCCGTTCACCTGGGGGCAGAGAAAAGCAAAGCGTCACTTTAATAAATGATCCGGTGCTGCAACCTCAGCAAGGAAATGACCTTACTAATCATACGCTGTCTTCACTGATGCTGGAATTTTTGGGAAGGATGCATACCATACTAATTCTAGTATTCAAAATATATAAAGCAGTAATTTGCTTCTGAAAAGAAGAGACGAGTGGAAAGTTTAAGGAGACCCTGCATAATTAAATATCAGAGTGCCCTTTTTTTACCCTGATTTATCCGGGGATGATTGATAGATATGTGTGCTCTTTTCAGCAACGGCCTGTTTTACATTCACACCTGGGATCCTCACACTATCTCTGAATGTCTCCACAGTTTGGCACGGAATGGTTCCAGTAAAGCAACTACCAGTTAAGTGCTTTCATAAAGGGCACTTTGGCAGTAATTTTTGATGGAGGGAGCACATTACATATTCTCCCTATTTTTTTTTTTTTACTTACACAATACATTTTCCCCCCAACGCTCAGACATTTTAAGTGCTGACCAGCCATTCATAAATGTGCTTCTCTAACCTTCATTCTACTGCCAAATTTACAGAGACAATATAATGCAGCATATTTATTTTACTCCCAATGCATGCTTTAATGGGCTCCTTTAAAACCCAGTCTTTCTCCAGTATTTATTTTTTCCAAATCTAACTCAGATGCATTATTTACCTTGCATTACTACCATTAACCCCATTGGACGTATAATAATAACTCTGATTTAAGCAAATGAGTAGCAAAGTGGGGAGAAGCAACGACGGACTACGCTCCATTGGGAACATCTTTTTTAGAAAAAAGCACCTACTTAATTTGCAAGTTTCAAAAAGGTTTTACCGCAAGGGAATCAATTGAGAATAGGTGTGTAAGACATCATAATGACAGCTGTCAATGTGAAAACACGCACAGCCATGGATTTGATCCAGCTCTAGCACCCAGCTGCAAATTAATTTCAAGTCTGTCATACATAAATTGACAGTTTACATTGATTTTTGGACGTTTAGGTGTGTCAGAGTGTTTGTCAAGAGCTTGAGATGTGGAAGCATATACATTTGAGTCTGGAGAGACTAGTAGCAACCAATTGGATGCATTAATTGCAGTACGTGCTGTAAAAAATGTGTACACACCTTAAACTGCTATATATATGCTTCTACTATGGCAATTCACTAAAGGCTGTATTAGTCTTATGACTTATTTCGGCTGCATAAGAGATCTCAATAATGCATCTCTGAAAAAGTACTGAGAAAGTTCCACAACATTTTTAAGTTGTAATGAGGTCCAGATGGACACATTAATCTCCAATCAGAGGGAGCGCTCTAAAAAGCAGGAAGTGACTGTGCGGGTACACCTGCTGGCATGTTTACCTGCTGCTATCCCTCTATTCATTCTGCCTGTTGATGAGCTAACTGGGGCCTGATTAATAGCCAGCAGATGTGACAAAGACTGAGGATAATGGATCAGAACGCACAGGTTTTATGTGAGTGTGTGTATGTTTGTGTGCATTGCACTTTTTATACATCATATACACTGAATTTACATATCATTAGGGATAATTAAACTACAAATGAGGTAATAAAGGGGACCAGGCAAGGTAGAGAAGGGTCTTAAAGCTTTGAGGCAACTAAAATGTGGATTTGAAAAAAAAAAAAAAAGGCTCAAATCAAGACCATACGTACATTTCTATTCTGTGTTTCAGATTTAATTGTTATGTTAGTAGGTCTAATGTCTATTTATTACACATAGTTTGCAAGCCTAGTTACATAACAATGCATAACCAATCATGCCTAATGCAGATTAGATTATTTTCTTGTGAAGTGTTTCACCATGGGGGTTGTAATCGAATTTAGTTAAACATTAGGATCTTCATCTGTGTGTAAGTAGGAAAGCATGCAGTGCTGTGTGTGCACGTGTTACTGTATATCTGTGCTGAGAGGTGAAGGTGTGTGGATTGCATCTATATCAAACAGTAATTCCACTTTGATTACAAGCTCACGTTCGCATTACTCAACTGATATAACTCATAAAGGCTGTGCACTAAGAAAAGTCTGAGTTCACATGGATCCATGGGGACAGTTGTAATGAACCTACAGTCTTGTGTAGCTTTCATATACCCCACGAGTTAAAGGTTACTATTGCCAATAAAAATGTTTCCCAGTAGCCCCAAACCAGAGCTCCCTGTCTGTCCAGACACCTAAAGGTCAAGGTTCAAAGTGGTGTGCTACAGTCTGTGTTAACTCAATATACCATGTGTGAGTGTTTAGTCTTTGCGTTGTCAGTCAGCACAGTACATGCGTGTTATTGATCCATAGTCTTTAGTGATAATGTCATCTCCTATCAGCCCACTTTGTTATTGTATTATTTTCAGTCTTTGTTTTACATGTTTTTAAATATTTGTTGTGGCTTGTTAGACAAAATTCTTAATTCATTAAATATAGGAATTTTTCTGACACATTTAAATGGGTTAAGCATCAGACTGGGATGCAGAAGGTCGCAGTTCAAACCCCGTCTCACTCCTAATCCATCCCCTACCAGGTGTGTCCTTGAGCCAGACACACAGCGCTAAATCCCTGTAAGTCGCTTTGGATAAAAGTGTCTGCCAAGAAAAGTAAAGTACATGCATAAGGACATTTATAGTGATTCAAACTATTTCTGTTTGACTCAGAGTGACAGTTACTGTCATAATAGGGAAAAATGATTTAACTAGACAACCTCAATTTAGCACATCAAGTTTTTCACCTCGGGAGCCCTGAAATGTTCAGTAAATGGTTTGATTACTCTTTAAATTTTCACATCCCAACATGAGTCCACCCAGCCTTTAAATTCACTCAGGATGCAGCGAGTTTTAGTTTCACTTCAATCTACTAATGCAACTATTTGCCCTGTGATGCACCAATTACACACTTTGTTGACTACGAGGAGTTACTGGAAGACCATGGTGTGGTTACATGTGTTAAGAAGAGTTTGAAATGATCAGACCAATCATTGCCCAGCCTGAGGCTTACAATATGTTCAATAGAAGGCTAAAGGCTTCAGGGTTTTATCAGTTGGCCTCTAAGATGGCTAAATGTTGTTCCCGCGTTTAAATACAGAGTGATAAGGAAAGCTCTGAGATAACTGTTAAGTGTTTGTTTGGATGTGTATTTGTGTGCATCTGTATATGTGAATGGGTATGTTCGCTGTGCAGAGATAAGAGCTCTGCCACTCAACCTCACAGCTAAATCTGACAGATATGGTGCGATTGTAACCAAACGGAAGCACACAGGACACACGCAGCTCCCGACAGACTTAAAACACCATTATAACATTTTTTGCATTTAACATGTTTGACTGAATAAAACCAGCATCTCTCCGTGAATTGGCCAACAATACAGCGTGAAAGAATAGGCTGCCAGGAGTAGACTAGAGAATGCCTATTCAATAACGCCATCACCTGCCCCTGCAGAGACGCGTTGCTCAACACCACCAGAAAGCTTTTCACCACAGTCCCACAGATCGTGATTTTTGTGAACTTCAACTCAATACAAGTAAGATTGTTTTTATATTCATGGAAATTGGCATATTGTGATGGCTGCGGAAGCAGGTGGTGCATTCTAGCAATCTGCCAAATCTCATTTCAGCTCCTCCTTTAGCTGTATTGAGATGATTCCGGGGACGCCTCTCACGTGGCGAGGGCTCACTGTCATAATGTCTCATTTTAATAATAAAAGTCTCTGACACGCAATACCACCCCAGCTCAGCGGAGGCAAAAGGAGATGATGGTTTCATAAATTTGAGTGGCAGGCTGTGCAACTGGTGGGCCATGCTCGGTCAGCCGAATCACATTGACTCTTGCCTTGTGCAGGATGAGAATGTCGGGATGCTATGTCCATATGAGACAAGCAACCAAGCAGAATAGGTTGGAGAAGATTGAAATAAATGTTTTTTTCCATCATTTCTTGTTTTCAAACTTTGTTCTTATAAAACATTTTGCAATATAATCTGCTAAGTTTAAACATTATTTAATAGCCATGAACTGATTAGCAAAAAGTCAATTAGGGGTTTGGAGACAAATTAAGGCAGCTAGTTTGATTGGCAAATTGCCCTGTATCTAGTTCCAATTAGACTAAACCTGGGGTCTAATTACTGCGTTTAGGTTTAATTTAGAAGGCTTACGTTTTTTGTTCTAATTTGCTGTTTTGCTGAATTGCTGAAAAGTGGGACATCAATAAATCCCATTGTTAGGATATGCCCTTAACTATAGGACTCAGACTAAATTCTCAAAGATTACAAAATTACAGAATGTATAACTTAGACTCAACCTCTTCAGGTCATGTCATATTACAGATGTGACATGTTTGGCTTTACTAAATTTGCCAGAACAAAACATATCAAAAAGTTTGGTTCCCTCATTTTAAATGGTAAGTGCACTGAAGTCAGTCAAACAGTCCCAACGCTCATATTACGTCTCACTTACTGTACAATTATACCACCTGTCCTTTTAAAGGATTCCTATTATATGTACCATGTGACTGAAGGTGGCGAAAATGTATAATTCACTACAATTATAAACAATTTCAAGCTCAGTGTGATGGCTCTCTGGAGTAAATGACTGCTGTTAAGTGTGATATGATTCATTTTATTCTACAGTATAGTTAGCCAGGAGAGATCTAAGGAGTATGTGAGTAGTTTGCATGTGTATGTATGTAAAAATGTGAATGTCTTAGCGGTACATTTCAGCACTGTTGTGTTAGCCTGCGAGTTAGTCAGCAGCTGTGAATGGGTGGTAGAAGTACTATTTGAAAATATACAAAAGTACTATTACTCTATTATTTGTTTGAAATTATGTTGAATTGCTGATGCAGAACTACAAATATTTATTAGTAATATTTTTTATTGATTACAATTTGTAGTTAACTTACAATAGTTCCTTCTGAAGTGTAATGAAGTCATGGTAAAAGTAGCATAAATAGAAGCTCTCCAGGGAAGTACATATACCCCAAAAGTGTACTTGGTCACAGTACTTGAGCACATGTACTTAGTTCCACTTCAAAAGTAAAACTCTGACAGAAAAAGCCCTGACTAATATGCGTTAGTGGCTTGTCGTATTAAATTAAATGCACTGGCTTGTCTTTAAGGAAGGAAGGTAGTCTATTTTAACTTTTAACTTCCTCCATTAACTGTAAATGGACTGCAGGTAAACTTACAGAGTCCATCAGTACCTCGTTGCAAATGTAATCTTTAGTCAGATTGCTAAAGTTTGACCTCAGGTAGCTGCAAATTGTTCTTCTAACTGTACCATTTTACTACAATTTTAAAAACTTAACTTAGGCACAAGAAAAACTCCTGACTCTACTTTACAAGAGTTGGTGCGGTATCCCCTCTGTTTTGCATTTTTAGCCTGGCTGGCTCGTCTTTCCCAATCAGCAACTGTTTACCAAGCATTGTAATGCTCTGCTGTTTTACATTTCTGCATCGCACCAATTAATCAAAGTGACAAGGTATTTAATGAGAGGCAATTAGAGTGTTAACCAAAATGCAAATCAGAGCACTGGAAAGGCACAGCGAGAAATGTGTATTTAGCTGGCAGTGATAGTGGTTGCAGGAGGCGCGCGCGCGTGCGTGTGTGTGTGTATGTACGTGTGTGTGTGTGTGTGTGTGTGTGTGTGTATGTATGTACGTGTGTGTGTGTGTGTGATAAGCTACGGCCACAGGTTCAAGGAGATTCCGCTCACTGCTCTTATTAGACCCTTATTCACAGAATTGAGTTCAGCCCTTCCCGCCTGTGTTTATAGGCTCATCTGCACCTGTGATTGCATCTACGTTCACGCCTGTGAGTATGTATACAAGTTGTAATGAGTGTCCTTCACAGTTTTTCATAGACATTGGCTCCTGGAACAGGAAAAAAACCAACCAATTAGTTCTGCATGGGGGGAAACCACATGACAACACGAAACATGGATTAAAAAGCTGTTGTTGGGACGGGTGTTAAATAACCTACTCAGGTCAATGCCTTCGACATCACACGGTATCTGTATGGAACAGATTAGACTGTGTGTCCTCTAGGAGTTGCATTTCACAGTAGGGGCTTATTTTGGCTGTTAGATCGTAGCTTCATAAGAAGGCATTAAAGCAAAAAAAAATCTATGAACTTATAACTGAAGAGTAAAACGTGTTTCAAATCATCTCACGGCAATAGCTGTGGCCAGTGCTTCTCAAATGTTCCTGTTCAGTAATACCTCTGCTAAAAAGACCAGGCTGGCGTGCTGTCCTTCAACTGGTTATCCTGCATTCAAGCCCCTCATCGTGAAGCATCTGCATTGGTGAAGTGTCCTTCAGCATGATTGACTCTGCTGCACTGCATCTGATCATACGCTTTTAGCCTGAGAAGGGCCAAAACAAGAGAGTACATCCTATGTCTTCCAGAACCCTTTCAAACAATCGTCCGAATACGTAAACATTTCAGTGTATCTGTATTAAACCTTTTCATGGCACTGCAACAAGCCTTTGAAGATATCTCCCTTTTTATGTGTGTAATAAACACAATTAGCGGTTCTAGCGCAGTATGCTTGACATCAATTTAGTGCTTTGCAGAACTCTGCAGTTGTAGTTTTCACAGCGTTGTAAATTATTCTATTTGGATGATGCTATTATGTTCGAATTTCTAGGACATCCCAGTGGAGAAGCCTGGCTTAAACACTGCTATTAGTTGGATATTTCTTAGCATTTCTGCATGTTGTTGGCACAACACAGCGAGTTATGATGTTCCCTAGGTTTTATCTTTTCCTTTTTGCCTGTCAGTGTCACTACATTTCAGCCCATTTCATTTTGATTCTGTTGCTAAAAAATACTTGATATTGCCAAAGCACTCTAAAAGACAGACACAACACTGTGTCTGTCTTTGGTGTGTGTGAGTGTGTGCGTTTGTCTCACCACAGTCGCTCTTCGTATGTCTATCATTCCCCACCCTGGCATAACACCAGCGCTTGAAACACACACGCAGACGTAAGAGACTGTTGACTTGTGACTGTCATTCCAAGCAGCCATTTCTGATGTAAGTGGGGGGAAATCAAAGGTTATCATCTGTCAGTGTGCACATTAAGAACCATCTCATTTCCTGCTCTTTGTACCATTTCACTATGCAAGGCGGGTTTCCTTTCAATTAGACTTCATGAATACAGATATTTCCTTGTGGTAATGCCTTGGAATGAAAGTGTTTGTCTTGTGCTCTGCTTTTTGGAATTATAACATGATTACTTTACAACCTCCTACTGTATCAGAACTGGTTATGGATGATAAACTTCCCATCAAAACACTGCTTCCTCCAATATGCTCATTATTCTATTAGATAAAAAAAGACCAAAAAACACCCCAGCAAAAGTCAAGAGGTGTGCTTCACATTACTGAGTTTAATTCACAATGTTTTCCAACATACTGTAACCTGGCAGTTTTCTTCATTTTTCACTTGTAAAATGACTAATGCCTTCTGCCCAGTGGGCTGTTACATCATGGCAGGGCCAACATGTCTGTGTTTAACTAATAGGCTCTGTGTCCGTAAGCAGCCAAAGATGGCACGGTTATGACAAACTGCATCAACAAGACATTTATTATCCTCAACATCCTAGCAACCAAATCACAATTACCGCAATCCACGAGTGAGCATCCAGCCCCGCTGCCCGCTATCTTGCCAATGCATAAATTAGCCTTCTTTTGTCACATTGGGGGGTTGGCGGCTTGAGAATTAGCTTGGTTTGTTTTGCTTGTGATGAGACAGGGTGCAGATGATGCTTGATGACTGCAAAACTTCTCTACTGACAAATCAATAGAAGCGAATTTGATTGTGTGTATGCCTAGGAATTAACATATTGTTTTTGTGTGTATGTTTATTTAAGTGTTTGTGCATTCATGCACATAGTTGTCTTGACTGACTAATGTACTTGGCCTGCGCTGTACTAGGGTTTTTATTGTTGCACTGTATCCTCCCCACAGTCATTAGATTGCCATTAATCTCTCATCTGCCATTAAAACAGCAGCCAGTGAGCCAGGCTGAACAATAGAGTGGCCCTCCCTCCAAACCCTTGACACATACTAGCATTGAGTTTGAATTAGGCTCTCGGGGGTCACGATTAGACCCACATAATTTATCCAGACCGCTGAGTTCACAAAGAGGTTATTTTTAATATATATACTTCTACTATACTATATAT
>JAUMHF010000015.1:5682952-5783127 GCA_032359275.1 Microctenopoma steveboyesi | reverse complement strand
TATATATATTTAATTTAACATAATGATTAATGCAGACCTCTTGATCCAAGTGGCTCATTCATCCCCTTCAGTTCCTGCTCCCCTTGTTTGAGTCTAAGCAACAGCAGCACCGTGGGTAAGAAAAAGAAGAAGAATCCACTTTATTGTCATTGAAAACATTTTTACATGTTACAATGAAAATTATTCTCTGCTTTTGACCCATCCCCCCTTGGGGGGAGCAGTGAGCAGCCACAGGCGGCGCTCGGGGAGCTAGCGCTGGGTGTCTCGCCCAGGGACAAACCTGGTATGGGGGATGGGCTGGGTGCCACAGCTGGGAATTGATCCTGCCCAGCCCTCTGCCTTAACCACTGAGCTACCGGGCAGCCATAAAGACACACGAGCAGGGGTTTAATAGTGTCATGCAAGTAAAACCACATGCAAACACCACTGAAGAAACAGAAGGTTGATTAAGCCTGGGTAAATTCCGAATGAATATATCGGTATGAAATTTGCATAACCCAATTGTACCTTGAGACTTTCTGTTTATTCATAATTATGGAACAGAAAAACATCACCAAGATCATAATGTTTTTTTTGGTTTTAAAAATATGACATGAATTTTAAGAAACAATTATTGTACGGTCAAAATAATTTGGAATGCTGTTCTAATGTAGTTTCCGCATAAACATGTGGGATAATGTTCATCTTAAAAGTAAAGCGTACATTTAGGAAGAAGGGGTCATAATTGAACGCTCTCTTGCAGTGAATCTTCACTATTCACATGAGCACAGATTTTTGTTCAAGGCAACACGGGCTGGCACTGGCTTTGGGCGCATAAAACATGCTAACGCTCAAAAACTGAAAACATTTTACTGGGGAGCGGGGAAATAAAACATTAATGTGCTTTTTGCATAAAATTAAGTCCACTTTTTAGAAAAACTAGAGTGTGAACTTAACATGCTACCCTACTTCACCAAACCTTTGCCTTTTATCCTTTTAAAGTGGTGCATGTTTATGCTCAGTAGAAGCACCTCAGTCATTAGCATTATTCATAACGTGGAGCTTCTTTGGTTTCCCCTTTGGTGGAGAAGAAAAACGACTTCACACTCCACTAACCGAAAGAGGGAGTGAGGAGCTATTTCTGCAATGAAAAATACCTTTATCCAAAAGCATGGTGGGGAGTTAAGCGAGAGACACACTCTGATGCGATTTACCCCTCATTTGACCTGCTTCAATCGTGACTTCAGCTGAATTCACACAGTTTCAGGCAGCTGAGTGTACCCTGCAATATGAGCGAGTGAATGGCTGATCACACCTGTCATCAACGTATTATGAGTCAGTCGATGATTAGTGGCCGTGTTCGGATCAGTGTTTCTCAACATGGGCTAGGCTCTGAGAAGTGTGAGTTCCCATGTAACAATAGTGTGACGCACATTGAAATAAAGACCATACACTAATAACATATTGTATGTGCTCAGAAAGATTAGACTTTTTCATTTTGTGTGGTCTCATTTGATCTTTTCGAAGGAGAAAGTCTTTTACTGGTCCCACTTTGGACTATTTCACTGTCACAGGATAGAAAGACACTATACATTGCAAATGAAAATATTAGTAATGGACAGTACAGCTCTGGAAAAAATTATGAGACCACTTCACAAAAGCTGTGATTTCAAATCAGGGTTATTCCAAATATTGATTGAAGTTAAAACATTAGTAATATGTCTATTTATGTATTAATTTTTTCCAGAGCTGTATATAAATCTCTAAATCTTTTGTAGCCTTTCGAAGTAGAATTTGTGAATGTCAAAAACAAATGTGGTAATGAGCACAAATAAAACTACTCAGAGAGAAGTAGAGATAAATGCTTGGGTTAGCAAAGCACTCACAGTTTGCATTCTATGTCCAACGGTTTCTCTTACCCATATCTTCTCTTACCAAAGACCACATTTTCCCAGGTATAAATCAAGTATGACAGACTGATCCAGACTTTAAAGAAAGGTCAGCTTACCTGCCTGCTCTGGATCAAGATCGGGAATTAACTGTCACACGCAACTCTTAAGCCAACACTGACGAGAAGTTCTATATGTTCTTAGAGTAATGGAAAAAGGGAACGTCCACAGTTCTGTGACAGTGAGAAAACTCACCAGACACAACCTTACAAATAATGATTAGAAAATGGAAATGATACAGACAGTTTATTACTAAGTTTAAGGTTGAAAGAAACGGGTATTAAAATGAATCAGTGTTAGACAGTCAGTCAGTTTCTTAATACCTCAGTATCTTTAGATTAATACTTAAATATAATATGTCTTTGATATGTATTGATTATAGATCATTCGTATGTTCTCTAATTTTAACAAAATTAATTGAAATTGCACCACAGAATTTCAACAATATCATACATTTTCTAAAACTAACAGCAACAACAAAGACCCACACTGCTATTGCCAATCTCCATTCTGCGGGTATTTCCCCTTTCAACACAAGGCTTATGGTTACACCCCACACTAAATGTAATCATCCCCCCTACTATGCAGATGGTTTAGTGTTATTCTATCTGTAACTGGACTCACTGCCAGACTCTGATTGAGCCTAATGCTTCCTAAACCCATGTTGGTTAAGTGGGAATTCAACACGAGAGCCCTGCTGTAACCTAATCTCCCCATAAACCACCCAGACCTGGGATCCACCCTGTGGGCTCAAAACACACTTGACAGTGACACAACAACAGTCCGTTTGCATTGTCAAGCATTTAGCTGGCAGCCTAATCAAGACACATGTTGTAGACAAAATTGTTTAGCTTTGACAATAGGCTGTAGAGCAGATGTCACAGTGGCTGTCAAAGAAAAACATCATCACTGACATCAGCAAGCAGCTGTTAATGTTCCTTTAAAACTGCTCTAAAAATTCCCTGTCTCCCCAATGATGTGCATGACGGAAAAAGTCTTGGCAAAGAAAACAAAGAGCATGGTAAAATGTTGAGGCTTTCATGTTATAGTATAACTGACATTTGGTCTCAGATGAGAATTGCATCCTCACTGCCAAAGAACTCATCTAAAGATCTGACGGAGAGAAATATTATGCTAATGTGAAGAATTTTAGAGGTTTTATGTCTCTGATGTTTTGGCGTTTTTTTCCGCTGCACAGACTAAATTTCTGGGGGGACTTTGTTGTGTGCGTATTTATTGTGTATGTGAGCACTTTTGTAGCGCTAGGAAGAAGCAAATGCCTGCAACTTATCCCTAACAGATCCAGATGGTTTGCCATAACATCTGTCTAACCTGACAACGACTAGCCTGCAGCGTGTGGCCATAAGGTGTATTATTGGGTTATGCTGGCATAAGGTTGGCTTCAAACTATATAACACATTAGATGACAGCACACACACACACACGCTGCCTCTCTGTCACTTTCTGATGCATAGAGAACATCCATGGCACCTATGAGGCTGAGGTTATTCCAAAGTGTATTAATGAGTGGGATAGACCCATATAAGAGACAAACAGACGGACAGACAGACAGGGGCAGTGGAGTGGAACGGACTTGAAACTGTGTCTGGTGACTGATAAGTGATAGGGGGAGGAGGAGGAGGAGACATTTTGTGTGTATTGGAGAGGGCGAGGTTAAGGAGAGGGGGAAAATAACCGGGAAATTAGTGAAATTTAAATGACTTATTGATACAGACAACTTGTTTTTTTGTTAGTCCCCACCCGCTTTATTAATGTTCCATCTCCTCGTTATCTCACATCGTCTTTACCTTGTCATTTTTCTCTTGTTTTTCTCCACCCCCACTATCCTGTTTCCCCTTTTATTCCCTTCTCTACCTCATATCATCATGGCCAGGCCACTTGGCTGATCGGAGTATGGTAATCAGCTATGGTGCTGATAACAACTGATAAGTCCTCTTGTCGGGCGCTAAGAGTCTGAATGTCATTTTACACAGTCGTAAAATAGGAAAACACACCACAGACCTGATGAATGGATGGATCTTGTGTGATTTTCCCTCTGTGTGGCGCATGAATACACAGCTTGAGCATATCTACCTCTTAAAATTTTACTGTGAACTTGTGTGTATGTGTGCATACGTTGTCTTGTGTAGCGGGGAGACAGGGAGTGTCACTCAGGCCACAAAAAGGGCATCGTGGGCTTATCAGAGCCAACGCAGGGGACATTGTTGGCTGGTCGAGCAAAACCCCTCTCCACACCAAACCCGTCTCTCCCTGACTTTGTGGTCCCCCCACCCTCATAGACATACATGGACAATGAGCCAGAAAGTGGTGTGTGTGTGTGTGTGTGCAATATGTTTTCTTACAGCCAGGCAGACGAATACACAAAGAAAGACAGTAACAACTGAATAAATACTGACAATTGATGTACAGATGCTTTCTCTCATGACCTTTCAATCACTCCTTTCGCAGGAACAAACATAGCAAAGGTAATATCATAAATACATCTTTGACTTCAGTTATCTCTTACACAACATAATGATGCTGTTTTCCATAAAATTTACCTGATGCTGAATAATCACCCATTTCTTGTTAGCTTTTTTGGCCAGTGACCAATAGACGCCCCCCCCCTGTAGTGTCGTTGACTGGGCCATATGCACCTCTAAATCATGCGGTATTATCACCATGTTGTGCTTCAATGAGCAACTATAACCATGATGGAAGACACCAGATGATGTGTTCAACAGTAAAGTTCATTTCCATAATGCTGTATTAACATTTTATTACCTTTTACTCTTTACTGTTTTACTCTACAGCTTCAACATTTTTATGGACAGTAAAGAAAATGTAGTTTTCATATTTGGTATGAAAATGCCACGATGCTGCAGTTCTTTGATATTAGTTTGATGTGCAATATAAAACTAACACATGCAGCGTGTGTGTTTATACAGTGGATGTGTGTAAGAGAAAACCTTGTCAAGTGGAATTACAATCACAGATGAAACTCACTGACCCACACTGACAGGAAAACCCGTGGACCTGAAAAATGCAAGGGAAAAATGGAAAGGTCATTTATTCAATATCTTTGGCAAAGCCTAAAATCCCATCAGACAGAGAAAAGAAAACAATGAGTCCAGGACCAGAGTTGTGCCTCTCTGATAGCGAGACAGTTCAAGATTCAGGTGATATCGCCTCCCTTCATCCCCTATAGCTCCTCTGGAGCATATGTTAGGGCCCCAAGACATCACTCAGAGGAGATATGAGAGCAGAAGATTACAGTCATCATGAGTCTTGAGTCTTGTCTGCAGTAGTCTCTAGTAGGTTCACAGGAATGTTTTAAATGTCTCTCCATCGGACAAGAAGGCTCATGCCAATATAAAGGACATCACGGATAGTTTTCACGTTACTATCTGGATGAAGTCATGGAGCTGGCCTGAGGTGGCCATATGGAGGTGACGGCTGTGTGGATCTGACCACAGCTTCCCCTGCTCTGTGTGGCACTCTCCGGTCACCGTAGGCGGCAGCGGAATGAAGGGGCGTCTGTCTAGCCCCCGTCATGCTGTCTAACAGGCTGGGCATGTGGCACAGCATCTGTCTCCGATGGACAGGCCCACACCAAAGATTAGCCTGGGTTACAACCATACACATAGAGTATGCACAGGGAAGGTGAAGGTAATATGCTCCTGCTAGTGCGGAGACAGTTACAGGTCAAGCCTGAATAAACCGACACTGTCATTAAAGAGAGTTGTTGAATGGATACAGGTAGACAATAGTGCTGACTTTGGTAAAATTTAACAAAACCCACAAGGTCCTATGAGACTTTGAAAGCCAGTGGCTGTGGGACAATTGAACACAGCCCTTAAGAAAAATCTGCAATTACTACAGCCTGGATGGAGCCCTGTGGTCTCTCACACACACACACGTTTGCAGAGATACACACACAAAATCACAAACGAAACTATGAATATAAACGGTCTGACGAGAGCCATAAATCTCTCAGAGGCTGCAGGGCAATTGCAGTCGGACAGCCAGCATTCCTGTTAGCACAGTGGAGCTGTGTGAACAGAGATAGCCACTGTGTTGCACAGCACACAGGAGCACAGCTGCAGGCTGAAAATGGCAATCGGCCTCTGAAATGCTGTTTTACCCCTTCAAAATAAATGATGCCGAAAATGTCTGTTCCACACACTAGACTGCCATTTTGGGAAGATAATTATTAACACCAAACTGCAAAATAGATGAAGTCCATCTTGTAGAAGTGATATTGTATTATCCTCAAAAGACAAAGTTAACATGTTTTAATAAAACGACCACCAGGAAACAGCACAGTGAAATTACTCGGCACAGCTCAACAACAACTCTGTTGCTCCAGAAGCCTGTAGTAGTTGTAGATTCACAATTCTCAAATGTCTTGCTCTAATAGGAAATCACATTCATCTAAACTCACAGCAACATAAAAGAGCGAGATACATGCAAGAGAAAGATCACACCAGGGCATGCGAGTACAAAATGAGTGAGTTACACTTCTGACCGCCTCTTCCTGAGCTGCCTTAACTGTGAAGCAGTGTGAGCATCCTTTAGTTTTCCACTGGTGTAATGAGCAAGTGGTGTCCTATTGTGTAGCACAGTGGGAAGGATAACATAACAAAAATACATTTAGAATCTGTAGTGTTGTGTGTGCGGCAAAGTAAAATGAGAGAGAACGGAGAAATAGAAAAACAGAGGGAGAGCAGGACTAATGAAGGTTATAGAGAAGTAGAAAATAAGAGAAAGGAAGGAGAAGAAACAATTCTAGAATGATAAAAGGAAGAAGAGAGTTGTGGAGTCTCTCTGGATTTTAATAATCCCATCAGCCTCGAGTTTTGGGACACAGTCACACTGACACAATTAAATGACTGGTGTGCTCTCCTTTCTCTTTCTCGCTTTCTTTCACACTGGTAATGAGAATTGTAGGTGTGTGCTGATTGTCACATACACAACACAGAGCATTTAACAGCCGTAAGTGGGTGTGCTGCCTCTCTCACACACACACACACACACACACACACACACACAATACTGTTGGACATCTGCCTCAGTGCCAGTCAGGACACCTACAGTGTGAAGAGGAAATATCAGAAAACATGAGGGTCATTTTTGTGTTGTTGGTTCCAGCTTTTCTCCACACAAACATGTGTGCATGCGGCTTCAGATTCAAAACAGTTTATCACCAAAAAGTACAAAAGTAATGGAGAAATATATGTAGCTGGAACCAGCAGCCAATTAGCTAACAAACCCTGGAGCCATGGAAGCTGTTTGCCCCTGTTTCCAGTCTTCATCCTAAGCTAATCTAAGCAGTGTCTGGCTGGAGTAACATCGTTGAGAGATCATTGAGTCCCTGTGCTCCTATTTGTTAAGGTGAGTTAACCGCCCTCTACCTCAAGCCGCATTCTTAGTTTACAAACATTAACATGACAAAAGCAAAAGTCCAACTATTCCTATAACAATATTTAGTATCATTATAATTTCATTATCTTCATTATTTCTACGTCTTTAAATGACTAATTACTGGTAATTTGCTCTGTGGGTTAATCCTGTGCTCGTGTTTTTGTTTTGAGCAGCATAATCCATTCACCTCAACAATCCAACAACACAATACAGGATCTATGACCTATTCGAGTTTCTTATTACTATTACTTTAATTGATGTGGCTAATTTTCCTCGAGCTCCATTCATGCAAGCAACATAGGCATCTATCATCTCATTAAGTCATCGGGGAATTCCGTTTACAGAGTCATTTTGCAGCATGCAGCACTGATGGAACATTAGGTGACATTTTAGGCTGCCCATAACAAGAAAAGACACCATCACCGACAAACTCTAGATGGTAGTTTATCTATATATGGCAGGATATTTTTCATTACAAAACTTACATGAAGAATTCAACAGTGTCGCTCATTGTCATTGTACCGTATCCAGTTTCCCTGATGCCCGTAACCGTGTAAGACACTAAATGATGAATGAATCTTGCTGCTGCTGGCCTGACGTTCACTTGTACTGTACCTTCAGCACGTGTTTTCCCACCATCAGCTCTACACATAATCATAAGCAATGAACCTGCACTTCATGTCTTTACATGTTCACCATACTCTTCAATGTAATTTAAACATAATTTCGTAATGATATTTAAGACATAATAAAAATTATATCCTTTATTAATGCCCTTGAAGGAATTGTTGTTGCACTGCCACCCCAATAGATTAACACTTTCTGACACTTGTTATCTAATCAACACATTCTAGCCAAGCCCCTTAAAGATGACAAGTTTTACATTGACAGCATTTTACTGCACATAATAACAGTATAGCTGTTCACAGTGATAAAAATAGCAGCTTATGGCTTTTGTCAATCAAAAGAAAATCTAACATGACTTAAATATTGCTAACGTTTCATGTAAACCTCTATATTTTATGTATATTATTTGACATTATAGCCATAAACAGGACACAGGTCAATAAACTCGTTCAACTCACACATATATACGTTGAACAAAAATTTGAATTGTAAAAGCTAAAAGGGATTTTGGCTAGATGGCAACCATATTAAACTCTGTCTTTATGAGGTCAGAAGAAGTAAAAAACAAGCCCACTTTGGACAAACAGAAACAGAAAACAGCAGGTTGTTCTTTGAACTGTGCTGCTTCTAGACAATCACAGGCAGAGGAGATGTAATGAATTCCCCTGGAGCCTGTGCGGGAAGAAGAGCTGAACTTGTTCTCACATCTCTTGTGACTGAGAGAAATAACTAGCTCCAGTCACTTTGATGGAGAGAGGAAAACGCGCGCGCACACACACACACACTCTGGCTCTCTGCCTGACTGTTTGGAAGTAACTCATTTTTCCTCATATCTCTCATGTACCTCTGCCATTTTTCTCCATGGTTTCCCACTCAACCTGTCTCCTCCCTTGCTCGTTCTTGCATTTACTCTGACTCAGCTCCTACTTCTTCTCCTCTCAATGTTACCACCCATAATTAAACTGCCATCATCATCATCATCATCACCACCTCTGCTGTCATTATCTTTATCACTGAGACGATGCTCACCATCATTCACACCGTGCCTCTTAAGTCTCACTTACCTGTGCAATCTCATACAGCAGTTTGTAGTGTTCCTCCCGTTTCTGCAAGGTGCACAAATTGCAGCCCATTCTAGTTGTCAGGGAAACAATGTTGAGTGCCCGCTGGAGTGTGCGTGCTGTCTGCGGCGCGTGTGAGCTCTCCCCGGGGCGAAACACACTCGGGCTCCTCTTCCTCGGCTCCCCCACACCTCTTTCTCATCCGTGTATCCTCAGAGATCCTCTGTGTCGCTGCGAGCGCCAACACACATACACACACGCGCACACGTGTTTTGGTTGACTCTTTAGGTTCAGGTTGTGGATGCAGTTCATTCAGTGTGTGTTTGTAGGGAGTGCATCAATGGTAAAATGAGTAAAAGCGGCTGGCTTCTTCTCCCCTCTAGCCTGTCTCTCTTTCCCTCAATTCTCACTTGCATGCCTCCATGCACTCTTCACTTCCCACTATCTTTTCTCCACCACCTCCTCTCTCAGTGTGAGCACACACCAGTAGATACACACACTTCTGCTACATGGAGACACACCTCCTCCTGTGGCAGGCTGCCTACACATGCCTGATCCTATTTCAGCTCATTAATAGAAAGCTCCCTCATTGGCTGTTTGGATGAAGGGGCTGGGAGGCAAAGGGAGGAAACTAGTCTTATCTTGGGATTCAGTATCGGAACATCAGTCTTTTTTGTACGCAGATATAGTGAAGTGTATGTTGCTTATATGTCTCTGTGACAGATTGTGGCTGCATCTGTATTTACACATTCCACAAACATGCCAAAAATTCCGCACAGCAACATTTCATTGCAAAAAAAAAATCAAATCAAATCAATACAAAACAATAGGAGTTAAAATGCCATCCGCACAGTTAATCAAGTTACTGAAAGGGCTATTTGTCAATGCACACATTTGACAACTGGATTTAGCATGCAATCAATCTCATTTGGATTCAATCAGATAGCCTTTTGCACTCAGTACAATGGCGAGAGGAGTGGTGTCCAGTGGATGCCATAGATTTACAGTCAAAGAGATTCGGTCACCAAACAGATGCCGCCTGTTAGACAAGGGCACGGCACCGGGCTGAGACACAGGAAGAAACACAGACTAGTATTGATTGGCTTCAAATTAGCTTCCAGCACAACTGGTCTCATCTCTACCGGAGTGAGGGAGAAAAGAGGAGCGAAAGAAAAGAGAAAGTGATAGAAAGAGTAGGGGAATCATACTGTTAGCTAAATAAAGCAGTGATGATATTACAACCCTGTCACACAAGAAGCTAATTTGCCATAGAAAATGTGTTTTGAAAAAAAAACCTTAATATATGTTGACAGAAACCAGATCATATGTTTTATCAGCATGACTAAAAATTTGCAATGAACATTTTTGCAATTATGTTTTTTACAGTTAATGTCACTTAAACAACAGGGAAAACCATCCTCTTAAAAAAATGAACCCAAAAAGTTTAATGTGCCCAGTCCCTTCAGTTTCCACTTCATATAATTTACACTAATTGAATTCGTCAATTACGTTTACTAACATGTTCTCCAGTCGGGAGGCAGCTACCTCCCATTTGCATGTCGAATAGCTGTCACTGGTGAGCAGAGAGCACAGACGCGTCACCCTCCTTATCACCAGTCATGCAGGTACAAGGACCACAGTGGTTCAGTCAAGGGCGTCGGAGCAGATCCAGATACAACGCCCAAGATAACACTTTACCCTTTCTCTCCAACTGCGGTGAGGTCACCCATGTGTCCTCTGACCTCAGATGGTGACTTTTTGGGGTGACATCACCAACTAATCACCTTTATGGTTGTTCTTTTCTTTCTTCCTCCTATTTATTCTTTTCTTACTGTGTCATCGCTGTTTTCTGATGCTATTGTTTGTAGTTTGAGAATGTTAATGAAGCATGTCTGTGATTGACAGTAAGTTCACTGACATAAGGACATCCATAGTGAATACTGTTCATGATTCCTCCACTCGTCAGTGACAGTAAAGGAAATCCGAGATACATTTTTACAGAAAGTGACATCATCACTGTGGTCATTTATTGCCTCTCCTTTCTGTTGTTCATATTACCCACCTTCCATCATCGCTGCCATTTCTCACCTCCTCCATTTCATCATCCTGTATTATTGCTCCAGTGTACAGACACTAGACAGACGTCTGGTCCGTGTGCTCATATAAAATTGAAGAGACTCGTATAACTTTAAGACGTGGAAACCTAGAGATGAGGAATTATGTAGGTAATATTGCAGATCTGCTCTAGCAAATTGTGCCTCTTCATCTTTGATGTTTGAGGACTGAGCTGCCAGCGAGCGCAGCAGCAGTGTGGTGACATACCTGTAAGGTTGCATGTTCAATAAATTTTTAGACAAGTAGTTAACTTCAGGGTTCGATGGGCTGAGGTGGGTTCAAACAGCTGTAATGGTCATTTCATATTTTATGGTAAAGTCCATCCCTGTGATCTGCCAGTCAAAGGTTAACCAAAAATAACCTGCTGCAGGGGGAAAGTGTTGCACTTAAAAGGAAGCCCGAAACACCACATTAGCATAATTTCTGATATGGCTGTGATTGAGAGAAAATAGGCCACTTCGCACATTCCTCTCTGAAAATAGAAACTTGTTAGGTCAGCTCTAAGCCATTTCAGCGTTGAATCTACAGTAAATCTGAGTGTAAACTTATATAAAGAAACTTAGTTCTCCAGTATACGGTAAGTAAGTATAGCTGGGAATTACAGCTACATAAATCCTTCTCCAACATGTTCAAAGGCCACAGTATCCTTGACGACAGACATGGTAGTGAGTCATGGGTTAGAGAGTTGATCTAATTAGGAACAATGATCACGAATTCGCTCTGTGCTCAAAGGCCTTCTGAGCAGAATACCAACAAACTGTTGTTAAATAAGTTACCAGTGCAAACTTTCCTCTCTCTTTCTCTTGCGCAATTTCCCTGAAACACATCAACACATCTCAGAAATGCAAGGTTTTAATATTTGTACACCTGCAGGACTGTTGGCTTTATGCTGATCTGAGAGTGTCCTTAACACAATGTCGTGTTCGAAGTCTTTATGGTGACAGCGTATTCTGTTTCAGAAAAAACAAAAACAGAACTGTGATGCTTGTAAGCACATTTATTATGACCGTATAGGAATCATCCCAACACGTTCTGATGTCTGTCACAACTTGTTGGCTTCAGTTGCTTACATTAAATTTACATTTATGAATCACCTTTTCCAATTTCCAACCACCTGTGGTGATAACATCAGCCACAAAGCTTATGTGACTTCTAAATGCCACAGCATGTATTGCAAAATCAATGCAAAACAACATAATTTCTGCCCGTGTAGACAACTGGGTGCCTCAAAGCCAACGGCATGAGAGGAGCCTGAGGGCGTCCCACACACGGCTCTCCATAGCTATAACCCATACATTATTTAACACTCTGAGCAATTCATCTAGGTAAAAACACATTTAGAGTCCTACTTACAGCATGGAGCTAGAGGCCGACAGGAAATGATGGTACACAATGGTAATTGAAAAGCGGCATCCTTTCAGTTTTTTTTTTGTTCTAGTAATTACATTGTAACTATTCATTACTGTCTAATTACTTTACAAGAGGCCAAATGTTCAGATGCAGTCCTCATAATGACTCTCTTTTCTACTTATTGTCTCTCGATCCTGATTGCTGAAGCAAAAAGACAAGAGTGATTCCAATCATTTCATTATCAAATTATAAGCACAGTTATAAAAAGGAAAGTCAAGCTACAAACGTAAGGAAAATGCAAAACTAGATTGGGTTCTATTCAGCAAAACTCAGGGGACCTTTTGTTCATGATTTGCAGACTGCAAGTTGGGCAAAAACCATTGAGTTGTAGTAGAAACAATGTGTTTTACTGTCTAATCCTAGTTATGTCTCTGCTGAGCAGCCAGGCAATGCAAGGCTGAAGAATACACACATAGACAGACAAAGTGTGTGATAATGAAGCTATTCAGAGCCTGGCATCAGACGAGCCAAAGCAGCCATTAAAACGAGTTGAATCACTGTTGAATCAGTCGCTAACACTTTCTTTTTCACTGCTCCACTGGACAAGGCTATTTAGAAAAGCAAATGGAAACATCTTCTCCAACCGCTTTGATCAGATACCCACAGGCTGGTTTACACATTCGGTGGTAAAGTTCACTATTCAATAGATACAGCAACGTGCAACCACAAAGCAGCATGACCTGGGGGAATATGAGACTGTAGCAACCTTCTTACTCAATAAACCTGCAGCCAAACTGGCGTCTGACCTCACACCACAATGTCCATGCAGGGTCAAGTAGCCCACAAGGATGGGGTTTCCAGACTTTGACTGTTGAGCTTATGTTTAAATGAAATAAAAGAAAACCGTTATTGTAGATTTATTGCTTGGCACTAAATATTATCATGCAAGATCTTGGTAAACATTATTCCTGCTAAACTTGCCAAATTTACATGTTTGTAAATGTCACTAGTAGTATTGTCACTAGCTCTGATGCGGCCTGGTAGCTCAATGGGTTAAGCATCAGACTGGGATGCAGATGCTTGCAGGTTCAAGGCCCTGTCTGATGCCTAATCTATCCCCCACCAGGTGGGTCCCTGAGCCAGACACCCAGTGCTAGCTCCCTGTATATCGCTTTGGATAAAAGCGTCTGTCAAGGAAAGTAAAGTATTTGAATGTACAGCACCTAAAAAGTTTTAAGGTGGGGGGAACAGGGGGGGAGTCCACTCAATCTCCCAATTAGTAAATGCTGCATGAAAAGGATCTAGAGGGGCAGACACCCGTGAGTCAGAGGACTTAACAGAACTAAGTTAGTATAAAAAAGCATGTGCTTTTAAACAGGCGAGTCAAAATCTGTACAGTCTCTATGTGAAGGTGTTGGTTTAACAGTAGCTCGAGTGGGTCTGCCAGGAGCAGGCTGGGAGTCTGATGGTCCCAAAATGCTGGAGCTGGTGTATGGACAGGAGGGCATCTATCCAGGTTGGCGTCTATCATGTGGTGTCTGGGGAAGTAGACTGAAAACACACACACACACACACACACACACACACAATGTAGCCAGGCAGCCAGGTTCTATGAAAATGAAAGTAAGTTGCTCACGTTCGCACACTTTTTGCGGTCGCATGTGTTATAGTTCAGACTTCATATTGAACCTTCAAATTTTAGTATACATGTACGTTTTCTCTACCCTATTCAGTAATAATGTGTAAAATTTTGTTTTTTTGCTGTCTGTTGCCGTCTGTTATTAGACCCGGTTATGACTAAATAACATTAAGTATCAGTTCATAGATTTTTTGTAATATGTATTTAGGGGTTACATGTTAATTCAAGTAACAATAAATTATTGATTAAATGTTAATTAACACGTTAATCCAGTTCACAGCTCTGCCTTTTTGTTATCATAAGAATGTGTTATGAATACTTATTTAAGGCTTATGATTGCTGACTCACTTGCTCATTCTCAAACGTATGTTTTCTTTTCATTAGTTGAGATTAGTGGACACTGCTCCCTTCCTGTAAAGGTTTATTGGTTCACTTAGCTTCTTAGATTTCTGAGATCGAAGTCAAAACTCAAATGTTTAGGACTTCACATAGTCCAACAATCCCACTTGAGCAAGCACTAGGCGACAGTAGAGAGGAAAATAGTGGAAAGGGTAGAGAGAAAAGAACATCAGGTAACAACGTATACAACAAGGAGCAGCAGACGAGGCACTGGGTAGGTTGGAAGAAGACCGTGAATCAGCATGCACAGTAGCAGGACCTCACTAATACACATGTGCTTGTTCTGCTGTAATATATCTGCTGTGAAAAAGGTTTGCAGGGGCCAATGGAAGAGGTGAACAGTGCAGAAACCTCATTCTTCTTCTGTTCTTTCCTCTACCTCTCCAGTCTCTTTCTCTCCTGCTTCTTATTCTCATTCTTCAGTTTCTTATCTGCGTCTTTATTGGCTTTTTTTCCTCTTTTTTATATTTGCCTTCTTCTTATCAGCCATGAGGGTGAGCTCCTAAAAGAGAGAACACACCGAGTATTTTGACTAGATAAAGCTGAACCTGTCCGTAACATGCATGAAATGGAGAACCCAAATGCAGACCAGTGACAAGAGAGGGTTCAAACCAAGGGATTTTTTACAAATTAACATAACAGGAAAGCAATAGGCAACAGAAAACACTTTAGGCAAGAGGTTGAATGGCATTACTGAACGTAACTAATGACAGGGGGATTAAACAGACACAGAAGGACTAAGAGGAAAGAGAGAATGAAAGAAAGAAGGGAGAAAGTAGAAACTGAACCCAAAAACCAACTTACATAGAAGAGGAGCGTAGTGACTGCAGGCATGACGAGTTGAGTATGAACTGACAAAGGAAATGAGGAAGTGCAGAGGCTTAAATAGGGAGACTGATTGCTAATAGGTAACAGCTGGAAATAATTAGGGAGTGAAGGTGGAGAGAGGTCAAGGTGAGGGAGGAACAAAGGACACATGAGGGCTGGAGGAGACATGACACTGACAGAACCAGAACCTTAAGCAAGCCGTTATAATCCACCCATTTAACTGAGGTAAAATACCAGAAGTTTGCAATGGACTTTAGTCATCAAAGACAAAGGTGACAAATAGTTCCATAAAATGAAAAAAAAATCTACAATTCAACTTTTGAGTAAAATAAATAATGCTAATGGAGAAGAGTATTATGCAGCTGAATGGATCAGTACTAAAGCTATTATAAGTTAAAATCAAAATGAATGTGCACGTTTTGCCAACTTGTACGATGTGGTGATGAGGAGTTGAACATTCAACAAATCAGCTCAACACTGGTGTCATGCTGGTAGACTGAAAAGTCCAGACACTGAGTGAATTAGATACTACATGAAAATACTGTAATGGTATAACAATGCAATTAGCTTGAATGAATGAGAAATTCTGCTCAGTTGTGAATGACAACTAATTATTCTGACTCCTCTTTGGAGAATTTGAGCCGAAGCGAATGAGGAAAAACTGCAAACTGGACACATGTGAAGCCATACTGAGATAGGGAACAAAAAAACAAATACATATGCAGAGGAAATGACAGATAACACATGAGACATACATATAATGGTGATAATCATGTTTCTGTAGAACAGATACATGAACAGACAGGAATTTTGGAAAATTTGAAAAATGTTATCATATGAGATGCTGGGTACAATACAAATAAAAAATAATATTATATTAAAACTACTGAATGAATTGAATTCTTACTAGATTTATGCACTCACTTTAAGGCATAATCTTTAAACTGTAAAATACCTCTTTAAACTGTAAAAATGAAACTAGGCAGACACATCCATTGAGTTACATATGTACTAATAACAATGACTTACTCATTCTAACGGTGCATTAAATGAAAGAGGTCTCACTCAGGGTTCATGGTCAATGGTCATGTTCACGTCATTTAGTACCAAAGACTACCTTCAGTTCGCTGAAAATAAAATTTCATTCAGATGCTTGTTTAATGTGTTCATGGCTACTAGACTGGCTATTAGCATGCTAGCATGTTGAAGTTAAATTCGAACTCAAAACACCACTATGTTGAAGTAGCCTTGTAAAGCTGCTAGTAGACTGTATATTCCTAATCTTGTTGCTTTTTTATTCATTCACACTTAGCCTGTGGATGGAATTAATAATAACCTACCAGAAAGGTTATTTGATCACAGCATCTAAACCAACTAGAGCTCAGCTGCCTCACAGTCGAGTCTTAGCTTTTACTCTGGGCAACGTGTGTGTATGTGTGCAATGCGAGGTAGAGAAACAATATTATCTGTGCTATAGCCTTAGGGTGTAAACATACACAGATACCTCCTGTCTGCACACACGTACTTTAACACTGGAGTGCTGCTGGGCACTGGGTCTGACCCTGTTGTGTTAACCCAATAGCATAGCTCCAATAAAACTGATTAGAGAAGTCTTCCCCTGCTGCTCCCAGCCCTGCTGCTGGACTAATGGCACAAGTGGGCCTCTTAAACTTTCCACAACATCTGTGCCAGTATTGAACCATGAGGCTGGATGGAGCACCAGGGCCAAGAGATCGCCACCAGCGACCTGAGGGAGACAGGAAGGAAGGATGGCACAAAAGACAGGGAGATAGAGACAGACAGACAACACACAGTGCGTAGAAAGATACAAAAATAGATCATTTGATAGTTGGATTTGTATGGCTCTCTATTTCTGTCCTTACATCTGAATGCTGAGCACATCATCTTCTCCTCACCATGCTGCAGGGTGCAAGAAGGCCAAGCCAGCTGTTACTCCATTGTCCAGGTGCTTAACAGGATTAGAGGGGGGCAGAAGGCCTGACACACACGCTCACTTTCTCTCTCTCACAGACTTAACCTAAAACTTCAAAGGCAGTCAGAAAAGCACAAGCACACATCATCCTTTGGCTTTTAGGATAAGGATAGGAGCCATGCTTGGTGAAGCATGCACATATGCGGTTGTGCCGCTCAATAGAACAGTATATATACAGAAACCATCTGCAACATATACACATGAGTAAATAAAGTGCTATTTTTGAAGAGGTGAGATTGCTTCATTCTTTCGAACATTTCTGGATTCTGACATTTATCTCCATCAAATACCAAGGTGCTATGTTATTGAATTGATGTGGTATCAAAGGAGATAATTGAGTTACCTTTTCAGGCAAAACTTCAAATGCCAGGCGTAAGGAAACCACAACAAAATGAAAGTAATAAGACAAAATGAATTGCTGGCCTAATTTGGCTAAATTAGATCCTTTTGTCAACTACGTTTTTGAGTAACTTGTTATGCAACATTATATAAACCACCCTAATAATTTTATTAATATAATACTTTCTTATGAATTGCTCTTTTGAACACTATATCCCACAGTTTTACCTCTCTGTTTGGTCTTTCATATGCACATTCTCCCTCTGCGGAGCACAGCCTTTTTCGATTTTTATCCTTGCAACGGCTGGGTTTAAAAAGGCTTCCCTGTTGTGAATTAATGTAGCTTTAATCTGCCCCCCCAACACACATGCTGATAAAGCAGTTTAAGAGACAGAGCGTGTTCGGTCAGAAAACACAAGATTAGTCATTCGCCACTGAGCTTGAAGTGGCGTATGACCATATCACTTCCTGGTTCCAAGCTGCTGGTTTCCTCTTTCATGTCTAATCCCAAATGCAGGACAAGCAACTGCCTGTCAGGAAGATAAGGTAGTGTCTATTGTCTCCCTGATCCTTCTCGTCTGTATTTTACAGTGCTTATGTCACTGTGCCAACTTGAGGTGTGGTCAGAGAAGAAAAGCACAGCGAACCAATGGGCCATCTGGAAAATAAAGGCACAAAAGACACATTTTGAGAACCTAACACCTACACAGAAACGTGGCACAAGTTTCTTTTTCCTATAATTAGCCTTTTCTTGGATGCTGGAGTAATTCTAACTGCAATAGAAGCAAAATCTGTGCTTATTTATACACATCTTGTTGACCACCTCCTATGCATGGCAGGAGAAGCTCATTGTGAGTTTCCATCTGAATGCTTTGTATCTGGTGCCTGTAGCTTGAGCCCATGTAGTGAATAAGCACAAGCTATTGATTTGCCGCTGTGGCTAAGGGTGTGGCCGTCTAACCAACAGTGGTTGGCCTTATAGTCAATATGCTCAATAAAGTTCAGATTGTAGAACATGCAGTAATTTGGCCAGGAACACTATTGTTTGTTGGGCAAATCTATACAGCAGGTTACTGGGGTGTTTATTTCACACACACATTTAATGGCTATGTTAACAGGTCCTTATCAAGTCCTTTAAGTTCTTAAATCTAACAATGATTTTTTCATTTACTAGACGCGTCTTGGCCTGCATGATGCTTTGAGGCAGGGTCTCCATTGTGATGTGGCCCTATATTATGTCAGCGATTTGGCATATTAAGCTTTGAATGCTTACAAGGACTGTAGCTTTCATATCAAACATTAACCTACTATTAGAGTATTATTTTAGAGAATTTAATACTGTTATTGTTCTTATTGCAGTGGGAAAAATCTCCTAGCACAAAAAAGATAGATGACTTTACACATAATGCAATACTCCTCAAGGTATTTTCAGGTGGTAAAAAGATATGAAGCCATAGAAGTAGTTCAGGCCGTTGTCTGCATTGTGACTTATAAAATCACCAGATCTAATCCAAATTTAAGTGGCCCTGCAACCCAATCTCTCCCACAGTGTATTTTGTTTTTATTTGGTTGCATCTGCTCGGGAGCCACAGGCGTTGGGGTCTACAAGTGTTCTGTATTGTTGTACTTTCTTTTTTAACGCTCTTAATATTGTCATATATTTTGAGACAGACCGTGGCTTTTTTTGTCTCTGAAATGATCTACACACAAATAAATGTGATTGATTGCTTGATTGACTGGAGCCATCTTTACTGTCCTGCTGGACCCAGTCTTTGCCCAAAGTGGCCAATAAAATGTTTTACGGTCCCCTTGTTGGCTGTACAACAACAGAAAATGGCTCTATGAGAAAAAGATCACCAGTTTCTTTGTCAGTTATTTTATTTAGCAATGTACGTATATTTGTCAGATAAACATTTAGACATTTAGGACCAAAATTACAAAAAGGAAGTATTAACATTACCTCCAACTAATGGAAATTCAGTAAAAGCCAATTATGTAAAAAAACTCAAAAATGTAAAAACTGCTTTGTACTTCTATCTACGTCAGGGGAGTTAGTTGGTACAATAGCCCACAAAATCCAGGGTTGGTGGTTGGATTCCCAGGTCTCCTGATTCCTGATCAAGTTCAAGATGCTGAGCCCTGCTGAACGTAAGAACTAACTGTAAACTAACCCTAAAAAGACCAGTACACATGAAAAAATATTTTTATTCACAGTACACTGTGTATGAACAGAGCAATATTTACTCTATATACATGCAGGGTTAGGGTTTGTAAATAGCTGTTGCTGATAAAAGAACTGCTTACTTGCACTATTTATTCATCCTTGCATTTGGTTCATCATTGTATACCATCTTGGTCAATAAAAAGTTAATGAAGAAGAACAAAAAGCTTTCACAGATTAGCTCGGGTGCTAAGGGGACAAGAAGCTCCCAGGGTTCATATATGTTTCACTTATATATGCTTATTTCTTTAATTCAAATATGATAATCCAGTAATCACAGTGACTCCGTAGTCACTAACTGATCTCAGTGGGATATTTTAAGTGTTTTAGTGTGTCTGAGCTTTAAGACTCAACACACACAACAGGACATCTATCTATCTATGTTTGCCGCTCTTTGGTACCTTACAAAATTGCTTGTTTGGCTCATCCAGCAGCAGCCTTGTCAGCGTTTTATGTTCCAATATCAAGCCATTTTCTTTATGGTCACCTTGGACAGGGAGAAAGCACAAAAGGTCAGAGTGCAGATTGTTATTGGTATATACCAATCGTGAAAGTCATAACACTGTCAAAAGCATTTCACTGCATTTTAACTGGTTGTTAAGGAAACATGAGGCTATCAAATATGTTCGGATGTGTCGCATATTGGCAAATAAATTCTATTCATCTGCAAGTACAGGATGTGATAATCATATCAGTCTTATTTAAAAATAGCAGGGTGCTGGGTACTAAGACCTTATTTTTTACCTCCCTCTTTTGACATCATGCTGCGGTTGTCGTAGCAACCGTGAGTATGACAGGACTGATGACGGACGAGTGCTAAGTGGAAATCTGTCACTGAAATAGCCTCATGTGGTGGAGCCTTACTATAATGATGTGTGTACCTGTGTGTGTGTGTAACTTGTGTGAGTGACAGTCAGTGGTGGGTGCACAGACAAAATCAACGCACATGGATGCACTATTACTTTTTTCTCTTTCTGCCATGTCAACAGAAAAGCCAAATTATTGTTGGTTTGATTTGACCTGGGAGTTCTTCACTAGCAACAAACATGACAAAGAGGCGATGTCAAGTGTGTTTTGAGAGCGAGTCATGTATTGATAGAAGACAAAAACGAATAAGGTTTCTGTTTGGTTGAATTTGACTCAAAGTCAGAGCTGCACAAGAAAAAGTAACCTAACAACAAAACCATAACTTTGTTTTATGTTATAAATCACCTAAGCAGGAGGTTTTTCTTGGTCATAGGTCATATGAAAACTAATGTTCTATGTTGACAGTGTCTTTCACCAGCCTGCACTGTCTATATCGTCATTTGTTCGTGCGTTTGACTTGTCAGGACACTAGGCCATCAACCTTCTCTTTGCTAGCGGAAAATAAAAGAGAAAAATAGCATGCCATGTTGTGTAGATAACAATGTCACAAAAGCAGCTGACAAAGCAAAGTTGAAGCTCATAAATGACTATGAAAGGTCCAGAGCTGCAATAGTAGAACTGTGTATAATGATCCATCAGATTATTTGTTTAGTAAATGTTTGTCAGAGTCAGTTCAATCTGCTTCTCTGCTATACTAAGAATCACCTTTTTTGTTGACCTGTAGTGGTCAATTCATCAGAGCACAGGACTAAGAGCACGTTTAGGGTCACTCAGTGTCCCAGAGGAGGTCCTCTTCAGTCACAAAGATGGGTCAAAAATGGTTAAGAGACTTACTCTCATGAGATTTATTTCAGCGGGGCCCATGATGCCACAAGGTCAGGGCATTTTCAGGCTTGAATTCTTTTTCATCTTCCTCCTTTCTTCACCAAGTTAATTTTTCCTCCAGAAAACACAAGTTCTGTTACTTCATATATATGTATATATATATACTTCAAACATATATATTTTATATGTTTGAGGAATGTATTCCAATACAATCTCCAGTGCATTTCCTATACATTTCAGTTAACTAAAGTGTAAACTGTAACACACAGTGTGTTCATATACAAATACTGACTTTTAATTTCACTCTTGATGTCACTACATACAGATTTTCAGAGAAACTGCTTTTAATAAGTGAAACAAAAAGAAGTTTGGAGCACATATATTAAAAGTTATAAACTCTACACACATTACTGAGTTATCTGTGTTGTCACTTGACCTAATTGGTCACGTTTTGGGTTTTATTATAATCTCTGTCTGGGCCTGCAGCATCCATGAGTGTCTTCAAGTGGTGCAGTAGCAACCAAGAACACTCAAATCCTTTTAGAGCATGGGGGATAAAAATACAGAGTCCCAGAGTCCCATTAAAGGTCCCGGCATCCAATCATGCCCAATATAGTGATAGCTTGACGTAATAGTTCTAAATGGCACAACATAAGGTGCATTTGTCAGGCTAATCTTGAGGTCAGGTGTCTTTGGCTCGCTAGTCCTTACTATCTCTCATTACTATAGCTTTTTCAGTATACAGTAGTCCCTTCGTTGCTCACACTGTTTTCAGGAAATTGCTACATCTTCATAACACATGAAGAGAGAGTGAGATAACGGGCATAAATAAACTTTGATCAAAAACTGATGGATGGAAAATGACCGTATATCACATCTTATGCACCATGAAATGTCATATGGAGATGAGATAACTAAATGTTATCTGAGTTAATTTAACCAATAACACAGTATGGAGGAGTAAGAAGAGAATATGAGAGATATTTGAAATGGCTGCTGATAAAATAGACTGGCGAGACAAAACCCCTGTTGACAATGTTGTGACACATTTGAATAAAACAATAATAATGAATTCACTTTTCTCTTCCTAATTGTATTAGAACAAAGCTGTTTAAAGATAAAAAATCCTCATTCAGTAAATTCATTACATAGCTTTTGAACACAGTGAAGCTTTAAGCTACTAAAGAGTCAGAAGAAACTACTACCAGACCTGAAAGTAAATGTTCAGTGTTCATGTACATGCCTCTAAATTTATGTTAATGTTGCCTTGTGCTGGTGGAAAGAGTTGTTTCCTAGTACCACTGTTTGATCCAAATATTCTTTGATGTCAGCTTTGTCCAACAAGGAGCATAATATATTATTATTTCTGTTTCTGGTATTCTATCAGAAATAAATATTATGGAAATCATATTTCCAATGAGAGAGAGAGATTAAGAAGGGAAGAACGATTAAGAAAGAAGACAGATATGAGCACAAAGGGGTGGAAAGTGAGACAGACGTTGGCTAGCTCTTAGTGAGACAAATGGCAGTATCTGTGTCAGTATCTAGTACAGTATGTGCTGTACGTTATGTGTCTCCCTGTATATGTGTGCCCGTCATGCTCTCCTGCTTCCAATGCATGACAATTATCCTGCTCCAGACTGTGTGAGCAATAAAAAACAAGGCTTCGTGACACTAACTCGCTCTCCTTGTTGTAGGACAAAACTTTAGTCCTTAACAAGAGCTTTAAGCCAAAGTTGTTTCGTGTAATTTCAAAGGTTTTCAGAATGTGAGGTGTGGTAATATGTGTATATTAGTGGCTTGTGTCCATTATTGTACCATCTCATATTGTCAGACTGCGAATGGGAATGTGAAAGATGTTAAAAAGCTTGAATAACTTGTTTGTGATAGCAGATTTTTTTCAACTAAGCCCTGCCCATTTTAAACCAGTGAGAAAACAAAGCAGAAACACAGGAATCTACTAACTGAAATAACCAAAACTGATCAGCCAGAACATTTTGTGATCAAATAGGAACACATTATTCATAATAAGAAGCTGCCTGGGAAAATAGGTTTCCAGGGTCTTTAAGCTCTGCCACTGCTAATGCATCTCAATGCAAAAGCAATTTGTCTTTCCCATGTAGCAACTGTCAAATGTAATATGTAGTGTCTCAAAAATCTTCAATAATAAATTATAGGGTTACTCCAATTATCCACATCACAGTGCCTAATATGGATTTATGTCTCTGGTCAGAAGCCTTTGTGTCCTTTCAGCTGCAACACAGGTCATAAACTGGGAGTCACAAGAGGTCAGAGGAACACCGAGGTCATCTGGAAACACATCCTTTCCACCTATTGTATTTGTCGTTATCTGGAAGTACCGACAGCATTTGTGTCCAAAGTTATAACCACTTACACAAATTATACACTATCTATCATATCTCAATCAATGTACCGATTTCAAATTGTGAGTCAAAGCAAATAAAACCACTTTAATAAACAAATACCTAGGGTGCTTAGTTTGCTTATTCCTCTGGCTAGCTCTGGAATGAACTATTACTGAATTATGTGGCTGCTTTACCTGACTTCCTTTATTATGTGTCTGTCTGTCTGGACTGGCTTAGTGAAACTACATGGGCCTGGAATTCAAGAGGACTGTCAACTACTAACTACTAATTACTTTTTAACCTGACAGAACAATCTGAATAATAATCTCTGTTTCACATTCAGTTGCTCAAAGTCACACCAGGGACTTAGTGAGAATGTATTTTAATGGCCACTGTAGGAACTCCATAGCAACAAGTGGAGGTGACATGCGTTATGGCACAGTGGTATTAAGTATTTAAAGTGGATGCAAAGTGACGACTGCAAGGTTGACTGCATACTCAAAAGTTTAGTTTGTTTATTTTAAATAATATGCTTAGACTCATACTTGGTATTAAATCCTTGACTGCTGCTTTTCAGACCAGAAATATGGTATTTGAGAGCAATGGGTACAGTTAGTTCTAGTTCAGTTTTTGCGAACTTATTATGGAGAAGTCTGTATGAAACTACTGAGTTTTGCATTTTAATTTATATTGTGTACCAGCATTTGAGGATCTGCACTTAGCAGTTAAACAATTAAACCCCATACTTATTTGAATTATAATAAAAAGTATTTAATTATTGGCATGAATTTATTTGTTTAATACTTGTTTAATACATGAAGTTAATCACTATCTGTTCTGTTTGCAACACAACAGCTGCACAGTGATTTAAGGAGGCAGTCAAATAAGCGCTGTGAACTATTGCTGGGAGGTTTTGGTTCCTTCACCAGCTTGGACATCAGTAATAGATGCAGGTTTAGCAGTGGCAACACAACACTATATGATATATTTTACTTTTAGTGAAATATATTTCAAAAATCTAAAAATGGTCAAAGTCTGAATCGACTAAAAACAAAATCTCCCTCACATACCCTGATGGGTCTGTACATTCCGCCACTCCCTTCAAGAAAGCAGATTTCATAACATCAAATTGATCAGAATAAACGTGTAGACGTTGCTTATATTGTAAATGATTTTTGTAGCTGAAAACAACTGGGTTTTTTTATATTTAGATAAACATACAGAGGCTATCTGCAAACATTAGTACTGTCATCCAATAACATGTTGTGTTTGCAAAAGCAAATGTATTAATCTGAAAGGAAAACCGATCATCAGAAAACCATGTGCAATGATGTAAACACATCTCGAAAAAGTTTTATCCAATAGCAACTGGTCTTCTTGTGTTGCTATTGGATAAACCCTGGATAAAACCATGACCTAGATGACTGAGAACCTTCACAGATGGTAACAAATATTTTCATGAAAAACATGATAATTCCTCCCTGCAGTGTTGGTTACATTACATGTTTTACCCATTTATGGTTATTAATCTAAAATCAGTTACAAGTTTGGCCCAGGGTTGATTTCCAGGTAATATTTAAAGTGACATAGTACCAACTGGGACCACAGACCACTAAAATGAACTAAATAAAACAACATAAAATGCATTGCAGTCATGCCCCAAAAACATTCAAAGGCGTCAGAGCAGGGAATAAGAAATAAGATATTGAATTTTTTTCCCAATAAAAAAAGAGAGGCGCATAATTAATGGTTTTGTTGTATTATTTAACATGTTTTCTACTTCACTTTATAGGATTTAATGTTTTCCACTCTCAAACACGGTGCCTTTATTTATTCCTCTAACTGGCCAAATAAAAGTTATGGAAGAAAATTTAAATGGCAACATAAATTTCAATTACTGATTCCAATTATCCGAAAATGGTTTCACCTCCATCTCACAAACGGTGACAAAATAAAACAACAACCATTACCACACTCACACACCCACACACTCATGCAGATGCTGTACACGCAGTGGAACACCACAGGAATGAGATAACCTTACAAATGAAAGTAATAATTACAAATATTAAATAATGCAAGGCAATTTGTACGCAATCATAAAATGCTTACATTAATTACAACACAGCAGGGTTCAGAGAGTCGGTTACATGTTTCGTTCTTTCAATAAACTACCCAAACACTGCTGAAGAGCTGTAAATAACATTATTGTGTGGTTAATTGTAGTTTGCTTAGCTTAGCTTAACTTAGCATAGAGACTGGCAATAAGAGTTGTTTAATGTTGTTGAATCTGCTTTCACACTGATATGCTGGTAGGTGTCTTGGTGCTAAGCAGTACCTTGCTTCTACCTTCCTATTTATTGTGCAGAATTGAGAGTCATTGATCTGATCTCAACAAGAAAGCAAATAAGCATGCACAATGTCCCAAAATGTCAAACTATTCCTCTGAAATGCAGTATATTACTTCAAAGTACTGTATGTGTGAATGAAGCGTAACTTCTCATATATAATGTCTGATTTACTGGGTATACATTCTTTCTGTATAACGAAGCAAAATATTAATTTATGTAGCTAAGTAGTGCGCACATATACTTCAAAAGGCATGAAATGAATAATGAGTGAACCAAAACACAGATTTTCAACAACACATTGTGGCTTTAATGTATTCTCTTGAACGTTTCCCCACTAAAACCAATGCTTTTTGCACCAAAATGTGGAGATTAGGCCAGACATTTAGTGCATTTATTAATCCTAGCAATCATATGAAAATGTTTTACCCAATACAGCATATTTTGGCAGCACTTAGTAACCTTCATTCTTGTCCTCTGTCACATTAGGATGCACACAGCAGAAGCACAAAGCAGATATTCCCCTCGCAGTGAAAGTAATAATGTTATACAGTGTTGTGTTACATATTCAAATCAATGCACACATTACATAGGGGTGCATAGAAAAACATCTGATATTACAAGCTAATATACTGCTGAATGCACAAACAGTACAGTACTGTTATTGATTGATACCACAGCCAGCAGCAGTATTAAGGGTCCGCAAGTATGAAGGTACGCGTAATCATGTGTAAGGATTCAGCAATGCTGCTGTGGAGGCTCATCGAAGTACGTGTTATTTGCTTTGCTCTATCAGTGTAAAGAGGACCTGTTGACCCCTCTGTTCAGCTGCTGATTATCTTTTCACTGGCAGAGAAAAATATGTTTCTCATTATAAGCATTGGAGATTGATTGTGGTCGTCTTGCTTCAGCGCAGTGTGTCTGATTGGCCTGCGGTGGGGGGTAATTGCAAGACTCTGAACTGGTTCTCACATGCTAGGCTCGTCAGTCTGACTTGCAACAGCTCTGTACTTTCATCCATCTCAGGGTCTTCAGGTCACAGTTTTATTCTTCATTACAGATGTAAATAAGCTCCTCAAAACAATACTTAACTGTAGACGAGCTTTCACATATCATGTATTATAGAATAAACAGCCACAAAACACTTTTTTCAACCTTAACTTCACATTTTTGAGCTGCAATTCTGATTGCCAGGTGAAGCTTTCAAAGAGATGTTGTGGCTTTCTGATGTTGTAGATTTTCCATGCTGGATAGCCGAGTTTCTATCTCTAATTAGGAACTGTTTCTGAAAGCTTTGCACGCAGAGAAATGTGATCTATTAGCTGTGTGCCATCCACAGCATGGATTTTCAGTGATCTGTACATGAAATTTGGCTGCTTCATTATGTGCAAACAGAAATCTCCAAATTATGTGTGACAGTATGTTCATCAGCAGCAGGATAACACAGTCTAGGAAATCAGTCAGACTGCGTTTAGTTAGCTCATATCTGGGGATAAATACGGACTTAACTCAAGCTTTTAACCTTTCAAGTATATTGATGAACAATGGATCAGTGCCAAAATGTCTGTCTTCTCTCTCGAACACTCACAACTATAATTACTCATTGTTGTTCCCAGGATTCAGCTGGGATTGGGGTCATTCTAAGGGTTAAAGGTCAGTAAATAATCATAGTGTCCGGGTATTTTTGCATCAATTCACACCACAAGGTTATTTTCAATCTAAGATAGAGCACAGCTAAAGCATGGGGTATGATACAGCTGTAAAAAAATGATTAAAAACACGATGATGATGACTGCACCATAAACATCAAAACCTCTTTCCTCACCAACTTCTAAAAAAAAAAAATATATATATATATATATATATATATACTAATTACAATAATAATAATAATAATGAGAAGAAGAAAAATTAAGCACAACATGTCAAAGAAGTAAATGACCAAGGGGTGAATGACAGGTTGTAGATCAGAAAAAACTTTATCTTCTATAATAATTAGATAATAATTAATCCTCCCTGCTCTTGGTTCCATTGCTTTAAGGGGTGGTTTGCATCAATGCTGAAATAATGTATCATTGTCTGAACGTATTACCCCCAAAGCCCATGTCCACTGACCTTTAACCTCATCCTGTTCAACCTATAACAACCCTCTGTCCACGAGTGTCATTAGTTTCTCATTTGAAGGGAAAGAAAACCACACACTGCTCATTTGTATAACTTGTTACAGGGGAAAGTTATTGTGAGCAATTCTTTCGTTTGAGATCCATTGACTGTGTTTATCATTTTTCTATTTTACTTACAGTATGGCGACACAAGGGCGCAAGGTCATCCAGAAGCCAAACAGGTCCAGTTGCTTTGGATAAAACCTTTTTGACTTAAGCAGAGGCAAACTAAAAATATGGCATGTTAATCAAATCATGGATTAAACTCAAAAGCACAAACCACATCTGAGTGTGATCATGTTTGTTTCAAAAACAAACAAACCATTCTCTGGAAATACAGTTCCTCCAGCACAAAATTGAGAGAAGTTTTTCACATTTTTTGTTAAAAGTTGTGCAAACTGTAAAACTTTATATATCAGTTTGCTTCTCCTTGAAGTCTTTGAATAACTCATTAAATCCCTATTTGCTCGCACGCTTCTTCTGTTTGTATCATGTTGACATCTACTGTACGTTTGAGGTCTTAAGCCGTAAAGCACGTTATCTCTTTGACGACTTCCAGCTTTATGCAAAAGTATAACTGTATGTAAGGAAAGGCTTATAATAGGCTTATTCCTTCAAACAGATAATATTAGCAACTAATCTCCTCTCACAGAGGAGCTCTGGTGACATTGTCGGGGAGTGAGCTTTAAGACTTTGTGAATGTTCATGAACAATGGAAAGAGGGACATCACGGTGTCACCCATAGATGAATAATGCAAAGCCACCAGATCACTGGTAGGGTGTTGGATCTGTCGTCCAGACAGCAGTATTTACAATGTGGTTGTGATGTCACACTGGGAGTATTCACTGCACACCTATCAATCCTCTTCTTGCTAGTGTTTTTCTTTATTCTTCCTAGGCAAAATTTGAGCAGTTAACCTTGTCAAAGACATGGGGGGAGCCATGTTCCTGGGACATCACTTTAACATGAATAGGATGGACAACCTGAACACCACACTACACCAGTCACTGGCGCAGAGGCTTTGGATACTTTACACAGTGGTCCAAAACCTTACCCCTTTTCTTAAGTGAAAATTACTTTGACAAAACAAATGTTAAAAATGCTGTATGAATGGTTTTGTGGTACAAATAAAACCTTACTCCTGGTGTTAAAAGAATGTTTTATGACTGCAGACACCCCAACTGGCTTCTCCTCTGTAGGTCTTAAAATAACTTTCTTCGGCTTGCGAAGCCCGTCCATCACAAATACAGCCACAAACAGAACACAGATGTTTCTCCAGGCATTTTGCAGGGGTGTCATTAAATAAGTGACATTACTACATGACAGGAGCAACAGTAAGCATTCTCATGTGGCGTGAAACTGGCAGTCTTCATGTGGAGGTTGGCATAGGAACTTATTAAAAAGCAACCAAAACATCTGCTACGCTGTTCATTTTAGCACCCAACTGTGGCACAGTCTGCAGCCTTCTGTATCTCCCTCGAGGCGTCTGCAACTCACAGATGGCAGCAGGCGAAATCAGTCTATTTGTACGTGTGTGTGTGCGCATGTCTTTATTTTCTTGTGTGGGCAAATTTTAGCCAGTAGTGACAAGTTCAATGAGCATTTTGGGAGTTAAGACCAGGGTTAAGTTTATTTTCAAAGTTTATTTTTAGAACATTTAGTTGTGTTGCTTAAAGTTAGGGTCTGGGTAAGAGGCTAAGGAATGCATTATAGCAATTAGTGCAAAACGAGACACAACTCTGTGCGTGTCTGTGTCTCTACTTAGGTGTGCAAGTTTTGGACAACTCTGGGGAATGTTTCCCTCAAGACCACAGTCAGAGTTGATATGTGTAGGTAAACCGTTGAACTGTTAATACAAAAACAGATGTTTAGTTTGACGTGGGTGAATATTAGCATAAGTTATGAACCTGTGAACAGTGATGAGCTAAACACTGTGCATGCTAAACAGATTTCTCAGACCCCCCCAAAAAAATACAATATATATATATGTATATATATATATATTTAAGGTTTACATATTTGCAAACATCAGCATCATCTACTTAAACTGAGCCTTTCAGGACTAAAACAAATGCAGGTTAAAATATTGTATTTCCCACCTGGAGGAGAGAACATTAAAAAACTGCAAAGTCTGTCTTTTAGTAGCAACCCAATACCATAACCAGGCCAGGAGAATTTTTCTCTTGCTTAGCATAATTTGATGCCTTCCTTTTAGCTAGGTCCGGTCATTAAAAATGCATCTGTCTCAAATAAGGTGATAACGCATTAACCCTTTACAACACAAGGTACTTTCAAAGTCTTCTCACTAATAGTCGTGTTTAAGCTGACATATACTGTCTGGCAGCTGTCCAACAATGTCCCCAAAGGGATCAATAACGTGTGTCATTATTATTTAGCCTGGCTCATGTTAAAAAGTGAAACTCATATACCGTATACATATTTGTAGAAGTTTTAATTTAAATATAATAAAATAACTGGATTGTAGTCTGTGCTGAGATTGGGAGAGAAATTACCCATCTGTCCATTTGTAAATATTTCACACAAATGACTGATGCCACTGAAACTGTGCTCTCTTCAAACAGCACAATCGCATGCAGACACAAAACAACAGTTTATTAACACTGTCACATAATCAGACTAAGAAGGCCAACCACAATGTCAAGTCTACGCTGGTCCACATAGGAAGGTTATCATTCATAGAGGATGACATATTTATTGCTGTGTTGTTTATTCTTGTGAAAATAAAATTTTATGACTGACAAAGGATAAAATGTCTGGATGCACACTGCAGTCTGGAGCTGTCACCTTACTAAACATGGTAACGCCACTAACGACTCTTGTAGCTATTGTGGTCACAATAGAGCTGGGCGTGAGCCTGTCTGTACCTGTGCCACCTCTCCAAATCTGACACCCATCAGGGATAAAAAAAAGTCAGTCCCCAATTCACCTGAAAGGACTACCTTTAAAACTGAGACAAAAGACGGTGCGAACACGCAAGCAGATGCATAAACAAAATATGCAGACACGGACACCACAGAGAGCCTATCTTGCTTGTGCATCTGTTCCCACTTGAGATTGAGATGAAGACAGTGTTTTAGCTTAAAAAAAAAAAAGAAAGTCTTTTCAAGTTGATGTTTTCATCATGGCTCCCAAACAGACGTCTTTCAAAATAACAAGGGGAGCTTGGACAGGGTTTTTTTTGGGATTGTGCCTGTTTTCAATCTGCAGATCCGCTTTGAAAGTTTAACTTGAGTTCCAGTTTCATGTCATCTTCTACTTGTTGGAGAAATCTTCCTGTGAATATAGAAAGCGTAATAAATCCTGCCATTATTCTGAGGGAGTGAGGAGGGATGGAGGAGATGATTTTGCCTCATGGGCACTCAGTGATGCCACATCATTTTGTGGAGTCTTTCAAAGTCTGACTTATCTCTGATTTTTCATTCTGACTTCTGTTTTTTTTCCTCCTGGCATATTTCATGCCTTTCTCTGTTTCCATCCCCATCAGCTTTTTCTTCCCGACAACACAGGTATCACATTCCTCTTTCCTCCAGTCTTTATTGCATGGCGAGAGAGAAGCCACAGTAATGACTAAAGCCCTTCTCTCATGACTACACTAGAAACAGGGTCAGCACAGCGCATACATCTGCCACTATGTGCAAAAAATCTATATATATCAGCCATTTAACATTTCATTTCAATGTGACGCTGACAGAGAATAAGTGTTCCCTAACATGACCACTGTGCTCTAACTCTCTATTTTAGATCATTATAGATACTGAAGAGTGAGTCAAATGCCTCCGTTTTTAGAAGCACAGTCAGTCACGTATTGCTTCATCACGATAATTAAATAGGGACAACACATTCCACACATACGTGCTAGAAAAGCTGACTATTACAAGTGTGGAATGTAATAAAAACATTGAAAAAAGCTAACACAGATAATTTTGTTTAAAAAGAGGTTTCAAATAGGTCACTGACCTTTAGAGCTCTAACAGCAGATGCGCTGTCACCTCTAGTTATGTGTTGCACCTCAGCAACAGATAAAAGACCTTTGCCAGAAGATCTTTGGTTTCTCCCAGTCTTATATATTACTATGACACAAAAAACAATCAGTTCCAATCAACTCTATCAATGTAGTGGTGGAGATATATCAATATGCACATCAGTATGTCATTCTTTGTGTGACTAAAACTATTGGCGGCCCGATTGTCCTTGTTCACCTTGTAATAGTGTATTTAACTTATATTTAAATGAATGTAACCAAGTAGCTTGACACTTCTTCCTTCTGTATGCTAGTGTTGCTACTGTTGCTAAATAATGGCATTCTTATGGTGTGCTCTGTTGCCATTTTTCCAATTTCAGCAATCATCTAAACAAAAGCTAAAAAAAGATATACACAACAAGAAAGGTTTCTGGCTCTTTTGATATTCTGCTGTTAATCTGTAATTGGACTCAAAGAAGACTGAAAACTGTTTTTCTGGCATCGGCGTCAGCAAGAATGAGGTCTGCCAGCACAAGAAAAGAGAGGATTTGGCTTGATTGCCAAAGCAGACTACGGCGCCCTGGTGCAAAGTGAGCACAAATCTGGCAGATAGCTGATGAGCTCCACAAAACCGAGTCACACAATAGTACAACCTGTCTGTTGTTATTTCTGAATTTAGACAGCAATGTTGGAAGCTGGGTAACTAGGGGATATATCCACAATGAAGTTTTCCAATTTGGCCAATGGACAGGAAAAGCCTTTTCTGTGTGAGGATACAATGCACAGTAAGCAATCAATTCCCCCTCAGTGGCACACAATACAGCTCAAATTGTTTCCCTCAGCCTCAAGGTGCACATTCTTTTTGTTCACTAATAGTGAGAGAGCACCTACATCAACCAGTCTGATAAAGTACCCCCACCAGAAAGAGGGACACGAGAAAGCCCTATTTTTCACAGGGTAAACAGGGTCATAAACTATCCATAGAGGAGGCAATTACTTCCTGATCTGAGACAGCAACCCGTCCCAACTGTAGTCTTACAGGCTACTAACCAGGTTAGTTGCCCTGCTAACACGGGCCAGCCATGACACACCAAATTGCCCGGGGAGATTTACCATGGCTCTTTCCAGACCCAGCAGGAGCACCACTAACTAACTAGCAAGCCATGGGGACCCGCCAGATATATGTGATTTATAGGCCAGTGTGGAGACTAATGCAGGCTGCTTTTTACACATAGGTCATTTTGAGCTTTTCCTACCTTATAGTAATCACAGCATTCCCCACTGTGCTGCAAAAATGCTGCTAATTTTGCTAAATGTGTTTTCTATTTGAATGTATTGTGTGCTGCTACATATATAATACATGGGGGTAAATCAGAGAATGGAAACGGGGCTAAAGGGGTTGAAAGGATTTAATAGAAATGCATTGAGTGCATGTGAGAGATAGAAAATCACAGGGGCTGAACCTGTTTTGAGGAAGAAGGGCTGCAGCAGCTCTTTTATTAAATCTATTTATATGCTCCCACCATCACAGTTACAACCTGACAGCAACAGAGCTTCTTCTGATCAAACAGAAAGCAGAAAAGGAGATTTCTAATATGTAAATAATCACCATTTCACTGGGAGTTTATCTATTGTACCCGACATGTGTTATTGGGACACCTGATGTCTGTCAGAGTGAATTTACTGGGTAAGAACATCTAATTGACAAAAGCCACTTAGAATTAAAATGTTTGACTCTTCAAAACAGGATACAATTTAAACAGGTCATGTTTTATCTTGTCAAAAACAAGTAAGCAGCACAGGTGAACATACACAACAAGGGAAAAGTACAGGCAATAATCCCAAATGGCAAAATGTGGTCACTAGCAAGCCGCCAGGTAAACAAATACTGAATCACTACTACAGCACAAACACAAGAGAATAGCTCTAGTTAATTGGTATACAGCACATACCGAAGGCACTAATGGGATAATGGCTAGCAGGTGAGTTGGTGGGGGAGGAGCACAATCAGGTGGCAGTACTGGCAAGAAAGCCGAGCAGGCAAGACAGAAGGGGAAGGGCAGAGTCTGCAATGAGAGAAGAATCAGCCTAATTTTTCAGTACATGCCTTAACGCTCAGATCGTCATTTTGTGGGGATGGTTCACATTCATGTTTGTAGTTGATATGTTTCCAGCTTTTGTGTGAATTAACAAACAAATTCAAAATGCCATTTCAGTATATTATTTGCTGAAGTACAATAACATCAGCAAAGCTATACAACTTATAAGTGTTTATTCTATCATTGATACATGCTGTAGTTTTCTATTAGAGCTAATTCTTATGTTATTGCATGAGTAACATTCATGAAGTCAAATGAATCCCTGAAGACACAGTGTCACTTTTCACAGTGCTGGTGCATTTTATTTTGGTGGCAGTAACAGTCGTTGCCACAGTCTAGTTTGCATATGCATCCTTGATCAGGCATGTTAACCGAATGACCTCTTTTATTTATAGTAATGGAGTGTGATGCTTGTGCATGTCTTAGCAAAATATCAATTGCACGTCCACACACTGGGAAAGTGACATACTGTATTTGCAGAGTTCCATGCATGACAGCCAAGCACCACTACAGTTAATTTTTTGTTCAGTGCCTTGCTCAGTTTCGTTATTGCTGTAAAAGACAAAGTACATAGTCAGAGTTCCATGTCTGCCACGAGTCTGTTGAGGTTTCAACAGCGAATTAAACCCATTGTCATATAACTCCTGCGATTTTCTGTGTTTCATATTAGTCTGATTTGTGAGATACATCAACATAAAAGAATTGGAACGCTCTACTGCTGCATAAGCACATATAGGATGTGAATACACCAGAAACAACATGTATCACAACGACATGTGGTTCTATATTCTTCTCTGGAGGAAGACTCACTCTCCTGCCTGGAAGATTCACCTTTGTGCATCTGTTGTGATTATTTGTAAATGATGGCAGCATTTCAGCCTCACAAGGGATTTTCTGTGCTAGTGTAATTTGTTTGACAGGAGGGAGGTAAAAAGGGAGAAATACTGGTAATGGAGGTGGAAACAGGAGAGATAAGAGCCACCCACACAGGGACTAAAGTACTGAATACAAGCACACCTGCTCTAAAGCACAAACAAAAGCATGCAGACCAAAATAAACTTTCCCTTTTTCTGAACCAGAATCACAAGATATCATGGACTTGCTCTTTTTTTATTATACTACACAAAACAAGATCATAGCTGCACATAGTGAAAAAAACAGATGATGAATTTGTATTATATTACTGGGCCAAAAAAGTGCAGAGGAAAACATGCATATAGATAAAAAAAGAAAACAAAAAAGTAGTTTTTCAAATCAGCATATTTTGCAGTGCTACAAACCTTCATTCTAAAGACACTGCAGATAGTTTATGGGCATGTTAAAATATGAATTCAAGAAATGAGTTGGGCGTCCTAAAACACAAATTAAAAAATGCAGAGGCTCATGTAAGAATTGATCAATAAGGATAGTCTGCCACCTGCTGTTTCTAACTACACATTACAATTCAGTTTGCAGTACTTATGACAATGAACAAAAATAATATCAATACACACATTGTATGGAAAAATGTATACTGTACTTTGTATTGTTATTTGAAAATCTCAACCCCTGAGGCAATGCACTACACATTTAGATGCTGTACTCTGTTTAATGGTTTTTGCAGAAAGACAGAACAAAGAACATGTGCAGACACATATCATATACAGCAATATCTCTCTCCAATCTTTACCTTAGGGTTCATTCAAATACTACATTTTCACTGTCACAAACCTCAAAATGTCTATGCACGTGATCATTCAGCCACTCGCCATTTTACTTGTCACTCAGCACCATTAACATTTAAGTTAGAAGTTTAACAAAAGTAAAAATTGCTCATAGAATCTGTAGAGCAGTTTCTCTGTGACGTGACTGTGAAGAATAATCAAATTTAACAAATGCTATACTGTGCTTCAAGAAAAAATATATCAAATAGGCATAAAATATGCACAGAAATCACATGTTTCTCGCCTTACTCTGAACTACATGCGGTATATTATACAGTTCTTTACATACTATTCATTATTTTGACCATCTGAGAGTTTAAAAGCGCTTGCAGTAAATACCAATTTCTCCAGCTTATTTTAACTCCAAACTCCAGTTAGAAAATAAAGACATTTTAATAAAATATCTGTCTTTGACAAAAACATGTTGGATATTCTCTCAAAGCAGGAGTCCCACATTTCCCTAAATGTGTCTTACAGTTTGTCTCGTGACCTAATGGTGCATAAAAAGTGTCAGGATGAACAATGAATTCTATTTTAGCGTAACAACAACTTCAAGTATGGTGTTACATCAAAACAAATGCATGATGTATGACTGTTAGTGTGAAGCTTGTCTGGAGGTAAAGACTAGATCTTCTATTAGGTCAAAACATCTGTATCACAGATTCTGGTATTTACAAATCCCATATGGCAGGGCTAAATTTCCAGTCGTGCAATGCACAGCGCCAGCAGCACCAAGGAGACCAAGCTTAAAGTGGGCGTGTTTATAGATGCTTTACCTAAAGGAAGCAAACACATGATATCATGATATTAATAGACCATGACAAATAGTAATAAATAGCTATATCATTCAAGTTTGTATGTCTTACCCTTAATCCTAATCTTCCTGACGGGTCCGTCTCCTCCTTCATAACGTCCACGCACCATCAGCTCATAGTCTCCAACCTGAGGCATGGGGAAGTCCATGAAGTGCCAGCCAGTGATGTAGACTTTCCCATAGATGTAGCCTGTCTTTCTGAACATGACCTGGGAAACAGGAGGTTGGGGACATTTCTCTTATTCCCATGCAAGTAGACGAAACAACAAACGTAATCAGCCTAAAGAGGTGGTAGCAAAGCTTTGACACAAACCTTGTAGTACAATGGGAAGGAAATATTTCCAAACCAGTCGTACTGAATGTGATCCCACCACACATACAGCCACTTTCCAGTCCAGGTGACATAGCGCCACATCCTGGGAGGCTCTGGTGGTGCTGTCGGCAAAAGTCCACATGTATATCCATATATCATTATAATAAACAAGTCATTGGGTGTTTATTGTATATAGACTATGAGTGATCAGTCTTACGTGGCCTCTTTGTGAACATCTCACAGTGTTCACCAGGGGGTCCAAGGCCGGCTCCATTGAAGGCACGGACCTCAATGAGGTAGTGGGAGTCTGGCAGCATGTTCTCCAGCCTGGTCTGATTGACTGTGGCTGGGACGAATATACGGTTTGCTCCTGGCTCTGGGTCGTCATATTTTCTCCAGTATTTGACCTGATTGGCAAGAAACATGACTGAATTCTGTGTGAAGAGGTAAATGCTGAAGCTGGTGGTTTGTTAGGCTGCTAACTAACAGCATCAAGGCCAAAATACGGTGGCGACATGGTGGAAAGAATTATTACGTGTAATCTAAAAAATGGAAAATGTTGCTAGTAGTGGTTGCAAAGCAGTGTGTCAGTTAATATTTAAAATAAATAGGTCACTACATGACTGTACCTTTTGCACCAGGTCTGAGGCAACATTGTGTTCATTAAAGAAGGCTTTATACCTGGTATCCCTCAATGTACTGCTGCAGGCCTGTTCCAGTGTCGACTACTGGCAGCCACCAAACCAGAGCTTCTGTGGAGGACACAGGCCTGGCATAGACATCTGTTGGGGGCTCTATAGGGACTGCACAAGTCAGAGAAATAAAGTGTTACATGCTTTGTTCTTCCGAAAAGATTTGAGAACCCAAAACTCAAACAAAAGACAAAGTCCCTACCATCTCGTGGGTAGTAGATGACCTTGGTCAGGCTGTATGGTCCATCCCCTTTCACATTGAACGACTTGATCTTCACCTGAAACTCACGCACCTGGAAATCTTCCTCAGTGGGAATAAAGTAGGAGTCTCTGTGAACATAACGTCTTGTCTCAGGGTCTGAGATCGTCTCATACAACCAGTCGTAGGCATCGTGAGGCTTGAAAGCCACTATGTAGCCAAACTTCTTGCCGTAGAAATACCATGGCTGCACAGGCTAAGTGTTGGAAAAAGAAAAAAGAAATAATGTAAAGAATGTAAGACTCAACATGGTGTGAAGTGAGAGCTGACTCACCGTCCACGTGATGACAATCTCGCCATTTCTTCCCCCGTAACCTGCTACGTCAGTGGGTGACACGACTGGAGCTGAGAAGAAAAAAAACTCAATCTATAAAAGCTGGGACGCTTTTATAATCTATTTAAACAAGTCAAATATTCGTATATTCTCCTTACGAGCATCCCATGTTTTGATCTTGAGAGAGGGGATACTGGCCTCTCCGGAGCCATACTCATTGGTGGCAAAGATCCTGAACTGATATTCCATCCAGGGGTACAGGTCTGTCACCTCTGCCTTCTCGACACTACCATCAAGAAAGGCTGGAGCTAAAGGAGACAAAACTCTCAATAGATTATCAGCAGTTACATCCACTTTATCATAGCTGTGGAGTGAGAGGACCTCTAGTGGTGGGGAGAGGTACTCACAAGTGCTGGCATTCTTCCAGTCATCTTCATTCAGAGCCCAAAAATGCCGGGTCTGTACGGTGTAGTAAAGAATGGGGCAATTATGGTCAGCTCCTTTAGACCACAACAGCTTCACCCATGTGTCGCCTATCTCGTCCACCCGAATCACACCAGGTGGCCCAGGGACACCTACATCAAGAAGGACAGATACATGTCGGGACGCATGGTCCAACATTACAAGAAATAAGAACGAAAGCCAGCAGTATTGGCTTTAAGTGAGAATAAACACGCACCAAAAATGAAACAGACTTTGGATCTGTGGTAACTGACCTACAACTTTGAGGTCAGCATAAGCAGTGTCACTGTCCACCACGGTCTGAGCCATGCAGGTGTAGCGACCTTCGTGCCTGATCTGAACGTTCTTTATTCTTAAGTCACCCATGCCCTCTTCATTCTGACGGGAAGCAGAGGGAGGTAAAAGGGAAGTAAACACAGGGGAATGAGTTCGAACGTTAGCAGGTAGTGTATTCAGAAAAACTTTGATTTAGAAATATTGAATTATCAAATGACTAGAATAACACGCTACCATAACGCGTTCATAGTGCTGCCACTCAGAGTCAAAGTCAATGACTCTGAAGTCAATGGCCCAGATGAAGGTGATGTCCAGCATGGGGTCGAATGAAGCAGTACACCTCAGACTAACCTCATCACCAACCTTTACCTCAGTGTCTTCAGGAGCTACTGTGATGCTGGTAGCCTCTAGAAAGGAAATTATGACAAATCAAAGTGACTATTTATATTTCTATGTGTAAATTTACCATATTTAAAAATGTAGATGTACAACACATAAACTTAAAAAAATAAAACAGCACATAAACCTGTAATGGTGAGATATCCAGTGCTGTTGGCCTTTCCTCTATCATTTTCAGCTAAACAGGTGTAGGAGCCCTCGTCATTTTTGGTGGCATTGAGAATCTCCAGACTCCCATCAAACATGATGGAAATACTAAACATGAACATGTGAGTTATACGCATCTCAAAGAAGATCTAGCACTAAACTTTTGAATCACTCAATTTCAGTGTCACGTTCTCTGTCCTCATGACTTGTACTGACCGTGAAGTGTTGAACAGCTGCTCTTTGCCCTTTTTCCAGGTGAAACGAGGTCTAGGAGCCGCTCGAGGTTTACACTCAATCACCACTCGACTATCTTTAGCTCCAAGAAGCTGCTTCCTCACAGGGTTGAACTCGAATGTTGGCGCACATGCTGGAGGAAGATGACTGTCATGATATATTTTATTTAGCAATTGAAATCCTTAATCCCTAGTTTTCCTCAATGGGACTTACCAATAACTCGCAGCTCAGCATTTGCATATTTGATGCCCCAGTAGTTCTCAGCGATACACTGGTACATCCCAGAGTCCTCAAATGTCAGACTGGAAAACTTCAACTCGCCTTTACCGTACTGTAAGACAAGGACACAATACACAAACAATCCATCCATCTAAAACTGAACATTTCCCCCAAATTTCCATCATAGTAGTCGGCAAAATATAAACATTTTCACCATATATCCATCCTTGTACCAGCGGATAAAGGGGAAGGGTTTCCCTGACGCCACACAACGCATAGTGTGCTCCGAGCCAATGTCAATCTGAGTATTGTTGATAGTTTCAGCCCATTCCGGGGCAGCTGAAAAAATAAAATGATTTTTTCATATCATTTTGTTCATTACTATGTGATACTTTATACCCCCTGCCCAGGGTATCGTCATACTACATTTCTGCATTTGATAAACTACACTATGGTAACTTTACTCACACTCCACATAGAGCCAGGCCTTGTGCCAGTCCTTCCCTTTAGTGTTGATGGCTTCACACTCATATCCTCCTACATCTTCGTACTGTATGTTGTACAAATGAAGCACGGCTCCTGATTCGCTGATCTCGTGATTCGCTGGAAGGTCTGTGGCATCCACCTTCCTCCAAACAATATGAGGGATGGGACTGAAACATAAAAATGGTTTAGTAAGGTAATACATTCACCCTAAAATACAAATCCTTAAATGACATAATACAGCAAAAACTAACTTTCCCAATGCGAAGCATTCCAACGTAATATTGGAGGCCAGCATGGCTGTAGTGTCTGGAAACTTCACCCTGATGTCTGCTGGATATTTCCTCTCCTCACCTAAAGCAAGAAAAGAGTCAATTACATGCAAAAAGTTTAAACTTTTTCCGTGTTCAGCTGCTACACAGCTATAATCCACTAACCATCATCAGGGGGTAAAGGGATAAGGGGGATGAACTTAGAGAAGACGCTTTGCCCGATGATGGGACTGGAAACGTAGCAGGAGTAGTTTCCTGCATCCTGAGCTTCCACCTTGGCAATGTACAGATTCCCGGTCCTCTGGGAGACAAACCGACGCCGATCGGTGTACAGGAAAACTGGGAACTCGTTGTAGATCCATTGATAGGACACTGCATCTGAAATGAAATAAATATGGAAAATAAACTTACAAAAAGACTAAATGTGCAGTTTTTACCATTCAGTGTAACATTAGTGTTACACAAAATATAAAAACCTTGTTTTATAATGTCTCCTGGGCTTTTTTTACAATCCCAGCCTTTATTTTACAGAGAATACAGTAAAATGATGGAGATGATATGAAGGTGTGTACATACGGGGCCAGGCTTTTGGAGGGGCACACAGCAGAACTGCTCCCTGTCCTTCTTTTACATACACAGGATCTCGCTCCTCATCAGGAAATTCCTCTAGAACTATACAACACATGAGAATAATTCATATTAAAAACTAGAATAACTCAGTAAATAACTGCAGATGGCTGTGGCAAAGCAAAAAAAAAAAATCTAAAGCACAGTTCATGTTGTAATGAGACGTTTAGAGCAGAGGTTTATGTGCTTACATCCAAACGTGAACCTGGCCTCCTTGCTAATGACTGTGCCGTAGATGTTCTTGGCCACGCAGGTGTATGTCCCAGCATGTTTCTTCTGTCTGGGATTGGTAATAACCAGGTTCCCCCCCACCAGGCTGTAGTGTTCATCTGGCTGCTCCATGAGTTTGATTTCCCAGTTATCACGTCGCCACCTAGTGGTAGTACAACCCACACCATGCCATCCACGTTGAGATTTATGTGTTATGCATTCTGGATGTGCTTTCAAACAGATGTTAATTTCTGAGGTAGTGTTAGGAAAATGTAGGAAATCTCTTTCAGAGTGTGCTTAACCTGTATGAAGCCGGTGGGTTTGCGCGTGCCCTGCAGTTCATAGAGATTCTCCCATCGGGCGAGCCTTCCAGATAAACCACATCTATAGGCTCCTCCTCAAAGATAGGGCCATAACCAGTTGCATCGTCTGACAAATTTCACATAACCGTTAGCTGACATACTCATTTGAAATCATGTAAACAGGTCGTGGGGCATGCTTGGCTTTTTCATTTCTAAGAAACTGAGCTCACCTCCAAATATTTTGGGTTCCCCGAACAGCACCCCCACTAGAAAAGTCAAACACATATGTCAGTTGATCATAAAAGCACAAGCTGTACTTGTTACTATTGTGAGACAGCAGGTTTGATGATCTCACTGTGTCTCTTACCTGTGAGAGAGACGGATGAGCAGAGGGCCAGCAGCAGTAAAGTAGTGTGAGCCATGACGGTCAACAGACCAATTCACTGTAGCTGCACGAGTCAAGTGGATGGACAGAGGGACACAAATGAAAAACCAGCAGACAGGGCGTAAACTGGAGGAAGAGACAGACAGAAAAGCAGAATAAAAGAAGAATCATTAGAAACAAGTCTGTTTAACCTGCTATTGTACCACTGTGACTACAGTGTGTGATTAACAATGTGACACTACTAAGACACCGATGAAATAATAAGTTCAGAACCAGCAGGATTCCTCCTTGTGCATATAAATGATTCATGATGTGAGTGACTCAGCAGAACAGTGCAAATAATCTGCACAGTGTCTCCACATAAGTGCGCACACACACACACACACACACACACGGTCTAACCCAAACCTTCACACTGGAGGTGTCTCTAAGCTCAGCATAAGGTCGCTCTGCACTACCTATACACATGCTTACATATCACCTCTGCAAGAGCAAATGAAAGAACTTTTTTAACTCTCCCTGTCACACAGAGGGGGGGAGCGAGACAGGAGGGAAGACTGAGGGACAAGAGGGACACAGTAAGCTGTAGAGGGGTTGTGAAGGTTGCATACAGCTGCTAGTGCTGTTTACACTCAAAGCCATAAGTGTTAGTTCAGGAAACCTGTCCCTCTATATTGTCAGGTAACAAAGTTATTTGGTTAGGTGATGGTGTGAACGGTCAGGTCTCTGATAAACTAGCAACCTGTCCAGTTTGTACCCTGCCTCTCACCCAGTGACAGCTGGGATAGGCGCCAGTACTCATGCAACCTTTGAGAGGACAAGCGGTTTAGATTATGGATAGATGGATAGAATGCTGTTTGGAAACACATCAGAAAGCTCTGGGACTGCTCCAAACTCAGCTTAAAGCTTAGGCTACAATCAATAATAATCCTCCTGTAGTGTTATGGAGCATGTGGATATGGTCAGGGACAATAAACCTAAAAGACAACTTGTCAAAATTTACCAGCCTGAAAGAAAAATAATTCCCCCTAAAATAACGGTTGACTTCAACATTTAGTGCAGCAACATGTGGCCATCTACTGCAACAATCATCTGACAACAGATGCTTGAGTATGTCATACATTTAGCTCTCAGAGAGTCGGTGGCACTCAAAAGAGAATGCTGACGGACAGGAAGACACAATGCCAGACGAAAAACAGCCAGACAGGCACCTCCTGCGTCTCAGCAGCCATGTCTGTCTCAACCACCCAGAAATAGAATAAGAGAGAGAGAGAGAGAGAGCAGAGGCATACACCCAGAGTACAGCACATCCACATGCAGAGACTGCAGCATTGACTCCTGGTGTGCACTCCTGATGACTCAACATTTATATCACTTCAGCATACCGGCCACTAGCTGCTATTATCCTATACAGGAAAAGCTGTGGAAACACAGCTTTTCCTATTCGTCATTCAGCTGCGGTACACTGATATTAATAACAAGTCGAATTCAGATCAATACACACATTGCACTGACACTGTCATTCACAGATCTGAATTCTGCAGATCATAGTTGCAGCAATCGGTTCCATCGCTAGCTGTGATCAGCTGATCTCGATGTGTTTTTGTGTTTCCCCTCGCTTTAATCCCATCAGAGATCCGCTTTCGACAGACCAGCAGAATTTGGGTCAGCTCATGTATTAAGCCCTGTGTCTTTGTGACTCCCCGAATAACTATGTTTGCTGTGATTTCATGGCTGCACAAAATGATGTATCAAAGTCATCTCTGATTTCCCAACTGTGTTTTAACTGAAGATTAGAGATGCATTGACTGGTATGTCGAGGTGAGTCTAGAAAACTAGAACAGGACAAATGTTGAGACTGTGAGGGGAGGAGGAATCTGTTTCCTTTGACCACGCTGCAGCCATGTCTGTTTTCTATATGGTTTTAATATCTAGGGTGGCGAATTCTTCCTGCACTTTTTACATTCTGCATTTATTTCTGTCATATTGCAGTGAGCAGGGGGGGGTGAAAAAGTAATAGAGAGGTTTGGAAGACAAATATCTACTAAAAAGTGAAGTTGATCTTTAGGTTGATAGTCAGGACATGTATGTGAATCTATACAGCAGCTTCAACATTTCATGATTTCAGACTTACTGCTACAGAATACAACCTTTAAACAATGTTTGCTCATCAAATGAACGACAGTCAGCCCTTTACCAGACCGATGTCGTGGTGCGTCACGCAGCTCTCTGCGCCCTTGACGCACACACTGTCCGACACTTTCACCTTGCATCTCCTCCCTGCATCCACAGCAAACACCTCACCAGTTCGAACATGTGCTGTTCGCGATGGAATCTGCAGAGTGACACTCCTTCAAAGAACACCAGCCTCGAAAAGTAACTGCGCAGCTCCTTACATCGCTTCACCTCTATGACGACTGAGCGGCACCGGTAATTCACTGCTCTGCATTGCGGTACTCCTGAGCCGGGTCGTTTCTGCTCTGCAGAGTCCAAGACATTACCGGGTTTCCTGTGCGGGGCCAGACATAACAGCCAACTCATGCATCCACTCGTGCGTGCTGTCGGTCTTACCTTTAAGGCAGAATTGGCTATTTCAGTACACTATCCACATGGCACACCTGGACCCGGACCCGCATCGTCCCACAGCCCACCCGTCGGAGTGTCCCGTTCAGATGAACTTTTCTATTGGAGGAAACGGGGTGAGTGGCACCTCTAGGTGGCAGCGAGGATGCGGTTGCGATTGGTCGACGCTCCACGAACGGATGGGAGAGATGCGCAGTGGCATGAGACAGAGGAAATAACGCCCTTATGTCCCCTTTTTATAAGAATAAACGTTATTAAAATTATGATTGTTTTAATTGGAATCTTATTTAATTGCACTAATAGCAAAGGAGCTATAAAACCACTACCGAGAACCAGATGAGCATAAATCAGTTGTACGTAGGGTGAACGTGTATTAAAATACAATTAAAACGTATAACATAAATATATAAACATAAATATGTATATAACCATACCTTCATGTTAATATATTATAACGCTCCCATCATTAGATGTTATTATTTTCAGAATAAAATGTCATATCTATGTTATTAAATATCCTTCTAAGAAAATTAAGAAAAGAAAACCACTGTAGAAACTCTTTGTGTGTCTGGATGAGGAGATTAATGAACAGACGCACAATGCATGCACACCACATGCATGTTAATCTGGTGAGGATTAATTTATGGAAGTTAATCTCAGTAATGTAAAGTAACATGTTAACTCTCACACACTAGGTGGAGCTATATACACACACAATTTCATATGCTCTTGCAGCACTCAGCAGATTGTATGAACTGAGGGCAGTGGAAACAAATTCATATCCTGAACCTATGGAGTAAAGTTTTGTTCTAGCTAACTAAGTTCCTGTGGTTGAAAAACCCCATAATGTACAAGAGAAGTAAAACAGCAGTAATTTGAAATCCTGAAGCCAACATTTATTTCATTTTTTAAATTTCATTTAAAATACAAAATATTTTGCAATATTATATTGTAGAGTAAACCATTTTGACAGCCTTTCATGCTTCTCATGTAGCTTCAACATTAACCGGAATGTCATATTATATCATATACTGTCACTTAGAACATTGCATTCAGGGTATTCAATCTCCAATGTGCCCGTCCACGTATCTGTCCATGCCAGCTCTGTATGCTCCAAATGACAAATTTGTTTTAAGTGAACACTCTTGAAAGGGTCACTCAGTTTCAGCTGTCTCTATTCAGACACTAGTCCTTGCCTTAAATTAGATGAATAAACTTGTTTGAAATGACAACCTGTTTAAGTATGTGTTAAAAAATACAGAAAAGGTGCAACTGTCAGAGACAGAAACAACACAGGTGTCACAAGAGCTCAGTCAGAAGTTAAATAATCTCTTTTTATACCTGATAGGCTAAACATTTGAGCCAGCAAATTCACCTGACAAGTTGAAAAAAAAACATCACAGCAAATGAAAGAGTGAAAACTGTAAATTGTCTCATCTCACTTCTCTGCCCATAATGCAGCAGAGGTCACGCTCTCAGCTCCCACCTCAACACAACTATGCTCAATTCAAGCCTTTATTTACAAAATACAGTCAAAATATCTACACGTGAAAAGCTGACACACCAAAACCTAAAAACTTGATGCAAGTTATGATAAACCCAAGACATGGAAATGTTCTCTGAAAAGAAACTAAAACTCTCCGGTTGAGTAGGAGCAGACTGCTTGACACACATCAGAATTATAGACTGTTATCCATGGAAATAGAAAGTGATAGTATACATCACACACGCTTTAACACAGGGGCATGCATGTACAGCACACACATGCACCCACACTTTCACACTCGCACACACACACACACACACACACACACACTCACACTCACACACACACACACAAGCGTCATTCTTATACAGTAATATAAAACTAACAGAGCTGCTACGCTCAGACTGTGACAACAAATACAAGGTTAAATGCATAAACCAAAGTAACCAGTGTGTTTTACCATTTGCAGTGACACAACCAATATTTTTATTCACATAAACGGATACACATTCAGTATCATTATGCAATTTTCTGGCCCCTTCTTTAGTAAGAGCTACCAGTAATGGTAAATTTCATTCCTCTAATGTCTACTGGGAGTCTGGATCCCATCAGCATTTACTTGGTAAGTGGGTTGGCAGTAGTTTAGCGCTGCTGAACAGCAGCTCCTCCTTACGATTAATGAGTGAGGAAGAGAGGGTCTGACCCGTCTGGATGTTTCACAATGTTAAATGGCAAAATAGCTCATGATAGAGATATTAAGTTTTAATGTGGAACAAATTCTTCGTTAGTTGAATCTTGTGGAGGTTTCCACAACTGTTCAATTTTGTATTGAATCCTCACACAGCTTTTGCAGTGGTTGTTTAATAAACCGGAGTGGCACTTTATCTGTACTGTATTCATGGACTTTATTGTATTTATGAACTGCTAGCTAAGCCACTGTTCTCTGCAAAGGCACTAGAAACCACGCTGAGAGGTTCTTGATCATTATCAAAATATCCAGAAACCACAGTGACTACCTCATCCAGTCTACTCTCTTAGTAGTTTTTTTCTGACCATATCGTAATCACCTAAACACAGGTTGCACAGGGGCCATGATTTGGGGTTCAAGCACCTGACAATGGCTCAGTCACACCTACACTTAGATTTAGTTAATGCTTAGTAACAAGAGGCATAAGCTTGGTCTAAAGGTACAGACTAGGAAACTAAAGCAAGAACAAGCTGGAGAAAACAAGAAGTTAAAAAAAGACCAAATCAGTGTGGGAGTTCAGGCTGGCTGGTGTGATAAGGAATGACAAGAGTGCCAAGTTCAGATTGTTTCTAGACAAGCTTCCCATGACGACAAATGGGCTTCCCCAACCTTAACATATAGCTTTCTTCTTATGCTATTACAGACACACAATTAAATCATCTGTCTCAACGAGACATATGCTAGCTTCTACGTTGAGTCACATGTCACAGCAGTCTCTGCAAAGACACAGCCATTTTTTTAAATATATCTCATATGCCTTAACACTTCGACAAAAAAAACAAAACAACCAAGGGCATACCCCGTCACTGGTAGGCGTGCACCACATACAGTCTTAACACCTGGCATGAGGAAGGTGAAATGCTTAATAGTATCATGATTTACTCCGTGCAGATATTTATGAATGCATATTCGCCTGCCTGCGGGTCATGTACTTTGATAAATACATATATGAATACATTGTGTTTAGTAAGTTTGCAAAAGAGATCAAATGACACATACGCACACACACACACACACGGCCACACTGGTTCAGTCTGAGTGGTAAAACCTCTTTTACATTCCTTCTGCTTTCCTAATATTGCTTCCTGTCTCCTTCCCTCTCCTCTGAGTCCTCGGGTCCCTCCTCCGTCTTCTTCTTATGGTCATGTGGGATGCGGTGCTGGTCTTTGCCATGTAGAGTGTGTGTTGAACAAAAGGTTGGTCACAGTGCAACAGGGGCTGGCAGGTGATGGAGATGAGGGCGCGTCAGCCGTCTTGGTGACAGGTGGCCATGCCCACCAAGGTGACAGCCAACCATGGTAAAAAGGTGGTGTCCACAACAACTATCACCTTAGCAACTGTCACCACAGAGATGGTCACGTTTGCAAGGGTGATAAGGATAAGGAGTGGCCGTGGCAACTGTCACAGCCAGGCGGAGGCCCTTCGCTAGACAAATGAGTTCATGGCATTAACAGGCGACGGGGCCTCCGAACTCTCGTTGCCTTCGTGTGTGTCTTTCTCCTTCTTGCCGCTGTACTGACCAATGAAGGAGCCATCCTCATTAAACTGGCCATCCCCTCCCTCCCCGTAGTCCACCAGGCTGTCGTCACTCTCATCACGGCGCACCGTGCCATTGGACGGTGTCCGGCTGCCCTTTAGCGGCTTGTGGTCCTCTGTGTCACTATTAAAAGAGTTAAAGGAGAGGTTACTCAGCAGATGTATGCTGTTTAATACATTTTTCTGTAGTGGTCAGAAGCTCTGGTGCCCACACAGGAGAGAGTTTTTATTCAAGTGTGACCATGGTAAATAACTCATGTTTAGCATGAGTAACCATTTATACTTTTCTACAAATTTATAAAAGTAGAAACAGACTTGAATACTCACTCTCATCTCCATTGAAAATTGAAGGATTCTAATGCTCTGTATTAATAGAAAGTCTGGTACATTATGCGTTACGATTAGGAGCTATGACAAGCTACGAGCTACATATATAGTATTAGCTATCATGTCTTTTAATGGTTTGGGCCTGGGTGGTGCCAAGAATCAGAGTTAGTGACCACTGCTAAAGAGGATTTAGCAAACACGTGCTGCTCAGTCCATTTACAATACTATACCTGGATTACAAGTCAATATACATTCTGTTCACATGCAAGAATCCAAAATGCATTTATTTAAAAAAAAGGTAAAATGTTTAGTACCATTTACATCCCAGTTTTGTTTAAACTCCCATTCTATTCAAGCGCTACAATTAGGATCATACAGACCATCTGAACTCTAATTTCAGGATCAGTGAACTTATGCTTGTGATAATTAAATGATCAAAATGATTAAATGAAAAAAAGCCAAAGTAGTAAGAGCAGGGATAATTAATGGTGAAATTTGATGTTAATGTTCTAACTATAGTTATTATGTCAACTGTGTACGATGCCATAGTGAAGCATAAGATTGGCGTGCTTCCCATTTTGCTTTGAGTTTCAGTTAAGCAAAAGTCATGCATGCTGGTTTTACCGCATCTCCTCTTTACTGTACCTCTCCATAGACCTGAATACCCCACGAAAAAAAACAAAGATAGAAGTGGAGGGACACATGAAAAGCAATTCATGATCCATAATGAGCGTGTGTTGTATAATGAGCCTTTCTAGACACAGAAAATGATTGTAGACCAGACATGCACACGGAAGAATTAAAAGCACAATGACATTTGCAGTGATAGCAAAGCATAAACTCAACCAGCTCATTTTAAAAAGAAATCGAAATCTTCTAATCTAATCTAATAAAATGTAATCCTCAATTGATACTTCTAGATAAAGCAGAAACTAGTAATGGTTAGCGTACAATCGACTTAGGCAAGAGATAGGACTACTTGGTAAAATTAACGTATTTTGTAGTCTACCAAGCGTTTTTATTAGATGGCCAGTGAGTGTAGGTGAGTTGGTCATTACAAAGTGTCAACGTTGAGTAGTGTGGATTTTATCTTGCCTCTAAGGACAGTTTGGTAAAGGTGTCTGATGGGGAAAGTGTCTCTGCAGCCTGGTCAAATATTATATATATAGTACAAACAAGTCAGGACACAATGTATGAAAATGAAACACGTTGCTGTGTCTGTGTACAGACACACTTGGCTACTCTGACTGCTGTTTTCTCTCTTACCTGTACTCTCCAAATGTCCCATCATCCTCCTTCATGGGCTGGATCTCAGGGTCTTGATGGGCTTCTTCTTTCTCTTTTACTGTAGATCATGCAAAATGGATTTCCGCTCATATAAACTTCATTTGACATAACTGCAGCCTGCTAAGTAACACTGACAATGTGTGCCTTACCTGGATATTTGCCACCTTTGTTCCTCTTAATAAAGCACACTATGAGAAGGACCAAGATGAGGAGAGCAATGGCACACATCAGTCCAATGAACCACCCCTGAGTTGCGATGTCTACCTGCCGGCTCGGTACAGCTGGACACACAGAAAGAGGAAGAGCAACACTGAGATTAAAAGCATTTAAAAACATTTAAAATTAGTTATTATTTAAAGATTAGACACTAAAAACATAATGAAACATAGAAACATAGATTGATGATTTTAGGTGACATGCATCAGACCAACTTGATGACAACACCTGACTTGTTGTACACTAACTAATAAACTATACTACTGTACATCCACGTCTGAATGGAATCACTAGACGTCTGATGATGAGACGGCGCCGACACAAGAATGAGACAAGCAAGACAAGTATGAAGACCACTGATCCTGAGGCATGCCGCCTCACCTGGTACTGAAACCAACACTTCGTCTGTGCTGTGGACTGTTGAGTCGACCAGGTCTCTAGCTACCACACGCACCCTATAGGATGTTCCCGGCTTTAAACCTTTAATCATATGCGAGTGTGAACTGTTTACCAACTCCTTTTTCCAGTCCTCTTTACCTAGAGTTAGTGCAGTGGATGGAGAGGAATTAGATTCAGGAAGTATACGGGAGAAGTAAATATATGAATGACAGTATTGACAGTCAATCAACGCATGCACTGAAGTTTTAACATGACTAAATACAAAGTGAAGGCTTACTGTTCTCTGCAATATATTCCACATAAACATTTTTATGATGTCCAAAGTATTCCCAACTGATCAGAGCACCTTCCTCTGATACAGATGTGTTAACTGTGCCAAACACAGGGCGTACAGGAAGCACTATGCACACAAGGAAAGAAATTGGACCAATTTTACAAAGAATATTAATCATTATGTAAAAACATTTTTTATTTTCCTGCTTCACAAAAGACTGTCTGTACCATCTCCAGGTGAATAAGTTTGCAAGATAAATGTAGTAGGTAATTTATCTAACTGTCTGTATGTACCGTTAACATGCGTAGTTATAATATACCAAGGGAATCATTAGGAGTGTTGATAGACACAGCTTAGAGAACAGGTAAGTATTATGGTGCATTTTAAACTAAAATGCCCATTCCAGTAATGAATGAGAGTAGGCCAATCTTCAACTAGACGTTATCTTTGTAATACTTATCATCACAGTCTTATTTGAATAAAGCCCATTCTTGAGACTGCATTAAATATCTTATGATCCTATCGACCAGTTCTTCCATTTAAGTTGCTTGGTGCTAGCTATTAACATTGGCTGAAATTGAGCATTTTTGCAGCACTGAATTTGTGGGGACACAGGGAGTGATTGTACCCTTTTGAAACGGGGGATGCGCAGACTGAGTGATGGGAGAGGTTGGGTGAGGGGGCTCTGAGGGGCCTGAAAGGACACGGGAAAGAGTGAGACAACATACACACATCACAACTGCTGAGCCACTGTTTCCAGAAGAATTTCGTATGCTGACATGCAGAATTAACATGTTTCTAAATACTGAGATTCAGAGTTATGACATGCACATTAATGGCGTCAAATGAATTTACTCTAAGTGCATTGTCCGCCAACAAATTAATACGTTTATAGCATCTAAAGGTAAATGAAACGTGTTAGCATTAGATGGGAACAAACGCATTTGGAAGTATCATGCAGGAGGCTTTTAAAGAAAGTATGTAGATTAAATAATATAAAAAATGTACAGTGAGCAGGCAAAGCTAATTTTTCGCATTGAATGCATAAGAATCTATACAGTAAATACAGCCTTATCTATGGGACACAAGCATGATAGCTTCTAGGTAATGTGTCACACTTAGACCAGTTTGCAAACATGCTAACTTAGTAACTTGGAACATAAATGCATTATCTATCCTACGTCTGTTGATATAAGTAGCATGCAGATGCTTCTAGTGGCAAACTCGGGTTACCTGTACCCATCTCTACAGGTGGCTGAGTACGAGCTTAAGAGAGAAAAGAGAGAAGATAGAGGCAGTGTAAGAGGGTGAATGAGGAAAGAATTTAAGCCTCACAGTTCTTTACTGGGATTTCTAATATATTTCGGGGCACTGATTTTGATAATTACCCTCATTTTGTTTGGGGGTATAAACCTTTTTCCTATTGGTCCTGAGCTTTGGCTAAAACCTATATGCTTAAACATTGTGAACTCACCTGTGTCCACAACTGTGAAGGCCTCTTCTGTGATGATGGGGCCGGAGCCCTTGATTGTCTTTGCACTTAAGTAAAACTTATAGAGCGTGCTGGTGTTCAGGTTTCCCAGCGTAATGGAGGTCTCATTGGCTAGAAGGTTCATGACCTTGACTGGTCCCAGTTCACTGGTGTTGTTGACTGCAGAGACAGCATTCAGTGACGGAGAAAGGACAAAGGTTAGGAATCACAACTTAAACACTGCTTAACACTGTTCATGTTTAAATTGAATGTGTCAAGAAGCTGGTAAGTCTACCTGGTTGGTATTTTAGTGTGTATCCAGCAAGGCGTCCATTGTTGTTCATTGGTGCGCCCCATTCCAGAGTGAGAGAGCCCAAATCAGGATTAATGACATTTAGAAAAGAAGGGGGTCCTGGGACTGAAAACAAAACCAGAGCCACTGTCACAATGAAAAAAGAACATTGTAGTACGTACACAGTATATAAATGGACCTGTATGTTCAACAGGGCGTTTTCATTTAATGGTTGGGATCTTCTATGAGACTTAAGTAGAGCCGATTAGAGATTTATGTGGCACAATGCTGTTTGCAGAGTAAACTCTAGCCATACACACCTCCCTCAGGTGTCTCAAATGTCTTGTTAGGACTTGGAGGGCCTTCTCCTTTGTTATTTAAAACACTGATGAAGAGGCTGTAACGACTGTAAGGCTGGAGGCCTGGCAAGCGCCCCTCGCTACGGTTCCCACTGAACGTCAAAATCTGCTCCTGCTGCTCCTTTTCCTGTTCCGTGTCTTGCAAGCCGTGGTCACGAAGGTAGTAAACCTAGAAGAAAATGCACAAAGATGTTATTTTAGCTATGCTATTATTTAGCTTGATATGTTGCTTGTGTTATAGTACAATATAGATACAAATAGCACAGCAAAGAGATGTTTCACAAAAGCCGTTACTGTGTAGTGAAAGGTTTTTAATACCTTCAAACCAATGTTACAAGACTAATTCAAAACTGGCTTAATTCATATAGTCTACATATAACCTATAGACCCCAACAAACAGATTTAACCAGTTCATGGTGTGAAAATTATTGTACATGAGAGGACATGTGATATGACATTAAACACTGTTTTATACTATTTTATACTGGCATTTAACATGATTTGTAACATGAAAATGATTTGACAGTAATGCTAAAAGAACAAGATGATGAAGAAGAAGAAAATGATTCATGCACAACATTATATATAAAGCATACTGACAAAAAACCCACTCTGGATAAACATTATAGTATAGCAATGTGCAGACTTGTTATAAGAGCAAGTTTCTTCTGACAACTCAGATCAGACCTGTGTTGTTTTTAAAGTCACTTCATGAAAACAAATCCTCTGTAGGTGAGTCAGAATAACTGAAGCACACTTAGCATTTGGATTAACGATGCATGAAAACATTAACTCAAATGTTTTTCATACTTCCAAAACAGCCACCAGCACCAACTTTAAAGAAGTTTTGTTACTATAGCATTAAATTATGAGGCAAAGAAGAGTCAGCACCCTGATCAGTAGACATGCTTTTTATGTATATGTCTATCAAACAATACCTTGTATCCTTGTAGTTTTCCTCTCACTGATGGGGAAGATACAGGCTCCCAGTGTACTTCTGCTAGTGTACTGTTATGAACCATAACCCGCACGCTTTCAGGAGCAGACAAAGGCACTGAAAAATATCAAGACTTCTTTTAGGCCACTGCATTATTGAGGGGTGCATTAGTCATTCTTCCAACTCAAAGGTATCACAAAGTGACATAACACAGCTGTCAAACCTACTGCACATGTTCATACTGAAAATGAACATATACTGAACATTTTATCAGCTCAATGTAAAACAAAATGACATTACATAATGACAAACAAAACATGCAGGAGCTGAATTTAAAGTTTTAGGGAATTTTAACCTGGTTTGAGCATCCAGTGAAACATTCAAAAGATCAGTTTAAAACAAAACACAAAATGATTCATTCACTCACAGTCTTCTCCAGAGTATCCAATCACTACTTCAGGCTCAGGCCCGTTACCATAATCATTCAAAGCTTGAACTTTAATTTCATAGGGCACAAAGGTTGGAGTTCCGGTTAAGACAAACTGGGAATCGTTTGCCACATTCTTTGACGACCAGTCCTCATTCACGTCCTTCTGTCTCCACTGCACTCTGTACTCCAAACCAGGCCCATTAGACTGAATTCCGGTCAGTGCCTGTACAGATAGTAATTTCAATGTGCCTGTATAAGTACTGTATATGGAAGTACCAGTATATCATATTAACAGTTAGCAACCAGAAATCGAACAGAGAACACTTACTGTCCAGGAGATGACTATGTTGTTGGGCTCTGTTCCTACTCCCTGGACATCTGATGGATTTTCATCAGGAGCTGACAAAACCAAACGATTATTTCTCAGTTTATCAAAATATTTTATAACATAAAACTATTTTTTGGTAGTTCGTTACCTGCAGGATTAGTCCTGTACTGGGGTGAGGGTAGGCTGGGCCGGCTGAACCCAACTTCATTCTGAGCCAGTACTCTGAAAGAGTAGTAGACGTACGGAGAGAGGTTTAACTGTGCTGTGGTGCTGGTTCCAACAACCTCTGTCAGGTTGGTCCAAACTCCTGGCTGGTGGAGAAGATCCTCATATTGAATCAAAAACTCTGGAACATAAAGAGATTCAGAGACTTTATTAAAGACATATATATGTCACACATATATTATTTTTTCTGTGGATTATGTCATGATGGGGTTCTGTGGGAGCCATGGCTGCTCAGTGCCCTCAATGCATGCAAGTCCCTGTCTTTTTGAATGACCAGTCTAGTTTTATCTATGAGAAAGTTGCAGCAATCAATGATACTGCAAACAACTAAGTAGCAACATGTCATACTCTGTGTGGGACTGTTGTGTTCGTCTCCAGGGATCCATGTCAGCTGAACACTCCTCTCTGTTTGGTCAGTTAGTTCCAGGTCAGTCGGTGGGTCAGGTTTCTCTGCAAAAATAACAAGCAGCTCAGTATCACTGGAAAATAACATTTCTGTGTTCTGTTCTGTGCTGATGCTAATTCTTGCTACTGGAAAATTTGATGTTGGTAAAATGAGTCCTTGAGGATTGATTTGATTTATTAAAAATACACAAAATAAAAATTTGTAATTTTTTATAAAGATGCCCATAAAACATTAGATCAATAAAAATGCTTACTAAGTACTTAAATACACACAATACACAACAATACTTGTTGCTGCTTAGAAAGCCTTTACATTTTTTGTAAAAACTGCTATGAAGCTGCTCAAAACTCAGGTGAAACCACCCGTGAATGCAACAACGTGCAGAAGCTTTGTCTTATTACAAAACACAAAATAATATCTTACAATTTGGTATACACAGGACTGTGAATGGAGACTGAATTCAAGCAACAGGATTTACAAACCGAACTGATGAGAAAATATGTTGTGTGTTAGAAAATGGAAACTTAAATGAAAGACGAATGAAAAAAATAGTACGCCGTGGACATTGTTTACCGTAGACAATAGCTGGAGTAGGAGTTGCCTCTTTGACAGCGTGAAATTCAAGAAGAGTGTTAGATATTAGGGAGAGATATTTTAGGAAAATTACTGTGAAACTCTGATTTGAAGAATATTAATGAACCTTGCAGTTACTGAACATTTTAGTTTTACTGTACTTAAAAGACCCGATTAGGTTTTCCAACCTGACAAGATAAAATCACTCACTCACCAAAAGCATTTAACCCTAAAAATGTAAAATACTACCCGGAAATCCCCTTGAGTGCATTTCTACACAAACCAGCTTGCCATCCTCTATTAGAGTGTGAACATACCAACGACAGTTAGCATGGCGCTGGCTGAGTCCTGGTCCAGGGTGGTGTTCATGATGCAGGTGTAGGTGCCCTCATCTTGATCTGTTACATCTTTGATTGTCAGACTGTCTGTGTCCACCTCAAATCTGAGTATTACCAAGCAAAAAATTATACCACAATGATTCCACAGTGTAGAGATGAATTAAGTGTAATCTCAGGGTCTTTCATACCTCTCATCATCCGGCAGCTCTCCGCTGTCTTTGAGCCAGGTCGTAATGGGAATGAGTGATGGATCATGTTTGACTTTGCACTCAAACATGGCACTCATTCCTCTCTGCACCACCTTGTACTCTGGCTGCTTCAGGATACGGGTGGGCTCTGGAAGAAAGAAAACACATAAATAATACAGCATGATGGCCACAGTTCATTTATCTATTGAAATTGGTCCATATCTGACCTTTAACCTCCAGAAAAACATGGTTCTCCTTGATCCCCAGGTTGTTGGTGGCAATACAGGTGTATTTTCCACTGTTTACTGGCTGGGCCACATTTATCTCCAATGTACCATTCTCGTGGATCACATATGGGTCACCATTCCTTATGCTGATCTGACTGTCTTTGAACCTGCACAGGTAGTATAGTGGATACATTATACAATTCATTATTTCCAAGAAGGTTTAGAATAAAGGAACGAACTCTTACCATGTGATGGTTGGTATTGGTGAACCAAATGAGGAACAATGCAGTAGTGCAGGGTTGTTAGTGATGACCTGGTACACTTGGTCGGGTGGTGTAAGCACCCTCGGTGCTTCAGCTACAGGAAAAAACACCACATTTGCTTAATCGACGTTCAATATATCTCAATGGTCACACAAACCTCTTTGTAAATCCAGATGTTAGTCTCCATCTGTTTAGACTCACCAAGAACATTGACAAAAGCGTTTGCCATTAGGTAACCAAACTCGTTGGATGCATTACACTGGTAGACGGCACTGGACCCTGGCTGCACATTACTGAGAATCACTGTGTCGTCCTCCACCTTACGGCTGTGATCCTCAGGAGCATCTAGCACATCGCCACACACAGACTATTGACGGAATATCATGTGCAACCTGTGCACGCTGTTTTATACACTGGATGATTAAATGCTTTAAACAATTAATTTTGAAAGCATGGACTTATTACTCACTTTCTATGGGAACTCCATTGACAAACCAGCTGATCCTTGGTTTCGGATTTCCACTGACTCGACAAGTCAGAATGCCAGTCTCATTTGGGGCAAGAATTAGGTTTCTGGGAGCACTGACCCAGAAAGGAGCAGCTGGAAATCAACAACAATGAAGAAAATTGAGAAAATATAATTTCAAAATAATTTGGCAAAGAAGAAATTGTTAAATCTTCATTTGAGAATTAATGTAATTGAGGACATTTGTATACCTTTGACAGTGACCTTGATGATGTGGTAGGCAGTGCCCATGTTGTTTGTGGCCGTGCAGAGGTAGTTGCCAGCATCAGCTTCACTCACATCCGAAATCTTCAACATTTTGTTGTAGTTATGGAAAGACATCCTGCTGCTTGGGAGCTCACCTACATCCTTCTGCCAGGAGATGTCTGGAGTGGGCCTTTCATAGGAGAGATTTAAAAAAGGAAATGTGTAGGTGTCAGCCCTAGTATTTTCATCTATAACAAAGCGCTGTGTAATGCTAAAATATTTAATCAGCGGAGAGGATTTTTTTTCTCTTATTTGTCACTCTAACATGTGATAACATAAGGTTTTATTTTCAGTTCAATTTGCAACAGATGCCAACTTACAGGCCCTCAGCAATGCATTCCAGCACCAGAGTCTCTCCTCTCAGAACCATCTTGGTGCTGCTGGAACCCAATGGCATCATGAAACCAGGACGGCGCTCCCCCTCTGGGCTGTCTGAACACAGCAAAGACGACATTTGCCCAAGAGTGAACTTTACATTGAACAAAACCGTTAAAATACAAGAAGTATAATAACAATAACAATAGATATTAAGGAATAGATGGTGATACAATCACAAAGGGCTGGACTGAGGCCAAGTTAAAAATGGGTGTGTATTTTGGGTATGGTTATGGCAGGGACTAAAACAGGGCTGGGTTCACACTGAGGGGACTGAATGAGAATATACCTGCAGCACTCACCACTATAGAAATCAGTGACATTGTTTAAAGCAGCCACAGTCTCATTTATAGTTTCCACTGTAATACAACAGAAAATCAAAAGCATGCAACACATTTTGCAACGTTTTTTCCCACGTTTTTTAACCAATGCATTAGATTTAAAAACTGAATTGTCACAACAGAGTATTTTGTTGATGTTTAAGATGATATACACATTTATATTTGCATACTGTACACTGTACATTACAAAACACAAGACATAAGAATAAATACTGGTCTTGCCTTTAATAAACTAACAGTGAAACACTGAAATATTATAATACATACATCAAAAAATGTGTCTATACCTGTTCAGTTACTTGACTTACTATTCAGTACGGTGACAGAGATGGGTTGCTTCTGCTGGATGGTCTGTGTGTGGGGGAAGCGAGCATAACAGATGTAGTCACTCCTGGTGTCTTCTGGTAGAACGTTGGAAAAGTACAAGTCTCCGTTCATCGCCTGGGACACTCGTTTATCCAGCATCAACCTTTGAAAGTCTGAAGTACAGGGAGAAAGAGAGCTGGGTAATAATCCACATGTTATACCTACCCATATCTACCTGTATTAGTATATACAGTATACATAAATAGCAATTCTATGAATGAAAAACTGATTTTATATTCATATTTATCCTAAACCGGTATTCAGAATGCTGCATAAAAGACAAATAAAGGCAACAAGTATGTATATATGTATGTATGCAGGTGACTCACTGTTATCCATCCAGAAGATGACAGGAGGAGGAAGCCCTGCAGGGGGCCGGCATTGCAGCACGAGGGCAACCCCCATTTGCACAGTGATGGCCTCATTTTGCTCTTTTGGCCACAAGGGGGACCCTGCAAGTCACAAACATCAGGGGAAGTTACTGAAGGCCTCCCAGAAATGTAACAGCACACTGATCTTATTAAGTAACTTGCAGTTAAAAAACAACAACTTATCATTCTGTAGCTGGAGCTCAGGCTTAATTCGTGAAAACATTTAGAAATGATGAAACAGAATAGAATTGGAGGTCTTACTTGACTGTCTGATGACGATGTTGTTGGATACGGCGGTGCCATGCTCATTGTGAGCCGTACACTGGTATGTTCCCTCAAAGGCCTCAGCCTTTTCCCCACTGATGTCAATGACGAGAGTTCCTGAACCGGGCCTCATGAGGACTTTGGAATCTTTCTCTACATCAAAGTGGGTCCCATTTCTTGTCCATGAAAAGCTAGAAGTAACAAGGACAATAAATATCACTTAATTTAAAGATGATGTTAAATCAATAAATCATCAATCAATCAGGGAGTGGGGCTGATTGGAACTTTTTTGAGAATAAAGGTGGAATAACTGCGATGAAATTACTCCGCCAGGTGTTTCTCAACTAATTGGTGCCCATGACAACCATTGCTATGGCAATTCATTTTTTCCACATGCTCCTGGTTAAGATGCTTCAGGAACAGATCTATAATTTCAAAACGTCTATAAAACCTTATGGAAATCAGTTTGCTTTTGATCGTCGCAACTCTATTTTCATTTCATGAGCTTTTGTTGAAAATTACACTGTTAACCAAATCAGTGAAATATTCTGATGTAGTGCACATATTCTAATTAACAAGCATCAAACAACTGTGGAAGAAATGACTCTCACCTAGGATGAGGCTTCCCCTTGGCATCACAGTGGATGATGATGTTCTCCCGCGGATCAAAGATGTAATCCTTTGGGGACTGTAGTGTAATAGTGGGGGGTTGGGGCACTGGGGACAAGCAAATAGAAAGATAATTCAGACGGACGCAATGTAAACATAGAGGAGTTTCCACTTTCAAGCTAAAGAAATGCAATAAGCATGCAGTAGGCATTCATATACAGTCAAACTTGAGTAATTTGCAGCTGAAACACCCACTGCAAACAAAGCCAAAAAAGTATCTCACTCCCGATCAGTAGACAGACAACTTACCAGCTGTGAAAACAGCCAAGCCACAGAAATAACTGCATGCACATTGCTCAACTGACGTAACGTAAAAGTAATAAATACTGATAGCAAAGTCACAGCGGTGCTCGAGCCAACTTACATCCTTCCAGTACTTTAGCTTTTTGTCCACCATGACCCGCCATACCATTGTAGAAGAATATTAGGAAAGGAAAGGTGTTAGTTTTTGCAGAAAGTAAACAACAGGTTCACTTGAGTGAAATAATTGCTCTTACAGGTGCCTTAAAGCACTTTGAGCTATTGAGTCTGCCCAAAGTCTTGCAAGGACATGCATTAGCACATTTACATTAACTGAGAAGCAGATGCATGAATTTAATCACTGAAAGCACAATTCCATCTTGAAACATGCAAAGCTGAAACAAAAGAACCTCTCCCTACTTGATAAAGCTAACACGTTTTCTGCAGCTTGTCAAAAACCTCTCGAGAACCACAGAAATATAATTTACTGTAGCCCAGTATATGAAAGTGTTGAATTGATTTTCCATGATATAAGTTTTTTTAATTTACCAAAGTGAAAGACCGTGTCCCATAAAATCATACTGAATGTAAATGAGATATTAATAATACTTACGGTCGAGAGGCACTTCAAGTGCTGAAGTCATGTGACTCAAGACTATCAACAGCACTGTTCTGAAGTACAGTGCCCACTCCTGACCCCTTTCCATGGTTGGGTGTGTCTCAGATAGCAGCTTTTTCCAGGGTGGTGAACAAGATGAACAACTCGGAATCTACACTGCAGACAGGCACAAAAACAGAACAAAAAAAAACTATTAATATGTGGAGCAAATACGTCTGTCAGCATTCCAGGATAATAAACTAGTTAAAAAGTTAAAAAAGTTAAAAAAGCATGCCTTCACATAAATATATATGTAGGTACAAAAGTCATCTCAAGGCACTTTACATAGCAAGGTTTAGGACCTTGCAAAGTATATACAGCCAATCCAACAGTCACATTTAGTCTGAAATACAATTGAAGTTTTACTTCATAGCATTTTTCTGTTAAGTTTACAGACAATCCCACGGCTCAACGTCCAAAGTGAGGTGCTTATGTTAAGCCTTGCAAGTGGTTTCTCTCTTGGATAGCCTATTATTCTGTCAACCTGAAGACACTGGCAGAAGAAGGAATCAAAACCCTCTTGATTCCGGTCTTTGTAACTTAAACAGCTTTGGCACTGGTGCAGAAGGAGCCATCAAGGGAAATAATAAATTAACATATGGACCAGATTTATACCAGACGTACCAGAAGTACAGCTGTTAATAAGCACAGCATCAGTCGAGTTTTGGATTCGAGAATGAAGACATGTCTGCGCATATGAGGGCTGTTGCTAGTTATGTTCATATTGTGAGTCAGTCACTGATTATTATGAACATATCACATGCATCACTGAGATTCCCTGCCTACCACGTGTTTGCCTGTAAACATATGGCATGTGAGTGCACTCGGCTGGAACGATCGCATCCCCTGCTGCAGATATAGCTGCACGCAGACTGGCACATGCATGCACAGACACATATTAATGCAAGTCAGTGTAATCAGTGTGCTCCCACACGTGCTATTGCAGAGCGTGTAACAAAGACACGCAGATCATTTGGACAGCCGTCAGATAAATACATACATACGTACACCATGTTAGCATAAATAGGATGTTGTAAACTACACCACAGGGAGCAGCAAATTATGGGTGTTTGTTTATCTTCTACATTAGCAGATTCATGCAAATTGGTAATATATTATGGTACCAATGACGCTAAGACATTCCTATACATATACTTTTTTGATAAATGTCTGTCTTGTACTCAATATACATTTTCAGCCTCCTAATCTGGTGTGATGAGCAGCATATCAATCTTTTAAATGTGTGTCATACATTTTTTCATGGCATTCGCTATTTGAATCAAAGTAGCCACAGGGTGACAATAACTCCTGCCCGCAGCCTGATGGAACCATCTTCAATATTCATGAAGATGTCATGGTGCACAGGTATATTTGGTGAGTGCAGATATATGCAGCCACAGTGTAAATGGACAGAGAGACTCTCATATACACAGATGAGACCATCAGCATCAGACTAGATGAGCTAGAGAGAAACCCAGCTGTATGTATTGAATGCAGGCCATGCATGCTAAATATTCTAATTGAATTCTGAAGGCAATGCACTATAATGCAAGTGCAACAGTCCATCTTTAGATCAATTATCAATAATGTTATATGCTGCTGCAGCAAAAAATGCACCCTTCACAGTGACATTGGCCAAATTAAGCTGATGCTCAGGCCACTTCTTACATAACGAGTCTTTTTATACTGTTTTGTTGCCATTTATTCATCCACAAGTTTAGCTCACTGACTGTTGGCTCCGTATCATCCTTCTCATAACTCTTTTATAAACATATTTAGTTAAATGTCACCCGATTCCTATAACACTAATTAAGAAACATATTTTATAAAATCACCTTCTTGAAAATCATTGAAATATAGCAGCACGTTATTTGATTTGAATCAGACAACATGGCTCCATACAAAAACAGACACAGACATTCATAAAATGAGGTGCCAAGGAAATGTCAAGCTCTAAATTTTAACCGCCAGAAAGTCAGTGGGGTTCTCTGGCATAAATTGCATAGACATCACCGCCTAACCCTCACATACCATTAAACTGAACTCTTGACCTTAAGTGAAGAGAACAGACACTCTTAGATACCATTTTATGGCAATGCATATGATAATGTGTATTTGAAGCCTGCTGGGTGATATGTCTGCGATAATGCTGCGCCATGAGGCTGTACTGTGCAGTGTGGTGAGAAACATTTCTCTGGGAGCAATAGGAGTCAGACACACACACACATACACACACACAGCTGACATTCATCCTAAAGCTAAGTAGCCAAAAATCACTTCTCATTGCACATTTCCTCACAAGGCACAGACACAAAAAACAGACTATGAAAAAAAAGACTATGCTATGCTCAGGGGTCAAAGCCTAGAGGTCAGAGAGTTACCCTCCAGCCCCCATTTTACCTTAATCATTCTATCCTTGTCCTTTTTCACTTGCTGTCAAAATTAGTCTTAATGAGTATGAATAAATATTATAGGAAGTCCTGCCACTGCTGCACACCACCACTGTATAAGCAATTCGGAAAACGTAGCTCTTAAGGTCACACACCAACTAGATTTCCGAGTTAATCCACGGTGTGTGCCCATTCCCATTCCTCCTTTCTCTTTGTTCATCCTGAGCAGAGCTCTCAAAGCATCTTGGGCTATTGAAGATTAATGTCTGTAAATTTAAAAGCAATGAGACACTTACGTCTCACTGTACGAGTGAGAGGCTGTGTTTTCTGAGTGTTAACTGTCTGAAACAAGACTTTAAAAGGAGCCCTTTTCTTTTTTTAGAAGCTTTTTTCTTTTCAGTCTGTTCACATGTTGTTGTTTAGCAGACTCATTGCAATGACAAGATTCTACGGAGATACTTTTCATGGTCAAAAATAGTCCAGCATACCGTATAACAGGAATAATTAGGCCACTACCAACTAAACTAACACAATATAACATGCTGACGTAGACCAGGCTATGCCAGTGGATTCAATACTTCCAAATTGTCAGACCATTTCTTAAAAACAAGACTCTACAAGAGTAGTCTCCAACCAGATCCAACAAAGTATGATGTGAAGCCTGATGACACAAACTCAGCAGTCTTCCTGTGGAGTCTTCCTGCAGCTCAGTTTGCAAACCCGGAAGCAACATGCTAAGTTGGGTCACTCCACAGCCTTCAGTCACACTGAGAGCCGGTGAGGGATGACAGCCTCACTAGATGGCCTGGATGAGGCTGGAACAGAATTAGAGGGAGGGTTGAAAACGTGGTTATCTGCAGTCACATCCAATCACAGTCCAGTGATATGACAGAGATTTTTCTGAGGCAACAGACTGAGTCGGACAGCTTTCAGCCAGACGAAACTGCAGTGGATTCTATCTGAGCTGCATCTCCACCTACAGTCAAACCAGTCATATCAGCATTTGGACATAAACTGACTCAATCCACAATGTCTTACTGTGCATTTTGTATAGAAGAATGTGCAGCATGCTGTGAAATCACATTCAGATCCATCATCACCGAACTACAGTTGCCTTCTTACAATAGGAGAATCTCCAGTAACCAGGTCACTAGATTAGGGGCTGTGAGCCAAGAGAGTTCCCACAGACAGAGGAACCACAGGCTATATGTGAAACCACAGTAAAAGCAGCCGTCTAAAGACACCTTTACAACTAAACTGAAAAGCCAGTGGTTGAAATAACATACAGACAGATTCACCTTTCTGGCCAAGCGATGGATCTAAGTCAAATATACACTCCTCCACCAACTGCTTTTTATACTTCTGTAGCTAAAAACTATACTGGTAAGAGTGAACCAAAACCTTGGAGTTGCAGGTCAGAAAAGGAAAAGCTCTGAAAAGCTTGAAGGAAACTCCTACTTCACTATTAGCAACTTTTTCACATATACTTGCACACGCGCTTTGTGACTTACTGGTAATGTAAATATACAAATTATAATATTGTAATCCCTATACTTGAAATCGGCCTAAAGTTGAGACAAGAGCTAATGCTGGGAATTGGACACAAAAAAGGCCCAAACTCTGAGTGAATGTAGAGAGAATGACAAACAGAAAACTCAGTGGATTCCAGACAGAGTCGTAACACCATGAGAGACAGAACGACATGCCAACATACCAGCCCTCCGTATAAACATCTGAAAAAGGTCCCATCCTAAGTGGGAAACTCTAACTAACTTACTTTTAACTCTCATTCCTTGTCTATGCATCTGTCAGTTTAATGTCTTTATTAGCGAGTCTGTCTCTTGTTCTCGCCATCTCTCTTTCTCTCTCTCCTTCCTTGTACAACAGGCATCAAGCAGACGCTCTGCTTCAAACAAAGTATTGTTTGATTCTGCCCACTTCTCCTGTCCACATATCTAGCCAAGTTTGACACCAGTAACTCTCTGGTCCCAAGTTACAACTGTTAAATTATAGAGTCTCACTGTTTATGTGATCTGTTTTGAGGCTGTCTGCTACACTGGAAGTTATTGTAAAAGTAGCTTTTACTAAACTAGCTTCCCCTACACTAACGGGAAGTCTCTTTGTCTTCACTGGACAATAAACCGGACCACATACAGCCATCTGATCAAAACAAACTATCTCAGCCTCTTTTTGCACATGCACACGGGCATTCCCTGTTTGGGGTCAGTTTATTCTAGCAGCATCCGCAGAATTCCCCAGCTCATGCTTTTCTCTGAGGATTTGTGGAGTGCTGATGGTCAGCATGCACCAGGCCAGGCTCCCCCCTACATCCGCACCTCAGGGGCTATTGTCCTCCCATGTTGTTTACCACTGGTATAATGCTGAAATGGCAGCGGTGTTCTAGGACACCACATGCACTAAAAGACATGTGGTGTCAAAGTTCAAATGTACATTAGTCCTTGACGACATACAGAGAGTGTAGTACTGATGAAGGTGTGTATTAGTGTGTGTGTCAATGTCACACATTCTCGCTCTCTCTCTCTCTATATATAAATAATCTTAGGGCAACCTCACCATGTTGGAATAAATTAAGTAATTACCAGTGTGCCAGTAGCCACATAAATCCAGCTGGGTTTGCAAAGGAGCCAAATTTCATTGGTATTCCTGGGTGTTTTTGCTTGTTACAGAGTATTGATGTGCAGATAGATGGGCACGTGGCCTTGGTGGGTGACTGTGGGCTTTACATGAGTTCAACAGCCTTTATGTGACATTGTTTATGTGTGTCCTTCAGAGCACCTTTACAGTTCAGGATGCTACATATCTTTTCCCTATTGCTCATTTTACTGTAGGTTTCATCTGCCTCTTCAGATTGTCTCTGCTTTAGGATTATCCCACTCTTTAAAATTAAAGGACCGGATGCACAGTTTACTGATAATGTTGCTATTCTTAGAGACATTTTAAGGATAAAAATTATATATTATATATATATTTATATAAAGATTTTTTTATGTGGTGTGTCAAAATTAACGATTTGTTGCTTGGGGATGTGATTGCACATAGTGTATTTTAAAGCAGTGGTGGGTGTGGGGAGACTAAGGAAGCAGGAAATGAAAATGCATGAAAATGTTGACAATACAGAAAACATGATGGGAAAAGGGCAGGAGGCAGGAGGTGAAACGGGGGATGGGATCTGATTGACGGTGTTATGGCAGCGCAACAAGCTGGCATTCCCCCTTTTTTTCCCTCTTCCGCCCATCTGTTCATCTGGATTACTCAGGAAGGGATGGAGAGGAGGGCAAAGACAAGGAGAGGAGCTCCATCCATCGCAACCTTATAACAACTGAAATCAAACCACTTTTCACTTGACACTTTTTCAGTAAAATAAACAGCAGGGAATAATGACTCAATAATAACTTCAAAATATGGATCAGTGCAATTTCGTCTAGTGCTCTCATGGGACTATTCAGGTAATGGTGAATAGAACAGTAATGGGAGCAAACGTTGCGTTATGTAATATGATGCAGCAGCACCTAGTTGTTTATTCCTCATATTATAACATTGCTCCCTTCTGACGAATATGTTTTATGGATTGTTCACAAGCAGAGACAGTATTCTGTGTGTAACCTAGCATCATTTGCAGAGCACCAAATATGTAAACACAAGGTCTTTTCCTTTTTCACTTTCTGCAAGGCCGTCTAACATTTGCAAGTGCAATGGATATTTCTGGACTTCTGGAAAACTATTTCTTTCTAAAATATAAAATGGGACACTTGCTAAACTGTTAAATTGGGTTTGTTATATGCCACGTTTGGATTGTTTTTCTCATTTTTGTGTGTGTGCAGGTGTGTGATGAGCAGCAGGTGATGCCAGGACATGTGAATATGTCATACTTCACAAAGTGCTCTGTCCAAACACAGGCTGGGTACGGATATTACACTCTGATTATCTGGGTGTGGGCATATTTATACTACTTTTCATGTTGCTGAAAAAAGTAAACTAAAACTATATCTAAAACCAGAAAGCTAACCTGACATTTCCCAGCTTCTAGCTTAGGAATGTGTTATTTTTCAGCATCAAAGGATTTGCACTTTGCTGCAACTAAATAAACCTAAAACCATGACAACAAACTTCTAAACGGTTTCAACAAGCATATGCTACTTTCCTTGGTTTGCTGAAGACTTAGTGAGTGAGTCATGATGGCTAAACACTAAGCGTTTTTCATCCATAACTGACCTTTCTTTCTCGAAGTCAGGCCTTACTTATTTTAAGACCTTTTAAAATTCATAAAATGCCCTTTAAAGTGCAGTCTTGTAACCAACACTATGATATTCTTAGTAAGAAATAAAATAGTGTGAAATAGACAGTAGGAAAGTGATGGTCTCTTAGTTAGTGCAAAAATCTTCTTGTGTGATATTAAACATAACACAACTGATGCACATTGCTGAGACACTAAATATATATAAAATAAACACCTGCATCAACAAAGACTGTGACCAAACACTAGAACGAGACAAAGCTAATTGACACTTCAGTACCATCAGTGCTCACTCAGCAACGTGATACCGCCAACCATACAAAAGGTACAATATGTAAAGCAGAGAAAGCTGATACATGAGGAATCATTGACTTACGTTTGGGGATTTAATTGTAGCCACTGTTTGAGTCTTGAGAAGGTTCTTCAAACCTGTGGCAGGATGAGGAGAACATTAGTTGTTAATGGACTGTTATTCAGCCACAGCTACAGGTAAATAAAATTAATGTGATGTAATTATAATGTAATGATGTAAAATTCAAAGGGGTCGGACAAAATAAGTGTATACTTCTGCCTACTGCCTTTCAAACCTCATATTGTATCTATAATATGTAATGTTCATGAATGCACATGTTTGAAATAAAACTAAACACATTAGCCACACCCCTTTCCAACAGTTCTAAAACTGCAAACTTAAACTTGTAGAACAAAACAGTTGTGCTGCTGCTACTTTATATCCCGTAACAATATATAACACGTTAAGATAGGACATAGAAAAACTTTCCAATGTCATTCATTTGATTTGACTGCATTCATAGAACAGTCCTTAACAAAACAAGAGTAAAAGACCATATCTTCTCTTTAGTTAATTTAAATATTATCATGAAATCAACTGAATGCAGTTAATAAAATATTAACAAAGACACAGCCTCAGACTTTCACAGTAGGCCAGTGTCACACACGGCACCACATGACTGCATGAGCACATCTTTGGAGGTCTCCAGGGAATACCCTGTAGATGAGTGTATGTCTTGCTAAACACGGGGTCTTCAATCAATAACTAAAATGTCTCCCGTCATTTTTACTACTCTCACCTCCAGTAGGATGTTGACACATATGAAAGGTTACCCATTACCACACACAGTGCCCCCCACCTCGCACAAACAATTTTGCCTTTATGCCTACCGATGCATTATCATTATCTTAAAAGAGACTCTTAATTTATAAAAAAAAACATATGGATGTATGTAAAACAATTTGGATGTAGAGCCTTTAAAACTGTGACTTCTTGTCAATTTAGAGGATCATGTTAGTGGCCATTAATAAACGGAGGCTGATCTGCTTAAACATGCCAGATAATATGCAGGATGAGTGCGATGACACAGTCTTTCCATTGTACTCCCCACAATGACACGGGTGAGTAGCTGTTGTCACAGAGACGGAGAGAGACTGCCGGAACGTCAACGACACAGCCCAACCCCAAGCAGTGACCTGTTACCATGGAAACCGAATGATGTAGGGAAACAGAAAGAGGGAAATAATGTTTGTTCATGTGTAACACTGGCACATAACTTAAATCTGTGTTTAGCTGACTTGAGAACATCTGAAATTAAGTACATCGATTCGGTGATGTGAAACGACGCAGGTCGAACAGAATTAGTTTTTCTCAATGTGGACTGAAGGGATGTGATTAGAGATGCATTTATCTTATCTGAACTTAACTGAAACCAAGTGAACGGAGACCTGAAACCATGGACGCAGAATACGGGAAAGAGTAAAAAAAACTGAGGAGGGGATGTTCATGAATGAAGACATGAAAGCACCAAGACATCAGAAAACTCCAGCAGCAGAGCCAGAACGTGGATGATAGCAAAAAGAGAGAGAGAGAGAACATGAAAAAAAATGAAGGGCGAGTGGGGATCAGAAACATGCATTATTAACGCGCAAATCTAAAAGCACTTCATCATCGCAAGAAAGGGGGAGTGGGGGTGGGGGGAGAGCAGAGCTGACCCCAAGCTACAGCACTTTACCGTGGAGACAAAAAAGAAAAACCTGCTCCTGCTTAATGGAAATAAATTCCTCTGTTTTCATATTTTTAATTAATCAGAATATTTTTTTATTCAGATTAATACTGTACAAGAAGCCAGGAGATGGTTAGCCTAGCTTAGAAAACTGGGAACAAGAGAACAGCTACCTAAATTAATAAATAATATTTAATGCGTTGAACTGTGCAAAATAATAAAAAATGGAGATTTAGCTTTATGAGCTGGATTATTTCTTGGCTGCAATCAGGGACTTTGAAAAGTGTCAGCTGGTTTTCTGGCAAGCTAATGCTGTTTTCCAGTAAATGTAACATAAAGCCACAACTGTCTTTTTTACAACTTCTTTCTAAGGGTTTAAAAACACAAGATACAATTGCTGGTATCTTTTAGAGGCAGTACCAGTAACCTGGGTAACAAGTGCAGTGTCCACACTAAATATTATTGAACACGGTTTAAATCAGTCCAAGCCTTAAAAAAGCCTTCAGAGGAATTAATGGAACAAAAATAGATCAGATTTGTTCTCATCTTCCCTGAAACAGTAAAATATTGCTATGACAACAGTGTGAATGTGAAATGTAAGCTCTGTGAATATTTAAACATACACTGGTGATAAAGGCCTGCGCCAGATGTCCTTATGCTATCGTAATGTCTGATTAGAAAACCTCTGTGTCCCGAAGCCTGGTGTGATCCCACTTTGATTTACTATCTCTCTCCTGTTTCATCTAGCTGCCTGCGTTTATGGATCCACTGGAAACTGTTGTGTGTGTTTGTGGTACAAGGGGGTTGCACACTGTGATAGAATAACGGACCCCGGGCATGAATAGAAATTTGTGGGTGTGCCCCCCTACGGGATAATCCCCTAGACTGGGGGGGCTCAATCACATGTAATGCACGTCCTGACTTCCTTGTTTGACTTCCTGACTTCCACTAATTATTTGATTGGACCTTTTGTAAGTCAGTAATGTAAACCTCATTCCATTTTTAGCTAGGAGTGGTTCTAGATTCCCTGACCAGTGTACTGCCCCACAATAAACACCCTAAATGTTTTTAGCTTTGAGCATAGCAAAATTGTCTGTGTGCTAAAGTGTTTGACACGGACTGTGCAATGGGGGCAGCAGTGACGCTGTGTAAGAGCCGGATGGTTCTACCAGACATCCCATCTGTGTGTGAAGAGATTCCAGTGCAGGCCTCAGGCTATTCCCCCCTCAGTGTGTGTGTGCTCTGTGCATGTGTACATCTGTCTGCATATTATTGTAGTCAAATCAAATGACCTCATTAAGATGGTCACCAGGTTGGGCTTAGTGCACCATGTCATTGTGTTGTGTAGAGGCAATGCTCCGCTGATTTTTACAAAGTCCACTAATTTTATATGGATTTATGCCATATCTTTAACACCCTGAATAAGCCACAATAAATAAATAATAAATAATAACCCCTTAGGATTCCACTGCAGCTACCATGCTTATCACTGGGACCAGTAACCCTCTTGAACTGGCAGAGCCACTAATTTTTACACTTAAGACTAAGCCATGAAAACATATTATAGTTTTGGATGTCCGCATAAAAAAGTAAAAATAGCAAAAATAGCTTTGTTAAGCTAAGCCTGTGTTAGGTTTGCCTTTACAGCATCTTTTGACGTTTCTGTTTAAACCCATACTTTCTCTTTAATGTTGGCATGTGTGTGTGTGTGTGTGTGTGTGTGTGTTTGCTAAAGAGGGAAACGGAAAGGGGGGCTGGTTACCATGGTTTTCCCAAGGTTTTTTAATTTCATCAGTCTGCGAGCATCTTTTAGATGATAGACAACACACACCACCCACAGTCCAGCCCCACACAAAAAGAGCACTCAGAGAGCTGAGTTTAATCTGAGAGATTTACTGCCTCCTAAAAGTTAAAGTTTTTTTTCTTCCTTCCAGAGGTTAAAGGGAAGATTCTCCCATGTTCACACTCCACACCACACAATGCACACAATGGAGTTATCAAGAATGTCACACATTCACAGAGAGACTGCGAGAGCAAGTGAGACACATCAAGATTAAAGAACAGTGGGAAGTAGCATTCCTCTGCAGCTGATCCTCTGCTAAGCTTTTTACAGCTGAAGGGGAGCATATTGTAAAAGTGTCTAGATACGAGAGCTCAGTGGAGATCAGATTCAATCATTTGATTTATTAAAAAAAAAAAAAACAGAGAGAGTGTATCAAGCAGAAACAGAGAGCATCAATGCATATAAAATACCTCACCATATGATGCTTGGCATTAAATCAATCACAGTGAGAGAGAGGGGCCTGCCATGGAGTTTGATTTCTATGTTAATGAAGGATTTGTGAAGGCTATATAGGGGAATGCCTCAGTATCCTACAGCTGGGGTACTTCAGGGTACATGAAAACTAATTTAATACAAACATCCACTCCTGCACACAGTCTGACGGTTTGCCTGAGAATGTCAGACATTCAATATGACCTCTTTTCTCTGCTATATTTGGATTTATGATGCCAGTACAAAAGAGAAAAACTCAGTTGTGTAATAAATCAAGTGTCAAATATATGAAAAGGAAGCTTTAACAAACAAAAGATGGTTATCTGTACTACATTTAAGAAATATTATAATCAAGGTTAATCTGAAATGTATGTCATTAGCTTGTACTATTTAACTGTTAAACGTGTTAATACTGAAATAATACGACAATATAATTAATAGACATTTCTATTGGGTAAAATAAATGATTAAAAAAGTAAAAATATATTTTAATAAATGACAACTTTATTTTACAACAAAAAAATTTGCCTATATTTACTGCAAATGCTCGATGTTAGAAAGGCTTTGTCATTGTCAGAAAAGAGAAAGTCATATTAATATAAAACAAGCTGCTTAAGGACAAGCTTAACACAAAAATCCATTCAGAATGCATGTATGGCACCGTTGTTCACACAATGAGTGTCTAATACTGTGAAAATATCAAAAATCTGTAAGGGCATAACTACCATTGCCATGGAGACAGTCAAACAGAATAACATCCAACCGTTCGACGGAGCAGAGTTGGCCGTCAGTGACACGTCTTCTCAGAGACACATCGGAAAAAATGCCCATGCAGCTGGCTCCTTGGGGACCATCTTGTCTAAACGAACAACACAAAAGCAAGGCAACCGAAAGGCAAATATGGAGACAGATGTAGAGGAGCACAGTGAGATGAGGGCAATGAAAAATGGAAAAGTGGAAATGAGAGTGTGAAGAACAAAGGGGCTTTGGACAAGGGAGGGCAAACAGTATACATACAGCGTATGTACCTACAAGATGCCTGGGAGACATCTAATATTGACTGCATATCTTCAAATAGAAAGAGAGAGACAAAGAAGAGAGAGAGGGTTGAGGCCTCCTACTGCTCGTAACATCGCGAGGGGTTTCTGAATCTCCCTCCACTGTATGTGATGTGATTCATTTAGGACTCCTCAACCTTGTTCTCAGGATAAGGCAGTGGTGAGGAAGTGACAAGCTAAACACAAAGGTCGCTCAGACACACAACAGCAGCTTTCTGTAAGAGTGAAGTGTAGCTATTACACTGCTGTAACCAGGAGGAAGATTTTTGTGAATAGGATATTTTTCTTAATGGTTCAACACAAAAAAAGGCACAATAAGCGATGCCAGACTGTAGTAAGACTCCACAATCTTAACACGCCATGTTGGTATATGTCCTGCAGCAATCATGCGACTATTTGAAGCAAGATCAAAACTGGGACTGAGTGCACGCAGGCGATGACTTTGCTGAAATCAAAAAGTTCATTTTGCTTTTCATTTTCAAGCTGCCTTCAGGATCTCTGTGTGTATATGTAGGTATGGCTTTGGATAGACCCTTACTCCCAGTACATGAAGGTCAGTCCCAAATCTTGAATTTTGCTTCTGGTCATCATATAACTACCACCTTTCTAGTTTGATGGGTTTCCAAACAGGCCCAGCATGCAGATCCTGGGAACCTCAGTTTATATATGAAATGGTTTGGTTGGATGGTTGGAGGTTAATCCCCATTATATGGGTGATTTTATTTTGTTTAGGGAAAATGACTTGAGACCTACTTAAGTAGATAAAACTAAACCAGAATTAGTTTTCTGTTTTTGACTAATTTGGCCTTTTGTATAGAATTCCAAAACTAAACTATCATCTAAAAGTCCAATATTCCCACGAGGGAAGACGGATACTAATTTCAAGGTAACTTCAATGTTAACTTGAGGCAAGATGTGCCCCACTCCTAAAAAGCAAACATAGTGATTTCCATAATTGGCTACACTAGTTTTATACTCTCATAGATCTTCAAAATGAGTCTTATTGTATTGTGTTTTAGAAGTCTCATGTTGTGCATCCTACACCAATGTACACCTACAATTACTCTGACTTCCTCCCCAGGCTTCACTGCAGCACAGTTTGGGCACCATAAGAGAACTGTAGGAGCAGTGAGTCTAATTTAAAGACTGTGCAGGAGTAAACCGAGATATAGCAACGTGCATGCCTAACAAAAAGTGACTAATTACACTCCACTCAGCAGTTTCACTAGATTAAAAGTGAAAGCTCTAAACACACACTTCACTGGACTGGTTAGACCTGACATTAACAGTTGACTTCTGTAAGGACTTGAGGCTATGACAGTACTATCTGAACAGCATTATTATCCATTAGTCAGAGTTCTCGTGCTAGCTAAATGAACATGCTTGTGTGCTTTGCTTTTACATTTATATGTTCTGTATTTGTTAAACGCTCAGTAGCCCGTGGCATGGCTCCTCCACCTCTGTGCCTCTCAACTTTGTTAAAGTAACTATCGAAGCCACATGAAAACATCCGTGGGGTCATTATGAATTATGTGACAGCCATGATTCATTAACTCACCTGAACAGCAAAACGAAAGTGTGGGGTTGGACTGATTTGGATGCTGTCGCGGTTCAGTAAAGCAGAGATGCTGCTGCTTCCTTGCTGTGGCATGTTCGATCAGTGTGGCATGAAGTGAAGACAATTCCCACCCATGGGCTCGCATATCCATACAAATGAATCCACTACACACACAAACCTTATTTGCTTCCCACTCTTGCCCTGATTTTCATTAAACAAATTCACAGTAAAACAACATTGACCTGCAGTCAAATACAGAAGACAATACAGACCACAGAATTTTGTAATACTATATGTGACAATCTGTTGAGAAAATACACCTTGTGCATGTCCTAGTGACCCCATAGCTTTACAACCATACTAGAACTGAGGATGACTATCTATATCTATCCTTTGTCACTTCTAATAAGGCTTTAGAGGTTAAAGAAATCAATATTTATGTCAAGTGCTGTTTGTTTCACGCCTGCCAATCTCTGACGACCTCTCAGAGATCTTCTTGTTCCATATCTCAGATATATTTTTCTATTTTTTACTTCTACTTTACAATGTGTAAAGTTAATATCAGCATAAACTAAGACCAAAATGAGTTTATGAAAAGGAAAGGAATGAGTTCATATCCCTTTAGCTGTTCCAACAGCTGCTACAAGACTAAAAGCCAACATAGTCTGGTTGATATGTTGATGTATTAAGTTGATCCAGGTCACTTTCCTGTTTAGCCAGGCATCGGCCTACAGCGCAATCCAAAAAACTCCAAGAGATTTAATTACTGCTCTTGTCTGACAGTTGGACCGACTAGAATAGCTAACCCTAGCAGCTCGCTGTCACTCACTCTCTCATTGTGCACGCACACACTCAGGCATGCACTATTCACTGATGCCTGCTGAGCATACTTGCCTTGTTGGCAATGGTGCTGAGCTCGCGGCAGGCCAGACAGCAGGATCCAGCTGTAAAAGAGAGGCTGTAGCTATCTCTATACAAAGGCCCCAGTCAGCGCTTTGGTACTCTAAAAACAGATGCTGTCTGAACTAATGAGTGTAGCTCACAGCGAAGCAGCCCAGGGTTTACACTGGGACACTACAACTCCATGTGGGCAAATCCATCCTGTATTGTTTACTAGCCTACTAAAGGTTATGCGCCCTTTGGGGGACATTGCGTTACGGCCTTTATAGAAATATTATTGTACGGTTTGTTTAACATATATATTTAATGTCTCACTTGGTGCCATTTGTTTATAATGTTATGCTGAGGAGATCCAACAAAAAGAGAGGCAGTACTGAGTAAGACAGCAGCTCCGTCTCACGAGCACTTCATTACATTACTGAGCATGGAAATAATTTGGCTGCAATTAGAATTGAATTCTCCTTCTTTTGAGCTGAAAAGGGTCAGGCTAACCAAATCTGAATGTAGGGATTTTAAATAATCAAGATTTAACTGACTCCATCCGCTCTGCCTTAATGGGTTTGTGAGTGATCACACAGCTATCTACAAATGTGAGCCTCTACGTTCAGCAGCACTGATGCCCTTAGTCCTAATCCCAGGGCCAATACCGTCAATACAGTCCCACATGCTGACACTTATGGATTTGCAGTACCTGATACACTCAATCAGTGAGTAACTGTAACTGTCTGTTGAACAAAAAGTAGCAAAAAAGGAATTGGACCACTGAAAACATAGCTCCATGCATAGAAGATGGTAGAACCACAAACAAATCCTTAATGCCATTATGAGCACGTCTCCCTCTCCCAATTTCTCTGACAGAACAAGGACAGTAAGGCTACAATCGTTCCAAATGTACATGGAGGATTGTGAGTATAAGTGACAACAGGGGCAAAGCACTCAATAATTCATCCCTCAGTATAGTATTTTGTGCCCTGGTTTTGATAGACCAAAGTAGTCGCAGTGTCTCGAAGCGGAACGATGGAGCATATTTGTCTATATATGTGAGAGGATATCAGATGTCAAGCTCATTAACTGTGTCAATGCTGACAGACAACAGTTAGAGGACACTCCCTGGACACCCAATCGCTTGTGTTAACTGGTTTTGAGAATGTACATGGAGGAAACCACTGTGGGAAAAGTATGTGATACCTATTTTTGGAAAGAAGCTGCTCTTCTTACTAATGGGCCTTTTGTATGATGCAGGTCATATATCACATAGCTGTTATGGATGACTGGCTTAAATGAATATATAACAAAGGAAAGAGGTTTCTTGTGATGTCTTGAGTTTTGAGACCTATATATTGTTGACAAATAGAAACAGAGACAACACTCAAAATTATATTTTCTTGCAGCCTGTGGGTAGCAACTGACTGCTGGCTCTCATTTAGCTGGGTAAAGGTTAAATGGGCTTTGTGAGTTATGGACCATCAACCCACTCTTTGTGAGAAGGAGTGGGTTGATGGTCAATACTAGCTGTGTGCATACGGTGGGAAAATGAAGGGAGGACACAGGAAGGCAAAGCTAAGGTTTTCAATTTCCACACGGAAACAATTCACCTTGGTTGATATGAGACAAAGGCAATGTATAGCTGGTAGCAAAGAACTACTGAAAAACCTACCTAAGGACCTGCTTTGTGTCCAACTAGAGGCTAGCTGGTGACCATATGTTGGCTTTAAGCAACTGAAGAGCCTGACTTTTTCATCAAGAGTTGTTAAAAGCACAAAATGCAATGAAAACACAAACACCAAAAATGACTTTTGATAAGCTGTCAACTGGGTTAACACATAACTCCAAATGTATTCTACTGCTGCATGGCCACTTCTTCAAAAACCAGTTTAGCTCATTTACAACATAATAAGGAACGTTTCACAGATTCAAATTTCAATATCAAACATCACTGTATACATAGAGTGATGATGTCATTCTCGCTGTACAAATATCATCACGGGGAGTAGAAATAATAGATAATATCATATAAATTACCTGACAGCAACCAGCTAACATAGAAACACTAGATCTTTCTTTCATGCTAAACCAATACATCACAACACAGGTTGATTAAGAAATCAATAATCCATCAATAACGAGTTTCTCCAACACAAGGTCACATTTCAGTGCTGGAGAGGAATGCTCTAAAGACACTCACATTTTGTGAACTGTTGTTGTCTCATATTTCACGTCAGGCAATAAGCAAAAGTGCTACAACAACAACTGTGGTTGCATTATGTCAGGAAGCAAAAAGCCAAGGTGAGTGAAGCGGCCTGGCTCAGAGAGGACAATGCAGAGTATCTGGTGGCTGAAAAACCAGCCAGCTCTGCAGTTTCAGGGGTGAAAGCGAGACCGAGAGAACAGGGTGGGGCGTCAGCGCTGATGTGAAATGCAATTGACATTAATAAACCAACACCCAGCAGCATCAAATGATCAGAATAAGAAAATAACTGAAATATCAATTAAAAAATGTATTTAATTATAATAGCATTCAATTTTTTGCACTTGAAAAGACAACTATTCAGAGGTAATATGTCTGTCAGTGTAATACCTCTCTATAGGACTTTTAGAAATTAAAAACGCTGTCAGTATGTGTCACGTGGGGGCAAGCACAGTGTGAGCATGTGGCTCAAATTCAATTAAAAGTTGGAATCAAAAAAATGTTTAACAAGACAGATGTTACACTCGTCAAGGCCCCTAAACATGAAATCTGTTAGCCTTTAATTGGTTTATCTGTCAACAGACACATCTTAAGTTAATGAAAACTGCTTCTGTTCTCCATCCTCCTCTGCTGCTTGCCTGACAGTTTGTCTTTTCCTACAAACACAGTCTTTCAGTGCAAGCAGCAGGCTCTTGTTGAAGATGGGCTGGCATCAGGAAGGCCTTCTCCCGAGGGTCGGACGGTCTCCGTTATAATTGTTGGTTCACACTGGTCATGTGATGCTGGTGTCTTAAACAACTGGATATTTGGTGTGATAAGAGAAGCTCCCTAATGGCTTCTTTGACCTAAATCCCCACTAATCAATTTAGAGCTGTGACAAAGACTCTGGTGGATGTGGTTATTAGTATTTTTAAGCCCACTGTACAATGAATTAAGCCCACGCTACTGGGATTTGTACATTTCTTTGTTTCTTCAACACTGATTAAAAAGGGAAGTTACAGGCCTGTCAATTATCAACACACACCCTTATTATGATTGTAGCTTTTTACTATTAATGATTTGAATGTTATGTGACTTACTTGACGTATTTCACTTGAAACTACAGGGAAAACAAATAATCTTGCATATGGCTCAATTTAAAATTAAATCGCCTGTTCAGACAGATATGTGGTAGGTTCCTGCACGCAGCCAGTGATAGCTTCTACCAGTCTGGCAACTCCTCTGCTCTCACCCACTCGCCCATCTGTTGCCCACCTGATCCACACAAACTGCTCATCTGCGGCCTACAAGCAGACATGATGACATTCAGAGGAGTCTCAGAGGACACAGATAAAATGTTCGAGGCGACAAAGGTGACTAAAGGTTGGAGCCATCTAGGCCTTTTTAGGGTGTAAATACACTGCAGGTGTTACAGGATGACTGTATGCGTATATGCATTAAGTACGTGTTTGTGCAGGAGCTATCTGTGTCTGGTTTTATTAATCTCCAGTCTCATGCTCTACTTCAGATGTGGCCTGGCACAGCTGGTGACCGCAGTAACACATCGCTCCTCTCCTTTCCACTTGTCTTCTCTCTACTCTTCTCTCATTTTAACACTACGTTTCTTTAACCTCTGTCTCATCTACTACACCCAATTATTTCCTGTCCTGTCTTTTCCTTTTTCTTCTCTTATTACTACTCTTTCCTACCTCTTTTTTCCCTTTCTTTCACATGTTTCTGCCATTTCCTTTGCCCCTCTCTCTATTTTTTCATGCCCTTTTTGTTTCACTTTCATTTCTATACCTTCCACTTTTTTCCCACCTTCTTTTAACTTCTCTTGTTTTCCTTCCTTCGGTAATTTTATAGGCTTATCTCTCCTCCCTATGTTTCCTCTATCACCTGTCCCACATGTCTGGCATCCTCTTCTACCCTTCTCTCTTTTCATTCCTTCCTGTGCCCTACTTTGCTTGCCTCTCATCTCTTCCTCATCTATTCCCTTTCCCAGTCTCTTTCCTATTCACTCTCCTTTTCTTTTGTTTCTACCTTCTCTCCTCTCTTCTTTTTTTCTGCCCTCTCTTCCCTTTCCCTCTTTTTCTTTACTTTCCTCCCGCATGCTTCCTCCTTTACTGTCCTCTGTTCCCATTTCCTCTACTTCTCTGCTGCTTTGGTGCACAAACATCAGTTAGAGACGTACTAATGACAGCTAAATGAATGTCTATAAGTTTTTTATTCTCCTAAAACGACACACTGACACATTGAACTGAAACTGATTATGTAAACTAACAAAGAAAAATGTCTTGAGCTTTGTTAAAAGAGCTTGTTTGTATGTCCTCTTAGTCCTTCACCATGAAATTGCTTCTTTCATATTCCAGCAATAACATCACAAAAAAAAGGAAAATGTAAAAAAAAACAGCAGCATCTGCTCTCAGAAAAAGTCTAGCAGCAGCAGCAGCAGAGTGTTTAACTCACGTCCTGATTTTAACTTTTAAATCCGTTTTCCAAGTCATCAATCTTCTGTAGTCATCCTCAATTAACGTGTCCTGGTCCCTTAATAAACACTTAATTAACAGCTGTGAGCTAAGGGTGTGGGGGTATGTTTATGCCCCTCCCACCCCGAAACCCTCTATTATCGCCACAGGGCATTGATGCCATTAGCTCAAAGCTCACGCAAGAATCTGTGATGCTAATTGCTTGAATTTGTCTAAAGCTATCACAGTGGTCCCAGAGATGTGACCCAGGGGTTTATGAGCGACGACAACACAAAACCCAGGACGCTCCTGTTCAGGCTTCATCAACGCGTTCACCTGCACTGCCAGTTGCTTATGTCGGGAGTGAAACCTCTGGCAGGGCCTGAAGCAACGCAGTGTTACAAAAGCATGAAACTAAGCCACATTGTGCAGCTGTAAAATGCAGATGTGCAAACAGATTTTCTCGCAGCAGTACATTAAGGAAGCTGTCACATATTGACATTAGAAGCCAATCATGATGCTTTTGCAATGCTTTTTTAGCTTTTTTAGTGTAAAGCATGACTATTATATACGAGTCCTAGAGTAAGAAGAGATTCCAATATTTGCTGATTCTCAAATGTGAGGGTTTTGCAAGTGTTCTGTTTTGTATCAAAAAATACATGAACATCAGTATTGAGCTTCTGAATAGATCAGTGATGAAATAATATTATTTACAGTCCCAACCAGTTTTATTAAAGAAATTAGGAATTTGTTGCAATTTATTCTATTTATAATTCAATTATTACTTGCTTAACTGCTTTTTAGCTAATTTTGTTGTACCAACAGTGCCACAAATCAAAGTTTGTGTCTCACCTGAGTGGAGTGAAAAGAAGTTGACCTCAAAGCCTGATCCCCAAATAGCCTGAAAGCAATTTAAGGTGACAGTTGGCAAAAAGAGAATGCATCTAAACCGCACCATAAGCTCCATCACCTGACTCGCGTCTAATGGGCCGTGGATAAATGGGAGAGTGACGATGACGCTGCGGCTGTCATGAGTAATGCCTTAATGCTGACTCTGCCCTGACTGTCTAGGTAGTTGTCGCCAGGAGACTGAAGTCAAGTATCATGGGGTAAAGCATGCTACAGTGGTCATATTGCACACAGTGCCAACACACAATGACTATCATGCCATGACATAGCATAACATCATACATGATCTAGCTCCTTATTTTATTATGATTGATTAAAAGTTCAGAGAGAATTACAAAATAATGTTTTTTTATGGGTAAATAAACTCAAAGAGCATATGAGAAAAGATTAATTGTAAGATGCCTATTAGTTGAGTATGTTTAAATATAAGACAATTTACATTTTTTAACAGCAAATATTTTGACTTGTCTGCGTGGAATCCAGCCATAATTTGATTTTACAGACTGAACTCAGCACATCATGTCAGTTCCCATCATATTGTGTTACAGCCAACAGCAGATGGAGACTGCAAATATTAACCCAGCATGAAGTAACACACACGTTTGATTCCACAGAATTCTGATCACAATGGTTCCTCCTACTCACAGAGTGTTTTGTAGTCAGGTGTGATGCCCACTGGTCACATAGTGTAATCTACTGTGAACAATATTACCAAGCATCTGTTATACATCACCAAACAACTTGTTACATGTAAGCGCACGTGGTGTCCAAAAGATTTAAACTGCTCGCCTGTTCTTTATCACGCTCATCTCTGCATACAAAATCTCATTTGAGTCACAATGTGGAAACGCTACTGGCCTTTGAACGAGAGCAGTACAAGATTTTAAAGAGAAGAGATGTAGTGTGTGTGTATTATAAAGTATCTGCACTGTACCAACATTCTTAGATCCAGGTACATGTGAGACTGACGGAGTTCCTCCATAGCCTGCAGCATAAACTACAACCACTCTATCTGCTCTTTCAGTCTACATACTGTAACTTTAAAATTGGCATGTATCCAGTATTCAGTAAACCATGTACTATCTCAGGTTGCAACCGACTGCTGTTGTGAATAATTCTATTTTTTTTTTGTTCAAAATATACACCTCGTTATTTATAAAATGTCTGAAATCTGAAAGAAGCCAAAATGGCCATTTTAATATCAAATGTGATCAACAAAAACAGCAAATCCATAAACAGAGGCTAAAAATAATCTATTATACATGTCATTCTGATGTCATCTAATTACTTGATTGATCATTTCAGCTCTAATATTGACTCCAAATGCTTACTTTTCATAGGGTGTTGAGAAGGAATCATTATCCTTCATGGGATCCTGCCTTTCATTTTATTTAAGAATCAATGATAAAATGTTGGTCAGTAATAAACAATAGGAGGCTTCTGCTCCCCTGTGGACCAGACACCTGCTGACCAGCCTATCCATATGTCCAAATCTTACTTTTGGCATCACGGCCTATGTAGGATTGAGCTCTGCCTTTAAGTCCAAACACAGGGAGCAAACCCTTTAAAATAACGCCTAGAGGAGTGAGCGACAGCTGACAGCATCACTGGCAGACATCAAATAATCCAGTCAGCGGCGTGGGCCTGCGCGCACCGGCCGGCAGCTGCAACAATGAGCTGAATCCACCCGCTGTTGCAACCACCACTGATTAGATTTCTGCAATACAACACATTGCTTTCTCTTCCTCTGGTTGCTTTGATGGTTGCTCGACATGCAAGGCATGCAGTGCGGCGAGTGCACAGCTTGCACTGATCTGTCTCTGATGCTCAGCAGAATTCGCGTTTAAAGGAAAAAATACGAAAATCAGCATCACGCGTCTCCATATTGCTGTAATATTTGCACCTGGTCATCTTAGGCAAGCAGCATCACGGGGATGCTGTGGCAAAGGAACCAGCGCCGAGTTCGCGCATCCACTGCACCATTATTCTCAAACGACATATGATGATACTGAAAACAAAAGAGAGCGTCAAAAGAAAAACAAAAAAGACTATGGCTTGTTTTAACTCACCGTCCGCTGCAAACCGGCTTCTGTCCTCCCCCGTCCGCGAGTGTGGGTTAATGCTGTGGAAAATGATGAGGTGTGTGTACGTGTGTGTGTGTGTGTGTGTGTGTGTCTCTGAGTGTGTGCGCGCGTTAGAGGGACCGTGCCAGGCCAGTCTGTCCGTCCCCCTCAGCCGCTGCAGCAGCAAGCTGTGGTCCACACGGATCCTGCGCTCTCTTCACCAGCTCCCCCGCTGCTGTCAAACCAGCAGCGTCAAAGATCGTCTACGATTTAGAGACGACTCACTCACCCCGCGGGAATTGGCTCTCTGACTCTGCAGTCGTGGCAATTCCCGTGCGCGTGCGTCACTGGCCTACGGGTGCAGCCGTCACGCACGAGGTGGATAATGAGAGAATAACTGGTACCAGCATAAAGATGGATGCTATTTGTATTTGTTCTCATCATGGAGAGGACCCCATTTACCACAAGGCTGCAGACAATGAGTATTTTAAACTCATGAGTAACAGTAATAACGAGACTCAACAAAGATGAAGTCAATGTGTTAAAAGTACTTGTTTTAGCCTATTAAATTAAAAGTTAATCCCTAAATATGACAAGATAATCAACAAACATTGATCGAGGATCAGTGAATACTTTGGTCGAATTTTGCTAGAAATATATCTATAAAAAGAATAATAAAATAACTTGATCAACCTCATGACTGGTTCTAGCCTATGCATTAACCGAGGTTCCTGAGTTTGTGGTAGGCAGAAATCCCATCGGAGTGAGACCTCTTCCTTTTTCATCTGCTATCTTTAAGTCGCAGAAAATAAAATCACAAATGCAGCGACGGCAGCAATGGAACCTCGAAATATAACTTCATAAACCCTGTGGAGGACTCGTGTCACATCATGATCTGGATCAGCTCAATCTATTTAAAAAATAAAGTAAAAATAGAGATCAATCATCAAAATAGAGAAAATCATCTGTAGCCTTTAATGTCCTTCAATGGTTTTAATCTATTTAAATTAACACCTGGGTTTCCTGTAATTGTTTCCCTGAAACTGTATTCATAATTTACTTATTAACTTTGCTCTTTATAACGTTTCAGTAAAAAATGTCTGATATAGCAGTTGAATCATTTCCAGTAACATAATAAACTGATATAAGTTTTAGGTCAACAATACAACATAAAGAATATAGTGGTAATCTGACTGTTCGGTTTGGGAAACACGTAGTAATGTACTGTTTCCCAGTATCTAACAAGAGACACAGGTGTGTTCCTGTACCATCAACACAGAACAGGTGGCCTATGTAGACACACACACACACACACACACACACACACACACACACAGCAACGTTTCACTGCAGATGCTTATTCTCACATATCACTCAATTCCAACCTGGGACACACCAATCATGTCTTACACACATTACGACCATGTCATCCACACATCACCCATCATTTCCAGTAATGTCCGGCATCATTCTCTTTGACTCTCTCCTTCAGCCTGGTGAGAAGAATGAATCGTACAAATGTTTGAGCATCAATTCCACACTGTCGCCATCATTTTTAACAAAAAGTGAAATATGTGCTGTTCACCTTAAGGCACTTTCAGGTCACCAGTTCTGTGTGAAACGAAACAGTGTACATGTACATGCATGTAACACTCATCCAGGCCGCGGGGCATCAGCCACTGAGTCATGTCTCCCTACTTGTAATTGTTATTCTCAACATGAGATAAAACATGTTTTCAGCTCTGTTTGTGTGTGTGCAATTCACAAGGTTACATAACACAATTACTTATCTCAATGAATAATCGCTTTCAAAGGTTGCGATTTCAAATGTCTCAATGTTGACCTCACACGGTGGGCACAGACATTCATACAGCCGTGCTAAACAAATAGGATGTCTGTGTGTGTGTAGGTGTGTTCCTGCACTAAACTGACTGGCAGACATCTGTGGAGATCCGCACCAATGCGTTAACTGTCCTGCTTTTGTTTTTCTTAACCAGGTGGAGCTGTTGAGTGTGACATAGTGCTCCGTGCTCCACGAGTCTTTTATGCTGCCTGAAAATAAGCAGGTCTGTAAGCGGCATAATATACATCATTTGAAAGTACTTTCTGTCGTGGTAGATTGTTAGAAAGACAAAACACTTGACAACTTTTTGGGATCCGCTCCAAAGCTCAAGACATTGTGAGACAACTTGTACAAACTTGATCTCACATGCCTCACAGTTGTTTGTATAAGAAGACGTTAGGCTGATAAACACTTTGCGCCCGAGGTTCAGATAGAAGAAAAAAAAAAGAGCATGACCATAATATGTTGACAAAAAGCAAAGTAAAAGGGGTCGATTGTATAACACATATGTGCCAGATCTGGACAATTTAAAGAAAAAAACGTGGGCACACACACGCTGAGAAGATTGTACACGGATAGGAAAATATATTACGGTTGCTAGGGAACACCATAGTAAGACCAGACCAGGAGGAAGAGAGACAGACGGCTTCTGCCATAACAAGAGACTAATAGTGAATTGGTGTGTGCGTGAGTGTATACACAACCTGGCAGACTGCACTTTACTTTGCCACTGGACGAACGGCGATCATCACCAGAGAGTGTTGATCTCGCGTTCAGCTCATTTGTCTGATGTCGACTGTGCCTGTTAGAGACGCTCCTGCCTGCACAGCCTGACAGGAGACACGGAGCTGATATTCAGGGAATATGTTATAATGTAAAGTAACTTAAAACTGGGAAATTTTAAGTAATATACAAAGGTACAGGTTTGACAAACAGGATAAATACCTAACAAATGATTCCACATGTCATCGCTGGAGGTCTGCCCCTGTGTGGCATATTGTTCATGTTCACTTGGGTAACAACAGTGTGACTGGGAGGAATGACGCAGTGGAATTTTAGTGGATCTTCAATAGGACTAAAACAATTAAGCAGAAAATCAATGTGTGCAACAGGGGGATAAAGCAGCAATTCCTCATAGCAGGACACTCAGCATTCCTTAGTGACAACTCCATTAAGGGGGTGTTTGTGAAGTATACGTTCGTTTGTGTGATGTATGTGGCAGAAAAATGTAAAATCAAATAGCACAGGAGCAGATTTCAAAATATAATTCAGACGTTAAAAGTAATTCAAATTTCAATTACGATTTTGAAAACAAAGGTTTATTTTTTTTCATGACATTTCTTTTTGCATTCCAGAAAGAAATAAAGGTGGTAAGAATTAAGGCGATGCAAGGCGTGTGTGTCAAGGCGAGGACTGAGGAGCTCAGGCTTGAACAAGGTTAAAGGCAAAAGCTACACACTTAATGAGGGGTCACAATTCACTGCTTCCAGGAGAACAGAGACGAACATGCACTGTGCTCTTCAGACATTAACCGTATTAAGTCTCAGAGCAGATTTCCGTTAGCTGTTAAGTGCCAATACAAGACAACAACAAAGAATTGGTAGAATGTCATTCGTGTTCTTAAATTCGAGCATGAGCGCACAAAAGAATTCATTATTACTTTAAATATTATTTCCATTTTTTTATAAAGGTTGACAACTATATTTTATAAAGTGCACAAGGTCTTTGATTCTGTACAGTGTTAGAAATAATTCATACTCTTGCAGTGCAATCATGTATAAATTAAACATGTTTTCAAGTAACTGAAGAAGAAGAGCAGTAGTTTTTTAAACTAAAAATAAACATAACAGTAATCACATTGGCATAAATTGTTCATGTAATCTGATCACGGGGCAGTGCCACGTTATTGTCTTTGTGTTTTCATATTGATCACCACTTTACTCTTGCTTTCATTTATGAAAATGTTTACACATACATATATTTCCTTTCTGTGGCTTCCTGAAATGTCTGAGTATTTTAATCTCTCTCCATCACATCCTGTCTCGCAAAAACTAATTACATAACATCTGTTATTTTACTGAACTATTACATATGTAGTTTTCATAATTTTAAGGAATAATCACTTTTTATTGTTAGGTAGAAAATGGTTAAAACATTTGTTGTTGGGTTTTTTTAAACTGCCACCCTATCTGTCCAGTTTGCTCCCTTTTCAACATTTACTCTCCAGGGAATCTTACCTTGACACCTTGTGTCACACTGTTGCCAAGGTAACAGCTACAGTTTGGAGATAAATGGCACACCATCATACATGTCGGCTTTGAGCTTGGACCACTCCGCCAGTCTTTGGATTATGCCCTTCTCCTGTCCCAGCACAATGGCCGCCTTCCTTAACTTGGCCTCATTGTGCTCTAGGTAACGTTCCCCCTCGCTCTTAAGGAAGTTGAGCTTCTCCACGCGGCTCTCGTTCAACGGGATGTCCTCACTCATGTAAGGGTTAAAGCGGAAATAGGTGTCAGGCGGCAGGAGGGCGTCCAGCATGGTGTGCACCTCTGAAACAAGGACAGAGGGTGAGTTTTTGGCTACAAGCTTTAATATCTCTCTTTGTTTTTTATTCCTAAATGCTGCACTTGAGCATAACTTATTTATGTATCACAAAGCCTGTGACTGCAAGTCTCAATGTGTTTAAAAGACATTTAGCGTTTTCACGTGCTCTCACCCTCGGTATCTGTGGCACTGCTGATAACATTGGCGAGTTTGGTCTTCAGGCTTGTGAAGGTTGTGCTGTTCTTGCCCACTGTCTCATACCGTCCTGTGCCCAGAGACAGCACACACTGCAGTGGTGTGTTTGGCCACAGAGACTTACACTCATGAATGGCTAATGCTGTTGGGTTGTTTATTAGAAGCCCTCCATCCTAGAGGACAAGAAAGGAACCCTTAGCATCCACTCACTAAATGCATTTATCAAGTTCTTATTGCAGAATCCTGTTTAATATCAGCTTCTAATTGAAATGTATTTGTTAGCCTGCAGGGGACAAATGAGGTGAAGTGGACAAGCTGCCATAGTTACACAGCTTCAGGGCAGAGGATGTGCTGCACTGGCTAAAAGCCCTGATTATTCACAAGTAAACAAGTAAGAAAAGCTAAACTACAAGTATTTTAGGACATTTTGATCAGGATTGACCTCTTACACTGAATGTAGATTGACTGATACATCTTCATGTGCAGCATGTGCTGTTGCTTTTTCAATACTGTTACAACACTACTGAAAGCGCTGCCGACCTAAATGATACAAAAAAAAGACAAATGAGACAATGAGGCTGAATAGATTCCTGGATCAGTTTAGAGCTACTGCTCTTTTTCTTTCTTTAGCTGCGGTAATTCAGCATCCAAGGAAATACACTCCATTAGGGTCTCTCTGCATATGGTATAATAAAAACTGATTGCTGTAATAAGTTGGCTTCTCAGAGAGAATTCAGTTTCACCTTGACAGAACTCCACTGTGTGCTTGTTTATACAGTGTACTGTATGTATTTGCAACGGCGAAATTCTCCTGAGAAATACCGCTGCTATTGCTGAAAACTAGAGTAGGAGTGAGACTGGTGGGTGGCAAGGGTAGCTCAAACTGTCAACGAAACACCATACAGCACCAAGTGCAATGTGGAAAACATACAGACAAGTCATTCTCCTCATTTCACATCCCTATCTTTGCGTTTCTCAGTTCAGGGGAACTGACTCAAAACTAACACTTTCTGCAGAGATGTCGGGTGAAGAATCTGCAAAATTAAAAATTAATAAAATCACAAATATTACTAATACAGCTAATTAACATCATATTATTATACATGGAAGTCCTCGTTTCTTAGTCATGGTATAGTATTACATGAGTAGCAGGTTATGATTCATGAAGAAGAGCATGTTGCCCGTCAACCACAGGGTCAGTCCTTCAACCCTCAGTTCAAAGTGTTCAAGTGACCTTGAGCAAATCGCTGAGCCCCAAGTAGCTCCTCTTTATGTTGCTTTGAACATGCAAAAACTATCAAGTAAGAATTGTTGGGCCTAATTTTGTTGCATCTAAAACAGCTTTTCAGGCAAATAACAGGCCATTTGTTTTCAATCTGCAGTGGGATTGGGGATTAAAATCTGTTAGTGCCTCTAAAACTACTAAACGCCATCTACTAGGGCTGCTGCATTAGGAAATGACAGGGGAGATGAAAACTTGTTAGAAGAAGGGACAAGACTAATTTCGTTTAAGTAGGTTATCAAAATGAAGCTAAGCCTTGAGCATAATTGCTGCCTACAAAGACCATCTAAAGATATCTGTCCTAATAATTAAAACTTCATGAAATAACACATTGAATGGACTCTATTTGGACAGCTCCCAAAAGGTAAAAAAGTATAAAAAAAAGCATACAGGTAAAAGGCAAAGCATAACAATACTCCTGCTAATGCTTTATATTAATCAGCCTACAACCACTGCTACGAAGCAACCATTACTGAACCTTATGTTTTACTACTACTTATTTTACATGGGAAATGGAAAACTCAACCGCTTCCCCTCTAGGACAGCAGGCTAAATCAGAAGACGACAAGGTCTTTGATGTTTAGGGGCACAGATCAGGTCCAAGGACTCTCTCTCCACTTTCTCTCTCCATGTCTAAGATGCCTGACAAGCAGAGGAGAGAATGAAGCAATGGAGGAACCACTTTCAAGGCTGGGGTTTGTGTTTAAAACGATGAAGCTAATCTTAACAGAAAAACCTTCATATGTGCACACGCAGAGAGTGCAGTGCAGTGCCTCTGTCCATGGCACTGGCTTGTTAGCATCCTAGTGGACGTGTATTGATCGGTAACAATTCAAGGGAATTACTCAGTCACACTGATCTGGGCCCTTTCAATGTGGCGATCTGTTTTTAAACCTCAATTTCACTTCTCTCATTTTTATCTTGTACCTGATGGAGGTCTTTTCCCAAGACAAATTCCTGGAAGTAGCCTGGGGCGGCAGACGAGGCCCTGATAGCCTGCCACATTTTTTGTTTGCAGTCTCCAAGGTAGTGGGATCTCACTCCTGGCATGAGCCTGTAGTTCCTGAACACATAGGCCTTCAGAGGTAAACCCCTGTTCACAATTGTGCTCACTGCTGACACCTGGTGGACAAAGAACATATGCCAAGTCATCCGTCTTAAAAAATAATTGTATGTAGTTTCCCATTGGGTTTGCTAGCTATAGGACGACTAAAGTAAGATGAATTAAATGTGTGCCCCTCTGTAACCTGCTTTAAAACAGACAAAAGCAGTACCGGTCACACTAGAAAGCTCAAAAGACACTTGACTTACTTTTGGACAATTTGGGTCCCTGGCACTCTCAATCATACTTCCATCACCCATCCGTTCCCTAAAGAAAGCACACACTCAAATTACAGGAGGCTAAGCAGTGAAAAGGGAGATAAAAGACTCTTTCATTTCTCCTTTAATCGCATTTTTTGTGTTTTGTGCTGCCAACTAACTTGAGGATGTTTTCCCAGATTTCACTGTCATAGAAAGCGTGGCTCCAGCCCATTTTTACGGTTCCAACGATGACATTCTGCTTGAACACATCTGAGCCCAATTTCCTGTACATCTGCTCGCACTCTTCTAAGGGGATCTGAAAAATCCCCAGCATGAAGGCCAGAATGGCACCTAAAGTGAGGGTGAAGGGAACACGAGAGGGTGTTAGAGAAGAGGGGGAAGGCGCGAAATGACGAACACTAACAGTGATGATGGCATACCTGTGCTGACTCCACAAATATAGTCAAACAGCTGGTGGATTCGTTTGCCAGTCAGGGTCTGCAGTTTATGAAGAGTCTGCAGAGCCAGCAGTCCCCTGTAACAAAGTCACAAGGTGTACAAACCTAAATATACAGAAATACAGCTTAGCCTAGAATAATATGCCGTTGCATCATGTTTCTATGTAGTGTAAAAGAAGCACATTGTTCTGATGAAGTATCGCCAATATGATTTTTTTTCATTCTCTAGAACAACAATACCTTGTTCCACCTCCATCTATGGCTAGGACCCGAATCCCTCTCCCTTTCACTGGTTCAGTATACCCAACCAGGGCCAACGCTTCTCTCACAGCAGCTTGAAGAGGAAGGTCTCTGGCCTGGCGCAATCGCAACAGACAGGGCAGTACACTCTCCTAGATGTTACAGTTACACATAGATAAACTCACCTGCAAAAACATTTAACGGCCATGCAACAAAGATCAGATTAAAAAGAGAGATGGATAAAAAAAAAAACACACCAACCTTGACTGCTACGCCTCGTGTCTCAGGGAACTCCAGGAGATGATAGCTGAGCTCTTCCACACGAGTGATGAGTAGTTTAACATCAGTGACCCTCTGTAGGCCTTTCACCAGAGCTCTGGTCCGGTTGTCTACACTCACTCTGGCTATTATCTGCACCACAAACACAGCATGGACAGAAAAATTGATAAACAAGTTTGAGCGTTTTTATTTTCTTTGTGTAATTTATCAGATTTATCAGAAATTAATTTGCAATATACCAAGTGCCAACAATGCCAGAAAACAAATTGTTAGATCAGTGCATTGTACCTTTTCTCGTTGACTCTGCAGTTGCTTCATCTTCTCCTCTTTCTCCTCTTCATCTGTCTTCTCTTCTACTTTGTCTTCAGTAGGCTCTTGAACAGAAACTGCTGAAGACTTAGCTTTGCCATCTGCAATGGTTTTGGAATCGCCTATGAATTTTGGGACTAGTGGTGCAATGTAGCTGCCAACAAACGCCTGAACGCTGGGCCGTGGATATGACAGGTAGTGGGTGAAGGCTTTTTTTGGAGACGTAGTAGGTACAGGGATGGACTGAGCTGCACCTTTGGTTGCAGGAGTGTCAGAGGACGCCAGCTCTACGGGAGGACTGAGGGGGACAGGAAAAGCAGTTGGTGGGTCAGTACTCTTAGCCTCTGCCACTGGAGACAAAAGAGGAACATGGCCCCCGCCTCGCTGAAGCACAGAGAGCGAAACAGGATCATCCTCTACTCTTTGCTGCTGTGGTGGTCTTTTGTCACCTTCTTCTCCTTGTGCGCTAGTGCCGAAGTAACTGTTGATGTGCAGAGACAGAGTTTTGGAGGTCTCATCCATGTTGGTTGAAAGAGCTGCAGGGTTAAACAGCTGCATGGTCTGTTTTGCCATTGTGTGAGAAGAGCCTGGCCTGGAGGCATTTGTTGCTAAAGCTAAACTTGATGTAGATTTATTTGTGGCAAAGAAAGGTTTTTCTGTAACTTGCTGCCACTGTTTGCCAGGCTCTTCCTCTGCTGTGGTCTTCTCATCTTCTTCTTTTTTCATTGTGGTTTCAGGTGTTGAGGAAGTTGCTGTGTCGTTAGATGTTGTGGTGTCAGCTTTAACCAGTACTTTTTCTACATGGGTGCTACCGAGTCCAGAGCCGCCTGGCTTGAAGCGGGAGAACTTAGAGATGAGGTCTGTGCTGCCTACTGCCTTCGTGACACTATCTAGTGTGATCCTGATCCGTGACATGCGTCTGCTGGGTCAATGGGAACAGCAGGGGAAAGGTTTAGGTTTATCACGCAATTGGATGACACTCCTGGCAGGATACCTGCCATGTACTACAGCAGTTTCAGTGTTGCTTGTTGCACTGTCTCCTAAAAGAAAGGCTGGAAATTCAATGAAAAATAATTACTTGCAAAACATATAGCAAAATTCAGCTTGTATGCTATTGTCACACTGCATGTTAAATGAGGGCCAGCAGAGGGCTCCATCTACAGGTATACTGATCTACGTAACCATAGAAACTGCTCAAGCAAAACAGTCTGGCAACAGGATTCACAAGATAACTTAAGGACATTAAACAACACAGTCCTTGGTATCCTGCCAGCTGTTCTTTGTAACAAGGACAAGATGGGAGAGCACCTGAACTACACAACAGAATCAGCTCATCTTGTAAAAACCCTGTTGGAGCGACACCGCCGGACAGTTTCAAAGGAGCAGGAAGGCAGCTCCTGGGTTGCCATCAATGACTTCACAGTCGAAGTAGGTAAACAGCAGATCAGGGAATACATTCAAACTTGGGAGGTGCAGCCCCCATGGCTTTACAGTCTTGACTTTATCTACACAACCGAGGAGGATTACGATACTTTCTACCACTACCGGGCCCGCTTTAGCACCCCGACACCGCAGAACCCGATTCAGGGAACGGCTAGCGTCTTTTTCGTCGTGGGCATATCAAAAGTCAAACCTCAAACTCTGCCAGTGGAGGTGCTCTTCGTGGTGGAGTCAAACAGGCTAGTGCACACACCCGGGAAGACCACGTTTAAGGAGAAGTGGCTGGTGGATGTTATAGAGAGCAAGGCTTTGCTCAGAAAAGAGTTGGACATGTGAACCGCTCCACATAAAACACACCAACCACCCATAAGAAGGGTTTTGGGTAATTCCTGGAATACCAGCTAACTGAGGTTACACTTAGTCAACATCTCACTTTTAATATGCCCATAAATGTGATGCTGTTCTAATGACCAGAATAAAAGCCAGTGATTCGTACTTTTGCGTTTGGTTTGTCCCAACTATTGATATAACATTATGTTAGCTAATTGTTAGCTAGCGTTTAAAACGTATACAGCGTATTTAGTAAATACAATTTATATTATAACACACCAATGCGTAATTAACACGTCAAATTAGAATTGTGTTTTAAACCTAATTTGCCAAGGGCAGAGGGGGGATTTAATGTAAAGAGATAACAATAACGCAATGCTAACAATTAGCTGGTGCTAGCCGAAATGATGAATGAAGTTTCCCACTTTATGGAATTTCACATAGTGTCACATAGCTAATAAACAAAATATGTTCAACTTACCGTACAAACACAGACGTTCAGCTGAAATATGTTGTGGACTTAGATTCGGTGCTCTGTGTCTGATGTAAGACAGCTACAGGTGCTAGTTCGAAAAATAAACAGGAAAAGGAGCGGAAGTGACGCAGCGGCCCAGTTTGACAATGCTTTATTCCTGTCACTAGATGACGACAAAACTTTAAAACGTGCTCTACGAATTATTCTTAGCCAAATAACCTGACATAATTTCACTGCAGATATCAATGATGCACAACACGTTATGTGCAGTGTGTATTTGAAAAAACAAACAAACATTTGAATGCAAATTGAAATCAGTGGGACATAGATGGCTGACCATGTCAGTATAACAGAGAACAGCACTCTTATCTCAACTCTATTGAAAATTATGTTTAATTCACTTCTTCAGAGAACATTGCATAAGTGTGTTACATGTTCGTGTTTAAACTTTCACTATTTATTTCTCACACACAAAGCAGAAGAATCAGCCTGTTTAATGTCAATTCTAGTCTTTTGAGAACTCTGGCATACCAACTTTGAGTTGTAGTAATAAATCGTTAATTTAGCATTCACAGTTTGAATTTAAACCAAGAGAAGTCTATTGTCTGTTTACTTCAGCTTGGTTAAGTCTAACAACTCACAATGCTTACTAAAAGAAAAACAGATTTGTGTTTTTATAGCGTTAATGGAATCTACAGAGCTCAATACCCAATGTAACAATAAATTAATGTGCAGTCTCTCTTTGTCCTCAATCAATATGCACGCACACTCAATTTTCAATCATTTCTCAATGTTCCTAATGGCTTTAAAGTCAGCGGGGCAGCAGTTACTAAGGAATACCCACATTTTGTTCTCACAGTTCACATGCTGAGTATCTTACAATTAAGATGGCAGAGTGAAAACAAAGACAGCAAGAGCTGTGTTTTAACATTATTTACGTTGTGTAGTACTGTTACGTTAAGAGCTTGGAGAGTCATTGGTTGGTCTGATCGGTGGCAATGATTATAACATCCACCACCTGACAGATCTTGAACATCGACTGGTAGGAGGTGGAAGGTGGAGAATCTCCTTCACATGGCGAGGAGCAATCTGCAGTCAGGGAAAACCACTTCTCATGAGAAGCAGCGTTGTAACTTTACCGTTGTTTGCTAATGCGTGTGTGTACAACAAACAATCAAGGTAATTTCTTCTTAAAAAAAAAAAGATAAATGATACCATTGTTGTACTCCTTTGTGAGTATGTGAGCCAGTTTATTTCACACTGAGATTGACATGATTGTAATTTAATTAATTTTGATTTAATTTCAGGTTCTATCTTGGTCATCACATTGCAGTAAGACAACGTGTTCAGTGGATTCTGTAAAACGACCAATATTCAGCTGCCTTCTCACTATTATTCTAGTCACAACAATTTAAATGTCACAGCTTTTATGACAACTCCTGGTGCAATCACTAGCTATTCTATAAGACTCACTCCATGTAGGGCACCTCTAGTACAACACACAAATCAAAGAGCATTAATGTCTTTCTCCAATATGCAGACATAAAAAGACTGAAATATGGTTCCTCAGGGTTCAGATGTAAATAGAGGAGGATTGAGGATCTGAGGATGCCAACGATGCTACTTTAACATTCTAACACACTGGTAAATTTGCAGGTTTATTGAGCAGAGCACAAACATAGGAAGCTCAAGAATAGCAGTGCAGTGAAAATGTATTTTTCAGATTTTCCCTCGATTGCCCTCCAAACCTATCTTGGTAGCAAAAGCGGCAAACTTACAATGAGTCTTTTACATTTTTGTGGGACGATTTTGACTCCTCATTCTCTGCAGAATTGTTTTTAATTATCCACACTGGAGGGTTTTGGGGATGGACAGCTGCACCTTTAAGATCTCGCCAAAATATGCTTTGTGCTTGAGCCTGAGGTCACAAATTGATGATCAGACATTCTCCTTCAGGATTTTCTGGTAAAGAGTCTAATTCATAGTTCCATTAGTTATAGTAAATTGTCAAGGTCCTGAAGCTGCAAAGCAACCCCGAGCTCATCAAACTATTTACATACACTGTTTACATACCACAAGGCAGATTTTCCCTTAATAAATGAACACTGCATTTAGGTTTATTTTGGTTATCTTTGTGTTATATTAAGAATTGTTTGATGTTCTGAATCTTTTAGGTGTAAGAGAAACGTAAAAGCAACTCAGGAAAAGGGCAAATACCTTTTTCACATCTCAATAATGAGACACAAATGACTTCACAGAGAAAATATATTTGCCTTTCATTGTGTATTTTGAGTTTATTATAGACTAATAGATTTTTCCCCTTACAGTGTATGTAACATCCCGTCGTCAGAGCTCGCTCTCTCCCTCAAGTCGGTGGTTCTGGCTCTTTGCAATGTGGCGCGTGAGAAGAGTGTCGACATATTCCAACATCAAAGACATGTATGGAAATGTAGCCTAAATGAAACTCTGGAATTAGAGAACATCGGGAATTAGCAGGTAAATGAATATCAGCAGCGGTAACCGCTCAGCGAAGGCAACAGCTGTGGATGGAGAAGTGCATGAACGTTTTGCGCTTATCCGAGCAGGGATTCTCGGTTTGGTTTTTGTGCTTGCAACATGCAGTAATATTTTTTTCTTGGACATACTTTGGAAGAAGCGTAAAAGAAATACAAGGACTCAACTATTCCTCTTGAACCTGTGCTTGGCGGATTTGGTTGTGGCGTTTTTCCAAGTCCTGCCGCAGTTTTCTATTGAAATTACGCACAGGTTCCGAGGCACAGACTTCTTGTGCCGTTTAGTAAAATACCTGCAGGTTGTTGGGATGTTTGCCTCCGCTTACATGATTGTAACTCTGACCATAGACCGCTACCATGCAGTTTGTAAACCGATGGTTTCCTTCTTGAAGAGCTCGTTTAGAAGATACCTATCCATTGGCACAGCCTGGCTGATCTCTCTCGCCTTCAGCGCTCCTCAGCTCTTCATCTTCTCTCTCCGGGAGGTGGAAAAGAACCAGTATGACTGCTGGGCAACATTTATTGAACCATGGGGAGGCAGGATATACATCAGCTGGATCACACTATCAGTGTTTGTTCTGCCTGCTGCCATTTTACTCTACTGCCAAGTAAGAATATGCACAACAATCTACTTCAACATAAAGAGAAAGGCGCAGCAGACAGGGCGAGCTGGCACAAAGGGGGTGTCCAAGGCGATGCTTAAGACTGTGAAAATGACATTTGTTATTATATTGGCATACACAATGTGCTGGAGCCCATTTTTTGTTGTACAGTTGTGGTCTTCATGGAGCCCAAGTAGCGCGCCTACTAAAGGTTGGTATATGTGGATCTGTATTTAGAGTCAGTCCATTATTATTGATATTTGTCATGTGTCAAAAAATATGTCTAATATTTAAGAGTTCTTCTTAAGGAATTCTCTAGAGTTGATGTATTTAAGCTTGGTTAAATATTTTTTTTTACTGTCAGGTCCCGTGTTTGCCGTCATCATGCTGCTGGCCAGTCTCAACAGCTGCACCAACCCTTGGATATATCTCTACTATAGCTAAGAAACGGTGATGATGGTTCAGTCAAAGTAGACAGTATTAACCAGGCAGGTCCAATAGATATCTGAAACTCCAAACCCCAAATTATATCACGGATTCTGTATTTGAGTCTATTTATTCTATTCTTTAGATAGAATTTCTGTTGGCAGGTTACAGTCTTTGTCAAATTGTGTTTTCTTAGTAAAATATTAGGTTTCTGTGCAAAACATTTATTTGATGTGTTACAGAAATAGTTTGTATCCGTGAAACAACCTGAAATGTAATAAAACTGACCAGGTTTTCCAGTTGGTGTCTATATAAAATGTGCATGTGTTCATATAGTGCTAGTAGATCCTCCTTTTGCAGAAATGCCTCCAAACACTATAGCCTCTAATGAGAGTCTGGATTCTGGTTGAAGGTATTTTGGACCATTCCTCTTTACAAAACATTTCTAGTTCATTCAGGTTTGATGGCTTCTGATCATGGACAGCTCTCTTTAACTCACACCACAGATTTTCAATGATATTCATGTCTGTGGACTGAAAAGGCCGTTTCAGAACGTTGTACTTGTTCCTCTGCATGAACGCTTTAGTTTGAGCAGTGTTTAGGGTCGTTGTCTTCTGGGCAGATCCTGGACATTGGTCTCAAGAATCTGTTGATATTATCTGTTCTTCTAAATACAAATAAAAAACAAGTTTGTAATAAACAATGTGATTAATATGATAAACATGCTGCAGATGCCACCATGAGCTGTGTAACATGTCAGCTCATGCTGGACATGCTTGTTTCCATCTAACAAGTCTAATATAGTTTAGATCAACATATCGCATGTAAACTGCATCAGGGATAATTTGCTTCCATTAGGAGTAATTTTACATGTTGCTTCGCAGCTGTGTAGAACAGGCAGTAGAAATCATGTGTGGACTGAAGTAAACATGAGAGCAGGTGTGTGAGTGTGCAAAGATGTTCCGGTGACTGGTTCTACAGGAGGATGGCAGCCTAAGAAAGACAAAGAAAACGGATTTGCATTTTATTAAATTATATTTAAAAAAATTAATCAAAAAAATATAAATGTGTAGAAAATTGGGGAACAATAAATGTTTCTGCTGCTTGTTCATGTAATTACATCAGTACCTAAATGTCATGGAAATGAAACCAAGGTGACATGAGGTCTGCAGAACATTCTAAACTCTCACTTTTCATGTGGGCACTGACCTCAGTTGACCTGTTGCAAACCTTTACCTGGAAAGTGAACACTTGATAATTAAAGCTGCTGGAAAAACATCTGCTGGACACCAGATCTTACTGCTGAAACTAAACTTGGACATCACTGAGCTACTGTAGAAAAGAAAATTGATCAGCCCCAGGATGGTCTTCAGCTGGCCTCTGCTCACCCAGGAACACCTGCAACTTTGGGCTGACCACGACCGTGCAGGTATCTTTGTTTACGTTTCTGACCTTGAAAGCTGGCCTGTGCATCTGGCAGGGCTGGTGATGCCCCAAGTAGCCTTTGCATCTTGTGGGGAAGTATTTGCACCAGGTAGTGCCATGCACTCTGGCAAATTTCTTTTTGGATGCGGGGTCACATATTTGTCAGGGTGGAGGTCTATTAGGTTCCACTAACTAGAGGTCCGTGGTTTGACCCCTGTCCACATGTCAGATTGTCTTTTGACAAGACCCTGAACCTGAAAAATTCTCCCCATAGTCAGGGCAGCACCTCATACGGTAGTTTTACAAAAATGCAGCCATTGACTGGGCTAGTTAGTTTGTTTACTAACCCTAACCCTAACCCATATGTCAGGATAAGTAGGGCGCTCTCCTGGCTGCAGGGGAATAGTGCCAATCCCACTGACATCACATTGTACCACTGCTGTATCATTTAAATCAGAGCCAGTCTAGACCTTAATGTAGAGCAGGCCTGGATACTTAGCCCATCTCGGCTAGGATTAGTGAAGTTCATGTCAATAGAAAGAACTCCTGAAGATATTCCATTAAGAATATTCAGTTAATGCCTGCAGCCAACAGGTGAACCTGAAATAATTTTGAGGTTATATTTTCATTTACAGGACATCAGCACACTGCATTCCTATAAATCAGTCTGTTATGTACTGCTGACAATAGTTATTTTTTATTTAGTGTCAACACAGCACAATAAACAAAGATCATTGTTTAGACCATTATAGCTTAAGATCAAGACCAGCACCTATAACTCTGTCTTTACTTTACTTTACTTTACTTTGCTTGGCAGACGCTTTTATCCAAAGCGACTTACAAGAAGAAGACACCAG
>JAUMHF010000015.1:5670916-5682852 GCA_032359275.1 Microctenopoma steveboyesi | reverse complement strand
TTCTCGCAAAAGCTGAAATACTACAACAAAGCACCCTGATAAGGCCTAACTCGTCAAGACAAAAACATGCATATGTTATGTTTTGTTTCTCTGTCCTTACTAAATTAGTGTCCTAATGCACCATGATAACATTTCCCCCTATGAAAGACAGAATTAGTATAGTTTCATTTAAGTACTCATTTTCAGTATCCACTCGATTAGGTTTTACTGGCACTGCAGTCCCAGTGTCATTCTTTGCGAGAGTAACGTGTCTGTCATTTTACACAGCACCCTGGAGCCATTTGAAATTGCACTTTGCAAATCCTTTCCTGTGTGGGATAAATTATTTTTTAATTCATTCAGAAACCAATCTAGCCTCTCACTCCGACTCGCACACGTAGCCAGTGTATAAGTCTACTTATAAGACAAACAATTGCCTTCACAAGAGGAAACTCCATTACATCGTATCACCATGTAATCTGCTCACAAGAGGCTATTGAATTAAAAGCCCAAGAGGTACTGTATGTTCTCTCTTTTGTCACAATTAATAACATGCTGGTTCGATTGTATCCAGCACTGTATTTTGCTGTTGACAGACCGCTTATCCATCGCAGGTGTGGGCTGAAAATATAATGATACAACACGATCACAACCCAGCAGGCATGGTACAGTGAGGAGACGTCCTACAGGGCATTTGGTTCTGGAAACCTCAAATAAGATTATGTGTCTCACTCGCCCAGAATACTATGATGACTAAATCTGACCTAAAGGGTAGTAGATAAATCCTGCTAAAGTTCATGTCACCGTGGGGTGTAAAACAATCATCATGAACACACTGGACAGCCCCTGGCCCCTGACAGCACAAGCTTTATGTTTACGGTACGATTTTTTCTACTTCAAAGTAACTTCAACACTTGATAAACATGTATTGAGTTGGCATTTGGCTGCTGGTTGACTGCCAAAATAATCCCAGGAGATCTCAATGAAAGTGAAATATATCTATAAAAAAGATGAAAAGAAGAATTTTGATTTTAACCAAATAAACACTTGGGTACATTCTGCAAAAGAAAGAAAGCACTGATGAGTTCAAGTACATTGAAAGACCTAGAAGACCTCAGAGATAGAAGACTGCAAAGTAAATGTCCTTAGTCAAAAAAAACAAACAGAAGTCAAGAATACTGTAGAGAAAATAGGTGTGTCATTGTCAAAATCTACAATTAAGAGATGCCTTCTTGAATTTAGACACAGATGGTTTATAAGAAACCATTCAAGAGCGAGAGAGTCAGATTAGAATTCATCAGAAAAAAGCTAAAAAATGACCATGCAATGCTGCCATTGGAGCAGGCTCACTGGTGTGTATTGAAAATGTGACTGCTGACAGAAGTAAAAAGATTTATTCTGATGTGTATATAGATATACTCTCCGCTCACATTCAGCCAAAAGGTAAAAAAATTAAACCACAGTGCAGATGGATATTGACCCTAAACACACCAAGAAAGCAACTTAATGAAATATTGTCAGTCACTTGATCTCAAAAGAACAGTGCGAACATTCCAGTTTGTCTAAATATTACTAGCCACCTGAAATATATATATACTATATACAATATTACTTTACTCGGCAGATGCTTTTATCTATTTCAGTTTCCGTAAATTCTGATTTACTACAAACAAAGAGCCCTGATGAGCCTAACTCGTCAAGACAAAGAACACGTTTAGGAATAGTTTAGTGCTAGACAATTTGGTAAATGTGTGTTTGTGTGTGTTAGACTCGCTTGAAGTACTTCTTAAACGAGTGAGTTTTTAAATATTTTTTAAAGATGTTGATCATCTCAGCTAGTCGAATGGGGCAGGGCAAGTCGTGTAAAGTAAAATAAAGTACATATTTGAATTGCGTGGAACAGGTTCTAAGTGCAGAACTTATGCTTTTGAATAACGATAAATGAGCCACTTGAGGACGCATTTTTTTTTTACTGCCAAGAAAAACTAAGGGCAGCAATGAGTCATGCACACCGTGCTCATCAGCAGCAGTAGTAGCTGCTTGTAGATTAAATGTATATCTTTTATTTATGTATTTAAAAGACAAAAGATAATTGGTAACTTTGACTGTTATTTGTGTGTAATAAATTCATCTTATTAACACTCCTTGTTTTACTTGACCTTGTATCAGTGCATGACCACAAAACCTACAAAAAATGTCAAGGGAAAGGCTATATAGGAACTTATGAATACTTTGAAAAAAAGAATAAAGTCCAAAAAAGGTTAGTTGTGAACAACTGACATCAGTCACACATCAAAGAACACCATGAAAATCTACAGTTGACTAACTGTAACAAGGACAAGTGTAAAACACACACCAGATGAATAAATCCAGCAAGCGGCTGGCATGTAGTAGACAACAGCAAAATAAGTTAGGATGTACTGCAGATACTGATTACATATGTATCAGTGTTTTATCGTAACAAGCCACTGAAAAAAAATGTTCAAGTGAAGTGAATAAATATGACCATACAGTGCCACCATGTGTACATAAGAGAAGCAGCTAAGCAATCCATTAATTATCGTAACCAGCAACAATACTAACCATTACACCATTGTGCTGCTCAGCTATACAATCATAATATGGAAATACTTCAGAAATGTAGCACAGAGTACCAATGAGTGCTTTGCTTAACTAATGTACAGTAAGTATAAGAGCGTGTTCAATATATTGGTAAAAAATGACAAATCATAACTGGAATACTTGCACACAAACAAACTCACAGTCCAAAATCAGACCAACATGGATGAAATATAATCTTCTAAAACTTTCTGCTTCTCTGTAAAAATGGCACCATCCTTCTTCAGGAGGGCAATCTCAGTCTCCAGAGCATTAATTTTAGCCACGGTGCTCTCCTCCCTGCGATCCAGTTCCAAGATCTTTGCATGCAAATTCAATATCTTACTCCAGAGCTGATCTTTGTCTGTGTCTGGTCTGCAGTAGGAGTGTTCATGAACAGATATGTGCTCTCCTTCTCCAGCTCCCCTTTCCTCCAAAAAGTACCTCACTGATTCGTCCTGGATTTCCACAGGAATAAAGCTAAAAGTCTGGCCTTGAACTGCTTGGATGGAAGGTCCATCCACACGTGCCTCCATATCAGAGAAAGGGTCTAATGACTGGCAGCACAACATAGTGACCGAGTCAGTCTGGTCTTCAGAATTGGACTCATTGCATGGGGACAGTGCAAGACAGGATGAAGTTTGCATGCTACCATCAGCCAGTATCTCACAAGCTGCAGTTTGTGTCTCTGAGAGATTTGCATGACAAGAGATGCCACAGGAATCCCCATTGTCTGATATCAGAGGGAGTTCAAACATAATCTCTGTGCCTCTGCCAACAGTATTGTTTGTTATACCTGACTGGAGCTTTTTGCATGTTCTGCTCAAAATAAGAGGTCTTTTACTAAGAGGAGAATTAAATCCTGTGGGCTCATCCTGTGGGCAGAATTCTGTGGGCTTGACTTTGGTGATCCGTTTAATGGTGGTGCTTTTCTTCTCACCATCCTGAGATAAAAGAAAGAGAAATGTTTTATTAATGTCATTATAAAAAGCAAGCACGCAGTAATCGATCATATGTCTATAATGATGACATAGATGATGTGATGAATAGATATGTGTACACATATTTTTCAATATTAAACAGGGAAATACATCTTCAGCTGGTGGGAAAATGGTCGGGATGGCTGTGTTCTGGAGGTAGCGGATGCCCCATCGAATATCGAAACAATCCTCTGTGAAGTGCTCGCTGCACAGGTACTGGTGTCGACTTGGGGTCCAGTCGTCCCGTTTCATGTTGTCCACCCATTTCTGAAGCCTGGGCTTGTCGTGCAAGGGAAATCTGCAGGAGGAGAGGACAGTGAAGCTTTTACATTTCTTTAACTCTTTTTCCTTTTAACGTTGACATTATTACCCATTTACTCCAACAGCGTCCGTTATAAGTAGTCGAACTTGACATAAAATAGGGGCCTACTGCAAGTGGAATATTATCCCTGACTAAACAGCTAAGGTTAGAGGGACTTGCGAATAAACATTCCCACAAGACATTTAGCAGTAAGAAAAGAGGAAACATAACGTACGGATAGAAGCTAATTCTTTTGTTGTCTTGTCTAGAAGCAGCTCCCCCGCGGTTTCTGCAAGCTTTGACAGAGCAGTACCGTGGCATTTCAGTGGCACCACATGAAAACCTTTGGTTGAGACACTTTTGCAGCTAAAACGTTTGAAAACACAAGCAGCTCTCGAGCAGTCTCTTCCGGGTTGTACGTATTGTAGCGGAGATGACGTTAACTGTTTTGTGTCAAGATAGTTACCACACCTTCCATGACGAGAAACGGTTTCCCTTGTGTAATAAAATAAGATCCTGAGATGATAATTTAGATAATGAATGCAAACAACAACCACTATAACATATATATAAGCTAAGTAACACACCCCTCGTGGCTGTAAACATGTTAGGTCTCCAAGTCTAGGGACAAACGTAAAAAATATATAAAGTTTACCATCTTGCCTCGTTTGTACTCTTCACCATTCTCCCTGCGTTCAGCAGTCCACGCGCGCACTGTCTCAACCAATCACAGTAATCTAAGTCATCGTGTTAAAGAATTGACCAATAGCGTTGCGAGTCGTGGTGTTAGAGCCGAGGAATGCAGCTAACGTCAACAAACGTTAGCTTTCGTGTCGCATCAGCTGGAGCTGTCGGTGAAGTATCTCCAGGCTGTTTGAGACCCTATCTCCAGGTAATTTCCCTTTTTCAGTACGCATTAACAGTGTTTGTCTTTGTTGGGTTACCTGCCACCGAGAAGAAACAACAGAAGATAATAAACAGGCTTTACGAAGACATAGCTGGTTTAAGTTTCTATTTCACGCCACTAAAACAGTGAGTTGACATTTACCTGAACCTGACGTCTTTCTTTTCTAACTAGCTAGCAAAGTGACGTTTGTCAGTCGCGTCATATAAGTTATCTGACTTGTTTTTCAAGCTGATTTTTTATTCCACTTCGAATCTACTTCTGTGTGAATAGTCGCTAATGCAGCTGTCAATTGCTCTTTTCTCAGCCGCAAAGGTGCCAACCTGCAGTATGGCCACAGCGCAGTCAGTGTTGCTGCTAGCGGTGCATATTCTGCTCATCTCCGAGTTCCTCTTGGCGAACAGAGACTACTACGATGTACTCGGGGTACGCAAAGATGCCACCGAGCGCCAGATTAAGAAGGCATTCCACAAGCTGGCCCTTAAGTACCATCCTGACCGAAACAAGGAGCCAGACGCTGAAGCCAAGTTCAGAGAAATAGCAGAGGGTAAGTGAGTCAGTCCATAATGTATGCCATGACTACTCTGTCAATAACTAAATAGTCTTTATAACAACTGAGCGTAAGGAGGACTATAGATGCATTCATAAATGTTCGGAAAGATCTGATAAGTAGTGTCATTAGCAACCAGACAAGTGATGTATTCCAACTTTGTCTCTTCCAGCATATGAGACATTATCAGATGATAAGAGGAGGCGGGAATATGACCAGTTTGGTCATGGCTCATCACCAGGGGATGACCATAGAGGAGGAGGAGGTAGCAACTACAACTTCAGGCAGCACTACCAGTCATTTAACTTTAACTTTGATGACCTCTTCAAAGACCTTGACCCTTTTGCTCAGCATCAACACCAGCACCACTTTAACTCCCATGCCCATGCCCACCAAAAAAGACACTTTGATAGTCATTTCCAGGCTCACCAGGAGACGATGAACAGGCAGAGGAAACATTTTCAGCACGGGGGCTTTAGTGGGGGACTCTTTGATGATGTGTTTGAGGACTTGGAAAAGATGTTCTCCTTTAACACACGAAGTTCCAGGTCTGAAGGCAGCTTCCACAGCTCAGCAAAACAGCACTGCAGGACAGTGACCCAGCGTAGAGGGAACATGGTGACCACCTTCACTGACTGCTCCTGAGAGAAGCAGAAGAGTATGCCCTTGGGATACCACTTGGGATTTTCTTTGAACTGACTGCTAATTTATCACTTGGTGGAATAGAGAATGGTTTTGTGTGGCTTTTGTAATTTTCGGTATGTAATTTTTGTAAGAACAAATATCTAAGCTGGCCTGATTAAAAGGGGTCTTGCACGCAATAACTCATATTATTGCTCATAGCATCATAATAAGTTTAGCTCTACATTTTCAATTTGTTTACTTGTATTCATTTTATGATGGTACCATCTACTACACTCAGGTATAGCCTAAATGTATATTCTTTGACAGCAGTAAGGCAAGAACATGTATTAATGTTGTGAAATAATTTTGGCGCTAACGAGGTCATACCATCATTGTGCTCTCTGCAAGGGTATGCTGAACTTAGCTCAACATTTAATTACGCAGCTAAAACAAGTTCAAATTTGAATTTATAGCACTTGCATTACATTTTGAAGCTTCACATCCTGAGATGTATGCAAGTTGGCCATTGTCAACTGTTACCTCGTTTTAGTTTCTTTCTGAAGAGTTGCAATCTGTCAGGGTAGGAAAAAGAAATCAGTCCAATGACAAATACTGGTGAACATAGCAAGAGGCAAAGTTGTTGTACTCTCTCAAATGTTTTAAAACCATCTGTTTCATCAGTAACAAAATTCCTGGGGCTATGTACCAGTGAAGCTGGATGAAAAGTTCAAACTTCCTGATCTGATTACAATGTGCAATATTTAGCACCTTTGCTGTTCATGTTGCCTATCTTTTGTAGACAGTGCTATATTATTGTCATTGTCTAATGTCTGCACTTTGTGCGCGTGTGTGTGTGTGTGTATGTGTGTGTGTGCTGTGAGAGTGCCCTGAAAGTTGATTAGTAGCATAAAGTTTGAAGAATGAATAAAGACTTTCAAGAACACTTCTGTTTGTTTTGCATGTATCATCTCGACTCTGTTAGTAATATTTGTTTCTGTCAATACTAGTATTGGAAATATGTAAATAACAAAGACACATTTGCACCTGAGCTGTAATTAAAACAACAGTTATTATTCTAGTGCATTCAAAAAAGAGTTTTTAAGCCTGTCAGACCACAGTACATTAAATAGTCTATATCCAGCACACGTGACAGTTTAGAGCTGAGCTGTATATTTTACTAAGTAGCATGCAGGAGGTTACTGTGTACAACAGTGTATTGCTACACATTAGACATGCATTTATGCAGAATGAATGTTCTTCAGCAGTTGGTGGTGTGCACTGGAACACAACATACTATAAGAAGTTCCAGTTATTTTGTCAGCCCCACCTCATTGAGACACAACAGTGTTTAAATTTTACAAGTTAACATCCAGTAGAGAGCGCACTTTCACAAGTTAGAAAAGCAAGATTTCAAATATTGTAGAGTATTTTACATCTACAATACAAATGTTGAATGCGTGTGCAAAATATGCATGTAAAACTTGACTATTAGGGTGGTGTACGACAAAATTGTCCTCTTATATCAACGTAGCTTAAATTGGAGCACAACATGTTTCTGGAGATTGACGATCATTGCTCATGAGTAGAAACAATTAACTGTTAGTTTTGCTGTTTGTATGAGAAATATGATTAGTTTATCAAATTACTAAAATTATCCTTTCACTTGGAGAAATGGCACATGTGTTTTTCATTGACTGTAACCTGTAACTTTGGAGGATGCAACAAATGTGGAGTAAGTAATAGGACAAAAGGCCCTGCTCATGCCTTCATTTGCTGCTAAGCTAATAAAAGTATTTATTTAAGCCACCTACATCAATGCTAGTCATTCACACCCTGGAAATAGGTGAGGGTGTAGACACACCTGCCTTTAGAGATAAGATCAAAACTATATGTGCATTGGGTGTTTGATTTGGACTTGTGCATGTGAGGAAAATATGCATAGTCATTCAACCGCTGAAAGTGTCACATTTTTTTAAATATTCAGATTTATTTATTTTATTTTATGGCATTGTTCACTTTAAAATTTATATTGGATAAGTATGACTCAGTGTAGTACTGTGCATGGATGCAATGCTTGTGTTTAATATGTGTCTAAAACGATACGTGAGCCTTGGTTTTTAGAACAGTAAGATGAGTATGGTTTTGACAGGTCTAGTCCTGCCTTGGTCTTGATCTTCGCTTGGTCTTGGTCTTGTCTCAGTCTCAATACACTGGACAGTCGAGAACCTGTGTTCTCCATGACCCCATCTAGACATGGTTTCACAGGACATTTGAGCATCTGGGCAAGTGGACAGTAACACAGACAAACCTAAAAACAAATGTCTGTGTACACAAGAAGCAACGTCTGACCAACTTACAGTCCTTATTTAACAGTTTACAGTTACAGTAACCCTTTCACAGACTCCATGCCTCACAGTACAGAAGCTGCACATAATAACAACACTTGTGCTGAGTCACTGTAACCAGTGTAGTGCCAAGATTTTTTCTGTGGTCCGAATGCTGGCATGCCTCTCATGAACTCCTCCTCTCTCACCGACATTTAAACGAGAGGCTGCACTGAGCGTGGCAGACTAAGAGATGCACAAACAGCTACTGGCTGACTGATTCTGTTAGACTGTTAGACAGAAGACATCCAACATGATATCTACAGTTACACTCAACACTGGAGCAAAGATGCCTATTGTGGGTCTGGGAACATGGCAGGTAAGGACCAACGTTTTGTACTTTAGCTCTCTGGCAGACTGGTCTGTCCGCGTTGACCCTGCCTCTTACCAGATGTGGTCTGGCAGTTAAATTGCAATTCATGATGGGCTGTATAACAACATACCCTTAACATTTTACTTTAAAAACACTGCCATGCTTATGTTACTGGTGTTTATCTCCTTTCCACTTGCATCACTCTACCTTTGCAGTCAGAGCCAGGCAAAGTCTATGAAGCTGTGAAGGTGGCTTTAAGTGCTGGTTACAGGCACATCGATGGTGCCTATTTATACAGGAATGAAAAAGAAGTTGGGGATGGGATTTCTGCCATGATTGATCAAGGAGTGGTCAAGAGAGAAGAGCTGTTTATTGTCAGTAAGGTACAGTACCTCTGAACTCAGTAAACCCTCACAAGCTTTGTAGTTTATAGAAGACTACAGTTGGAAATGTAAGGTTTAATTTCAGCACAGATATGTGCGAGGGCTGAAGATCTCTATTTTTCACAGTTATGGTCCACCTTCCATCTTCCATCGCTGGTGAGGGGAGGTCTTGAAACAACTCTCAGTGACCTGAAACTGGACTACCTGGACCTCTACCTCATGCACATACCATGTGGTGCCAAGGTTCAGTTACTATTTTCCTATAGTAGAATGGAGTATTGTGAACAGAGTAACCTTCGTCCATGTTACCTTTCTAAGCAAATGTGATCTTGGAGAATGATGCTATAAGTCACATTCCATTCAGCTTCATGTTTTGTCTTTAACATGAGTATTTTTTGTCACTGCAGCCAGGTGATGAGCTTCTTCCATTAGATGAACGGGGTCAACTCGTTTCTGATGGCAGCAACTTTTTGGACACTTGGGAGGTAATTCAAAAATAGAAATCAGCTTCTTAAGTAGCTTAATATGCATTTGGCAGCATCTGAGACAGTGTTACATCACTAATGCCCCAGTACAAATTGTCCAACAGGAAATGGAAAAGCTGGTGGATGCTGGTTTGGTCAGGGCTATCGGCGTCTCCAACTTCAACAAAGACCAGATTGAAGCCATACTCAACAAGCCAGGCCTCAAGTACAGGCCTGCTAACAACCAGGTGCAAAACATGATTCCCATTGTCCAATCTGTTGTAAAAGTGCACAGTTCCAACATCAAAGCTAAAACATATGATATTTCCTCAGATTGAGTGCCACCCATTCCTGACCCAGGAGAAGCTGATCAACTACTGCCACACAAAGGGCATCTCAGTGACTGCCTACAGCCCCCTGGGTTCCCCTGACAGACCCTGGTGAGAGGCAGCACTACCAATCACACACATCACATACAGAAATAATATTAGCACAGTTACATGCTCATAAACTATCACTCATCTTCTGTTGTTATACACAAAAGGGCTTCATCTAAAGATCCCTCCCTGTTGGAAGAACCTAAGATCAAGGCCATCGCTAATAAGTACAACAAGACTCCAGCACAGGTAAGAAAGAATATATGATATATAAATAAATTAGGTCAGCAAGATACATAAATAGCGCTCACATAATCCCGTTTTGAATTGTGTTCGGCCCAGATTCTTACAACGTTCCACGTCCAGAGGAAGGCGATTGTCATTGCCAAGTCGGTAACACCTCATCGAATCAAGGAAAACTTTCAGGTACACTAATCTTAAAACTCTGGATGTAGACAGTACTTAATCTAATCTTTAATGCTAAACAGTGCATTCGTAGCAGTTGGATGTTAGAGTTACATGTCACGGTTCGCCCTGGTCTGCCCCGCCTCCCTATGTTTTTTGTTGTCTTTTCAGCATTCTGTCATCTGTTCCACCTTTGTCCCGGTTCTTGTTTTGATTATGTGTTTGTGAGTCATGTGTGTTTCTCGCCCTCTCCTGGCCACACCCACCACTCCTTGTCTTGGTCCTCAGCTGTCTCCACTCCCCTGATTACACCCAACTCTCCTGTTCACTCCCAGCTGTTCCCAATTATCCATTCACTTTCACTCCTTTATATTCTCCCCTCTGATGTATGGTCTCTGTTCGTTCCTGTGCCGTCTTTGTTACTCTGTGCTGTCCTGTGTTGTTTTCGCGCCACACTAGGTTTGTCTTGTTTTTGTCCCTTGTCTCGTTTATTCGAACTTGTCTCCTGTCCCTCTCCTCTTTCTCCCTGCTTCTTCCCCTGCTATTGTGTTTATTTAGATCTATGTCTGTAGCTACGCCTCGGTTTGTCCTTGTTGCTTGAGGTTTGATTTGACTTGTTTATGCCAGTAGCTAAGCTGATTTTGTTCATTTTGTAGTGAGTCTTGTTTAGCCTTTGTGTCAGAGTTCTTTAGGCCTCCACTAGGAGTGATTTTTAGTTTTATTAGTGTGATATATGTGATTATTAAATTATCTGAATGTGTTTGAATGCTCCTGGGTCCGCCCCCTAACCTCCCTTTCTGACATTACATTTAGTTGTGGTAGTTTTGTCTCACTGGCTGAGCTGTTTTTATTTATCCATCAGCTGTTTGACTTTGAGATGAGTGAAGATGACATGAAGACAATTCTGAGCTTGAACAAGAATTGGAGAGGATTCCCGTTACCATGGTGAGTAGACAGGAAGGTGATGAATTATAAGCGGCCTGGTAGCTCAGTGGGTTAAGCATTGGGACTGAAATGCAGACAGTTGCAGGTCGATACCCGTCTGACTCCTACACCTCTACCAGGTGTGTCTTTGAGCCAGACACCCAGAGCTAGCTCTCGAAGTCGCTTTGGATAAAAGCATCTGCCAAGTAAAAATAACAGATAATCAGAAATGGATATCAAAGGATTACATGGTAATTTCTGGTAAATTATCTGAACTCTAATGCTGCTTGTCTTTACAGGGTCTCGAAACACAAAGACTACCCCTTCAATACAGAATACTAACTCATTAAACAACACACAGAGCTCTTTCTATTTTGAATCACAAGCTGAAGAATTATTTCTACTTAATAATCTTAGAGCTATTTTGTTATATTTACTGCTGAAAATAATTAAATAAATACTCCCTGCATATCGCGTGTCTGTTTGTTGAAATAGTGAATATATGTTAACATACTGCATCTTAAATGTGAATCAGTATAAATGTTGTGTAAATACTTAGCCCTTAGCCCTAAACTTGAGAATTGAATGAAATAACAGGAAAAATAAGGTAGGTGAGGTGGTAGAACAATGTGGAGTGCAATTCTGCACTACAGCCATGATGCCGGTGATGGGATTCCACTACCCTGCAAGTCGCTTTGATTAAAAGCGTCTGCCAAGCAAATTCAACCCAACCCCACAGCAGTGAGACTC
>JAUMHF010000015.1:5643414-5667523 GCA_032359275.1 Microctenopoma steveboyesi | reverse complement strand
AAAGCTAAAACATATGATATTTCCTCAGATTGAGTGCCACCCATTCCTGACCCAGGAGAAGCTGATCAACTACTGCCGCACAAAGGGCATCTCAGTGACTGCCTACAGCCCCCTGGGTTCCCCTGACAGACCCTGGTGAGAGGCCGCAACCCCTAAAAGATTCACTTAGGTAAAAATAATGTTAACAGAATATCAATGATCACTGTTTCTGTTCATATGTGTAACAGGGCTTCATCGAAAGATCCCTCCCTCCTGGAAGAAAATCAAATCAAGACCATTTCTCATAAGTACAACAAGACTCCGGCACAAGTAAGAAACAATCGTTCCCTTATATTTCTTGGTAACGAAAGGCATAGTAATCATGGAATGCAAAACAAAAGTCAAAAAGCCTCCAAGATGTCCTTACTTGGTATTTACAGATCACATACGAGATAGCAGCAGCTCCACGGTACCGTAAAACGTGGTGAACAGACATCGTATTGTACTCATGTATATCAGTAAACGTCAGTGTTCTCATGTGGTGTGAACACTCTCCTCAAAAATCAGGACGTCATAAGGAGGATGACCAAACAGTCATTTCCATTGATCTAGGTACTCATGAGGTTCCACATCCAGAGGAACGTGACTGTCATTGCCAAGTCAGTAACACCTCATCACATCGTGGAGAATTTCCAGGTACACTAATGTTTGGAGGTCGACTGTATTGAATGTCACGTCTATCGCTGAACAGTGTGTCCAAAAGGTGTGAACATGAGTGATACTTGATCTGCAACACTTACTTTGAGATGTGCATGTTCCTCGCAGCATTTCTTTCACACAGAGCATAGTTTCTCCGTTTTGTCTCACTTGCTTAGCTGTTTTTTGTTTTTTCTGTCAGCTGTTTGACTTTGAGTTAAATGAAGATGACATGAAGACCATACTGAGCTTGAACAAGAACTGGAGGGGATTCCCTCTTCTATGGTGAGGAGACATGAAGATGCATTATCACTTCAGCTTTTCCATCTTAATGTTAAATGATGTATGCACATTGTTTTTTTTTTCAGGGCCTCCAACCACAAAGACTACCCTCTGAATACAGAATACTAATACTTATTAAACTTGTAATAAACTGCTGTTTCATGAGATATGGTTACAGTATAGACGTGTCTTTTTCTTTCTGTACTGGAAATGACGAGATGGCTCGAGTTCAATTGAGAGATGAAGTGAGGAGTCGAGCTGTTAGACAGCAGCTTGACCCCACAAAGGCTCTTTTCTTCTCCAGTGTGCTCTCAAGGACGATGAAAAGAACCACTATTTTATCCTTTTTTTAAATGACAGCTTTAAATTGTGGCTTAGGGGCTCAACAAGTAGTCTGATGTGTCCGTCCATTTGTTGTCATTCCACAAGAACTGGGCAGGATAGGAAACAGCCCTGTATACAAAATATCATCGTTGGAACTAGCGTCATTAACTTACGTGTTAGCTCTTTCTATTATTCATACCTGGGACTGTTTGACCTTTGTTCTTGTTAGTCTTAATTTCCTGCGATACAGGTTGTAAATAAATATGTACACTCACTGTGTACACAACACTGGTACTCTGCCTTGTTCTTATCGATCAGGTCAGCGGTTGACACCTTCAGGCAGATTAAACCAATATTAACATGACAATCTAAATTAGCTCTCTTCGAATTTGTGTTTTCTGGTTGTGGTTCTTTCCTTTCCTTTCCTTTGGACCTAGGAGCAGCTGCAACAAGGCAAAACAACTTCCCTCTGGAATTAATAAAGACCTTTGAATCTTGAATCTACTGAAAGCTCAGCTGCATCCGATGTCAGTTTTTGTGACACCTAGTGGCCTATTAGGGACAAGCTATCACAGATTACAAATTAGTTTACCAGGCACGCTTGCCCGAGTGGACTCATCACTGCTCAGCCTATTAGGAAGCTCGCACCGACTCAGTCTTTCATTTTCTCTCACAGGACTTTATTGTGCCGAATGACAAAAACAGCAGACACAGGAAATGAAAGTAACCGTTCCATAACAGAGTTACTAGACATGAGCATCAAGTGCCACATGACTCACAGATAATAATGAGAAGCACATGAGGAAGACAAGTCCAAATTTTATAAGTTCAATAACTTATGGACAGAACAGAAGATTCAAGTCAATTGTACAGCTACTAAACTCATCCTCATGTACTGAGCATAAACATGACATAAACCCGTCTTTGCCATGTAAGGGGGAGTAAGTGAGGAGTCTAGAGCATAGAGAAGCAAACTGCAGCACCAACTGTTATCCTGTGGTAAATTTCTTCTTCAGAATTCAGCATTGAACGGGAAGTCCTTGTGCTTTGTGCTCCTGTAGATAAAAAAGAAAGAAAGAAAGAAAGCACAAGTAAAACTAGATGTCACAATCTTCTTAATGATTTGAGCATAATGACATATGATCTCACCAATGCATGGGACAGGCTCTCCAGTTCCTGTTGAACCCTAATATGGCCTTCATTTCCTCCTCACTTAGCTCAAAGTCAAACACCTGCAAAGTTCCAAACAGCACGTTTCACGCTCAGGCCAAGAGAATGAGAAAATCAAGCAGACTTAAGGGTAGTGAAACAATTCAGCAGATAAATACCTGGAAATTTTCCTGAATGCGCTGAGGTGTGATCGACTTCGGGATCACAATCACGTTCCTCTGGATGTGGAAGCGGATCAGGACCTGTTGGGGAAGGAGAGCGGGTATTCGTTTGATTTGGACTGTTTGCATTAGATACACATTCTTCTTTAAGGAATGTTTGCGAGTAGTTTTGAAGTGGCCCAGTTATTAGGTTTAGGGGGCGTTGGCTTTATTCACAGAGGGCCATGTAGGTTTAGTTTTTTACCTTAAGAAATTAAATTTACTTAAAAAAAACATTTACTTGAGGCAATCTTTTTAACACCACCTCCCACTCCCTGCTCTCTACAGATCAGCACTGGCCATTGTAAAACCAACTCTCTCAGGAGACCACGAGAACTATCATAAGATTGGTTTTGGTTCATTTTAACTGTCTGAGCGTCAGCGTCAGCGCTGTACCTGAGCAGACGTCTTCTTATGCTTCTCAGCAATGGCCTTGATGTTTGGATCTTCCAGAAGTGAAGGCTCATCTGGTGAAGCCCTGCATTCAAAATTCAAAACATCTCACTGAGCACAGAGGTCCCATACTTATTCAAAACACACATACAATATCCTCTCTCATGCACTGTTTGTTAATGTCATAGCTGACTGACCAGGGTCTGTCAGGGGAACCCAGGGGGCTGTACGCAGTCACTGAGATTCCCTTAGATTGGCAATAGTTGATCAGCTTGTCCTGAGTCAGGTAGGGATGGCACTCCACCTAGTGAGACAAACACATCGTTGCAGAAACCAAACAACACAAACAGGCTGTGTACTGACCACACACTGGTCAGTACACAGTACTGAAAACAGTACAAACATAAGGTCACGTCAGCTAACTGGTCTCTCCTGAGGGGAAACTGCTGAGGTCCATTGCAAAGAAGCAAGGCATGTATCTTTTAGGCCTAATGGGAAAAGACAGATAATGCCATTATAGCCTCTCTTTAAAAAAAGACAACACGCCCAAAATGTTTCTGTTCAGCAGTCTCAGTACGTTAGATATAAAGTCTGCATATCTGAGTTTAAACATTGGTTCACTTCTCTGGTTACCAGATGAAAAGGTCTTATCTCTGGTCTACATCATCAAGCAGCAATGTCACTGCGAGGTTGACTTCACCTCGGTGAACAAGTCTTCTATTGTACCTGGTTGTTGGCAGGCTTGTACTTGAGGCCTGGCTTGTTGAGAATAGATTCAATCTGATCCTTGTTGAAATTGGAGACACCGATAGCTTTGACCAAACCAGCATCCACCAGCTCCTCCATCCCCTGAGAAAGAAGAACTTGAAGAATGTTGAAAGTTCCCAGCATGTTCAACCGGTTTGAATGCCGTTTGTTGAACTCACCTCCCACGTCTCCAGGAAGTGAGTATTGTCACTGATCGTCTGCCCGTCGCTGTCCAGAGGAAAGAGCTCGCTGCCGGCCTGTTAGTTAAAGTAACGGTAAGTTGCAGGCTCGCTCTCAGATGTAACAGTAACATTTATTTTGAAAAAGCATGAAAGGTACCTACCTTGAAACCCATGGGCCAGTGCACTAGATAGAGGTCTAAGTAATCCAGCTGAAGATCATGGAGTGTCTTCTCACAGGCCTGCCTCACCCGGGACTTCTTATGGAAAGTGCACCACAGCTGTGAAATGAAAGGACAGGGCGGTCAGCCAGCTGTTCAGTCTGAACAATAAGGACATAGAAATGTGTTTCACAACAACACACCTTGCTCACTATGAAAAGATCCTCTCTCTTGACCAGGCCGTCCTTGATCGCGGCGTGAACACCCTCTCCCACCTCTGTCTCGTTCTGGTAGACGTAGGCTCCATCGATGAGCCTGTAACCCGCAGAGATGGCTGCTTTCACAGCTTCTGTAACCTTACCGGTGGGAGACTGAAAGACGGGTACAGGTGGAAGATGTCACTTTGCAGACTATTGCAGGTATTTGTAAAAGGAAGTGAGTTTTAGTTTCTCATTTCAATTCCTGGTAGTTGTTGGAAGAGGCAACCCAGTTTGCTGTGCTACACTTTATTCCTGTCCCTGGGTAATGCATCGTCTACTATTTGGCTGGAATAAGATTACCTGAAATAAGATACTTAAACCCACTGGTGCGTTTTCATTTGGTAGGTTTGGATGCAGAGGTAAACTTTAACATAGAGCGGACAGAGGGGGGTTCAATCATTTATATACATATATTCTACATTCACCTGTTTTCTACATTTAGCCAACTGTCATAATAAGGGGATAAAAAGCTCATCAGAGAGTCTGGTTAGATGTTTGCTGCCTGCAGCGTAACTGAATCCAGTAGTTTTGCGCACTACGGGCTGCTAAAGTTACTAAAGGTGGCTGTAGCCAGCCTTGAAATGAATTAACGACTTGTTTTTAAGTCACACAGACGCAGAAAAAGAACGTGGCGAATTATTTGTCGTTTTAACTAACGCAGGGTTAGTTTGTCCAGCTACTGGACTAACGCTAGCTTACAAGCAAGTTAACTACTAACCCAAAATACAGAACAACAAGAAGAATAGCAGTCACCTTCCACGTCCCCAGTCCAACAAGGGGCATTTTAGCCCCGGTGCCCAGTGTCACTGTTGCTGCCATTTCTCTAAAGAACGAGTTCACCCTGTCGTTGTGGTTGTCTCGACTGAAAAGTGTCCGTAAACGCAGCACAGAGCGTTAAGAGGACGGTGACGTCGACGATCGATTGATAATGTCTTCCCTTGTTACGTTCAGGTCACTGGCTGCGTTGTGCAAGTCGCAGCCACAAACCAATGTCAAACATGCTTAGGCAGCATAAGAACGCGGGATTTCAGGATGTATTGCAACACCCCATAATTATATGAGTCTGTACATGCAGAGGTTGCACAATAAAATAGAAAATGCAATTCCTTTTCGGAAAAAAGAACTCCACACCCCTTCAACTTCCATATATGTTTACTTATATACCTCTAAATTGACGTCAGCGCACAGGCCTAATCAACCCCACATTTATTCTATGAGTTCTCTAAAAATCTAAAATGTTCAGGCCACACATTTTATTTGTTAACCAGTGTATAAAATCCTAATATGCACAGAGTAAAGCGGTCAGATAAATCCAACATAATGACTTTTTTCAACATTTTTACAGCACAACAGATATGCATTAAGTGTGGGGAAGAGGTCCTAAATTAATAATAATAATGATAAATACAGCACACAATAATAAGCATAAAAAACATACAAAATGTTTAATGCTGTGATATAGATCAGAAATATGCAATACACAGGGTTTAGCTATTATAACTTTTGTGCGCTTTTGCTTTGGCATTGCTTCTGCTTTCGTTGGTGCGGCCTTTCCGCCACTAGAGGGCACCATTACCACACTATCTGATGCGAGACTGAATCCCCAAAACGGAGGCTCCAAAGACTCCACATAATCACACATTAGTTAATTTACAAGTAACTACAAAGACTGAGATCACTGATCAGTAGTGCGTATTTCTGTAAAAGCTTGAAAAACCTTAATTAAACTTTATCCACACAAACAGACGGAACAGAGTACATCCACTGTCCTGCATGTTAATTCTGATGTAGGAGATCGTCTTCATGTTAATTAATCCTTATTATTTTGCTGTGCTTACATTGTAAAGGGAGATTTGCACCACTGTGTCTATGCACACACAGACAAGCCTTGAACCCCTGAGAGACATATGAAAGACGGAACAAATACAAGGTGTCTTTTCTGCCAAAATCAGATAAAACCTCACAGACCTTTAACTGAGGCATTCAACACTCTGAGCAGAAGATAAGAAGGGAAGAAGAGAGTAATATATAAAAAAAAACACATATAAAGGCAAAAGTTATAGGAGCCAGCAGCCACTGTGTACTCCACAATGGCTCTCGCTAAAGTTTGTGTCTCTTCTGATCTTCTCCCAGCTGGACGTCCGCTTTTCAGGCACTCTCTCCTCTGATCTGACTTCAGACAGTGGAGGGCCTTTTGCCAGCCTGCAAACTGTCAAAGTACCCCAGAAATCAAACACTGTCGCACGCTGTCAAGATCAAAGACCCACAGGTAAACCAGACGAAGACACGACCACACACAATTGCCATCTAAAAGAAAAGTGGGGGTTGGGGTGGTGGGGGTTTCATTTCACAGGCTCTGATTTTCTCGTCTGCAGGCGGATACCGTTTCACTGTACCAAGTGCATCGATTAGAGTGAAGGACAAGAGAAATGACAAAAAATCTGCAGGTACAACAGAGGCCCCGAGTGAGACCAAGTGGCTCTCAAGAAAACTTCTTAACAAAGAGTGTGGACGTAGGTGAGGGGACATTTCTCAAAGAGTGGAAAAAAAGGTGGAACTATGCCGAGGCTATGAATTGAGATAGAATGACAGTGTGACAAATAAATATACAGAACACAATGAGCGACTGTCCGTTTCCATTATGTGTGGACATAATGAATTCTCTGTGCAGCTGGTGGTGTCTGTTCTTTCATAGGCTCCTACATCACATCAGACAATCCACCAGTAAGACCTGACCTGTCCCGGGGAGATCAAACACCTCATTTTATTTCATGGCCTTTGCTCCATTCTCCCTGCCTCTTTCTCTTTCTCCACCTCTTGTCTCTCCCGTTGGCTCTGGCTTAGCTGTCTTTTTCTCTGTTTCTGCCAGAGTGCCCTGGGTCATAATCTCCACCCATAAATCTAATGTCGGATGTCAGCTCCTGCCGAGTTCACTCACACACTCTCATTCCACACATTCCGTCTATGGAAAAATAACAAGATCAGGGAGAGAAACCCCTACGTCATGAGTAAATCACAGTCATTACTCTGTTGCACTGCGTGTTCCTCAATAAGCAGGAGACTATTCGGGATGATTTAAGCCCCGCAACCATAAAAACATTACTACCAAAGTAACAGTAACGTCACTAATATCTGGACTAGACAGACAGTCGAACTGATTCAGATGTAAGTCAATTAATTATAGTCCATCAGCACAAAATGAATGAACCAGTCACTCGCTTTTCTATTGTATTGTATTGGTTGAATGTGTTGTAACTAATCATATTAATAGCTAAGAAGATTATAAATGTCAATTTATGAGAACAGACTTTGACAGACTCGACACACAGTCTAAGAGTTTAACATGTTTTGGTGAATAACGTTTGGCTCGTGCGTGGGGTCATGCAGCATGCTGTTAGCACGCTAACTAGCCTGGCTAGGATGGCGTGGCTGCAGCGATCGCTCAGCACAGGAGCGCTTCTATGGAACCCTTGGAGGTGATGGCAGAGAGGAGGGCGCTTCACACCCTCTCCACGACCTGCTGGTCAAACAGTGCAGTTCCCTATGTGACATGTCCAGCCTGGCTCTGGCGTGTGTCTATAGACTGTCCTGCACTTCATGGTACTGTCCACCTGACACACGTTAATGCTCAGTGTGGTGCGTAGTATTCTTCACTCTATTTTAAGATCCATTCCATCTTTGAGTTATTTTTATGATTCATTACATTAACCTTTAACCTACATTGTTCCCATGGTTATTGCGTTTGTGTTTTGTCAAACAGCTACTGCAACACTGGAATATCCCTGAGATTAATGAAGTGCTGCCAACCTACACGTTTATTTTGGTTTGTCTGTCATCATGAACCTTGTGTGAAGCCTCATTTTAGATGACAGATCCCATATGTAATTCGTGAATAAGTATCTGTGAAGGTTCTCAGTCATCCAGGTCATGATTATCTCAAAAAGGTTTTAACCAAAGCAAATGGACTTGTTTGGTTTCTTGGCGATGTTTCACTCTTCTATCCCAGAGGACTTTCTCAATTTGTGAATAAGACATTTGAAAATGGTCAAAGGTGTCTTGTCAAACTGGTCTTGTAAACATTCTGGAACTGTGATACTATAATACTGCGTAAGAAGGAAATCCACTGCAAAAACATGCATTAAAAAAGGTTTAAAATGTCTTGTTGTCCTTCCATTTGCATCTTCCTGGTCACGTTGCATACGTGTATGAAGATCCACAAATGTATACATCATGTGAATCCAAACACAACCTTGGCCTTCAATAAAGAGGCCAGAGAGGTGGTTTGGTTTTTGGCTTGATTAACCACTTAGTTCAGTCTCTCAGACACAAAATTGCAGGGAAAAAGCAAGTAATGAAGTGCTTTTGAATTTGCATTGCTGAGAGCTTTCGCAGACGCCTTGATTTCAGTCTGCCTTTGCTGTTTGTTCTTTGTCAAGAGATGTCTGCTATTTTAACGGTAACGCGTAACAAGTGTCCATCTAACCTCCTCCATATTGCTCCCTCATCAACCTAACTGCCATGAACAAACACAATCAACACGCATCTGAAGGAGAGTTCGGAGGCTTTTTTTTCTTTCTAATCGTCACTGATGGCTTGTTCATCATTGTCATTATGCAGATTACTGAGTGATCGTGAATGCTACATAAAAGTCCTTTTCCTCTGGAATGAAATGCTACCGTTCCATAAAGCTGACCAAAAACACTTGGGTGTTTTTGTTCTCATAACTCGAGAAGCCCTGATCAGGTATGGCCAAACCGTCTCAAGAATATGAAATTAACAGCATTCAGTCGACACTTGAAAGTCAAGCCTTTATTTTTAGTAATGACCTTGACAACAACATTTGAGTGGGACTGCTGCACCATCAACTCAAGCACCTTTTGTAATTTACCAGGCGAAGAGTTGTGGTTTGGTTGAGAAATCTCACAAAAAAAAACATAGGTAACAAAAGTCATACACACCAGGCACTATAGACTAATCTGTACGTTCTGAAAGCTTTATGTTACATGATGACTTGTCAAAATCTGTGATTGTTTCAGTATCGGAATTCGTGGAGTTGGCGTAAAAACTTCCCTTTGCACCCCGCTCCTAGAGCCAGAAAAGAGGAACACCATATGATTTATATCTGGGGTGCTTTCAGTATTCTGACTGAACATCAATAGGAGGTCGCTCAACAAGCAGGTTTATTTTTTTAAATTTAAAGTTGGACTTTGAAGCAGACAAGCAAAGAAACCTATAATTTGCCAACAGGACCTGTCTTCCATAGACTTCAAACTACAGGTAATCTGGAATATGAGATTTCTTTTTTCTTTCAAATACACTGAAATACAAATGATATTGTCCTGCAATAGAAGATGTGCTGTGTGTGTATATTATGTGCTTAAAGTGCAGTTTATAACGAGGCATCTTTGGTATACTACTCTGTTGTTTTCACAAGCGGCATCCTGCTTCACAGGAAGTTCCCAATGGAACATGGAATGCTTTTGGATATAAAGGTGTACTGGCTCTTAAATACAGATATTTTTTACTCATAGACAGTAGATATAAGACAAAATTTAAGAATGTAAATTATGTCCATAGATAAGAACAGGGCATTTCTAGGATAGTGCAGTTAAATGGATGCTCCAAAAAGATGCTCTTTGATATTGAGATTAAGGGCTAATCTATCACATACTTACTGTATATAATCACTGAAACCTGTATAATCGATTACTGTAACTACATACTTTTCATAACAACCTTATTTACAGAACCCATACTTTTTATTATTTATATATATTATATTATTATATATATATTATTATATTCTTACATATAATTATCTGCAACTCCCTCTGCACTCATGCTATTTCATGAAATTACCTTTGTAAAAGATTGCCATGCTGCGCTGGGTGTCGTAGCATCCTTTGTTTCAACTTGTTCTGGCATGAGTTTGAGCACAGCTTTTCATGATAAGAATGACACAGCGGGAAAATCTTTAAAGTTCCTCTTGGGGTACATCCTCTTTTTTGGTCGCCTGATATTATTTATTTATTTTTTTTAAAGACTTCTCTAATCTTGCATCATGGGAATGTTGTTTTCATAGTTGTGTGTGCAGGCGTGGGAGGGGGAAAAAAACACGTGGACAATTTTGAGCTGTATGGTAAAGAGGGTGGTGCCTCATGGGACAATGAGTCACAACTAAGATGACAAAGTAATGATCTTCTTAAAGTGATTACCTGTAAGAAAAAGAGATGTGTGCAGTGCCACATAGCATGTCTTCTGAGTATTCCTCAGAAGACATGGTGGAACATTGGTATTGTGTGCAACATATTAGACGTGTGCAACTTTGACATAAACGCTTGTGCACAGGGGACATCATAAGTTTTGCAATGTTGAGAGATCACCCTTGTATGAGTCACTTCTTGGCAAACATTTTGAAACAGACATTAGATGACACACACACCCCCACAAATATCTGAGGACTTTTTTATCATAGTTCGTATGGGCAGAAGTTGAAGTTTAGAAAAAGGGAATAAAAATATGAAACATCTATTTTCTATAAGGTTGAATGTGTGCATACAACACCACCTTGTGGCCATTCAGGAAATAACAACTTGGACTACCAAAAAAGTGCATTTGTGCATTTGTTTATGTCCTGTCATGACAATTCAGATGTCAAGCTTTAAAACATTTTTAAAATTCCACATTTGTACAGTCCAATAGACAGGTGTGTGCAAGATGCAGTGGGCCTGAAGGAGCAATGTGCTGGAAGAACGTAAATATTGTCTGCTCCGAGGACTGACTTCAAAGTGAGACTGTATCAACCTGCTCTCAGCAGTGGCGCACACCGCTGACCGATGAAAAGTGAAAGTGAATGTTCATCCACGGTCTACAGACTCTTCCTGTAACCAGTCTTTGAAGTCACAGATCTGATTGACGTGGCTCGGTGACACGTCCCACCGGTTGTACCGATCATGTAGTCAGGAAAATGCCACATTTACCAACATTCAGTGACGCAGACATGACGAAACACTTGAGTCATGCTGAGATTCAGCTGGTTCAGTTTAAGTTTCAGTTTTCTTTTTTAAACACCAAACCAAACCTGTGGCATTGGTTTGGTAAATTTAAATACTGATATGCTCTAAATTTAAATACTGATATGCTCTATATTTAGTAAGGAACTAAATGACTGCAAGGGAACTAAATGACTGATGTGGAAATGATTACATGTGCTGGACTCTCTGACTGTTTCCTTGGAAATAAAGATATCATTTTATTATATAATGGTGAGATTAACAGTGATTAACAAACCAAATTAAGTTGCTAAAACAGAAAACCTTTTTTTCTCATACACATTTTGCTGTAATCAGTCATGAAAATGTTATTTTCTATGACATTAAAGCCAACAGCAGAAACACACCAGTTTAATTCACGTTTAAATGGCGACCTCATCTCTTCACACAAACTGAATAATTTCAGCAATAATGACCTGTGAGAAGTCTTTGCTGGTATGACTAGTGATGGAGGCTGGTTCGCCTGCGTGTCTGAGCTCTTCATCATTATCTTGGCTCACTGACTCATGTCCTGGGCCCAGAGAACAAAACTCTTGCAGCGGCCTTGTTCTTCACGCGATGGGACGCCAGGAGCGACAATAAGGGAGAATTAGTGGTGAAAGAGGCAAATACATAGGTGCTTCAATACATGACAGGACAGCAACAAAGCTCACTGTGGATGAGAGGGAGAAAGAGTTATGATAGAGAGGAAGAAGGAGGGCTAAAGAGAGAGAGAGAAGCCTTGATGAAAATAAATAGTGGAGCTCAAAGGGAGGCAAGAGTTGAGCGGATTGGAGGTGGTGATGAGTGGAGAGCTGTACAAAGTAGCACGTCTATGGGAAAGGTTTTAATGAGGCAGATGTCGGTGTGTGTGTGTGTGTTTTCTCATCTGTAACACAGACACTCAGAAAAACCTCAGCAGTGATACTCCAAGCTTCCTGTCTCCACGTGGGTGGGTGAGGATTTGTAAGTGTGTGACAAGTGTGTAACACGAATGGACAGATGTAGTCTGTGGCAGTTTTAATTTGCTAATCATTAAAAATTATCAACAGAAAGTGACGTTTTTTGGCCCCTTACTGGTATTTCAGAAAAAAATATTAAATAATATAGTCACTTAAGTTATTTTCATCTCCCAATTAGATTCAAGCAAAGTTGATTATTTCTGCCCCCTGTCCACCACAAGAGCAAAATGCAATGCAGTGTGTGCAATGGCGGCGAGATGGAGCTTACTAACACTATTGTTCATCTGGACAAAAATGCACCACTGATGATAAATAAAAAAGTCCGATCACAGAGGAGGAGACCGGGCCTACAACCTGATGTAAAGAAATGTGAGCACTGTTGCTTGTTGTCTTCCACCGACCCCGAGGGAAATGTAAACCCCATGTTCAGAGCGGCGGGAGGCCTTTAGTTAGCCGTCAGCTCTCAGTTGGAATAAAAGCAAATCAAACAAGCCTAAAGAGGGGTAACGCTCGTTAACAACCAGGGGATCATAAGACGTTGGTCTCGTGAGCTCAGGACATCACAGTCACACTGTTTATAGTGTTACATGGCCATTCAGTAGACAATTAATAATGAGTCATGGTAGGCAAGGTAAAATAATTAAGGTGGAGCAAGAACACATGAGACTCTCAAGACCAGTTTCCAAAGTCAGGGTTTATGTTTAACTAAAATAAAACCACACATTTAACAGCACCAATGAAATAAGTTAAGACCTGAAGTATTTCTACCAGCAACACAGCATAAAACCTACTGCAGCTAAGAGTTGGAGTAATCGTAAATGACGTTCTATTCTACAAATAAATCACTAATTAATAGCGTTTAAAATAGGAATTTTAGAACTAAAGATCTGAATAGTGAATTTTAAATTTCAGCATTAAGCACACGTTGACAATGAATGATGACTGGGAGGCAGAAGCCTCAGCAAGACCAGTCAACAGTGGATCAACATTTCTCACAACAGCACCTTCACACAGACATACAGCATGTCACGTTAGGGAGTGTTGGCAGCCAGTGGTGCTTATTTCTGAATCAAATTTGACAAAACAAAAATGTAATGGTTCGACCAGGGCAGTCATATTCAAATGTATAAGATTCAAATATGAGCCCTGCAGGTGGGTGTTTCATTTCTCACCCCGAGTCATTTGACTTAAACAGACACATTATGGGTTTGTAATGGTGAAGGAGTAACTGGCTGACAAAAGCCTAACTGAGTGGCCTTCCCATACCCATAAAACACTCTTCATGTGTTAAGCCAGTTAATTGCCATTTAGGTAACATGTCTTGTTCATGGGCTAACAGAGACGCTCACACACCACAGACAAAGACTCAGGCTAAACCCACACAAACAAACCAGTTGTTCCAAATGAGCAGTCTTGCAGGAATGCACCTAGGTGGACAAAACCCTTTCTCTACGTTTACAAAAACCTGTTTTCTCATGCCCGGTCATCTACACATTTCCAGACAGTGCCTAGGACTGCCTGGCATGTTCTGCAGCGAGGTTATTCTGCAATGTTGGCGACAGAATAAAGTCAATTAAACACTGTTTGCACCATTCTTAGACAGCCAGGCAGCTATATGTCTTGCCAATTAACCTCGCACAAATGAGAAGAGAATCACACGTTCTTCCACTTTGTTACTTACTACCTTTCTATGCTCAGTTCTGCATTGTCCCCTATTCAGCATGTGCTCTCCATTCCTACTCCAGCTGCAGTGACAGCTAATTTGCACTCAGATATTGTAATTTAGAAATGAAGTACTTACTTTAATACTTGTACCCTTGGCTCCCCTCTGGAATGTCAGCTACTGGTGGCTTTACCCATCTAACGCACTTCTTGGCGCGTTTATCCATCACCTTTTCCCAGCCTTGGAAAAGCAAATTAAATGGTATGTTTTAAGTGGCATCTTATGTTCCCATGCATCTTTGAAGAACTTTTACATTCAATTAAAAGCATCCAGCGAAGTGCTGTGTGTGACACGTGCAGTAATGATATTAAACCTCACCTGAACAGAATTGGTGATATTATTAACAAGTCATGTAAAAAAAGATAACTGACAGCAATGTCTCATCAAACTGGCTTCTGAGGCTTTAATCTGAAACAAATAGCTTATTGTTGCCTCCGTCGCACCAATAACCAAGTTTGTCTATTAATTGTCTCCAATATGGAAACAGTGACAGTTTGTAGAATGAAAGTGCCTAGAAATCAAATCAGGAGTCAGTTTATTCACTTTACAAGAAAACCTGAGCAAGATACAATTGTCATTGGATGATTGAATTGAAAATTCTTTTTTAAATGAAGTAAAGAAAAAAGCTTGTTATATCATTTAACAGACTTTGATTTAGATATTTAGGGTCCACTCCAGCATGTCATGCTTCTAGGGACTGGCTAAAAGGAGGAAAGAAATTGCAGTAAATCAAAGAAAGTCTTTGTCCTAAAAGTTATGCCCTAAGTTTTTAATTAAAAAAACATCTCAGTTGTCAGTTGTCAGGCTAAATAAAAACCTATTAGTTGATAGTATAAGATTAAACTAGACTCCATGGACACAGACGTGCATTTACCACCATAATGATGTGATTAACAGCAATGAATTTCAGCCTTTGCATACACCTGTTAATGAGCAGTCTCGAACAAGGACTAAAGTGTGCTCAGATAAAGACATCAGTAACAAACTCTTTCAAGGTGAAGGAACAATCTTCACAGAACCAAACTTTGCTGACCGATCACCTAATAAGCACTACGACATTTTCCAAGATTTAATAATTACTGGATTACTGATTCTACCTGAGTGACTTCTAAACGAGGAAATCTGAATCTGAAATGTGCTGTTACTTAAAAGGGGAAGGCTAAGGCTAATAAAATGCAATGAAATAGTTAATAATAATAATTTTAAATATCAGACAGACTTTACCTCATGTCTCTGAACAGACAGGGCTGTCAATGCAAAACTCATAAAAGTATATGATTATACGCAACACAACAAATGGAGTATTATAGTATTAAGAAGCTTTTAAGAACATTTGAATATTAGAATTATGTTCTATCCTGATATGTGCCAACAAAATAAATCAGAGGACTCTTTAATGTTGTTGTATGGAACTGCATACAACCAAACTATAGTAGCCACTGCAATCGCTAATCAGCTGTAAAGTTTTGCCAATGAACATAACTGGAAAGTAAACACACGCACATCTAGCTGTACTTGTCCTTTTTTGCCCTCTGGCTTCTCTTTTCCTAACAGAATTTTCATGGAGAAAATCCAACCTAAATCTTGATTTAATACATGATATAACAATTTAATTAAATAACTGGTTCATTTACTGACTAATTGTAATTTCCTTTTTATGCCCAGATCCAGTTCCAGAATGTTCCAGCCATGCTTTGGTCCAGACGACCAGTATGTACTTAGTCAGAGACATGACGACCAGGGTTTGTACGAGTCTGGACCACAGCCACATAGCTGGCTTCAGTTCTGTTCTCCTCAGCCCAGCAGCGCCATTCATCATTCTTACTCTCAGTATCCATATGATGGAGTCTACACCAAAGCACAACCCTCTGTTTGGTGCCAGTCCCCGAACCCATGGAAGGTAGGTAGCCAAAACAGAAAGCTGTGCAGCAAATAGGGTAATTAAAAGATATAAATAGAAATAAGTTACTATAATAACTGAATGGTAGCTCAGTGTACTACATTTAACAGTCTTGATAGTTGAGACATTCCGCTGAAAACAAAATACATCACCCTCATGTTGACACCAGTCACTAGAAGTCCCAGACAGACAATTTAAGATTTAATTCAGCGGATTCAGCTTGGACCAAAGCGATGGGCTGAGCCACACTGTCTACAGTATTTATATCTCCTGTGTCAACACATAAATAACTGTGATTAAAAGTTAAACAACTAACAGCATCAATTCTCATGTAAAAGACCCACTACCACTGTGAGTTTTTCTTATCCACACACTTGCCCTAATAGCCTGCATATCACCACAGGTATATATTGCTGAGGCTGTTAAGTTAAAAACAGAGTTGTCACATGTATAATTACAGAGCTCCATCAAATGCATCACTCGTCATAAATATAAAACCCAAGCTAGGTCGTAAACCCAGCAGGCCTCCTCTGGTGAACCTCCTCTTGCCGGCTGCATGTAAACAACATCAATGACACATTGTACTTACTCATCACAGCTGTTTAGAGTATTTTGCAAAGAGGCTAAGACGACCGCTGTCTTTACAGATGCTGCTTACAGTGGCCATACATTTGTCTTTGTACCACACATGTGTAACCATCTGCTGCTAATGCATACTACCCCGATTGTGATTTTATTGCTGTTATTCACACAAGCCAGGAACCATTTGAATGAACTCAGTGTTTTAGGGCTCATTCATTTGGAATTTTGTCTCTGAAGGATTGTAGCACTATTGTCCAGGCAACTAAAAACTGCACATATAATCTGCTGACAGGGCGCTGAACCATAACTGGCCAGTGCGATTTCTAAATACCATGCAACATATCAATACCGTGTGTGTGTGTGTTTGAGTGCTCCTGAATACATAGATTGCACAACGATTGCAGATCTCAGATGGGATTTTATGAAATCACGTCCATTTCCTGGCTTTGCTTTGATGCAAAAGAGAGTGTTGTATGTTTGGTATACTTTTGGGGATATTTGGCGAAAAGAGCCGAAGATTCCCACATCAGCAGCCTCTTAGGGGGAGAATTTATAGATGGCAGATATGAATCAGATTTTTAGAGGAGGAGGAAAAGAAAACATCCCTATATTAGATGGAGGACTGATAGACTTCAAAGCGCTGTTGAAGTATGTTTTGCACTTCTGTAGGTGGCCTTTCATATGCTAAAGCTTCTCTGGTGTGATGTGTGTGTTTGCATGTGAAAATGCCTGTAGGTATTTGTGTTAGGTGAACCGATACCTGCCTGAAAACACAAGCTGCCCCCGTACCTGATGATGAGTTAAGCTGAGGTGGAGGTGGAAGTGTTGGTGTGAGGAGGGGGATGATTACTTCACTTCAACTGGAGAATTGTGTTTACCACATGTGACAGGTGTTTGCTACCATTTACGATAATCAAAATGTGATAAAAATGTTGGTGTTTCTTAGTTTGTCCACAAAGTCGGTAACAGCTACACTTTCAGCTAGGATTCAGTGATTTGATACACTAGTTTAGCAGATGTTGGCGCTATGACTGGGCTCCTGCTGCACCAGTGACTGACCATCACAGATTTGACGTAGGTGTGTAAGGAAGAGAAAAAAAACAATCCCATTATTAATGCAAAGGTGAAAATTGTGAGAGATTTAGAGACACTCAGTGGAATGCAGTAAAGCAAATGTAGGGAAATTGAACCATAGAGACAATAACCCGAGAGGAAAGATAAGAGCCATAACTGAGCCAGAAATGGTGTGAAGAAAACGAGGAGAATCAAGAGGAGGAATGTGTGAGACAGGGAGAAAGCACAGAAAAAGAGGGTGTCAGTGCAGCAGGGACACCAGCAGGCCAAAGCACGGGCAAGCAGAAGTGATTGGTTTGGACCACCCATCTGGACTGGCTGAATGCCTGGGCTGGCTGCATTGCTGTTAGCCCGCTGAACTGGGTGCAGGCATGAATGAAGGAATACAGACACACAGAAGTCCTGCGAAATAATTCAGATGGAACAATGTGCTCGAGACCACTATAAAAACACTTAAATATACCACTATGTTACTTATAAATGTACTAACCTAACCACGTATAAATACAAGAATCCCTTTTATTTTTTGTATCTACTGTACAAAAAGCCTTTTTTTATCAATATTCAGACATGCAAAAAGTGTGTGCAGGATAAAGGTATGCTCATAATTCCAGTTTATTTCCAGTTTATGAAGTGAGCATGAGTTAGTACCAGAATAGTTAGCGTGAGACTGTCAGACCACGAGGGGTCAGACCGTTGCATATTTGCTAATTAAATCTGCCTAAAAATGCAAATTATTAAATTGCAGCTAACAGTTTGGGGACATTTCGTACAGAACTGCTATGGTATAAATAGTTTCGGACCCTCTCTGCGTTCCCCACTCAAAGTTAGATTTACACTGTATGCTGTAAATTCAATTAGCTCATCAAATGAAAGCCTGAACTTAAATTGTGTTTTCTCTGTGACCCGAGACTGTTCTAGCTAAAGGGACAATAGTCTTACTGTTTTTTTTTTCCCAGTTTAACACTAGAGACGCTTAACCATCTGTAATTAATGTAGTGTAGTTAGGAAGCTTATTCATTTAAAGTGATTAGTAAAGGTAACATTGTTTTAATTATTACATCAGTAATGCACCCATAACATGTTTTCTGTTATGGTTAGGTTATTTTAACTCACTGATGAATGTATGCTTCAGCAAAAGAACACATAAAGACAACTGCAACTAATGTTTGAGTACCTATAATATAAATTCACTCATATCGCAGAGATTTTCCGTAAAGGTCTTTGTCCTGACCCTTTTTGATATAAATGGATTATTTTACCACAGGATTTTACTGAACAGCCCTCTAAATGCCAAATGCCTAATGCCTAGGCCCTCACCCCTGACCTCTACCTATGCTGTTTTTTCTTACAATAGCAACAATCAAGCCACTAGTCTGTCTCAATAAGTGACACGCAGAACAAAAACATAGGCCACTTCTGGATAAAACATATCATAATCCGTCAAGGTGGGGTGGCGGGGGGTTTCAGGGCCACCAAGCTAGATATTCACATCAGCCAGAGATGTGGCAAGACCTCCAGGAAAGACATTGTGAGGTGTTGGTATGAGACTTGGTATGACACCCCTGGGAAGAATGGTGATTAGTAATGAAGAGGATTGACTACACTCAAAGGCGTTTGTTACCATCTGGTGATGTGGAAACATACATTGTTGCTACTAATGGTAGCAACGAGGCAAAGATCTTCCTTTTTAGGATTAAGCTGGTTCCTGTAATTACTGCCACCGAGGCTGCACGCTTTTTATAAAGAATGCATGTAAAACACATATACCTAGAGTTTTATTATAGTGATGGATCACCGTATGCGTCTTTGATGGGACACATCCATTCTGACGGTTTTGCTTAAATCAGCTGGCGTCTACACTTTATATGTATCATATATCATCGAGTTGCATTATGTGAACATAAAAAGATCAGTGACATTGTAATTAGACATTTTTCTCAGTTGATTAAAAGACAATGCATGTTCATAATTAGGGACATCATTAAGCGCTCTTATCTTATCGATCCCCATCTCTTTACATTTATGCTTTCCTTCCTGTTGACCACCATCCAAAACAAATTGTGTCCTATAGCAGTGTTTTTGACAAAGCCCTTAAGGCAGTTTTCACTGAGCTTTATTTGGCTTCATAAAAGGTCTGTGGGACAGAGCAGTGAAGGAAATGTAAAACTGCATTCACACAATTCCAGTAGAATGAGAAAAATGTCTGTAAGTGTTCATATATACAGTATATCTATACATCCAACCGTGTTAGCCGTCTCTGCAACCTTCTGGTTCACTTCCTCTGGTACTGATGCCATCAAGGCTGAAATCTGCACACCTAATACAGCCATTCCTCCAACCATTCTGCCCTGGGCGTCACCGGGGCCTCTGCATACTCCATAGCCTTTATAAGATTAATGCAATGGTTGGAGCAGGTGTCTGACAAAATTCCATTCCTATTTAAACCCCAAGACCCATACCAGCAACCTAATCCTATTAGGCCTAATTGAGTGAAGTCGACAGTCTTTTTCAGTTAAACAAAGTTCATGCCCTAATAGGATTCAAAAGGGAGTAAAAAAGGTACAGTTGTAGAGAGTAGTAAGGTTGCTGTGCGGTAAGGGAAGTGGCCAGTGTGCAACAGGGAGCGGGTAAATGGGGACTGTGTGTTGGGACCAGTATAGGCTTCCCACTGGGTTTGGAGATCTGCATTTAAGCAAGAGGGAGGGAGTGGGCTGGAGGTCTCCCCGGAGGCTAGATAAGCTCAGAGGGGGGAACAAGAACATCATAATTGCCATGGGAGCCCCTAGTGTGTTTGTGTTGGTCTGCATGTGTGTGTGTTTATGATCCATGCATAATTAACTGAGATGTATGATTGAAGACCGTATAGTGTGTGTTCTTGAATCCTAATATAAAAAGATTATGGTGTATCTGAATGTTTTCATATAATTTGAGTGAGCACACTGCAGAAAACACCAGCAGAATAATGTTCTGGCCCGATGCCCTTTTAAAGGAATTATTAAAATCAAGGTTGCCTGATTGACAGTACAGGGTTAAAATATGACAACTTATTACATCAGTGAAATCACTGTAAAATGTAGTTCATGGATAACAGTAGATGAAGTTTCTTCAAACAAAGAATGTTTATACAGTCAATACACAAATGATAGAACCTACTGCTCAGTGCAATAATCTATAGCTTTTGTGCGAATACACTAAACCAGCACTTCCTGTCTTAATCATATTTCTATTATTTACACTAGGATATACTTCCTTTAAAAATGTGGTAAGAAGAAAGTAAATTACTGTAGATACGATCTACAGTGAAATGTCCTCAAGCCAAAACACCATAGGAAATGTCAGGTTAGGTCTTAGAAATCAAAAGCTTGTCACTCCACTGACTTCTTCTTGTTTTTGGCTTGTGGGCTACAACATGATCTTATCAGGGCCCCTTTTAACTACTCTTCACCTTTGTTCCCTGCTGAAAGACAAGATGAGTAGCTGTGATAGACAAAAGTTCACACACTCACACCAATTTAAAGAGGTCAGAGTGGCACACAGTGTTTAGCCAGTGGCGTCACTGACACAGACACGGCCTTAGGACCTAACCTTTCATGGCTTCCCAAAACCAGAGGTGCAGCATGGGACTCCCTTTGATGAAAACACATCCAAAAGAAGTTGAAAGACAAAAGGTTGGCACAGGCTTTCAGTGATTTTACATGTTCTCCTTCCTTAAAGTAACAAAATGACTCATGGGATAGTTGACATTTACCTGGAAGTGATAACGCACATGCAACCCAGTGTTTTAGAGATTGAAAAACTAACAAAACTTTTTTATTGTTGTGTTATAGTTTATTTACTCACATCTCACATAATCATATTGATTATGGGAGAAAGATTTAGATGTATTACACTGTGGAAGCTGCATTACTACAATAATGGTTCAGATTCAATGAATTATAAACTATATTTAAACAATTATATGCTTTCTATTGTCCAAATAGAGAAATCTGATGTCTCACATGTCCATTTCCTTGTTTCTGCTCCCCTCACACCTTTACGTGCATCTTGAGTGGGTGGGATCAGGATGGAGTGGGAACGTGCAATAAGGGAATTGGGATGTATCCAAAGATGTGATAGTGATGAGCTAGAGTTTAACCTGAGAAGTCATTAACCCTTTAGAAAAAATACTACTGCAAGAGAGAGGGAGATCCCACTGATGGAGACCGAAGTACCAAAAGTCAGGAGGCACAGGAAAAAGAGATACCGCCTGGTACGATGATAGAACACAGGAGAAAAAAAGTCAAAGAATTGGAATAATTGGCATAATTCAAGGTGGCTGGGCACAGTCAGGGGGAGTGTCAGTGGTGGGCAAATCTTTTGCCATCCTCAAAGAGAGACGGTCTGCACAATTAGCCACACGAACTCTGACCCTGCTCAGAATAATTAATGAATAACAGAGGGATAAAGACAAAAGGCGCAGAGCAGTCTGGTTGAGTGGCGAGCGATAGTAATACATCAAAGAATGCCGTTAATTGGCCCTGTGGCTTTCATTCTTTGCCCTATTTCTTTCAATTCATTGACTCAAAATAATGGGTTCAGGTTCATTATCAACAGGTCGTAAGCCCTGGGTGTGCCAAAATTCAACAGGAGAGTCAGGGATGTGTGTGTGTGTGAGTGTGTGTGTGCCTGCTGGTGCATGCGGACAGAAATGTGTGTAATGGCTTAGCTTTCGCCTGGCCCCCCAAATTCCTGACAATGTCAATTCCACACAGGGGAAGAGTTGCATAGTTGTGTTGATAAGAGAGCAACAAACCAGTGTTGTAAAGATTTCGTTTTAGTTGTGTGAGGAGCACAAGACTGGTGGTGCATGTGTTTATGAACGCCACAAGTGTCGTCACGATGCTGGAATATAACTGGTACGGCCAGGTAAGTGACACCTACTCCCGCACTGATGCTTACACAAGCTAACTGCGTGTAAATGTCTTCTGATGTACCGGCGTGATGCTAAATGTGTGCCATGCCCTCTACTTTGCTTAAATCAAATTATGATTTTGCAGCATATTTTGATGTTCACGATGTTACGTACCAATAAAAGGGTGTGATGGATATATGACGCAGAGTGTGCACGGCGGTTTGATCAAATCACTTTCAAATACCACAGACCTCTAACTACACTTCCACTATGTCAAACCAAAATTTATACAATACGTTTGTGTGCCTGTCATGTGCCTGTTGCTTCGGATAAAAAGCGGCCTTGTAGCTACTGTACGAGAGGACCGTGACAACTGCGTTGCATATAAAGATAAAATAAAATTGGTGCGCGGTCATTGGTATTAAATTGGCATTAGACTTAATCCAATTCAGTGGTATTAAAATAATTGAACCCTGTTTCAATTTTTAAACAAAGCACAGCAACATAATACAAATGTGACAGGTATGTGACTAACGAAGAACTGTAAGAACTTTCATATTATAATAATAAGTATTATTATTTATTCTAACTGCACACATCAGTGTGTGTATTATGTCCTATATTTCTCTAAAATAGTATGATAAAATGTAAAGTAGATTTCTGTATTCATATAAATTTGTTTATGGAATCACACAACACCGGCACAAACTCACGTGTCCTCTTCTTGTTTCCTGACTACAGTTCACCTTCAGTTCACTTTAAAGTGCCTGTTCAGTCCCAAGTCTCTACTCTTTATCTGTCTGTGTGTCTCAATTTTTGTCTTCTCTCGCAAACTTAATTTGGTGATAACTATCAAAGCCAAAGCAGTGCAGTTTTGGATCGAAAACCTCAGGTCATGTGAAATTACTCTTATTCACGTACAGAATCAGACACTATACGAGAGCGGAGGGCTGAAGGGGGTGTGTGTTTAACTCAATTGCCATAACTTTGTTCACAACACGTGATTTTATTAGGGATACCTTGCAGCTTGTTAGACACTGAAACATCTCAACCATCCTCTTGGTAAATTTCAGCTCAGTATTTTCTCTTTTTATCAGTACTAGTCTATAAATTGCCTTACGCAATGTTTCCCATACCATATTTAATACCCCGTAATACGCCTTTTAAGTAAGTCTTTTGGTCTTTGGGGCTCCCCATCGTGAAGGAAAGGTTGTTGTCATCTCATGTTAGCCTCACACAGGTGGCCTCTCTGTCTGCACATCAGATCACTACTATAACCAAGACACAGAGAGAGAGAGAGAAATAAAGACATAGACATCCCTACCAGGTGTATTCCCTGTAAGTCGCTCTGGCGTCAGCCAAGCAAAGTTAAGTTTAGGCAACAGCAATGCTTGTGCTCCCATGATCTATATATATATATATAAAAGCAACCACTGTCATCATGCATGTGCAGGTTGTGTCCTTCCACTTTTTCGTGGAAACATTATATCTTACTGTAAGTTGGCGAATGATCAGTGAGGTGTTTATTTTGGTGAACAGTATTTGCAGGTTG
>JAUMHF010000015.1:5589645-5642163 GCA_032359275.1 Microctenopoma steveboyesi | reverse complement strand
CCAAAGAGTTACAGGTGACTCTGAATTATGATTATGACATGTTAGGCATTGGAGGAGTACCAGATTTTCCACGACAATGGTGACTAACAAGACAGGCATTTTTCTTTCTTTTTTATATCAGTGTAGCTTTGATTGTTCTGTTTTAATGAATAACCTTAAGCATATTTGTCTTACTAGACTCTGCCTTTTCTCTTATCCCTTACTATGATATGTTAGAATAACAGTAACAGCAAAGATAGTTTAGATGCAAATTTACAATTATTGATAAAGAAATTTATATGAAAGCATTTTGTAATATAAGTTTAGTACGTTTAAGTATATATGGTGAACAGATACTATAAAAATGAGAAAAAAATAAGAAAATAAATTTACTGATAACAATACTGGATTAAACATTTAACAGTTGTACCAGTTATTTTACTTTTTTAACAAAACTTTGTGTCAGTGATTTGCTTGTTCTCTGACCATTCTGTCTTTAGACCATTGCTCAGGCTTGAAAGGCCTTTAATTTGAACTGTCTTGCAATCAATCATGTGCATAACTTTAATAAGATTTCATCTTCATAGTTACAGTGGGAGCCCACAGGGGCTTCTTTTCACTGTCTGCCAAAGTGAGAGATTAAAGTTGTCTACAGTACAGCTTCCTGACATCATTCAGAGAAGCAACGCTAAGCTCCGGTCTCTATCCTGTTCTAGCTCACTGGACAGTGAGGGTCAAGGATGAAGTGCCCCTTTCAGGAGCTTAACTACTACACAGCAGTTTACCCACAGCCCTCTACTGTGTATTGCTCATCAGCTTTGTGGCCATAGCTCGAACCTGCCCATGAGAAGTAACCAAAGATCAGGAGTCAGTAGTACTGTCGAAGTGTCCCTGAACAAAGCATCAACCTGCTACCTGTTCTCTTATTTAACATTGCTCGGAGGCCATGCAAACACTAAGACATGATGTAATACTTCATTATTAACTCAGCCCAGAATCCGCAATAAATGATGTAATATATATATATATATAATATATGGTTGTGCACACTATGAAGCAGATGCAAACATCCAAAACTTAGTATAACACAATTGGTCATGTTCACAAACATTACCATATGTGTTCAAATATAACAATTCTGTAACCTTTTCTGCAAACAGATGCGTTCACATTCACCAGCCACTGAAAACCTAAACACATTCAATGAACAGTGCTATTTTGGGTCAAAAAGATACAATTTACTATTGCATTACTGAAAATTACAACTGGACAATTCAAGAATATACATAAGGATCTATGCCCGTGTATGTGTCTCTGTGAAGAACTGTGCACATTTGCTGTACGCACACACAACTTTACAGAATCTCAGGTGTTCCTGTGAACAAAGTCGTTTTCCCGGTTCACAGAGAATAGTATGTTCTAGCAACAGAAATGTTGTTAGTCCATTTTGAGTAATTTAACTAATCCACTCAGCACAAGCTGGACTGCATCCTCCGCTGACTCCCCCCGCTCACACTCATCTCTCTGAAGTCTTTTAGTTGAGTTGTGGTTATGTTCCCCTTTCTGGATATAAAAATGTAACGGCTCCAGTCTTGCTAAAACATCAGTGAACTGTGATAAACCACATTCACTTGCCACACCCAGGCCTGATTACTGCCAGACCTGTCGAATCAGGAAATCACTTAAATAGAGGCGAAGCTAGGTCCTGAAAGAAACACATCAATGACATGTATCAGTCTGGAAAGGGTTACGAAGCTCTTTCTAAGGCTTTTGGACTCAGCACCCACAAATGGAGCAAAACTTAGAACAGTGGTGAACAGAACCAGGTAATGGGTTTAGCAGGAAATTACTTTTAACTAGGCAGATTCAGTCATCAATTATAAACTTTATCATTTTGTATGTGAATCATTAATTATCTATATTTAGCACTGCATATTTTCTTAGATCATTACTTTTATTTGCCACAAAAATCAATTTTCTATTGAAAAACTGATAACACAGCCCAAAAAACTTATGTTTCTTTGTACCTAACAATATTAGTGTTTATATTTTGCCTATTATGTCTACACCATATGTATTATGGTGACTTACGTTAAATATAAATACATTAAAACATAATCATCAACATTTATCATTAAAACAATAATTATAAAAATGTTACACAGCAAGGTGTCTTCACTTTAAATATGAACTTTAATTATTTTTTCACCACTGTCAAGGCAGACCATTTTCATAAATTCAATATTATATCAACGCAACTAGCACATACTCTTCCAAACACACAATTTCACATGTATTCCAGTTAAAATGGCTGTAATATTTAATTCATATGAGAATCATTAAAAGTGCAGTGGTGTCATGTCCATTATGCATTCCTTTTCGAGCAGGATAAAACAGACCTCAGATGTGGGAACTGCGCTTTGAAGTGTTGTCTCAGAAGCAGGCCAACTCTTACAGGAAGTCCCTGATGTTTAATACATGCCATGCAGAGGGACTAACAAAGGTGAGCACTTGTGGCTTGCCCCAATAGGAGCCAAAAATGGCCAGGCAGGAATGTAGCTAGATGTGATACACTGCAGGCGCACAGCGGACATCAGATAAACGAGAAGCAGACTAACACACAGAGGGTTATCAAACGGACTCGCAAGACACAACAGATGTGAACACCTGAGCATGTACCATGTTGACCCTCACGCAGCAGCCAAATTAAATTACGTATTAAATTAAATTTAGAAACTGCAGCATAAGTAATGATAATACAGAGACAGAAAGTTTTTTTTGCTGTACACAGATTATGGCGTCATGATGGATATGTTCTATTTAATGAAATCATCCACTATGGATGCATGTGGAACAAACTGTAATTTAACAGCTGAGTAAAGACACGTTCTTGTTGTTCATTACAGTGTTAAGATGAGTCGTTCAAAACATAATCTGTACCGGCTTGATTTAACTGAATCACTGTGATTCGATTTGCTTTATTGCATTCACTGCCCTTTTGTACTTAATAAAGTCTCTCAAAAGATATAAAACCCTCAGTTACTGTTTGCAATTATCACTGAATCAGAAGTGAGTATAAAACCATAGGAAACATGGACATCCTGAATTTCCCTCTTCAGCCTTAAAGTGGCCTAAGAAAAAACAGAAACCAAACTGCAACCGCGATTAAAGTTTTGTGGCAAACATAATAATTGTGTTGTGGTAAAATGTATTTCTTGAAAACGTGGCAAAATACGTCTCTGTGATTGCACTTTAGTTGTATAGGAGCGTCATTCATAGGGTGCAGGGTGGATACTGTACATAGGTCAGGTCAACACAGTGCAAGAAGAGCAAAGGAAGTAGTTCTCCGAGCATTTGCAGATGAACAAATCTTCATGTGTTGCTAAGTTTGGTAGAATTTTACAGTTTCCCCTTGCTTGCTTGTATATATTGTGGTTTCTGCAAAAGCTGATTTAGCTGTTTTTCCTTATCTATAAGGCTGGAACTACAGGGATAGCTTCCAATAAGCTTGTTCAATTATGCTGTGTCCAGGATTTCTCTGAGTCCTGCACTGGCCTTTGTAGTGGCCTGACAGTGACTGGAACATGAACAGTTTGTGTGAGTTTGTGGACATCTGTGCATTTTAGCATATTTGCACACATGCAGATTACTTTCATGTGCGTTTCCCTAGTTGAAGCACGAGTGTAGTTTGATGACTACAAAGCCTTCCAAGAGAAGTAGGTGTCATGAAGATAACCTGAGAAAATGTGCTGAGCAGGACTGAATGTTCTCCAGGAAGGAAAGTGTGGTGATCCACAAGCAGGAACTCACATTCTGTCAACTTACTACACACACACACGCACTAACCCCCCTAACAGCCATCTGTATTTCTGCCTCTGTCAGGCCTTTCCCTGACCAAACACAAGCATGCCCTAATGCACACACACACACACACACACACACACATACATACAGGAAACAGCCCGTGCGGTTCCCAAATAAGCTGATGTGTCATGCCTTCCTTTCCGATATTTCTGCAAAAGCTCAGGAAGGGGGCTGCAGTAACCTCTGTTCTTCTTCCTCTTCTTCTCCTCCTGTCTCGGTGAGAGACAGAGCTGTAACCGTGACAGCTCTTGTTCTTCTTTAAGAATTTGCAGCTCCTGTTTTAGGAGACACTGTCACTCTGGGGAGCCATGAGTCGCTGTTGTGTGGTCAAAGTGATCACCTTGACAGAGATCCAGCTTCTACAGGTAGGGGGAGCGACTGAACTACAACCCACGGGAAAACAGAGAGCGATCTGATAGAGAACAGTGTGTAACCGTGTGTGTGTGCTTGTTTGCGTTTGCATGCAAGAGAGATTGTCTGCACTTTTTAAAAGACATACAGTTACAGCCAAGAAAACTAAACAGCCACAGTGGAATGCAAAATTTTGATCAGTTCACTCTCCCAGTCTTATCTTTGCTTATATTTCACAATGTGGGGTGTGTGGTTACAGCTTTTTACTGGTTAGCAGGCTCAGCAAAAATACAGAAGGCATGTCTAAGAAGTCTTTTTGTTCCACTTTCATCTTATCTCCAAAGGTTCAAGCTGGGAAAAAGATAATTGAGCATTGCTAGTGCATACTGTACCAGTGTCGATATGATGTAAAATACAACAATTTGCAGAAATGATTCCAAGCTTCCCACCATGTTGTGCCCATAATTTGTACAGCTAAAAAAAGCCATCAGCCAGTGTTTCATAAGTTGTTGAATTTTCTGAAGTGAAAGGAGAACTTGGGCAAGACTGAAACTGCGTTAGGCAAGAGCTTTTTATTTAGAAGGGCACCTGTGAGTTTGTCTGTTATAATGGCGTTGTGAGTGCAGCATGTTGGTGGGACTAAAGAAATACACCTTTTAACTCCGAGGTAATTCAAACAACTATTAAATCCATCTCACGTGTAGAGGCTAAAGAAATCATTTACTGGGCTCTGAGGTTTAACATTGGGCACAGACTTCAGATATGTTAATTGTAGGAGGATACTGATGTTATATTGTATTTAGAGGAATGGAGTTCTTCTTTGAGCATTGCTGTGATGTGCACATGTTGTGTGATCTGGATTGCATGAATCAGGTACATATTGTGTATGCACAACTGCTGGATAAAGAAATGTGATCTCACAGGGAACCACTGCAGTGTATTTGTTTAATTTACCTGGTGCATTTACATGTGGTTAAAATCCCAGTAGCTACTTAAAATATGTATGCAAAAAAGTTGAGAGGCAGTTGAGAAACTAAAAGGGAAATAGCGTGTGATTACATAATCTGGTTTTGACATATTTATTTCTGTGATTTAAATGGCTGTAATGAGGGTAATAAAGTTAGGAAGATGCAGTTTATCTCCTGATGACAATTTATATCTCCTGACATGATGCTAAAAGTACAAAGCCAAATAAATGGGATGAACATTAATGTCTCATTCAACCTTTATGACATAAAAAGGCAACTGAATAATATGAATTAACTAAATCGTTACTACACGCCAAACAAATATTATAGTTTTTTCGTGTCAGAACTATGTGTGTCAATGGAAAGTGAACCTGTGACCTCTTCTCAGCCACTAACCTCAAACATGACTTAAATTGTTGCAGCAGGTGCTGGTAGTCATGCTGAGAAACAGAAAGACTCCAGTGTCTGAAACATCAACTTGAGTTTCGATTGATTACGCTGCTATCTTATTCCTATTCCACGTGTATGGCAGGCATTGATCACTTTCTGCATATTCTCCTCACACATATACAGGCCCGCCATTGTCAATGTTGGCCGCGGTGACTGAAGCACCATTACCTCTCAAATCTAATAAAATTCCCCTAAGTGGATAACAAGCGTGTCTCCGGCATTTACAGTAGGGAGAAAGCTGAAGCGAACCCAGGACAATCCGCTGTCACACAAGGCCGATGTGGTGTGTAGCAATCCTGGCATCCCTCCTGCTATCCGTAGTGGAAAGAAATGCTGATTGGCTAACAACTGGCATCTTGTTTGGCCCGAAGGACGTAGATAAGAGCTCTCAGTCACTACTGACAAGTTCAGTATTGTGATGAGCCAGTTCTTACTTAGGTGCATGAATGGTGAATAATGGCAGATGGTATAGCTGACAAGGGGAATTTTATGCTGAGTTTTGGTATAAAGCCTAAATTTGCCCGAGCTAAAAGTCCTCCTGAATTAGCAGCATTGTGTTAGCTTATATTTGACCCCCAAAAAACCTTCATTGCAAGTCTGTGCGAGTGCTGAATGAGAAATGCTTCCCAAAACTTACAAGTAACAAAATGCTCTGTTTGCAATTTGAAATGAATTTGTTTGTACAGCTTTGACTGAACGGGCATCAACAGCTGTCAATGGTTGTAAATAAAGTCATTGCTGAGTAAGTGAACTGACTTAACCCAGCTCATGTAACTGTGGCTATTGTCAGAAAAAAGTTCATAAAATATAATTTCCTTTATTTATATAATATGTCATAGTCTGCTGAATCTGCTGCACAAAGAATGTTGCTTATCAGAATTCTTCCACTCCCAACTGATTAGCTGAGGTTGGTCATGCAAAAGAAAAACCCCAAAAAACCCATAACAAACCACTTGGCAATAAAGAAATGACTCAGGCTAATCTATAGTGTGCTATTTTGGCCAGTCAATAGCAAAACTTGGATGTGTAAAATATATAAGTGCAGTAGACACAGACGAGAAGACCATCAACAACTAACAAAGACGAACGTTATAGAATTGAAGTCAACAATACATGTATTATTACTTAAAATGGCTTTACAGGCCATAAACTAATGAATCATAATATGACAGTAAGTGTCTTTGTGAGCACTAGCCCAGTAAGTAAATTGGATGTTTTTAGGTGAGATGTTTCCTCTCAAAATAGTAACTTACAGTAATAAAAGCACCAAAATAGCTTTTTATTGTTTGGGAAACTGACCATTCTAAACTCTCTACACTGAAACCAGTGAATGAATGAAAAGACTTGGTTTAAATTGGCATTAGAGGAGTTATTTAAAACCCCCAATAGGGAACAAGGGTCAATTGTGCAGCCACGGCCCCTGGAGCAGGCAGCAAAGGACTTTGGGAGCTGACAACTGAATGGTCAGTCAGTCAGAAATGGGCGGTCCAGATGAATTAGTGATAGACGCTAAAGTCAGATATCCTGCAGTGATCAAACCCCGGGTGATCTGACAGTCCAGTGTTTGAAGTGATTATCATGCTAGGCGACATGCTAATTAGTTCACTTAAGGCCCTTTAAAAGACACTGGTAGGGGACTGGAAGAGACAGACACTCACTGACAAGTCAGCAGCTAAGCAGGACAGTAGCAGCAGCAGCAGCAGCAGCAGCAGCATCAGGCTTGGATAGCTGAAGTTGACCTGTTGCTACCAAAACATCCAAGACTCTCAGCTTCTTTTTTTTTTTGAGAATGCCACACTTAACTGACTGCAGTTACTACACAATGCGGGATGCAACAAGAGCTTCAAATGTAAGGATATTGAAATTCTGAATTACAAAATATTTGTGTTACTTCTGCGTTTACTGGGTTCTAGCGTGAAGCATTTGTTGCTCGTCTGGCTGCCGACTATAAGGACATCTATGTACTCCTGTCACATAATACTACTCTAATATAATTTCAAAGTAATCAAAAGTTCAAAACTTTATTAACTGGCACTGAAATTACAATGATCTAAAAATGACCTTGAGAACTTACTTCAGGTAAAACATGATTCACTTTACACTGTAGGAAACAGAGCACTGTTGTAAGACTGTAAATTTGCACTGCATGAGTGATGAATAATCGGTGTAGACATTTCTGTGTTGAATGAGATTTCTTTTCACAAAGTAGATGGCTCCTGTGAAAAACTACGAATAAGAACTTCAGTACTGTAAAACCGTCTCCTACTGATACAGCTGATTTCTTTCTTTATTAATAATCCACTCACTGAACATATGAATGGTCTGTTTTTGCTGCAGGTTCAGAGCCATCTGGAGAACTCCAAATTTCACCTCCACCAGGCCCAGAATCAGCAGGTAAAACAGTACCTGACTCTGGGCTCCAAGCTGGCCTCTTCGACTGGACAGGGTCACGCTGTGCAACATTCACACACCCCCGGCCAGCCGCTGGCCACTGTGCCAATCATGAGGAATGGACACATGTCGGCTGTCAGCGACAGCAGCAACCCCAACAGCCCCGTCACCCTGCTTACTTTGGCCAATCACGACAGCGAGGTATGGAAAAAGAAAGCATCTGTGAATCATGATGTTGCTAAATTTATGGAACTGAAATTAAGAAAAACACACAATGTACCTAGTGGTGACTGGAAGAAGTGGAATTGCAACAAAAAATGTGAACCACAGCCTGTCACATAAGGACAAACTGTGGGTCATAAATTTTGTACATTTCGCAACATTCTTTAAATGTTTCCCTGTCTAGTGCTGTTCTGTGTTGTTCCGGCTGCAAACTCTAAAGTGATTCAAATTAAGAGAGATAAATCATGGCTCACGCTTTGTTGGGATAGACAATCAACATACAGTGATTCAAAAGAATCAATAACTGACTACATTTATAACTAATCCAATTAGTGAAAACCTCCACAGTACAGAGAGTGCTTCCAGTTAATCATCTAAACAAAGTGGTGCCATTATTGATCTCCCTCTCTCTCCTGATGTGCTCATCAATAACTTCAGGCATGCAGTCTCTGATGAGAGAACCCGTTTCAAAGGAGGAAACTAGTTTGATTTTGCCGCTGACACTGCTAACTGGCAGCAGAGAGCTCGTCTGTTATTAGATTAGTCTCCCGAGAACCCCTCCACACTGTGCCCGTTTTAGTTTGAATAAAGTGCATTTCAAAGGATGAGAAACAGACAGTACTGTGTTCCTGGTACACACATAAACTGTCCATGAGTACGCTGAAATTCCTGTTTTCTTTTAGTTTCCAATGGATGAAGTTATTGATGACCTAATTAGCCTTGAATCCGGCTTCACTGATGGAGGCTTGGATTGCATGGAGGCTAACATAATGCAAAACAATGTAAGTATGCGTCATATTATCTAAGGCTGTCTCCTCCTGTCTTTCTATTTATTGCTGCATTATTCCTTGCTTGGTAACCACACCAACTGTTCTTAGCTCTATGTTCGGTGTGTTCCATTTCTTATCTTGTGACCTTCTTCTTTTTGAGTTCAGTCGGGACTTGAAAGTGAGGTTCTTCCACCCAAACATTCAGGTGCAGACTTGATAAGCTTGGGAAAAGGGGGACCCGTCTCGGTTTGAGGTCAGCTTAAGTCCAGGCATGAGTCAAAGTTCACTGGGGCTTAGCAACATTTTTCAAATTTCTCAAGAACTTTAACAATGAAGATTAAGTTTAAAAGCGGGATGATGCGGACAAAGTTATATCATTAAAGATAATATGGTAATAGAAGGAGTTACAAAAACAGTGGATGTGTTTGGCTGGTGAACAAAGCTCCACGTGGAGCAAATACAGAGAGATTTTTTGGGACAATACACATCTCCACCTAACTCCTAAGTAAGAGTAACAAAATGAGAAAGGGGAGGAACAGATAAAGCATGATTTCGTTGGAGAGTTACTAAGCCATTGGATTGGGCTAATGCATAAACTCCCTATGGGCTTGTTCAGAAATGATATTGTGCCTAAATGGATCAATTCATCCTAATTAGTCATACAGTACGATGCATCACATCGTTTCGCCATGTCAACACCTCCAGGAACACAGACAGCAGAGGAATTGAAGTGATTACAATGGGAGTAGTAGGGAAATTGTTGCAATCTTTCATTATGATAAGCACTTTTCTGCCCTCATCCTCTTCTCGCTCGTATATGTGAGATCACTGGGAAAAACACACACGCAAACCAGTTAAACTGCACTGCCTCATGTTTCTTCTGTTTTGTTTCCTCATCGCTGCACTTTTTCTTTTGCTTTCCATTTCTCCGCTTTCATGACTGCTACATTATCACATTCGTCATTCTGGTAGTTCGCTTTGACACCCGTGTTATGGAAAAAAGTTGGCTGCGCTGTCTCGGAGGCCACGGTGCCCCCATAAATACACTAATGTGAATTAGACACACATGTGTGTCGGCACGCTATGTCTTGACATGTCCCCCAATCATGAAAAGGCGTCATTATTGCAGCTGATGCATGCTTTCCCAGACAAGAGGAGACCCGTAGGGAAACCAGTTTTGCCTCTGTTCACGCAGTTGACCTAGCTAGCCTTTTCATATAATGGGATGCTATTTTCAACACAGAGCACATCTCTGTCCTAGGAGCACTTTGAACTTGTGGAGTTTAGAAAATTGTGGCATTTGTAGATAAAGGCATTACAGTGGGGCAAACAAAACCTCAGAACAACAGGACTACGCCGGAGGTCAGGGTTTGTTGAAGCAGAGCTGGGGGACAAACCCTTTTACTGACCTAGTTTCAGCAAGGTTAAGTCCTTGTTAACTTGCTTTTACTCTTTGTGATGTAATGTGAGCGGGCAATCAGAACATGACATCAATTCATGAGTTTGGTCTGTCCTGCTGTGGCAGACTTGTGGCTACTACAACCCCCCGCGGTGGAGTCCAAACCAAGAGGCCTGGAGGCTGACAACCTCCTCGCCAAGGCTCTGATCACTCTACCTGCCTCTTGTCATTTTCGTCAACGCTAAACAAAGCAGCACAGCAGTTGAAAACAACTATTTGTGTTGTGGCTTTTGTTAAAGTGTAAAAAGCATCTGCACTTATGTGTGTGTGTGAAATGGTAATGTGCTTCCCCTGTGACTGACCCTTTCTCCTTCTTTTCTCCCTGCCTCCTTCCTAGGTGTCCCTCAGTGGCAGCATGCTGGACATGTATGGGGGTGAACAAGGTATGAACACCCCTAATGGTGGCATGAGTCCCACATCTAACCCCACAAAGCTCACTGTTAAAAGGGAATACACAGGTATGACTCCATACCATATTAAAAAAACTAACTAACCAATTAATGAGCTACAATGCTCACGTTACTGTTAAAGTTAAAAATAAAAAAGAGTCGACCTGTGTCAGCTATGAATGGAAACATGTTCAATTCTATGTGTTCGGTAAACAGACACATGTACAAACTAATTAGACATGTAGAAAAGTAGTTTTTATTGCTGTCATGCATCAACCAAAGAAGCCCAATTGATTTTGGAATTGGAAAGGATGCCTGAAGAGTCCTTCAGTCCTAACAGGCAAATAAGTAAATTGGCATCTGTTTTATTTTAGTAGGGGAGGAGAGGACAATGGGCTGTTACACAGTTTAAATTGTCTTGATTGAATCAACAGAGACAAATTGGGAAATCCAATCTCTGGTCCCTAATTATGTAATTTGTAAGAATGTGAATACAAATGTGGATGCACTGGCATTTTTGTCCCTCTCCGGGACAGATTAGTGAATTCGCTAAACTGTCTTAATTATGGAGTAAGTGGTCTAAAAGTGGTCACCATTTTATTTTTCACAATGAGCAACAGACATGCTGGATGGAATAAATCGGACTCTTTCAGTGTGTGTGTGTGTATGTAAGGGGGTCAAACTTGTGCCGTTGGGGCAGGGTAGTACACGAAAACATTCTGCTTGACCCAAGCAATGAACTACCTCAAAACAACTGCTTGTTTGTCTGCTGACTGGCCCTTTTGTAGATCTTTGTGGTTGCTGTCTTTCAGTTTCTAAATTAGTGTGCGTTACTAATCGATTTGTTCCCCCCTGTTTTTATTTTCTACAGAACAAGACACAAGGGTGATGGCCAAAGAGAGACAGAAGAAAGACAACCATAATTTGAGTAAGCGTCCTGCTCTGTCTTTCTGCTGAATTATGGCTGGCCTTTAGCAATGATCTGACAAGGCTCTAATCTCGCTCTTCTTTTGTTTTGCTTGTTTAGTTGAAAGAAGGAGAAGATACAACATCAACTACCGGATTAAAGAGCTGGGGACACTCATACCAAAGTCAAATGACCCGTAAGTTGCCAAATCCTAAATGTATTTACCGAGACAATGCCAAGCTTCTATTCACTTTATCTCACTGAAACAATTGCAAGAACTCGTCTGGCAGGAAGGAGTATTAAATTCTAAGCACAAAGACACTCTAAACGTTGTTCATTGAATTCAAATGAGTACTTAAACACATTTCAGTCATATTTTAAGGGTGCACTTGAACCTCCACTGTAGTCTTAGCTCCAAGAGCTGTACATCCTCTCACTGTCTCCCGGCAGTTCAGCGGAAAGCATGAGTGATGAGGAAAGGGTCAAATGCAAAGGAGCAGGCCACACCATTTGAATCAAAGTTTGAAGTAAAATTGGAACACAGAGATGGAGCATGGAGTTTAATTAAAATCGATTGGCCATCTTTCGCAATTGAACTTTGCTTCAAATTTAAATGGAAGGTTAGCGTTGTCATCGTGCCATTAACACAGGATAAAAGAGAATATTAGCGCTGATCAGACCAATGTCTCATTCATGTGGAAAAGGACAATCTCACTACAGCTTCACTTTCCATTAAAAAAAAGCAATATCTCTAAAAGAATGACTTGCTCTCTAACACCTTAAGTCCAATGCTCCCTTTTCCCCGTCTTCCTCTTTAGCTCATTTTTCCTCAACTATTTTTACTTGAGGATTAATTTTACTGAACAACGAGGTATGAGAAAGGACTCTCCACGTAGCTACTTAACTATTCTATTAACATTTCCATTCACTGTCCCCATGTAATGTCCAAGGATGAATAATTGCCCCATGTAAATCACCATTTCTTATTCATATCATATAAAGGGGAAAAACCACTGTGTTAAAACTTTTCTCCAGTTTTTTTTTTTTTATTTTATTGTGGAGGATATTCTGCCGACATCAGGGGGTTCTGTGTAAAAGGTTATCTTATACATTTCTCCTTTCTGCAGCGACATGCGCTGGAACAAAGGCACAATCCTAAAGGCCTCGGTGGAGTACATAAGGTGGCTGCAGAAGGAGCAGCAGCATGCTCGGGAGCTGGAGAGTCGACAGAAGAAGCTGGAGCAAGCAAACAGAAGACTGCTTCTGAGGATCCAGGTAATAAAAAGAGTTTTGTGTGTTTTTCGCAGAATGCACAGTGATAAAACACATAGCTGAACTAATAAATCGCTATAAGATAGTAAGACACGCTAAAGTTTACAACCTCTGAGTAGGTTTCTCTGCAGGAACAGACTGTTCTGCACAACAATCTCAGAGAGTTTATCTAATTAAATAATGCATAAAGACATAGGCCTACATTCTGTCGGTAGATAAAAAAGGAAGTCAGAAATAGATGATGGTTGGACGAGATACCCAATGACACATGTACACAGGCAGAGGTTGTGGGTTCGCGGTTTCTTTCAGTGGCAGGAGGAACACATCCAGGAAATATTCAACTTCTGATGATAAACGGGACAGTTCCAAAAGGTTAAATTCTGATGACGTTGATTATCATTACCGATCACATACCCTGTGATAATAGAGTGTGGGGGAGAAGAGTGTGTGTCAACACTCCTACGTAACCTCAGAATGTGTCAGAAAGGTGCGGTGATGACTGTCCCACTTTTACGTCTTGCTATTGTACATTGTCTTGGGAAATCTGGTAATAACTTTTAGCACTTGTGCAGATCTGCTCCCTTTGTCTAGACTATCATGCAGTTCTGCATTTATTTTTTGCAACAGCTTAATAAATTACACCATGTTTAACTCATTGATTCTTTTCCTTTCCTCTCCAGGAGCTCGAGATCCAAGCACGAGCACATGGTCTCCCAAACATGGCTACTGCCTTAGGGACAGTTGAACTGACCTCCCACCTTCTCAAACAGCAACAGCAGCAGCAGCAGCAGCAGCAGCAGTCGTCTCCCCAGGCTCAACCGCCAATTTACCAAGAAGATCCCAACAGCGACTACCTCCAGAGGATAGCTGTGGTGGCAGGTGTGCCGTCCCTCCCGTCTGCTGGTGGGCCACAGGACCACATCGCCGGCGCCGATGGTTGCACTACATTCTCCGACCCGCTCTCCCACTTCACAGACTTCTTCAGCTCTACACTCAAGGAGGAGCACCAGCTGGATAAGATCCTGTTGGAAGACCCACTCTCACCGTTTGGCACTGACCCGCTCCTGTCAGGGGGATCACCCGGAGCTGCATCTAAAGACAGCAGCCGCAGGAGCAGCTTCAGTTCTGCAGAGGGTGACGACCTATAATGGGGACAACACTGTTGCCATGCTTTTCAAACATTGACTTGTAACTTGGCTGTACAATATTGACCACACAGTTGACACACCTGACAAGTGTCACCTGTATTTAGAGTATTGCTGATTGAGTGGCTGTTGGAGCTCAGTTGGCCCACAAGCATCCTCTCTCCAATGCTGAGCGGGACCAGAAACATTCCACGGACCTTGTGTTCCACCATATGCTCTTTTTAACTGTACAACAGACAATCACTAGGTTTCTCTGCATGCCAGACTAACAAGAAAAAGGGAGACATTAACTTTATGTACATAATATAACTGACCCTTCTACTGCTCGTGGGAAACACTGTGGTAGCTGCACACTGTAACATGCTAAATAAACCTCGGAAAAACCTGCCAGAACAGCCCTGGAAATGCAACTTCCACACAAAAGTTGTAGTTGGGACTGTGAATGTGTGATGTGCCTTATTCAGATTCCCAGTTTTGTCTTATAAAAGATAGGAACATGTAACTGATGTACTCACCTCAATGCCTAACATGTCCTCGGCCTTGTTTGTTTAAGTGTTATTGTTAAATAAGTGTCTGTGTATTTATGTATGTTTTAATCCATGTATTCGTACAAAAGATATATATTATTGTCTAACATGTTAACTTTTTTATTCTTAGTTGGGGTGGGAAAATATAATAAACCCCCATTTTTGATATACTTGTTTTATGATTCTTCTTCTCAGCTCGTGGATAACATAACTTAACCGCAGCACTGCATCTCATATAATACAAAACACATAATCACAGCACTATTACTAAATCATTAAACTACAGTGCTACTACTGTCAATTAATGACCTGATGTGGGCACTGTTGGTCATTAATAAACACTATGTCACACCCAAACACTCCACACTTCTGTTCTGAGTGTCCTTTAAGCTCCGCACGCCAGGTGCAGCATGATAGAAACACGATACGATAAGTGACCAGCGGTAGACTGAATGCAAAGCGGTCTTGCTGGAAGACAATAGGGCTTCAAAGAGCGGACAAAGCCTGAAAAGTCTGACAGTGGAAGGTGAAGGGACAGCTTACAAGGTGCCTGATTGGCAATGAGTAGCAGAGAGGAGGGAAATTGGATAATAAAGACAAGTAGAGGAGGAGTAATAATTCTGATGAGCCTACTGTGAGCTGATGAGCCCTTGAGGATGGATAATGGTGAGGGATAAAGAGCTGCTATGAGGGCTGTTAGCTGAGAACTAAGAAATGTTTCTTTTAGGTAAGCAGGATAGAGACACGTGTCCTTCCATACAAGGGGAATATGACCATAAACTGTTGTTCTGATGGAAGTTTTTTTAAAGTTGTGATAAAGTTAGCTGGAGAAAGTTTGCTAAAAACTTTGACCTCATTATGATCATGAAACCTGTTTTGTCTCGTATCACGCCAAAGTCATCCATCAATATGTAGTTTTCTAATCTTGAAGTCATGTATTAATAATGCAACAAACAGACTGGCCTAAAAAACATGCCAATACTTCCCAAATTGATTTCCCATCAAAGCCTCCCTGAATTAATCTTTTAGAGTGTTATTAGTGAATGTTTCTCTGTAATGAAATCGAAACATTCCTCACTCACATCTCTTTTTTCGCTGAGAACAAGACCGGCCCAGTCAATCATTATGGATTCTAGCCACTGATGAGTGCTGTTTATGGGTAACTGGTCAAAGCAATTATGAAAGGTAAATATAGATTTTCATTATGATAAGAAAGAAACTTTAGCATCTAAAAGAAAATCAACATAAAATTTCAATTTGTTTTTTCTATATATTATTATTATATATATTAAAGGATATATCACAATGGTACACCTTCACATGATATTCTTTTAGTTTAATTCTCCCACAAGAGACAAAGCATCCTGCTCAGAGAAGAAAAGTCAGATTAAACTCCTTAACATATTCATTTCTCTCAATATCAAAGACTATTATAGACAAAGTTCAAGGCCAGTTATTCACAGGCTTCAAAGAAAAATGTGGTCGGATGAGGCAACAGTGACATCAGAACAGGCGACTTTTTATTTGGAATATCACAGTTCATCAAACCATGATTTGGAAGCTCACAGGAAGTGAGAGGAAACAGGGTAAAAAACAGTGCGCGTACCTGATAATGCAGTTATGTTAGAGACATTAAGTGCATTCGTTAAGAGGTGAATAGAAATCTGAAAATGTAAAGTAAACTCGTGGAGGTTTGTAATACTACAACGTTCATCTTTCTCTAGCATTCACAAGAAACTCAATGACTTCTAGCTTTTTGCAATACCTGTAAAATCTGTACGCCCTGTAAAATCATGTTTTGATTCATTTTGTGTTACTAATACATGCAAAGCAATGTGGTCTCCCTCAATATGATAACTGCACTCCCAGGTCAAAAAAGCTGTTGCTGTGTCACATCTCACACGGTAGATGGCAGCAGTGGGCTGTGTTTCGACCTCACACTGCAGCACGTTGATAAAAAGGCACCGAGCGCAGTCTGTGTGGAACAACAGAGAATATGTCATATAGATTATTTAAGAAAAAAAACTTAGTTAAATATTTTTACAACGTTTGGTAAACAGTACTTTCACAATACTTCCTTTGGAAGTATATGCTAAAGTTCATGGTACTACCCTATACCTCCCTGTATAAACTGACAAATCTAAAGAAGGCAAGTGATGTCATGAACCTCACAGTCGAGTCATTCTGTCACCAAAACAACGTTGTCAGACCTCCTGCCACCCACCAACACTGACACCACCACTGAGCAGGAGAAGCTGTCACCTGTGCAGATGCCACAGCTGCCAGCATGCTACAATGCACTCACCTGTCGAGCCTGCCATTGGCAACTCTTAATCACCTCCCGCTGAGGTGACTCACTTTGGAACGCGGCAAACACACTGGCACGCGGGGCCGCACACACTCGTGCACACAAACAAGCCTAATCAAATGCACTTGTGTGCAAACACAAATGTGCACGCCCAAGCGCAAACACACATATATACCTGCACACACAGGTGTGTTCCTCGTTGCACCTCGTTGCCACACACACACACACACACACGTGGAAGCCAAGGGGAAAAAAATAACCACCTAAAAGCCCTCATCAGTATCTGGACTGTGACAAGACTTGTGCACAAATTAGATGAAATTTGAGTGGGAATAACAATATGACAGCCGGCAGTGAGGCACCAAACATCAGGTGTCATACCTATTTTCAGCCTTGACTCAGAGCTGTGTGACAAACAACACCATGCTGCTTCTCAATCAGTCAAACCATCTAGTGGAAATTTGGCAAAGTAGACTCTGGATGAGTTTTTCCCCTTCAGGAAAAATAGGAAATGATCAGAGGTTAAGATCAGAGCAAAAGATGAAATTACAGAATTCTTTTAAAGCAACTCAGGCAAACAATAGTATCTCTCCACTTTACAGCAGCAATTCATCCCAGGACTTCTAACGGAACTGGCCTCCATACTGCTTTTATTACGGACCACACCCTGACCAGTACTCGACAAACTCCCACGTCACTAGACTAGCGAGGCCCCATGTGCATTAACGATGGAACACACAGGCGATGAAAAAAAAAATGGCTGGGCCTTCTCGAAATGCTATAAAATGAATGCGATTTCCAGAGCTTTTATGAATCAAGCCAGATGCCAAATACATAACTTCAAACAAATTGACATTCAATTATTGGTGTGGTGCACCACTTCCAGATGTGCAACAGATGGGGCCAGGGCTCCTAAAGGTGTCTCAACCCGCGTTTTCTGTTATTCTGCAGTAAAACAGCAATACACTTGTATGTGTTTTAAATCACTATGGGCTGTGGGCTGGAGGTGAAGGAAAGGACAGGAGGATAGCAGGGGGAAATGAAAGCACATAATTAGGAAAATGTAAATCCATACAGCACAGACAGTGAAGCTCCATATGCAGCATTAATACAGCCTGATATTATGTAAAGGTAGATGAGATGCTGGGGTTGAAAGCTGGAGCTGTATCAAGGAGGAGGATTCAAGGAGGGATTCACAAATGTAAATGTTAATGTGATCTCTGCTGTATCTTCCAGTGCTGGGATTAAATGGTAAAAGAGAACAATTACGGGGGTACATTTTTTTTGGTGCATATGTTAATAGCTTACAATATCCTTGCATGCATCGGAAGGTTAAATATGATTAGGAGATATGCGCAGTACATACATTTACTGAATATGCTAGAATGTTTTGAATTAGACATAAGTAGCACTGCAGCGCGTTCAGTTGCTAATGAGATCTCTTCCTGGAAACTTTCGATAATTTACTGTTAAAGCTACATAAAAGTAAAACAAATGTGATTTTAAGTGAGAAAAGTAGTTGAGCTCGGACTTCTCCTCACCGCTGAGGAATCTAATAGAATATCCAACACTGGTACGGAGTCCTGGGAGGGTCATGGCTCTGATCCCATTATTACCACAGACTTGGGCCCTGGGGGAGCCAAAATGGCTGTGTATTTTCCCATACTGAAACGGCCTACTGGGGCTCTATCTACTCCACTAGCAGTCTGCCTGGGCACCAGAGGTCCCCGCCTCTGATCCTGGGGGCTAAAGAGCTTCTCCTCACTGCCTGTTTTCACGTATCTTAGGCTGTCTATTCAAATAAAGCACAGAGCAGGGACCGTTTTGCTTGGCCATCATACCTCTGTGCAGCCTTTAATTCCCTTGCTCTGTCAGAGTTGTATGCTAATCCAACTAGCGACAGTCCTTCCTCCCACCCACCCCCAGGTCTGTCTGCATGCTCACAGTCAAACACACATTTTAACCTTGTGCAATCTGGGTGACCTTGTGCTGAAAGAGAAGCTGCTAAGGAGAAGTCCCTGATTGATTCGCAATGGCCACAGTCCCCCCACGACCATAGCTCCGAGAAACCTTTCCTCCATCCTTTCAAAATAAAAAATAAAATAAGAAGACTGACAGACAAAATAAAGAACTATATTTAAAAGCAGTTTCTACCTTAACCTGACTCCTTCTGTGCTCTGTTCAGCCAGGTTAGGGGGTAGGATGTGTGAAGGTGTGTAGGGGCAGCTGAGTAAATGTCAGATTTAGGCATGGGGGTGCAGGGTGGTGGGGCTGTGTGAGTGATGAAGGTGCTGGGAGCGGGTATCATCAAGATTATTATCATTAGCGGGGAAAGATAATTGGCGCTGCATGAAACCTTGCATTTGGATGCTCTGACGGGCATCTCAGCATTTTTCATTCATCTTCAACCTCTCTCCCTCTTCTTCCTATTCTGTCTCTCCGGTTCCTTCTCTCAACCCAGGCCAGACACTGGACCCTTTGAGACTCATCAATTATAGATGGGTAATTGTTTATTAAATGCAGACCTCATATTATGCCTATTACCCATGCACTGCACACCAGTGGTGCTGGCAAGTGTCTGTGGTTTTCCATAATCTAGGAGATCTGACAATCTCCTGTCGAGGACGTGAGGCCACGTTGGCATGTCAGCATCCGCTGGAGAAAAGGGAGGAAAAAATAGATGTAGGAAAGGAGGAGGAATCCAACAGGGAGGAGAGGATGATGAAAAATAAAACCAATGCCCGCGTGGCTGCCACTGGCCAGAGAAGTCTCTCTCTCTCTCTCTTTCTCCTCCAAGGCTTGTCGAACAGAGGCAAAGACAAAGGGTGAGCTAAAGAGATGCTTTGCCTCTCATTACATTGACTCCTAATCTACCTCGGCCCTATCCTGGGCAATCCCTGCCCCAGGCGTTTGGAGGCTAAAGCTTCAATCTAGGCAGTTTGTCCAAAGCGGATTCATTACCTTAGATAGGACTACCAATGAGCCTACTAAAATGTCACATTTTAAACAACCGGAGCGGGCCAAACTGACACTAGAGGTCAGTATTGTAACAGAGTTCAGAGGCCCTTTCCTTCACTTCCTGACAACAGTGAACTTAAAAGCAGACACACACATTACACAAGATAGGAGAGTCTGTAAAAGTAATTCAGGTAATGGAAATGAATTGAAATGAAATGATTAAGTTCACTTAATTACTCGGTAGCTTAGGCAAATCAGCTTAACTTATATCAAAATCATTATTTCAGCCAGAACGGCAGATTCACTGGAAGGATATTTATCGAACATGTACTTAAACCAGTGTATGTAAAGTAGGATAGGGCTAATGGATCAGATCTAACAGATGTAGCACTATGCTTGACGACAAAAATAAATGCAGTATTGGAAATTATAGTTCTGGGAGAAACATACAGAATGAATCTAAAGCTACAGATGGTTTAGTTGTGGAGAGGATGATGATGATGATGATGAAATCTATCTCTGTCATCATTTGAGTATTTATATTATTTCAGTGTCACCTTGTAAACGGCAGTTCTGTTAAATACCAACACCAGTCAGGAAAACAGTTCACTACTGTGAAATAAGTCAAAATTCTCACTCAGATGTCCCTGCAACACAACACCGAGGAGAAAGGGAAAATATCGCCTGCCCTTGATGTACTGTGGTGCTGTGGTATGATGTAGTGATCTGCGTGATGGCATGTCACTGGTTATTGGCTCGGTTGAGAGTGATTAACATGGGGTGTTAATTAGTGGGTCGTCAGGAGTGGGTGTGTGGCTTGGTCACACAGAACGCAGCTCAAGCCTTCTTTTACAATTAAAATGAATTTGACAGGAAGAAAATCATTGACATTAAATTATATTAGATTTACTAAAAGGCAAGAAAGAAAACTGTGAAAATTAGTAGTACAGAAATATATGAGCGGAAAATATACTGGGAAGAAAATAAATAATGATTTAAATGAAAAATATTAGCATGTAAAATTAACAAATTATCAACTGTTTAAATTGTTATTACTTAATATTAGCAGCCAAAATATGATAAAAATCCTAGTGGAGTTTTGAAAAGACTGACCCACCAAATAATAGGAATACTTAATGAATATTAATAAAATGATGTCCATGACAGTTGCAAACCAATGACACATTATTTACAATACTTAACAACCTCATTTCATAGCACACGTGCAAAAAAAAACATGCATCCAGAGTTGATTAGAAGAGTGGAGAGAGAGTGACGGGGAGAGTGAGTGAGTGACTGAGTAAGAAGAGAGGAGGGAGCGAGTGAGCAAGTAAAGCCGCCCCTCTTTGCAAAGCTTATTTATTTCTCCAGCATCCAGCCTACTGATTAGGCAGCTACAGACACTCTTAATGCCTCCCCCCAATGAATGAGCTGCTGCAATTTCAATGGGCTTATCTGTTGTGCTGTGTTCGGTAAATAATGCCGCCGCTGACAGTGGCCTCAAACGCACCATCCACGTAGCTAATGTTATGTTGGGATTAGCCGCGTTGAATGAAGTCTTGTCACAGAGCAGGAGATGCTGTGCCAAACTCTAAACAGTTTACAGGACCCTTTGCCCCAAGTGGAACCAATAGAATGTAATTAAGCGGAGATGAGAGCGGGGAGGAGGTGTAGCGACACACAATAATATATGCACACACAAATACATACTCTCACACTTTACTCCTGCAAATGCTAATGCCTCTTTGTTAGTTGCTGGTGTCTCTTAATACCCAGAGAGAGTAAAATACCTTTTTTTTCCCCCACTTTATGGAATTTGTCATGTTCAGTTGGAGCTGTCATAGCTAGAACAGTGTGTGCTAATGTGTGTAATCTGCTTTGCAACACATCAATTATGATGGATATTGCGCTACCGCCATGCTTCCAGGGTTTTTATACAAGCCTGCAGGAGAATCAATCTTTTCTTGTTAGGCAACCTGTTTAGTAAATAATGGTCCACTTTGAGCTTGGCTGATGCCGTATGATGTGATGCGTGTGCATGTTTGCATCCAATATAAAACTTGTGTGCGGTGGTACTTCGGTGCGCAAGGATCAAGCCTGCTAGATCAAAAAAACACTTACGTGCAACCACGTCTGGAATTCAGTCATGCCTGTGCTGTCTGAAAGCCACGTCACAAAGAAACCTAAACCACTTCTACTATGCTACAAGCACATGTGTAAAAACTATAAATAATATCAGTGACTTGTAAAAGTATTTCCAGAGCTGCGTGAGCTATCAAAGAGACAGAAATATAAATAATTAGATCTCACAGTATGATTTTTTCCTAAATCAACAGCTCTTACCAGCCTTTATATTTTTTTCTTACACCAAGGTGCATGTACTTCACCTCACATTCTACTTGTCATGTCCCCTGTTTGTCAGTTTTCTGCCTTTATCTCCTGTTGTCCCTGGTTTTCAGTTCATGAACCCCCTACTCCTGGCTTATAAATAATGTTTCACCACCTCGAGCTCCATACAGCACTTTGCTGTCTCCGGGACAGGGTGGTAAGAAAACACAGAGAGCACAGCACAGATTCGATTTTGATCTTGCTCCTAAACCACTGAGTGCACTCCATTTCTCCATTTCCTGTCTATCTTCTACAAACCCATATTTTTATATGGGTTTATGGGTTTTATATGGACTTATCTGTTAGAGACGAGGCTGCCTAAACTCAGCGCCCACCCTGATAGCTGGCCATATTCAGCTGGATTCATGTTTCACCAACATGCTTGGTAAAGGCTTTAGGTTTGGGTCCTATGGGATCACATGGAGATCCCTGTCAGATCTCCAGTAGACGAAACTTCAGTCAGTCAGTCAGTCTGTCGGCAAGGCACAGAGGCAGGTAACAGACAGGCAGAGCAGGCGGAGAGGCCCTTCACTCCTAGATGAACACATTCTTTAGTGTCAGCATAAAACCCTTAGCTGCACTGGGACCCACTTACAGACACTGCTCTACGTATGTTTTTGTGTGCGCGTGTGGTGGAAGTTATTGTCCACATGTCTTCACACACCTCTACCAGAGTGAAAAATCTTTGAGATGTTGGTGGCTTAATCTGAGATTGGGACAGACACTATTGGATATTCTATTTACTCCATGTGAGCTGCTCCCCAATGTCCCATAAAGCCCCTCGCCTCTGAACTAAGCTGGTCAGGGTTAAAGCTCCCCAGCGACGCGAGACTGGGTACCTGCCCAGAGTGTGTGTGCGTGTGAGCGTGTTTATTTGTGTCTCTCTCCAGTGTAATGGCTTTATTTATGAAGTGGCACCAGCAGTAACAGGCAGGCGATAAAGGAAGAGATGCCATGCCATGGCCTGCAGCCATGCTATCCTTAAGGTTTTTAAAGTTCCTCGTGTAAGCGATGATCAGGAGAAATGAGGGAAATACTGCTGGAGCAATGGTGGAACAGGTGATCACTGCGAATTTGTTTACCTCACTTGCTGAGAGTATAAGACTTTCAGTCAAAAAGTTAATATACAGTTAATATATAGAATATAATATAATATAACAGTGTTCAAAACAGTTCAAAACAGCATCTAGACAATCAGGCTGGAGTGAGGAAAACATGCCTTTTCCAATGAATGAATTATGTTCTTGACATCCCCACCTGCACCTGGGGTGCCCCCCTCCACACACACACACACACACACACACACACACACACACACACACACACACACACACACACAGGTGTGCCTCTAAAGAGAGAATGAGGACATTTCCTCTGTATTCCCCAAGGATGCAGCCTCCTGGCCAACGAGACCAACAGTTTTCCTAGAGATGCTAAAACGTGTTGGAACACACAGAACTCCTTCAAACTCTTCTGCCTGTCTGCTCCCTCTCCTCCCTTCACCTCTCTTTCCAAACTCCCCCCTCCTGCTTGATGTACTTAAAATCTGTGTGAGAGACTGTGTGACTCTTTCCCGCAACCTCTGCTTCATTGCACCTGTGTGCCCGTCATTAAAATTAACATATGGCTTCCCATTAAAGGAACACATTTGCTGTATTTTTCTTTCACGTCCTGCCATTGCAAGGAAACTGCTTAGTGAATTCAACTGTTCTCCGGGGTACTATTCTTGAGTTGTTTACCTGAATAACTATTGTGATTTACTATTCCTTTCCTTTCCAGTGACACTGAATTGATGGCGTCTGGCTGCAACCAACAGTGCATGACAGACATACACAGCAATGCATTCACATGCACAATGAAAGCGTGGATTAATGTAAACCAAATGACTATACAAGTGCTGTTACTGAATAAAATATCCCTGTGCAAAGCAGATTTGTGATGCAAGGCTGTTGTCTTCACATTCGCATTATGTGTGTATCAGAAAAGACAGACAGAGAATAAAGAGACGAAAAGGTGAAGGCACTTTTTCTCTGTTCATGACTTCTCATGACTAAATTTAGAATCTGGCTTTTGTAGCCTCTGTTAGATCCAATATTACAGACGACCAGTATGAGCTCACCGTTTCTCCTGTTGTGTCTTTTATTTTTTTTTTATCCTATGACTTAATTGTGCCTACATTTACAGCTAAGACAACAGAGAATGTTTCATCTCAGTAAACTGCTCATTTGTTAACAGTGATGTTATATTTGCTGTCACGATGAGGTCCCATCTTATTTTGCCAGGTGTATGGGGCCCATCCCGCACGCTACGGCTGGCTGTTTTGATCCAAAGCAGCTGGTAGGACGTGATACCCGTTTAGTCTGAGAAATCAACTTGTACAAACAAACACCTCCCTGTTCTGCAGCCGCAGCGCAGGCCAGCCCATCTGCCAACCATTAGAGCCTCGTATCTGCCTCGTATCAGCCTTTGTGCAAAAAAAGCCAGATTCTGTTTCCAGGACAGCAAATAAACAAAACAGGTCTCAGACATCATTATTTAATATTATAGATCTAGTGTAGTTTACAAATGTACACCTGCAATGCCCACAGAATTACTAAATGACCCACTCTGCATACAGCATCTCTAATGGGAGATGTGAAGTGCTACTCACAGGTGTGGTGGGTTATACATACTGTGACTGACAAGGAGGTAAGATGTCTTTAAGAAAAGTGATGACCTAATATGGAATTCATTCTTTTTTATTCATTTATTCAACTTGGCATCAAACATAAAAGCCAATTCCAAGTTAGTGTAAGAAGAGCACAAGCTGTGAAAACTCTAACTTATGGGAAACTCTTGTAGCCGTCGTGACACATACAAGGTACAAACATGCAGCTGATGGCTGTCTGTTGTCATTCATTCCAATGCAAATCTGTCAAGCTGATGAAAAAGTGCTGTGTTAAGCAACTCTGGAGTGTCACAGTGGTTGAAGTTAACTTGTAGGCCTACTGAGCACTTCTCCCTGGAGTACAAAATTGTTACAAAGCAAGAAAGTGCTTTTGTGTTGATGGGAAACTGAAAGCCACTATGGATGGTTACAGCAACTTAAAGACACCGTGACACAGACGAGTAGAAAGACAGCCAGAAATCGACAGAAAGGGTAGATCGAAAGGTAGAGAATAACAAAAGAGTGGAGCAAAGGAGGTGTAATATTAGAGATGGAATAAGTGTGTGTGTGCAAATTAATGGGGATGTGTTTGGGCGTAAGGGAGGTTGGCTAGTTTCGGCTTGTTTTCTTTGGCACACCTGCCTAGACAAGCTGCCACGAACAGGAAGGTCTAAAAGTTAAATAGATTTAGCAATTACTGCAGCAATTGTGTGGGAGAGCTGATCTGAGCCGCGCCAGGGTGTCCTGGCTGGACAGAGGAGCACGTTCGGCCAGAGACTGATCAGTGTCAAGTGCTCCACAGAATGCCACAGGAAGAATTGTGTTCCATTCAAACTCTTCAATTCCTTCCCCTCCTCCCTCAGTAAAGGGGAGAGGGGGGAACAACAATCATAACTTGGATAAACATGCCATGAGATTCAACACCTGTCAACTGTCCCTGCTCTGCAAAGCTCTGCTACAACTTGGTCTTTGTTAATATGAAATAAGAATAAATTAAAAGCCTAAAAGATTTCTAATCAAGAAGAAGGAAGTAAAATTCTCTGTTTATTTTCCAGGGAACAGACGTTTGATAAAAAGATGCACGGGAGACCACATCGGGCTAGGGTTTGTTTTTAGCCTAGCACGGACTCCTGCCCGCTTGCCGCGCTTCGGCTTCCTTGCGCACCGCTTCCGACATCCCCTTCTCCAATCGCGGGCATCAGGCAGCGCCAAGGCTTCGAGGTCTGGTTCTCGAAGTAAGCAGAGGTCTGTAAACCAGGTTAATATGTTACAAAAGTGTCTGATGTTGGTATGTGCGGACACCAGTTTCTTTAGTGTCCATACAAGAGTAAAATAGACACGCTACAGTCAAAAAGTTAACAGGAAAAAGTAAAAAAAAGTAGCTTGCTGTCTCCGGAGCAGTTGTAATGTTATCATTTTGTTAGCTGCTATTTAGCAAGCTAAGTGGTAATAGCTATTAGCATGCTACAGTTTTCCTGTCTCTTGGAACGGAGGCCTGGCCATTGTAGCAACAGACCTGCCACAACCAATCACATTAGGTAGGTAGGGAAGGGGCGCGGCTGTATTGTTTAGCCTGGGGTAAAGCATCAGCCCCATCTAGTGACTGAATATGTGCATAACACCCCTGTTTAGTCCTGCATTGTAAGTCAATGGGACAAATAATGATTATCGAAATAACTACAGACAAATGTAAATTCTGCACGTAGACCCACATTTTGAAGTTTGAATGAGATTTTTTGGACAAAGCGTGGGGACTAGTTGCGCGGCAAACTTTAGAATGCACAATAATAAGAAGAAGACTAAAGAGTGGAACTCATACTTGGCAGAGCCTTCAGCCCTCCCACAATTACATCGTCTGTCCATGCCAAAATAAATGTCAGCCTCTGACGGACGCTACAACACCTCCTTGCCTCTCAGCAGGCTCCTCACCTGTTTCTAGTCAGATATCGCATGACCTGGAAATCAAATCTATGCAAAATACACACAGTGTGAGAGTAAGTGAAAAAAACATTTCTTACCCTGTACAGATGTTTGAATTATTATTTTGTACTCTACGTTTTTTACCTTTTCTATATATACAGAAAATACAATTCATGTCCATATCGTTTCTTTTCCCAGAATGCCTTTTTGCGAGCATGCAATGCTCCCTCTGATTCTTCACCATGCCCCTTTTCCTCTAGCTATGTTCATGACGCATGCCCCCACGAAAGCGTCGCTCCTGGTCTTTCTTGCTTCGTAATCATTCTTAATTTCACATACCACCTAAGGGTGCCCTTTCCTGCCGACTGCTTTCACCAAACTAGTCCCTCTGGCCCACTCTCTCACATCACTGAGCTTCAGCTTCTCAAACACCCCAAAAGGCCGCCAGTACCAATCCAACCCTGAGCCTCTGCGCCACTCAAGCTCCCAGCAATGTGGACTTTAAAACACGATATCTCCCTGTGCACTCTGATGATCCCCGCAACATTAGCATAACTTAACCCAGCACCTCTGGTCAGCCACAGTCATTTTAGTCATTAAACAGAGACCTGACACTTTGTTAAAGGGCCATAACTTAAAAGAACTATATAAATAAAGCTTGAAGAGCAGCAAAAAATTATTTTACTTAATGCATGAACAACATTTTCACACATATGACTAATCATACATATTGATTTCAGCAGCTGAACATCTACTTTTGGTTTTAACCATATATATCACCATCTTGACCAAAGTCAGATCAAAACCTGTGTTTCTTGAACTTATGTGTTGATTAACCAAGGAAGTTCACATTTAAAATTTAAAGATCTGTGAGAATGAAGTCTTAGAAGACGCCAGAAACACTGCACAGCTGTTTATAATATGATAAGACAGGAGTTCATAAATGCTGTTATGACAACAGCAATCATGTGATCTCCCTTTGCAACAATCTCCAGGAAAACACTAGCGCTACAACACTAACATCACAAAGTCATTTACCAGGAATGTGCACTTGCATGAATGTTTTGTCACCTTGCTGGTTTATGAAGCATGTTTTGTTCATTTCATCCAACAAATAAATTGGACTATTACTGTAAACTATTTCTGAAACTCAAAGCTTCATCATCTAGCAACACCATGTGCTTGCCAACCAAACACAGGCATGCATACCTGCCAGAAGCCAGAAATGTAGTTATTAAACTTTAAATGAGTACACCTCAAAATGAGTTCAATTACAGGTATTGCCTGCGCATCTTTCTTTGCAACACGCTGAAGGTAGAGTGGGTGTGATCTCGCATCTTCCTCACGCTGTTACTTCTAATGTCGTATCCTCCCTTGTCTTCTTCTCTTCTTCCTAGCCTCCTCTTCTCTTTCCACTCATGGCGGGAGCAGTGTGTGGGAGTTTCTCAGGAGACATCATCACAAAACCACTTCACCCGAGTGCTGCCTTCAATCAGACCTCAAATTAATATTAATCATTTCTTCATCACTCTCTCGCACAACAAACCCGTCACCCGCGCTGTTGCTCATAAACACTGATGTTAGGAGAAGTGACAAGTAAAGAATTTACAGTTGAGTATGCCCGTGACCACACCTTGGCAGGTAAAAGGTCACCTGTTTCTTTCTTTCCTTTAATCTTCCGGTGTGTTTCTGTCCCAGTAGTTTTATGGTTCAAACTGCCATTCAAGACTTAATTGTCCTTAATCACTGCTCAAGGTTATGGCTACTCAGCAACACATCTCCCTTCCTCTGCCCTGTCCTTCTCATCTTTCTCCTTTTATTTTCCTTATTTCCTCACTATGCTCACAGAGGAAGACACCGGAACAAACTGTCCATTAGTAATGTTCAAAAGAAAAAAGAGTGAAAGTGCAATCAGGACCTTCGTTTTCTTACTTTTATTCCAGGGACGGGTTATCAGAATAGAAAGTGTGTTGCCTCTAAGAAAGAAAGAAAAAAAGAGGCAGCAAAAGAATGAGAGAAGGGGTGAAAATATGAGCCCTAAAAATCAGAAGTGATCATCCAGTGGAAGCTTTGTGCATGCGAGTGTGTGTGTGTGTGTGTGTGAGTGTATGAGTGTGTGAGCCAGCGCTGAAGATGGCTGAAGGTCGGGGAGACATTGAGGCAATCACACTAATGAAAACAAACGAGGGATACAGTTAGAGGAAAAGATCGACAAAAAAAAGCGTGCGAGAGAGAGAGAGAGAGAGAGAGAGTTACTGTGTGCATGTGTGTGAATGAGCACAGAGTGGGGATCGTCTGCCTTTCCTCAGACTAATCAAACACAGCGCAGTGCTATAAAAAGCTGGTGAGAATGTACAGATACGTTAGCAAACTTTCACAGTCTGCCTTGTACTGTTCCTTTATTTACATGCCCTCCCAACCTTTAGTGAGGCTTGACGACACACAAACACACACACACACGCGCACACATACTGTACTGTACATAAGCAGACAAACACACATATACATGCACATGACAGTGGTAATGTGTGAAGGTTATTCCTGCAGAGGGATGACAGTGTTTATTCAGGGCTAGCAGGAAGAGTCTGTGACATTCAGCTTGGAGAAAATGATTAATGCTATAGTATACATAGACACAAGGAAAAAGAACAAGAAAAAACGTGTAGCGCTGAGAGCAGAGGCCTTTTTTGTTTTTCTCAGCTCTCTGTGAGACATTTGTGTCTACAAGTATGAATGAATTAGATGTCTGATGCTCTGTCAAAAAACTCTAATTTGTTTTAACGCGTTTTGATATAAAGAGACAAGAAGTGAAAGAGACGATAAAAACTAAGGAAGGAAACAAAAGGAAAGGAAAGAACAAGCAGGAAACGAAGAGGTTCATGGCATACGTGAATAAAACCTTCACTACCACACGGAGTTAAAAGGAAGTGGGTTTTTAATGAAGATTATGAATTCAATCTCAAACAAACCTTGAAAACACAATCTGAGCAATCGGTAGGTATGTGTCTTCCAACCAAATAGGACACAACTGAGACACTGGTGGTGATCAATAAGTAAAAGGCCAGGCACTACACATAAACCTTCCCAGGGAATAGCCACGGGAGTTAAGATTACATTTTAGTCCCTGTATACCAAACTAGCACAGTACAACCACTGAGTCATGCACTTTAATCAACCTGTTGTTCAGCAATGTACATTTTAAAATTTAAAATTAATATTTTTATCTTAATAAAGTGCAGTGCACATATTCCACGGGACAGGTGCCAATGTTAAAGATATGAAATACTGGGGATTATTACTTCACCAGTATAGAAAAGTCATTTTATGGGAAACACCTCCGATATATGCGCGTCAGCCAATTTTTAATTCTCTGGGGAAAAGTTAAATTTAAGTATCCAAACTAATCATTTGGGAAGAAAGATGCGATAATTACTTGGCTGACTGGAACATTCAACAAACCAACTAGCCAGTCAGTCAGCTAGTCAATCCACTAGTCAGTAAACCATTAAATCATGCAGTGAGCCAGTCACCCGGGCCGCCGAACAAACTGACTCAGCAGTTTTCAGACAGTGTCCTGGCTGAGCTGAGCTGCTCTGTGCCTGCCTATTTCACTTCAGAGGAAGCCCTCTAGTTTATTTTTCATTGGAAGGGGATTAGGCTGCTATCAAGTGGTAGCAGCCCAGTATCAAACGCACGTCTGGCTTGTAAACAGGCAGCTGGCAGCTCTCCAAGCTCCCCACAGCGTTCAGCGCGGCCGGGCTGAGCAGAGTGGAGTTGTGACACTGATCCCACCCCTATCACTCCCCGCACAGCCCGCGCTAATAGACCCTTCAAACACTCTCACCTCTATCTATATTTTATTTGAGACATGCCAAGGCTGTTGTGTGCACACGTGTTTATGTGTATGCTTGTGTGCATCATGTTGTGTGTGTGTGTGTGTGTGTCTGCCTCATCCTGCGTGTCTCTCTGGATGAGGCATCTTCTTTATTGCTTGTTGTTGACATGAATCCCTTTAGCCCTTAACAGGAGTCAGTGGGAGGGCTAATCTGCTAACCAGGCACTCTGAGACACGGACGAACAAACACAGAAACTCACACAACTCCGCTTCACTAGTCCAAAAGCATTATTCAGCAACTCTTACTGCTTGGAAGTGTGTGTGTGTGTGTGTGTGTGTGTGTGTGTTGGTGTAAGCCTGTGTATACAGTATGGGCTTGTGTGTGCTTGCGCTCAGTGCTTCAGGCTAAGGCACTCAGAGTGAAATTATGTTCTCAGACTGGCTCCGTGTTGCCCTCTTTATCCTGACAGGCGAGGAAACAGCCACAAATAAATAAGCAGAGAGCTCCCTCTCCCCAGACGTGACCGACATGGCATAGTAGCACTTTAAAAAATGGTGTGAAGAAAACAGAATTGTATTTTATTGCAGGGGTGGCAGGGGACTGTGACTCGATAAGCATGGTGTATTTGTTGTATTTGTGCCACTTAAAGTAAAGCTGCTTCGGTGGGAATGGATGTTAAAGAGGGCGTGTGAGGATACAACAAGCATGGAGCAATTTGTCACGCGGACAAGGCCAGTTACAGTTCAAGGAATGTTTTTATGTAATAGAATTTCACACATTAATGCATATTATGAAATGATTTTGAAAGAAAAATGTGACACTTTTGAACCTGTCTGTTTTATTAAATGTGAAATCTGCGAGAGTCCTTTTATTACGCTGTATTACAAAACAATACAGTTGCGACTTAAGATGCTCCCCATTCTTTCTGAATATTAAACAGCACTTTTTGGGACTAATTAGAAAAGCCCGAGGCAGAGGTTGGGCGGAGTCATGCAGAAATTAACCAATCAGAAAGATAAAAGCAGGTTGAGGGAGCACAGGTCTAATTACAAAAAATAAGTGACCGCTGATAGTTCAACAGTGTAATTAGCTGCTCAATTGAGCTATCATCCAAAGCTCAAATTAAAACCTAGCTATAATGTTTTTTGCTGAATTAAAAGGACATTTCTTGTAAAAATTGTGCAATAACTTTTAATATAGATACGGTCAGAAATACTCATTCGCAGGTAACCTGTGACGGATGTTTGGATTATGTAATGCAACCTCAAACCGATATTTGACATTCCTGTGCAGCATGATAAATGCACGAAACATAAACACGGGTCAGGCTCTCGTCATATCCAAATCTGATACTCTAAACATTAATAACTCAGTGTGATGCCTGACCTTAGAGGTTATTCAGTCCATACAAACAAAGTCTTATTGGAGAGACTTATTGAGCACACAAAGGCAGAGGCCAGGTTGTGCAGTTTCATAATGAGCAGCCATTTTGTTTTTGCTTTTCTAGCCAGAGGGAATGTAATCGATTTTTTGTGTTGACAGCGGTTTTATTTAAATGTCCACAGCTATAGACAAAAAAAAAGGGGAAAAAACGAGTGTTCAAATGCTGGCTGATGATAATGAAAAGAAAACCCCTCCCCAGCTGCCCTATAAAAGACTTGCAGAGAGACATCTTTGAAGGTTCTCCTTCAAAGCCCCGGCTTGCCTCCACAGCCGCATCAGGGGATTTCTGTTATTAATTGAAGTTAATTTTCTGGGATATCAGTTTGCTGGGCACGTGGGAAAGATTGATAGCCCCCACGCGTCTCCCGAGTGTTGGGATGTGGAGGGGGACGGGCGAGAGGACAGAGAAATGACACTGTTCCCTCAACATCCGAGAACGCGGCTTTCACTTTTATCATCCCCAAATCAAATTACAAACATCGTAGGCCAACCTTGGCTGGAGGAGATTTCCATAAGATTAATTAGGCGGGCTAGCCAAAGACAGAGTGGGCAGGGAAAATATAAAATAATAAATATAGGAGGGGGCTGGTGATGGGGGTTGGTAGAGGGATAGGGAATGAAATGTGTGCATCTGTGTGTGTTGAATGTGTGTGAGAATGGGCAAGTCAATTGGACAATGGGTAATTAGTGCGAGCAGCAGATTCTCAAAGGCACGGGGAGGACAGGCGAGCGGGGGCTATCCGTTGGCCCCGTGATATGGAGGGCCGTATGGCGGGGCCCACATTTAATTAGCGCCACTTTGATACCCACAGGAGTGCCAGGGGCCCCGGGGCAACCTAAACAGTGACTGACAACCCCGCACCTCCGGACGCTCCCTGCTCTCCAATTATAGATGCACCAAGCTGAGAGGGCCCAGTGTTAACTCTCATGCAGAGGAGCACACAGGTGCACACACACACACACACACACACATGCACGCAGACACAGACCTTTGTACTGTATGTGCACAAAATGCCCAAACAAGCCAGCCAACCAGGCAGCTGACTCCAGCCTCTTCCTATTTGTGTGCTACAAATTGGCATTTGGATTAAATGGAGCTTGAGATGCCCTGAAGGCGCAGAAGAGAAGACAATCTCTCACCTAGCCTGATCTGCTACCAGAGCAGACGTTTAAAATAAGGATTAATTTTGTGGAGTGGGGGGTGGGGGGTGTAGGAGGAGTGATAGAAGGAGGGAGAGAAGAAGCACAAAAATCCTCTGCTTCTGTTTTCTGAGACAAGGCGCATTAGCAAACAGGCGATAAAAACAGACGCATGCAAAAGCGTGCGCGCACACACACACACACACAAACACACACACACACACACAAACACAACGCCTCGTACTATCTGCAATATTAATGTGTGCAAGCGAGTCTGAATAAGTGACTGAAAAGCAGGAGCTTTCGCTTGTGTTGCGCTAGTCTATTTTTAATGTGCAGGGATGTTTCCGACACCACAACATTTTACAATGCTTGAGTTGCGTGAACAAACAATGCCTGGCTCCATGAATTATGCACTCGCTGTGTTTTCAACCAGCCCAAAACACATATTTAGTAAACAAACTGCTTACTCTTTGGCTAAAAAGATGTTTGTATAAATAATAGATATTTAAATCTGTTCCCCCAACACGGAGGACAAAAGTTGTGTCATTTGTTGTATTATTTAACGCCTTCTCTTCGCAGTCCCTCGCTGCCATATCATAGCGCCTCATTGAGAAACGTAAATGAAAACATCAACGGCGACACGGCAGTTGTTCTCTCTCAATATGTCTCGAGAAAACACTTTTTATTTCTCCCTCCCTGCAACAACCTCTGCCTGTCATAAATGAATTACCGGCACTTTGAAATATTAATCCACACGACACACGTCCCTCACAAAGGAGGGAAATGTGAAGATTTTCCCCGTGACAAGCTTAGATTTTTAATCAAAAGAAATCAATAGGATAAATATTGTATGTAAAATATGGGAGCGCTAACAATGTGGCATCTAATCACATGCCTATGCTTGCTGTGCTGTCAAAGCTAATTCCTCCACACGTCTCTTATGGGCAATGCACAAAGGTGTGTTCATGTGGTCGTGATGAAATGTGGACTTTTCTACAGCAGATTGATGTCGTTGCCCCCAACAATGTGTGGACAAGGAGCCGTGTTGTGTTTATCCAGGGACTGGGAGGTTGTGTTGTTTCATCAATAAAGCTTGTTTGATTGGGGATTGCCTTTAATCAATAGAGGAAATCAAACAAACAGAGACCGCTAATGGCTGGATAATCACTGACAGAGATCTGAAATCCACTAAAAGCCCACGGGGTTGATCCACCTCACACCCCAGGTTGCGGGGGGAGAAGCATAGAGTCAATGCTGCCCCTCCACACTGATGGAAACTAAGTTAAGCTCGGACACGTGCACAAAGACGTGCAGGAACCAATGGAAGCAGCGCTCTTTTGAGGTGTTCCAGTGAAACGGGGACCTGGCAAACATGTTACTGTTTCATCTCTCTCTATATATTGTATTTATATTTATTGTTATATTAGTATGTTATAATACCACAGAAACCCACTCAGGGCGAATGTAGTGCCCTCCCATTTCTCACCATAATAACCAGTTGTCACACTCGAAGCCCCCAAGGTAGTCCAAAGAGTGGACCCTTTTGACTGAGACATGTTCTCACCCAACTGCCTCAAGCCTGGAGTGTCCTCTGTGTAACCACATAACACCCGCACCCGCCCCAGCCCCCCCACCAAACCCTCCAACCTCACATACCAACCTGCCTCTTGCCTGCCTACACATGGAGCCTGGGGAACCTAAAGCAGCACCAGATGGGGCCTCTGTTCCCACCACAGACAGTCATGCATTTGTTGGAAAGTAGCGTCTCTCGCTCTCCGCTGCCCTCTTGGCATCTCTGTTCGCCTTATACATATTGATGCACAGAAACTTGGCATGACACATAGAAGTTGTTGAATTCGTGTAGACCCCCAACAGCTGTCAGACATTACACCCAATCAGTTTGACTCTAACAAGCCATTGGGCAATGAGCCCAGACAACTGTTGTTATTGGAGATGACAAATTGGGCCTTCTCAAAAACTGGGTCCTATATTTGCCCCGTAATGCAATTTGTCACTGCTTTACCTACATTTTTTCGGCGGTCACCAATAGTATATCGCCTTTCACGGAGGATGTTTCCATATTAGGAGAGCTGTCAGCAATTTGCCTTTTTAACCCGTCTCCCCTCTGTTGTTGGAAGTCTTTGCTCTCCATCAAAGCATCTCTCATCCAGCTTGTTCCTAGAAATGATTGACAAATAGTCAATTTATCTCTCATTTACATCCTCATGTCTTACCTGCTTCAAGGTGACAAAAGAGGAAGATGGAGCTGTCACATCATCATGCCGTATGTATCTTTCCGTTGTGATTTGTTGTTAAATGTGGCATTTATGTGCATATAAATCAGTGATCATCAGGTTTCCATCTGTTCTGTGTTCCATAAGGTATAGGGGATCCAGTCACATGCTGAGAGGTATAATAAAGAAAAAAAAAACAATCTGCATGAATATGCAAGATCAAATCAATTTTAGAACAGTAGAGCATACTATCTACTTAAGTGGAGTATTTAAATCCTTTCTCTTTTCCTGCATGCTTTTCCAAGACATCACTTTTCAGTTTTCCCATCAACAGGGGTTTGATTGGACTTGATTTCTTTGAGCACCCTCAGTATTTTGTGCTGTACCTCTATTTAAAATTTAAACCTCCCACCAAAATTTTTCTGCCTAAAGGATACAAAAAAAGTAGACATGAGCTTCAAATTAATACAGGCATTACTGGGCGGAGATTGGGCACTCGACTCATGTTGAAACCATCAAGACATCGTCAGACGCCACGCCTCGTTCATCCCACAGCTGCAAACCATTATCATTTGTTATAGATTCTGTATATCAACAAGGAAAACATTACATAAAATGTTCCATATGGTCAAGAAATGCCATTTCGTATGTTGGACACTAAACGGTTCGGAGTAATTTAACACGATCCCTTTAGAGAAAAAAACCTCCTGAACCCCCCCGTCCAGCGTAATACACGCGAACCAACAAAAGACACAGAAAACATGTGGTGTTGATGCATGTGTGAGTGCAATAACATTTACTCTGCAAATTACTACCACAGCGGTCTGTGCTCTGTCAGGTAAACAATAACCGTTCATACAGCAAATTGCACTTTGTCTGTATTGAAGGCATGGCCAAATTAAGCATTTAATATGACAACATTGCAGACATTTCCTGTTATACCATATTCAGTCAGTAATAAATCTATATCAGGTCCATTCCGACAGATATAAATCAAACTGGCCAATATGAATACATCAAACATCTGTGTCTCATATCTGTTGTTTGTTGGCTACTGGCTGCGGACCAGGACTTTCAATTAAGGCAAAATGCCAACACAACACACGGCTCTGGCTGTTGTATCGTCATGTGCGCCAAACCAAACAGCAGCACAGTGCTACATTAAGGATTTAATGGCTGTCAGTTTGTCACTTAACTGTTGTAAACACCCCTTCAGTGAACAGTGAGCAGCCCTGGCAATCTGTTGGTAAATTAATGAGGAGGTGGGGGAACTACCACCCGGCACTGGCACTTTTCCAGGCTCAGGCTGTGGCAGCAACAGGCTGATCCAGAAATCTAAGGCTGGGGGGTCAGGTAGAGTGCAGTGAGAGGGTCCAGCTGCATGGAAATGGAAACAAGACACCCTCTAGCTCAAATAAGTTTTATTAAGTAGAGTTTGTTTTACCTACAATTAGCTGGAAACATACAGACAAGTTGAGTCTTACAGTAAAGTTACTGTGCATGTACAGTGCAGTAAGTATTACTGTGTGTTGCAGTTCGCCACAGCTATAGGGGTAAGTTCAGATGTCACAGTGCGCAGGGTTTTAGCCTTCACAAGTGATGCTTTGGGTGAGCTAATTTACTAAGAAGTCTGCGTGAACAACCCCTGGCCCCACGCCACCCTTTTCCCTCACTCCAAAGTAACTTTATTAGGGGAGAGATTAGACTGCACTTAACCTCTAATGATGCCATATGAGAGTCTGAAGAAAGAGGGCTTCTCCGCGACGCTGTTTTATGTGATAGTTTCAATATGAAGAAAGGAAGCAGAGCAGCAGGGGGAGAGGAGGGAGTGTGAACCGTGACAGCTCCATATCTGGAAACGGCAGGCAGCCTGTGACCACTCCTACGCTACCCTCTCTGACGATGTACAGCGGTTTCCCCTCCCTCCTTCCTTCCCCTTCACCCTTTTCTTTTTTCTCTAACCTCCCGCTATCCCTTTTCCTACTCAAAACCCCCTCCCCCTGCCTTTTCGTTTTTCCCCAACAAAAAAATAGGCCAAGGTAACTTGCCAGCAACTCCCCCCACCACTCCCCAGGGGTTTGTGTGATATTTAACTACGGCTACAGTGGCATTTACTAATTTTATATGTGCAGAATTTATGTCAGATTCTTATTCAGTGAGAACAGGGGAGAGGAGCAAAGGTGGCTGGCTCCGTGTCCACTGTGTATACACTGGTATTACGTGAACTATTCACAACACGTCCACTGACATGAGCATCGCTATTTTGTCTATAACTCTGCTGCTTTCTAACCCAGGTGCCACAATTAAAGCCTAACCTTAGCATTTGGAAAGGGAGACATAAAGGAGCCAATTTGTTGTCCGCCACACACCCCGACTTCGATACAGAGAGGCCAATAAAGGTATTCTCCTTTTCATATCAGAGGGAGCTCACGGCCCAGGGGCCACATCCTGTTGACAGCGTTGCGACACAGATATAGGACAAAGACATGCAAGCACATACGCGTACACAAACACACAATGGCATATGTGCACAGCTGGGGCACACTTGTGGGGCCTACACACTGACACATTATGGGCATGCTTGTAAACTGAATATTTTCACTTAACTGTATTAGGAGTAAATGCACACATGTCAGTGACATAAATAAATGTGTAGAAATATGCAGTCCAGGGATGATGTGTGATATGTTTGTAGTTAATAAGCTTTCAAGAGTTCAATTGTCTTTTAAAGGGCGGATAGAGAAAAAGAAAACAACCATGTACACAAGAAGCAATCAAAAGATAAAATATATATATATATATATATATATATATAAAGTTACTGAATGTGAGTGAGTGTGAGTGCTGCTTTTGACTTAACCACAAACCTCTGAAGACAGGCTGCTCTGAAAAGAATAAAATCACATAGTTTAGCACAGAGCAAGAGAGAGGAAAAAGGAGTAATAAAGACAGTGAGTGAGGGAATGCAAGGGTGCATAAGAGGGAGAGGAAATGATAGAGAGTCAGGAAAAGAATGCAAAGGAGAGAGTTGAAAGATGGGGGAAAAGAATGATAAAAGGAACTACCTGAAAAGGGGGTTCAAGAGATTGACCTGTGGGGCTTAAAAGCAAATTGCTACAGTATTGTATTCCCTCCCATTTCCAGTACGGCTAGTAAGCTCCTTATTGATAGACGAGAGATGAGACCACCCATACCTGGGGCTCATCCTGCTGTCACCGTGCAGGACAGGCACCAGGAGGAGGGAGAAATCACACATGTGGGGCCTTTTCTAATTTTGCAGCCAAAGCCAAAGCCAAATCCCCAGGGTGGGATCCCACCTCATCCCCCAACTCAATAAAATAATTAGCTTTTGGATGGCCCGGCCGTTAATCAAGCTGCTCTAACATATGCAAAGGCGAAAAGAGAAGGCAAAAAAAAAAGATATATTCATTTTTTTATCCGTCTTCTCATTTGGCAAGCTGCAGCACTTTTATCTGCAAAAGTCGCTGATGTGAGTTCTTTTTTCTGATTTCTATAAAACATATGGCAGATTGCTTTTTAATTTTTATTTTATGTTTAGTCTACAAGAAGCCAGATTATTGCTCCGTGGACTGAGGGGGTTGCAAAGTAAATGAGAGACTCTGCACAAAGTGTTTGCTTTAAAATAAATCTGTCAGGTGATGGAGAGAGATTTTGTTTAAATAAACTTATGATTTTTTTCCCCCTATCTTCTTGGTGTGTAATTGTTAGTCATAAATGAAACATCTGTTTAGCTGTGGAATCACAGTCAAAGAATGCCTTAACAATTACAGATTTTGGAACGAGACAAATTCAAAAGCCAACAACAGATCTTCTAGTAGCTTTTTCATTTGACTTTGTCAAGAATCCAACAGCTAAACACAAGCATTATCTTGCTGGGTTAAGTCTTTCGAGCTTTTTTACCATTGTTCAGTTGTTAAACCAAAATATAATATTATCCACCGATCTCAAAACAAAAGAAAAACTGGGAAAATTTAAATGAATGGCTTCCTCTGAAAACAAGATCTTATGCAAATGCAAGAAAAGTGATGCAGAGGTGATAGGAAACTGTCTGACAACAAGTGAGATTCCTCTTGTCTGTGGAGGCCCTTGTAACGTGCCACCGTTGGAAACTGCACTAAAATATGGAGCGCTAATTTAAGGCCTGACACATTTCAGTGCGTCTCTATTGCTACATATTACAATCAGGAGGTTGCAGATATGTGTTTTATACTCACCCCTTTGGGGGATTAATCAGTATTTTCGCACCTGCTGTACATGAAGGGCAATTGGACTTAACCTTAGACGTGAAAATAGACGCCTTTCCATACACACCATACATACAAAGTAAAAGGTCACAGAGATGAGGCATAATGTTACTCATAATGCAAATAGTCCAGGTAAGTTTTTCTTATGCTGGACTGAACTGTCACAACAGTAGAAAGCAACAGTTTGGAAAAGAGAGGTCAGGAGTAAAACTAACTGTCAGACCCCCTCGATTCATGGTGGTCAGATACCTCACACTGTCAAAACTGAGCGCACACACTCAAAAAAATACCACGAAAACATAGTATTATAGACACCTGCCGAGAGAAGAAAACAAGTCAATGTGCAACAGTCAGATACGCCGAGCGTAAGAGCACTCACAAAGCTCTTATCCTTGAGATAGAATCTGCGAGAGCACCGATGGATTTTTCTTTGCTGCTAGCGTGAACTAATACCGAAATGCTAAATAACAACGACTTCTATACGGTACACCCACAACCACCCCACCCCCACCACCCAGTCTTCTTTCTTTCCATCCTTCCTCGGCCCTCGTCCAAAGCTCACATCTCTAATGCATGAACCCATCGCCAGGCATTGTGGAGGAATCCAGCATCAACCAACAAAGTGTTCAATAATATATGGAGGCATAGCGTTCAAAGCCATGCTAAACGCACCTGACATAGGGGAGAGAGAGCAGGACGTGCAGCTTTTGTCAGATAGGGGGAGGAGAGCGAGAAAGCACACGAGAGCGGGGAGTCTGAGAGGAACTGTTGGGAGAAATATAGTAACTTTAAGATCATAACACTTCCACTGTGGCGTGGGAGCAATGGTAGTAGACTGGTGGCTTACACGGATCCTGCCTGCGAGCGCGCATTTCAGTTGAGGCCGTTGTTTTTCTGGACAGCATGTGGTTTGATTTAATGCTACAGCAGAATTCCATCCTGATGAGTTTCACCATCAATAAGCCGAACAGTTTTGACTACAATTTAGTTTGGTTTATTGACATTTGATACACAATGAAGGAGTTCTAATTTCAATATGTACGGTTTTAAACTCTGTGTTTGATATTTTGGCTTGTGGTCATATGCTTTCTTGCCAAGAATAAGAAAGGAAGATTAATGTCATTCTTGTGTCCATACAGTAAATTTGTTGCTTTAGGTAAAAGTCGATTATCTTAGGTTAGCATATAGATCACTTCTACAGCTTAATAATTATTGTTAGTGTTTAATTCCTGCAAAAATGTAAGTCTAAAATTCACTATTTTCTATTACGCACAGAGGTCAAAGATAAAGCAAAGTTTCTGTATAGATTAAACAAATTATATACATATACATATTGTAAGTTAGTTTACTTTAGTATGAACTAGGCTAACAGTTTACCCGTTTCTTTTATGTTATGCTAAGCTAACTGGCTGCTCGCTACAGCTTTAAAATTATCATACGGGCATAACAGTGATGTAGACATTCTCATCTAACTGTGAGCAAGACTGTGCTGAAAATGTCAAACTATTTCTAAACTGAGTAATAAAAGCATTTGATTTATTGAAGATTGCAATAATTGCAGATGTTCTCCATATTTTCATTGGTGCATTTTACTGCTTTTGTGATGGCACTAGTCTGTATGGAAATGTGTGTGGGCTACCGAGGTGGAGAGAGAACAACAGAGACAGTGGGAGCAGGAGAGATTGAGCACAGCGGACTGTGTGGCCAATGATGTCTGCAGATCATCATGTATCATAATTACCCACAGCAGAAATTAGAGTAGGGATGTTGAAATTTCCATCATGTCTGTTTTCTTTGGGCCTCGCGCACCTAATCACCTCCAACGGAATGCAGCTGTCAATCATCGCATGACTCCTGTCCTCAATCCATAATTCCAGGGTCCCTCGAGTGGCGCTGCCTGCTGGACCGAGCTGCAGAGCACGCATACACCCTCACACATACTCCTTGAAACACACACACACACACACACACGCGTGATTGCGAGCGCACACAACTATGCGCGGCTTCACAAAGTCACAGACACCCGTGTCCAATACACACACTCAGCAAGATTAGTTAAGAACAAGAAGCTGAAAGAAAGCAGCCAAATGAAATAAATAAATAAATAGATAAATAAATAAAATACAAGCTGGTGTTCTCATAAATTTTAGATGACAGGCTGTTATTGATTAGGGTGTGTTTGAAACTAAACAAGTTATATCCATGGCCCAGAGCACTGAACATGAACTCTGTAATAATTATTTATTAAATATTTGGAGAAGGGCCCAGTGATGTTTTGGCATAATAAGCTGGGGCTGGATACAGATTGTAATCACCGGGGCTATCCTTCACTACAGAACACCAAGGCCAGATAGAAAGCTCACTCTGTGAGAACTACAAACTTTTATTTTCTTAGCAGGTAAAAGAAATAATCAGAACTGTCTTTCCTTGTGAGTCGTATTGAGCTCAGGTCAAACTACATTCACTGCACTCACGAATGAGAGGCAGGAATCGCTCAGTGACTCAACGCGATCTCGATTTACGTTTCGTGGCTATCCGAAAGAATTATTTCAAAAATGTGTGAGCAAACAACATACATACATGACATTTAAATAAAAAACACTTTACAGAGAGCGTAAAGAAAAATGTCAACGTGGACCCGTGTTCAAAACCTGACAGTGATGTCACTGTATCACAGCACATGCGATATCTAAATCTGATTTACAAGAGGGCCAGATTTGCTCTGTGCGTACGTATGTGCTGATAAGCTTTAAGAAGATAAGACAGCGACCTGTGGGTGACAGGTGAGGCACTTTGCATTTAACGCGCTTACACTCCAGCGTGTCGGTACATACACACAGGGCGTACTAAGTAGCTTGGAAATCAATGGCCTTTAAAAGGGAAGAGGAGTGTCGCTCTGCCTCATGTCTGGCCAACGGGAGCTTAGACATTGCTAATCCATGTTTAATATCAAGGAACTGTGGCATATGATGAGTGAGGGGGAGCAAAAGCACAGCCACCCTCAGATTTCCAATTTGGAAGAAATAAAAAATTGAACAGTAATGGAACACTAATCAGGAAGTGCTGTTTACATAGCTGTGATCTCTGACTTGAAGTGTGATGATGTTTTCTCATGGCGCCTTAGTGTGTGCGAATGTTTGTGTACACGTGTGTTCGTCTAGATTACACCGGGCAGTTTTGCTCTCTTGACCATTTCCCGCACTCGCCCAAACACTGTCACACCGCAGATCACTCTCACGTGTGTTAGACCTCAGACGGTGCCTCTACAGATACCTTCTGCAACATCTGTTTCATTTTTGTCTGCAGCATTATAATAGCCTGAGTCATCCGCATTAAGTGAAGTGCCCTAATTACTTTGAACAAATTAAGGATTACTTAAAAAACAGAGAATGCTTTCCACATGTAGACTTATTAGCCTGATCATCATCTCTAACATCCGAATATATGATCAGTCAAACCTTAAAATATGTGTGAGCCTCATTTCAAAGCTTTTATTCTAGTGTTTGTGAGCTACTGCTAAAGTAGTGTTTTCATGTGTTTCTACTGAAGAAGATCATGTTTAAAAACTTGCCTTGAATACATAATTCCATGCTCCAAAAATGCTCTATTATTCTCTAAAGCACAAACGTTTGCTGGGAACTATTCTTAGCTATTTTATGAATCCGTGCAGGAATATTTGGCTGTTACCAACTTTAATTTCATTTTTTTTACCTGTGAATTGACTCACCTACAGTAAAGTACATCTAACACACAAAGACCAATAGAACGGACGACTTATGCTAGGGCACACACACACACACACACTTACAAACACACACTCCAACCCACAGGAGAGCTGAGTGAAGATCCTGCAGAGGTCAGTATAACAACACCAAACATCAAAGACTTCTTTGACTTCACAAGTGTGTGTTAGACACTGGGGCGGTGTGCACGTTTGTGTGTGAGCTTGCATGTATGTGATCTGTAGGTGATTGTGTGATAGTGGACAAGACTTGCATGTTGCCCACCACAGAAAAAACACTTCTCCGAACAGACACGCTGTCTCCAAGAATCAGTTGGGGCAGCAGTCAAGAAAGAACTTCTCCAGTTGGCACAACAAATCTCACTCTCTACTTCTTTTTTTTTGGGTAATTGTGTCGTTGCATCCGCCCTCTCTAGCTTTCATAGGAGCGGAAGCTACAATGCTGAAATTATCTACCTCAACTGAAAGCTGTGGTGAGATTTCCTTTGTTAATTAATTCCATGCCTGCCATTCTCGTAAACTCTAGTCTTCTATGTGTCGCACATATGAGAAAAAAAAAGATAAAGGAGATAGGTTGTGTTGCTGACACAGAGAGAGTGGCTGCTACAGGAGGAGGAGGAGGAGGAGGGTGCGTAAAAGTCTAAGAGTATTATTTTCCTCCGCCTCTCCTCTGGTTTTAATTGCAAGGTGCAAAAGTGAAATGGCTGTGCTACATGATAGTGTTAGAGGAAACAGGGGTGTCAATGAGTGAAGGAGGGTGGTGGAAGGGGTGAAGGGGGGCAGAGGGGAGGATGGGCAGACAGCAGAGGGGTGAAGCGGTGTTGAGAAGTGAGGTGGTGTCGCGGGGTGGATATGGTGTGTGTGTGTGTGTGTGTGTGCGCGCATGAAGAGTGTGTGCAGGTGCGGAGGTGACAGACAGCAGAGCAAGTCCCAAAGGTGCTCTCCGAGAAGCAATAGATAAAGACTCTCTGGGGAAATTTCTCTCATTAGTCCTCAGACACAGTTCAGTAATTCATTACTGTTTGTCAAGAGCAAAAAGAAAAAAAAAAGCCGTAAATAAATAAGTAAATGACAAAAGCATCACTTTGAACCCACTATTTGAATGTGTCACCTGAAAGCAAGAAAAAAAAAAGCTCATCTAAATTCAAACTCCTGTCATCAATTGTATTCAGTACTTCCACTAAAGGCCATTATGAGCAATTGCAAACTGTGCGTGTGATACTTATCATTCCACTCCCCAGATAAGTCAGCTTTTAATGATTAAATTAAGTTACTGTGTTGCAGTGGAGTATTTTAAACCTGATGGCAGCAATATCATTTGACACTAAAGGAGGCTACAGCGAGATAAATGTGTTATCTGTCAGTACACTGTACTGTTTACCGCTCAGCAGAATGAGTACAATCAAGGGCTGGCTTCAAAGCGAGAACATACAAAAGGAAGAGCTGTGATGTTGACACCAGAGATATAGGCGGAGTGAGAAAAGACCCCGGTCTAACTGGCCAACATATTAATCTTGCCACCAACACAGCATGTAGTTATCTCCCAAGTACAAGAGCTTCTCCAAGAACAAAAGAAGCTCTTTCCTCAAACGGCGTTGCAAGTTTTGGACATTTTTATTAGACTGTTAGTGGCATCAATTTTGAGCAACAAAAGGGGCCCCTGCTTGTGTGTCACCTCAGAGACAAAGCCAAACCAAGACAAATGAATTCCTCGCCTTTTGATTGTTTAAAATATGGGGAGGAATGGATCTATTCTTTCACACATCTTCTTGACACAACAGCGCAGATACAACAAATGTGCCCTTTCTGTGACAGAGGCACCAGAGAGAGACACACGAACCTCCGCGAGGGTCAAGGGGGCCACCAAATGTGTGAGGAAAACTCAATTCCCATATCTTCTTCATTATATTTTTGGCATTGCAATCAATAATCACACACCCCTTTCTGCTTCCTCCTCCTTCTCCTTCTCTACTTCTGTATGGGAATTGATGAATAATAAAAACATAATTCTAAAACTTGCGAGAGCCATTTATCTGAAAATAGATGCTGGTAGCTGTTGGCCTTTGTCGCCCTCTCCAGCATCCTGTACCTCTCTGGCTGTCTGCATGCCTTTGCAGGTCTTCTTCTCCGTTTGTCAGATGGAAATGAAGTCTGTTTCTCTCCGTAATTGGTCCTCTGTGTCTGCATCATCTCTACCAACGAGAAGAAGACAGAAAGCAAAGACTAGCGAGAGCATGAGAGGCCTACTTGCCCTCCGCTTTATAAACCTTAACAGTCTATTATACCTGACACTCCTTATCTCACTCATTATCCTCGCGGGTTAAAGGTCAGCGCACACCATCCCATGTGGTCATTTAACTCTTCTTAACACAACAAAGAATGCAGATGACATTGCTGTTGCATAAAAAGGTTACACGCAGCACAACCCAGAGAGGTCTCTGACGGCTCCCCACTCATTGCATATTAAAAAAAAGAGAGAGAAATGAGCACCTCAGTCTTGGCCCTCACCTCCATCTGTTGGAATGACCGGTGGTTTGCCTCATATGGTACTCAGGGAGAATAACAGTTCAGCCTTGTGGTGACCTTGGATATATCCCGGGCCAGTGCTGTTTTAATGCAAGCACAGCTCCCACTTTACGGATGCCTTTGTATTATTAATATTATGAGAAATGAAAGGCGAGAGGTGAGAGACTGCCGGCTGGGTTTATGGATACGTAATGCCCAGCAGCATGGTCCAGCCACGGGAGCAGAAGAAGACCGAGCAGTCAAATTATTTTGAAACCAAATAAACTTTACCGCTTGTGAATGCTGAACAGCGGAGGGACTGTTCTGTGCTCAGGGCCACACACCAACAACATTAGAATTAACAAGGGTTCATTTTTAATACATTTTATCTTTCTTTTGGGATTTACATACCGCTAATATATTGCATCCTTTCCAAAGTCTTGTGCCAACATCGTGTGTAATGAAACTGGAACTGCCTGTAAATATAATATCTCACACAGGCAAAAACACTGATGTTCTTCAAGCACTGTTCCTAACCTCTGACTTCCAAAAATCCACAAAATAGAATTATTACACCCCAAGTAGTCGGGAGTCAGTCATGCGCTGCTGTTAGTCCTGCCTATGTCTATGATGGCACATTGATCAACTGTATGTCCTCAGGCGCAGCTGTGCTAGCCAAGCAGAAGCAGCGAGAGAGAATAAAACACTTTTAACCAAACTTCAGGGGCAAAGCAGGCTGAGGATAAGTGTGTTGCCGAGCTGGGGTTGTGTGTGATTATGCCTGTGTTTTGCTGAACAGTGTGCGGATGTGATGTGTGTTTAAGCTGGCGGGAAGTAGTGTCACTGCGCCTCGAGGCCAGTTTTGGAAACGAGCTTGAAAAGGCTTGAAAGTGGGACAACCGCCTGCCAAACTTCATTTAGAGCACCACAAAGTCAGCCGAAAGTTGAGCGTGTTACAAGAGGGCGTCTGGCAAGTGACCAACACATTGATCTTCCATTGGTTAGCAGGCATATTTCTGACATGCATGACAATGGCAATGTAAAAGTGAAACTCTGGATACTGCGATGTTTAGTGTGTGGAGATGTGTAAAATAGAGCTATGAGAGTGAGACAGAGGTACAATATTTCCCTTCATTCGAATCAGAGCTGAACAACGCTATTGAACAAAGCTATTTTTAGGCAGATTTAGAGCTGCACTAAGAATTATGTAGAATTATGTAGATTTGTATAACATATTCTTTATATCTGACTGAAAATAATGAATGTCCTATAATGTGTTCCTTGTAACAATGACTTTGGGGAAATTTTCTCTAGACCCTGATACTACAGAACAATGCCTTGTTCATGGACAATTAAAACAAAGAGCTATAGGGTTCTGCTCTGCACAGCACTGCGCATAAATGTCCTTTATGGTGCGTGCAAATTGTCCCTTTTTTGCGACGGTTGAACAACCTCGACCTTAAGAAAGAAAAATCATACAATCGCACTCATCTCTCTTAGTTTTTATGTCTTTTCATGTACAGTGTCTCTCTCTGATAAGGTCTGCTCCCGTTCAGTTTTCTTATTTGTCTTTTCACCCATCTTTTCACTCGCATTTTATTCATGCTACCTATCTCAACTGTACATGATAGCTGATGGAATAAAACACCATCTTGGTCTTTCATCTTCTGCCTGCTGCCCTATTTCACTTTGCACTTCTCTCAGTCTTTACAGACAAGTAACGAGCCGCAATTCATAGCACATTTATTTTAGACGCTATTGAGTAAATGAACAGAAAAATCGATGAAGCCTGTACAATATAAGTTGCTTTTTCAGGAATTTCTTACAAAGAGTAACTGACATTATTGATCCAGCATCTTCCTATGAGTAAATACAGGTTATGAAAGTGGACCCCCTCGTAAATGAGTCACACAGCCATAAAGCCCCTCAGTATGTATGACTTGTAAGTGAACACAATAGCTTATTCACATTTTCAGAAAGTAGCATCAAAAAGTAAGAAAAAGTGCGTTGTAGTAGGAAAGTTATATCATTACAGCCCGGTAGCTCACTGGTTCAGGCAGAGGGCTGGGATGCAGGAATAGCAGGATCGATTCCCAGCTGCAGCACAGAGTCCATCCCTCATACCAGGTGTGTCCCTGAGCGAGACACCTGGCGCTATAGCTCCCCGAGCGCCGCCTGTGACTGCTCACTGCTCCACATGGGTTAAATGCAGAGAAGAAATTTCATTGTAACATGCAATCTTCTTCTTCTAAACTAGTGCAGCACCTTAACTGAGTATAAAGTTTTGAAGTGAATGAACATTGTCGGGCCAACAAGGGGTGGGCCTGGATTAGGGAAAGACATTTATGGTCTTCTTCATAGTAAAAATGTAGGTAATCGCACCACATTTCAGCCCCTTCACCTGTCTATCAAACTAATCAAAAGCACAACTGACAGCCTTATATTTCCTGTCTGTCTGTCTATCTAGACTAAGCCCAAACTGGCATTAGCAACAGGTATTTTTATTTTAAATATATCCAGAAATCACAACTAATCAATTAATATGGAATACAGAAGTCCAATACAGATTATCCAATAGCAATATAACAATAAATCACACAAAAGTTCTGTGTTTGGACTGATTCTTTTCACTTCATACATGTCTCCTGTATCATAAGGAAAAACTACTTATTTCCATTCGACAACAAGCATTTGAATTTGTCACTTCTATATAATGATAATGGGTCACTGTCCCGGGCCCACAGTAGAGGGGGTGCCCAAAACTGGGTGCTTCAACCCAACTACTCAAATTATTGAGTAGTAGGAACCTTTTTTTATTGGCCTATTTGTAGAAACAAATATGTCATATTTTAATGACAAAAAGTGTTTGTTTCTCTTCCTCACAATTGTCCTAGAAGTAGTGTCTGACCCTACACAAATAGTTTGGACCGAAACAACAATCTTTTGACTTTGAGGTTAATTGGCGCTCTCCAGTAAATGTTGTGTAAATGTGTGGTCAGCATAAGCCTTCTGCACAGAAAAAAAAGTACAGAAAAGTAGAGGCTTGAGGGATTTTATGGGAAAATATTTCAAACCATGCCATTTCTTAGCCATGTTATGGTGAGAAATGTCTGGCCTTTATACTCAGTCACCAACTTTAATATAACCAACAGACATTAATTATAATCAGTTTAATGAGAACATATTTTGATTATTAATATAAGACAAATAGTATGAATGCAGGTTTGCATTTTTCCTAATGAGTGTTTACTCTGTGAACGCCTGTATGTATGTTTTGTGCCTCCACGTTTGCATCTGTGTATACAAAAAAGGGAAGAAAAGATTAATACATATGTGCAGGCAGGGATGGTAGTGCCAGGGGCCTCGGGAGGCCCCCTGAGACAGCATCCTCTGCTCTCCTCCTGTCGTATACATCTGTGTTTTTCTCCTACATATTAAACCTCTGCATGCTCTTCCCCTCGTTTTCTGAGGAAGCCATGTGACCTCTGACGGCCCTCGCAGTCATCCATCTCCCCCAAATGCAGCTTAATTAACGACAGCACAGTTTAGACTTTCGCTAAATAACTAGATATTGTAATCGAACTGCAGGACGTGACAGGCCGTGATACAAGCTGCTAAGCAAAGAAAACTATGTGCTCACTTAAAGCCGGACTAGTAGAAAAACTAATTATGTTCAGCTTGGTCAGTTTGGAGTGTGTATGTGCAAGTGGTGTGTGTAACAGAAAGGGAACAAAAGAAGAATACAATTAGCGTCAAATCAGTTGTCTTGTTTATGGTAGAGAGAGGCAGATGGAAAGGGAGAGAGAGAGAGAGAGGCATAAATGGAGATAAAGTCAGCTAACTGACCAACAGCAAAAGAAACAAAAAAGCAAAGGCATAGTGTGACCTTTCCCAGCGCCCCTCCCCCCTGCACTTCTTTAAATTGTTCCTATTGACAATCAACACTATGAAAAGGTTATGGGGCGAATTCAAAATCCTTCTTTCATATGCTTCAACGCTCAACACCTTTCCTTTTCTTTTTTTTACCCTGCTTTTATATCAGTCATGAGGAAGAAGAAAAAGGAAAAGGAGTGGCAAAAAAATATAATATGGCAATTTAGCTAAGTAATTATAGCATTTTACTCTCAACTACCACCCACCTACTCGCGGCTCCGTTGGCAGAGAAAGCTAATAATTCAATTTCTTGGTGACAGTAATTGTCAGTCGGTGTACCTAAAGGTCATATCAGTCACCCAAGAGAAAGGGAAGGGAGAGCCCGATGACACAATCACACAAGAGCAATTTAACATCAGAGCTAATGGGAAGAGTGGAGCTGTGATAGACAGTGAGATAAGCAGAGAGGTGGAGAGCAGAGGAGCTTGATCTTATGACACACATGATGCTTCAGTGGTCAGAAGACAAAAGTCTGACAAACTTTAAAGCTTTGTTTTCTTTTGAGTTTACTGAGTTATTTGTTTCTGATTAAGTTTTTTGAAGCTCAGCTCCTTCACCAGAGGCCCAGGAACTTGAGGGCCCCGTGCAGTATCTTAGCTGTTCCTAGGACTGCACGCTTCTGGACAGAGATCCTGGATATCATTCCTGGAATCTGCTGGAACAACTCTCAGGTTTTTGGGGTCACTGGCCCAAGTGTTCTGATCACCACAGGGACAACTGTTCCCCTCCACATGCCTCATTTTTTCTAGCTCTTCACTCAGCGCTTGGTGTTTCTCAAGCTTCTCATGTTCCTTCTTCCTGATGCAGCCATCACTTGGGATTACTATATCTATCACTACGGCCTTATTCCTCTGTTTGTCTATTGCTGTCCATGTCCAGTTGTTTAGCCATTATCAGTTGACTAAGGTTTGACATTTTCAACTAAATTGGGAGATGTATCCCGTTTGGACATTTTGACTTCCAGTCTATACTCTACACAGGTGTTCCTGTAATATGCCAGCTAGTTAAAGCTGGGCAGCCATTAAAAAAAGTTATTGCAATTAATCGCATTATTTTTTTGTGATTAATTGCACTGTTATGAGCAGACTTTAATAATGAATTTAAAAGTTTTTGTAAACTTAACTTTTAAAAGTACTGCCATATCAACAAATTGCAATAATATTTAGTTTGCAAGCAATTTGTCAAAAAGTTAATTATGATAGTAAAACTAGTTCTATGAGTCCAGAACCCCTTGTATAACAAGTCTGTACTTTTTTCTGTATCTACATGGTTGTGTTTACTATTCTCCTGATCTGTGTATAACGCGCACATACGCCTGTGTGACGCAAAATATGTCACGCCAGTGACCTGTAGAGCGCTATTTAAACATAGTCGTTATATTTGACTGCCGTCATTAAAAGAAACACATAAATGTCAAGTGTTTGTGCTTGTGTCCGTTGTTTGGGTAATCTGCTGACAACAACAGTGTGTCTCCAGTGATAGGAAAATTCAACTTTGACTTTCATCATCATCATCATCATAAGAACAATAAGACTGCTTTATGATTGCGACATGTTAATGTGCTCATTATTTGTTAAAAAAAGTGCACCAAGGTGAACAAAAGTGCTAAAACTCTTTTTTCTCTTACAGATATATATCCAGTGTAAATGAAGACAAATCAATAATAGATACAATAAAAAGGCAATAGCTCAGAAGGGATGGAGTAAGGACTGTCAGAGAGGTAACAACCTAGCCTTTGAAGTAATTGACTAATACAGTAGTGGGTATTCAAGTCATTTAGTGCCAAAAGGGAGCAGGCAGCCGCTTGACCCTGAGCCACTTCGGGCTAATCTAGCATTCAATCCAGCGTGTAATGACTGTTAGAGCTGTCAATCCTCTAGGCTCTCTTTCTCTCTCACACACACTGACACACACATGACATGCTTGAACATTCCCACTCCCACATACACGAGTGTACACACACATGCATATACGTATAAGCAAGTTCACATTCTCCCTCTGCCTTACACAATGCAAGGAAAGTCTGCTGGACAAGTTTGGTGAAAACATCCTCTGGACTCAGTGAATCACAGGCTATGACACAGTCTCAATGATCGTTTGAACCAGAGGAGTCTTGCTTTTCTTTAGTGACTCCCAATAGCAAATATTGACAATAAAGTTTCTTTGAGGTAGAAAAATCGTTACAGAGTGGCAGGGAATGAACAATTTTCTTAACCTTCCCACCTGGCTTGGTGTAGGTGATCAATAGATTTAATACACACCCTGAAATATCCATGAGAACAGGAAGAAGATGAAGGATGAGAGGACTTCAAAATTAAAGTAATCAATTTTGTCTCTCAAAACTCTTAAGTTCTTTTTTTATTGTTCTCTGGTGATTGCTGGGTAAGGCTGGTATTCCCACTGTTTTTGCATGTTTAAATGTATTTCTGCTCACTCCTACAATGCTATGGCGCACATTAGGAGTCCGTCAACCCTTCCCTGAATCACTGCAGTGTCTGCAGC
>JAUMHF010000015.1:5568203-5589097 GCA_032359275.1 Microctenopoma steveboyesi | reverse complement strand
TCTGCTCACTCCTACAATGCTATGGCGCACATTAGGAGTCCGTCAACCCTTCCCTGAATCACTGCAGTGTCTGCAGCCCTATCCCTACACAAAACGGCACCTGTCACACTGCCTGAGCAGCAGCTAAAGCCCCTCCCAAAAAAGAGAAAAGAAAGCGAGAGAAACAGAGGCACTTCACAACACTGTCATTGCCATTCATAATACGCATTGGCGTATAAAGAGGGCCATTAGGGGCCCCAACCTGGGAGCCATTAAATCATTTTAAATCGTAACATCCCATTAGTGTCAGTGGTGGGACCAACGTAATAGTCTGTATTAGAGGGATAACCACAAGATGCTTCATTTGGACTGAGTTACAGAGGTCTTCGCCCCTCCTCTCGTCTGCCCCCCTGTCCCCATCCCTAGTTCCTCACCTCTATCCTAAGGCAGTGAAGGGTCACCAGTGACTGCAAGAGCCATCCTAGACACAGGGGACCTAAGTAGGGTTTTTCCCTTGTTGACTGCTGCTGCTTTGAATCACAAGGGCGAGGAGGCTGCTGAATAAGAAAACACAGCGATAGCACCTCAATGAATTAAGCATGATGCAGGTAGTCTGTAATAGGCCCATTATGCTGCCTTTAGCTGTGTCAAGAGGAAAAAGGAGAATTAAACCTCGGTTTGCTTTGTCTGGAAGGAGGCAGTCTGTCTGTGTTTTGCTGTGTGTGCACTATTGTGTGTGTGCTATTAAATGCAAAGTGTGTGGAGAAAAATAACAGCTACTGTTCTTGCGCTATGTGTACCATGCAGATGCGTAGGGCCCCGTGGGCACCAGGGGGCCCTACGCATCTGCCAACGCTTTAGTCTTAAAATATTTTAGTAGAATTAAATGTGATTGAATTATTTCTCTGATTATATTTGCGTTGTAATGTTGAAAAAAAAACTTACTCTAAACTCTAAACCAGACATATTCAGCGCCACATTTTGTCTTTGAGAGCTCAACTAATAAGAAGACTCCTGGGTTTGTGACCAGACTTGGCCATAGTTTTTCCTGAGGCCCACAGGAGTCTTCACATCATCAAATATACAGGTCTTTAAAAAAGCTTTGACATAAATTTACATAATTAGGTTTATTATTTGCTAAATATCTGTGAAGATTCTCATCCAGGTCATACTTAACACAAAAAATGTTTTTCAATGGAAACTAGACTTGTTTTAGTTACTTGATTATGTTTCACCCTTCCAGCAGGAGGTTTATTAAAAATCTACATTAATGTGGCCAGAGAGGGATTATTTAATAAACCAAATTGTTGAATAACAAGGAAAGGAAACCCCAAAACAATTTTGCCTAGAGCCATGGGTACACTATAACTATTTAATACTCCTATACAACTATAAGATGCAATATTTTTTACAAAGTTTAAAATAAACATATAGAAAAGTGAAACATGTTACAAGAATATATTAACAATTATAAATCTTACTATTTAATGAGTTATATGTTGCTGTTACAGTCAATGGCATGGCCAGAAACCAGCCCATCATATAACCATCATGATATTTTGTTGCTTTCACATATTTGTTTTATGCATATTAAACAAGATAAAATATGTTCATTAGTAAACAGATTCTGGCTAAATGTTCTGATTTGCAGATTTGTTTTACCTTCAGTGGGTATGCTAGCTGTGAGACCCTGATTCTAGTCTAAATGCTACACTAAACCAATAAGCTGCTAATTATAGCTAAATGTTTACAGTACAAATCAATAAATCAAAAAAAATACTTTTTGTTTTATATGCTGTGTGATCGAAAACAAGTTATGTTAATATTGCAAATGTGTTAATTAGAATCAATAATAAAACAAGTAATGTTCCTTTGCAGTTCAACATGATTACTGTTCTTATAAATCATACAGGTGACAGGGCCCCTGTAACAATACAAGCTAAACCCGAAAATATGTCAGGCTATTGTAAGCTTTGAGAAAAACTCTGTGTGAAATATGCATCTCTTCACTTCTTTCTCTATTTTTCTCTGCTGGATGATAAATAGCTCGTTCGGCAGACCCTTGGTGTGCCCTCGCAGTTCTTAAAGGAACAAAGCCATGATGAATGGATCAATGCCAGCGATCCAGGAAAACAGCTCTTCCAGCCGATAAAAAAGATTTGCCAATGACAACTGGGGGACAACGGTGACCCGGAGAGTGGGTCTTTGGGGTAGAGCCCCCCCAGAGGGGCCCTGGTGATGGAGCTAGGATCACCATTAGGGGGAAGATTAAGTGGCCCCGGCTTCCTCTCTTACTTAATTATACATGCAAGTCCGTGCCGTACGGCCCACTGCAGCACCTCAGAAAAAGGCAGAGTGCTCCTTTGTCTCAGCCACTGCCCGCTACTTTGATTGCTTATTGGATGTCTCTCCTGACAACCGGCGGGCACAGGAACAACTCCCATTGGCCAAGGTGTCAGGAAAGCAGAAAGTGAAGGATAAAAAAAAAAGGAGCGCGTGTTAAGAGAAGAGAAAGTGAGAGTTGGATAAGAGACAGACAGCAAGAGAAGATGTGTGTATTTAGTTTTCATTACACCAGAAGCTTCAAGAAGAGGGGGGAGGAAAAAAAATCTCCTTGTCACAGTGGAAGTCTCTGGAGGTGCTTGGAGGCGCGCGGGTGCCATCCACCGACACTCAGCTGACACATATGGAACCCCTCAAAATAGAGCGGTTCATGCTTGAAAACAATGGCTTATGAATAAACAACAGGACCAAAGAATCCTGATAATAAACAAAATGACACGACTTGAGGGGCCGAAAGGGACAGGAGGAGAATGAGACAACTTGATTATATGCTAACAACATGCAGAAATACATGATCATTGTGTTACCTCCAGTGACCCAGTGGAACTGGACTCATTTCCAAATCCTCCCTCAACTGGTACCGCTATAGAAAATCACCATTGCTACAAACTGGGGCCTAATCTCTTTGCCAGAGTGTCGCAAACCCTTTAAAGACATCGATCATAGGCGAGGCGAGGGTACAGTGTGGATGTTAAAGCTCCTAAATGAAACTCAAAGATGATGACTTCCATTCATGGCTTTCTGTGGTGTAATTCCCAATCCATATCACACGCACCAAGCCGAAGTGTTCCAGCATGTTGACGAGAAAAACCTGCTTTTCAAAGTACCAGCAGAAACATTTACTTTACATATTTATATGAGAGGGAAAACTAGAACACAGAACACACTTTCGGGTTGCGCAAAGGACAGTGTCAATAATTAATCTTGCAGGCAACTTAGCTTCAGTGTGCTCATCATATTTTAAGAACATAACTTGAGATGCTGTTAATATGTAACAGAACTGCATAGATGATTTCAACCTGTGAGTTTTCAGGGCCAAGAAAGAGAAATCAACGTTTATGCCCTGAGGCAATCTCTACTCAAATACAGACGACTGCTGCAAAATGCAGGAACATTTTAAATGAATTATCTGGTGTTTGAGGGTTAATAGCTAATCAATAAAGGTCCAATAAAGTATTTATTGTCTAATCGGTCTAATCACATACACATCAGTTAGAGAAAGATGTGGCAATTTCAACAGACAGTCATTTAGTATTTTGAAGTATCAAAACTTGAGGTTACGATAAGTACATTCTTCAAAAATGGATTTCAAAATGTCTCATCAAGGGAACATCACATCAAATGACGTGTTTCACAGATCGCCCTTTAATATGCTGTGACATGGAAAACCCACCACTGACATTTGCTTCGTGCAAATGGCATGTATCAGAAAGTTGACTGGAAATCAGTGCTGACATGTTATGTTAGACACGTTCGCTAGAATTGCTTTTAGGACTAAAACCAATAATCAAACTAAACAGTTTACTACTCCAGCAGAGTCGGTCAAAGCTCAACGCCGAATGAAGGGAATGTTTAGCTTAGGCTAAGAGGAAAGTTTGCAGAGAAAGTTAGGAGCCTGCTTTCACTCATTAGGATTCTTTGGCATCCGCACGGAAGTGGAGTAGCTCTCTAAATATTGAGAAGTTAACTAAGGCATGTCATTTTCAGAACATAAAATTATATGCAATTCTGCATACAACATTTATGCCCAAAAGCTATCTATTATTAAATATGATTTGAGAATGATGAGCTGAAAGTGACATTAATGGCAGTAACAAGATTGATATACTTAGACTCAAAGCTACACACAGGCACACGCATGGCCATAAATTGGTACCTACACACACCCACACACACACACACACAGAAGTTGGAGTTTGTTACTCACCTGTATAGTCAGTGACGATGATGTAAAGCAACACTTGCATAACATATTCAGAGTGACGTGTGAAGAATGGAATCGTTAGATAAATTAAGAAGTATGATTTACAGGCACAGGCTTGTTTGTATAATTTATTAGATGGTTATCACATTACAATGCTTCCATTATGCTACTAACTTCAATCATAATTTAAGTCAATACACAGCTTTCCGGCATGTATTTATTATGTGTCATAAGTCAAAGTAGGCATTACTAATTTTAAACTGCTGTAGGATTATTCACTGATAGAATTCTTTCACCGAAGACAAATACAATGCTGAGAAAAAAAGTATTTGCCCCTTCCTGATTTCTTTTAATCTATTGCATATTGTTCACATGATTCAGATGATCAAACGTATTGTAATAACACACAAAGCTAGCCTATTTAAATATAAAACTGCAGTTTATAATTGATGATTTCATTTATTAAGAAAAAGGCTGTCCAAACCTGCCTGGTCGAAAATATTATCTTCCTAATGCTTCCCCTTCGCTAAATCCACAGTTCATCAATGAAATGTGATTTAACAAGTGGTATTTGGAAATTTGAGTTCAATCTCACCTGTTGAATCAAAAAATGACGTAAATAGTTGTCTGACAAAGGGAATCAAGCTAAATAACCTCAATCTCTTTGTGTAAGATTAGGGGCTGCTGTGGATCAGGAGGCAGAGCAGTCGTTAAATGTGAGATTGGTGGTTTGATTCCCGGCTCCTCCAGTCATATGTTCTTGGGCAAGACACTGAACCCCAAGTTGCCCTGGGGTGTCAGGCCAGCTGCATAGCAGGAGTGGTTGAAAGGAGCTATATACTGTAAGTTAATTTACCATTTACATTTAGAAGTTCTATGATAATCTGAAACATTAAATACGACAATTATGACCTGGTCGCTCAATGAGATGTAGAAGGTTGCATCCCAAGTGCTAGTGTCCTTGTGCAAGACACAGCACTATCTCTGTAAGTTGCTTTGTATAAAAGCGTCTGTCAAGCAAAGAAAAGTAAATTATGCAAAAAAAACAACAACAAACAAACCCAACACAGGAAGGGGGCCAATACTATTTCCACAGCACTGTACATGTTCCCACCTTAACCAGAGTCACAGAGGCACATGTGAAATCAATGAGAGAAAATCAATTAGAATGTGTTTGCATGTATGGATCGACACCTTGAATCATCAGTTATATTGATCCTCTCCACTGTGATCTTCATAAAACCCATTTGTTCCATCTCAAGTTTGCTCATCCAACCAATACGTTGTTCTTTCTCCTCCCCCTCTGGTTTGCATAAACAACGGTACGAGAGTCATAAAGTATACATCATATGACCTAATGAAACTGTTAAATCCTTTTTTAAAGAAGGAAAACACGGACTGTAGAAAATGACTGAGTGAAAAAGCTTCAGCCTTTTTTGCAGTAACGGGTAGAAACACGTGTTGTGATGTGATTTGTTGTGAGAATAATATAAAAGCCTAAAAACAGACCAATGCTGTGCTGCCGCGCTGCCACTGCTGTGCACCCCACCCTGAAACAAAAAGCCTTGAACGTCCTTACGACTGAACTGATTGCAGTTAATTATAAATTATGCAGTCATTGTGGGCCCACAAAAGAAGACATTGGCACGCTGCAGTCAGATGTAATTACCAAAGTCAGACACACTCCACTGTGTGTGATCCATCCCTGACAGCTGACGCTGACTGATGACCTTCCCGAGTAAAAGACTCACTCAGTTGGGTCGCTGAGCATGAGACACACCCGCACAACATCAAACCCCCCACTCTCTCTAAACTCCCTTCCTCCGTGTAGATCTTAAACATCTCTATACATGGTCAGACAGCCAGTGTTCAGGTACAAAGCTATTGACAATTTGAATCATCAAGCTGCCACGGCCGGTCTTGCCTATCATTCACAATGTACAGTTTATCACTCCACATTTCGGCATAGGGCAAGGAAATATGAGTCCCCATCAGCGGGTGGCAGAAAGGGTTGGGCTCAGGAGCAAGGAGGAAAGGGAGGAGAGGGCTAATTTGACACAGCTCGCTTGGCTTGCCATAATTGCTCCGTCACTGTCAGTCCTTGAGAGGCCTTCTTACCGTACAATTTGGACACAATTACTGGCCGTTTACCAGTGGCCGTTATGCCCATCGCCCGCCACCCCCCACCCGAACACTGTCTGTTCCCCCGTTCGGCCGGTGGCTAGGACGTGCCATGCCTCATCAAACGCGGATGCGGCCCATTAATGAACACTGTTAGCATTTCTCTTAAACTTCTCCTGCCTCTAATAAACATGCAGTGTTCCATGAAGGAGCATTGCCATCCTCGTGACATGATATTTATTGTCTGTGCTGGTAGGAGGGAGCAAAGAAGGGAGGACAGAGGTGAGGGGAGGGGTAGTTAAAAGTGAAGGGAGATATATCAGTGTTGAGTAGAGTAACGAGGGAGGGGAGGTGAACAAAGACGGATGAAGAGTAGGGGATACAGACTGGAACATCTCTTTCTGCAATCCCACCGCTAGTGGCTACTACAGCATTTACATATGAACTCACCTCAGGGCTTTATCAGCTTTTTCCCACTTGCATTTCCACAATAAACACATCACAAAGGGCTGCAATGTCAACATTTTGTCAGAGCTTTAAAAAGATTTAAATCAACATTTGATATTCAAGGCCAATGCAAACATTTGCAAGTTCATTGCGTCCCTGCAGCTGTTTTACAGTAAAAGCATTCCAGTCAGAAAAGGGCAAGAAGGAAATAAAAAACAGAGACATATAGAATTAGAAAATACAATCTGAATACATGTTAAACATGACTGCTAATTTTCAGAAACAGTTGATATTTCCTCAGACGTGCACTCACACGGGGACACGCACAGGCTCACGCTCACACACGACTAAGTCACACTCGGTAGGAATGTGATATCATTCCACTGCACTTTGACACCTGTTTGTCGCAACTGCCAAACACAAGCAGAGAGGGGTAAAAAAATAAAGTGAGAAGCTGTAAGAAGGAGAGGCAAACAGCAGTCGGGACACCTGTGGGGAACTAATAGCGCTTGTGTCTTCTACAGAGCCTCTCACTTCGTCCTCTGACACTGGGGTGATCCTGTGCATTATGGAGAGGGCTGCCCTGAGGTCATCATGCATGCTTGTGTGCCTGCCTCTGTTTTTTTATTCTGAAGTAATCGCATACTCAGCAGAAAGGTGAGGGGGTGTTCACCGCCGCTAAAAAACACACAGGCACAAGTTAACAGATTTGCTCACGCATAGACCAAAGCGCACAGATGTTTATTCACAGACGTGAATACATAAGTGTAGACACAAACATGGACAAAATAAATGTTTTGATGCACATGGAACAAAACAAAGAAATACAAAAAAAAAAGCCATGATTACGTATTCGCGCAGTCAACTGTGTTGTGTCTCTGGGGACAGAGCCTGCGCCATCAGACACCCCCTGCCTCTCATCACCTCTCAGACCTGTAAAAATTAATGAAGCCCAGTGCAACCACAGTCAAAGACACAAAATGGCCGCTCATTAATAGTATGCTGTCACAGGGGCCATTATGAAACAGCTAGATATTAGATGTAAAGGAAGCTTTTATCCTAAGGCCACTGATGACAAACAAATGCCTGATAAAAACACTGAATTCGCAGAAACGGTCAACCGCCGATGCTCTGCTGCAGCCTATTTGATGTTTAAAACGTTTTCTTTGTAGTGTGTTGCCGAGATTATTTGCATAGCCTTAAAATCAGCACGAAAATAGCACAATGCTTTCTGCGCGTCTGCCTAATGCAAAGGGCCGACAGAAAAACAAAGGGATGCAAACTCAGACCGACTCATACGTTACCACATGCTCATAACAACTCATAGCACACACAGCACAAATAACACTGGCAACAAAGTAAGACTTTTCATGTCTCTGTAGAGATAGAAGCTGGCATTGTACTAAGTGTTTGGTTGCTCACCGAATAAACTCATTAATTTGCTTAATTATGAAACTCCCTATCAATTTCCCCACCCTGCATAATGTTCAGTGAAGCTATGCAACAACATAACACATTTAGAGGCTATGTGCTCCCTATCACATTATAAACAAACAGAAAATACACCAGGGTCTGATTAAAGGCCTTTACACTACAGAGCGGGCGAGAGAGGAGACAGTGTTTGTTTCTCTGCTCACAGAAGAAATTGTTTCAGCTTGTTTTTGACAGCTACAGCTACAGATGTGCCGGCTATTATAGAGGGGGGGGGCGCTGGTTGTAATAATTAAAGCACACCACTAACCTGAATAAATTAATGCGTCGTCTGTGTGTGAAAATGTGTATGTGTGAACACTAATGCGCAAACGCACATTCAGACAGGCTTTGTTCGTCCTGATTAATTTTTGTTTCTTGTACTTTTGCATGCATGTGCGTGCAAGCACGTGTGTGTCGATAAAAGTGATGCATGCTGTATTGTGATGGGGAAATGTTTGCTTCCTTCATGCCGTACAATTCTTATCTCATGCATACAAATTAAAAGCTTTAAAGCTTTTTGCTCGTATTATTTTCCATTCTAATTACTACGAAATGTGGCTTAAGACAAGAGCAGAACTTCTTATTAGACATACTGCAGTCTCTAGATGTTATAGCAGCAACTTTCACAGTAACACGAACGTTTAACCGTATTACGATATATTACAATCAGTCACATCTTACAATCTTGAGAGCCAAACAAACACCATTAGAAAATATGCCTGACCACTAAACTAAACTAAATAGGTCATAACATAACGTCATATTTACTTCACAGCAGCTAAACTTGCACAACTCTAAATGCAAAACTCTGAGCCTGTGGCACAAAGTGACACACCCTCACTAAATCCTTTAACCTGTAGCCCTTTAACATTCAGGACGAGCTCATCCCTGGCCGCATTTTTAGCGGACAGTGATTGGCAATCATAAAGGAAAAGACTGGCACATTATCACACATATGCATGTAACTTACAGACACGCATAAACTTCACCAACTACAGCTACAGTTATTGGTATGTAAGAGACACCAACATTCACCCGCATACACAGACACACTCTCAGAAAAAAGGGGAAGGGTAGGAGGCTCTTGTCAGACAGGGTAAATCCCATTATTTTGCCCTCATCCCAGAGAGTGAATTGAGAGTCAAGTAGGATGCATGTGGTAACCACAATGAAATTACAGCTGCTGTGAGGCCGAGGGCTGCTAATGCACCCCCATTGTGTCCTTGAGTGCATCTAAATAAGCGGGGGTAAAAGGCAGTCTGTGCTAGCCTGCCAGGGTTACAGGGTGTGCATATGTGTGTGTGTGTGTGTGTGTATCTAGAGGTAAATGGAGGCCCGCCTGTGATAGAGGGCTGTATTTAAGCTTGATGATGGGTAACCTGTAGAGACCACCTGATGTGGCTTTGTTGCATGCGGGTTTATGAGTTTGAGTGTAAGTGCAGGTGTTTATGTGTGTGCAGGTCTGGGATATTTTCCCTGTCCCACTTAAAAGTGAAATGATTCATCGTCACTGTCTACCTGTAAGTCAGAGCCTGCGCATACTACAACGTGACAGTGATACCGGACAAATGGAGGGAAAGCACTTTGGGATATTTTTATCTCCTAAAAACCTGTATTCCTGTGGTTTCACGTGTCCTTCGCTGAGACAAAACCGGAACTAGGTTGTGGATAACAGGCCTTTTCTCCAAGACAGAGAGGTAATTCTTCTGGATTCCAAACAGCCAAACAGTAACCATCAGCCAGAGGGAATAAAATAAGGAAAACTATAAAACTGTCAGTTGTGGATGCAAAACAGAGATCCGTTTGTATCCATTATAAATGAGATATATTTGAAAGGTGGAGGTGAAGAGGAGGAGGACACTCACTTACCCCCACCCCCCCAGACCTGGCAACCCTAACGCTCTCACAACGCTCCAATCCCCCTCTACACCTTTCCTCCGCCTCAGCGCAAACTCCAGTTCATTAACAAAAGCCTTTGTACACTCAACAGCGCTGTTTTTATTCATGTTACATTTATCCTTAGAGCTGTCCATCAGGCGCGGCGGGGACGGCTGATCTAAAACAGAGCCTTACACTCATGACAGGAGGATAGAGCCGTAACTCTGGAACGCTAACCTCCGCCGTTATTCGGCCTGCAGAGACATCAGGAGCAAAGTGAGATTGAGGAAAAAGAGAGCGATACACAACCTGATGACAACTACAAACACACATATAGCTTTGTTCCAGCAGTATGAAACTGCCGACTTCAGTGGGATTTCTTTAGGTCCATGGGACCAATCAAACTTGTGTTATTTAGACTTCAAACATTGCCTCCAAAGAGAGAGACAGGGAGCGAGCTAGGTGTGTGTCTCTTGCTAATAGCTGCTAGCATGATTCGGTTAAGCTGCTTATTTCCGACATAAATAATGCATCCAGGCAGATGCGCTTGACTTTAGTTGAATATGAATCGCCCGTATGATTGACACAGAGGTTTGTTGAACGCTGAGTTTATTCTACAGTTTCACCTTTGGAAATAGGCCTGTCTCATTTAATATCCCCTATGTTAACATAATTATGACAACCAGCACTGATTCATGCATGTGTCTGTGTAATATCCATGACAAAATTAGGCTACCATTTCTTGAGGAGGGGGGGGGGGGCAGGATAAATTTTAGTGGAGTATCAAAGGCAACTAGATTGTCTGCCTGTTTAACAACTAAGCCAAATCAAATAAGAAATAAGAGGACTATCTTCAGTTTAAGTCTGGTTACCTTCACAATACACCCTACTTACCCACCCACAAGCCCTGCACCCTCTCAGGCCCCTTTTTTTACAGTCATTGATTCCAATCAATCAACGCTAATTAAGCAGGCACCTATACACATATATGTCATATGCTAATAGGGTAATGATATGGGCATTTAGTTGGTGCTTTAATCTTATGCTTACACATAATGACACTCTCTATCCAGCCATGGGTATATTTATGAGAGACCACTGAGAGCACACACACACACACACACACATCAGATTGGTACTTCACACTGGCTCACTGTATTAAACCTTATTTACAAGCTAACAGCTATAACCATTACAGATATGGTGGCGGAGAAACCACATTAGGTTCAATGGGCCAACAGCGTGTAATCCAAGGCAATAAAATGTCGATTTGAGTCAATCTCACGCACTAAAAAAAGCGCACATGGCTCATCTGCAAACAGATGAACATCTCTGCGATACAAGATGTTTTCCCCTCATTCTGTCTCTTTTAAGACCTTGGTGCGTCATGGAAGGAATGTTTCTCATTTCTTTTTAATCCCCCCTCAGTGTTAAGGTGCTGTGGATAAATATATTGCAGACTCCTTCCCTCGTCTAACCCGTGGCCCTCCCCATCACAGGATAAATTAGCACAATGGTTCACAAGAGGGTACAGCTTGCTGGTAGAAAGTTTTTAAGAGGCACAGTACAGAGTAAATAAATGCCCATAACTAGCTCATAGTTTCAAGTTGGGGTTTTGCAATAAAAACAATGGAAATCTAGAAATGTTTTTCAATCAAAGTCACTATAATACTAAGGCAAAAGAAAATAATGTGTGTTCTAATATGTCTGTTACTATGGGCTGATACATAAAGTAGTGCTTTCTGCATTCTTCTTATTGCTGTTATTACCTTTTTGTTAGACAGTGCAGACAGTCAAAAGTCATGATAGGGATTAAAATGAACTATATCACAAATGCTCATGCTCATTCCCATGGTGAGCCAGCAGAATGCCCTGGGCCAGTTTACTTTTTCCATGACATTACTGTGGAGCGGTTCAGGAGGGAAAGGAGCTTGAATTTGTTCCAGCAGGAAGCACTTCACTGGCTATGCTGAGTTGTTATGACTAACTGGGGCTGTGTAGGGAAGACAATTTGAAGTACAAGAGTTCAGATTTACTTTAATTAAAATGAATAGTTCAATTCAAATAGTCATTGTGATGACACGCAGTGTTCTAAATCAACTAGAAAGGCCAATTCTTCCTGGCCTAATTTCATCAATGGACCATTTTTTTTCAGAGAGAAACCAAATTTGGACAGCAGGTTCTGAGTTAGAAGTAAACGTGTCTCTCATATATTGTTCTATGTTGTTGGTCTACACTAACCTTGACTCCAGATGTTTGTGGATTCATCTGCCAGTGCTGAAAGAGAAGGAAAAAAGAGACAGGAGGTGAAGGAAGAGTCAATGTAAGATCATCACTTGACAAGCAACACCATAATAAATACAGTCATGGAGAAAAGTTTTCAGACTTCACAAACACTAAGACTAATCAGAAGCACTGTCCTCGCAAGCCCTCAGTTGGGTCTTTGTTGCAGACAACACCCTGCCTCTGTGCAGCTCATCTCTTGCTCCAACTCTGTTGTGTGATCTGCAGAAAGAAACTAAGGTAAACTCTGTGGTGTTTGTAAGGGAGTTCTCTCTGCTACTCCCATGTGATATATATTTGATCTTGTTTAGTTCATTATTCATCTTGAGGGAGCTGGTTTTGACTTGTGGATAAATGCCATATGAAAGGCATTGTGCACCAAGGATGCATCCTCACTTTTATCCTGGCTCCCAAAACAGATCAATTAGTAAAACTAAACAGTAAATTATTAATCACATTGCTTTGTGTCCCCGTTCCATCACCGGAAGAAAACAGTTCATTAGAGAGAGAGAGGGAAGCAGGAGGGGGGGTGAAACGGCAGCGTGATTGAGAGGGGCTTTAAACCAAGCTGATGCTGTGTGAACATTTGAAGAAAAAAGAGGGAAGAATTATCAAGCATGTCCATCATTTCAGGTAACTTCCAAACCACCCCCACCACCCACTGGTCTTTCCTAAACTGACGTGCACTCATAAAATGGGGTCAAGCAGTGGAGGACTTCAATGTCACAGCCATCGTATACGTTGCCCGTTGGGGTGCGTGTGATTAAAATAACACACGGGGATGTTTCATGTCATGGTGAGCAATCAGACCATATTTGCAAAAATATTCAGATCAGATCAATTTTAATGAGGTATACATTCGAGGGGGATACCGGTGCCAGAGCGCTGGGGATATAACGTGGAAGCAAAACCGTCCCCTTATTTGCCAGAAGACAGCAAGGTACATAAACTTTTTTTTCTCCCTCACTCCCTCTACCTTTAGATGAAAAAAAAGAGACACGTCCAAATTCTAGGGTCTACTAACTGTTCAGATCTCGCTGCTGTTCTGAGTTGGTCAATTTGAATAAATTATTCCAGATAAAAAAAAAAAACGCTCAATGTGGTTCATTTTGTGAGAAATTACATTTTTGCAGGAAAGGTTCATTTTGAAGGGAGCTTGAATGACTGGAAACAGGGGGGCTGCAGGGGAAGTGAGAGAGGAAGGAGAGAGAGAGAGAGGAAGGGACGAGAGGACAGATGGAGAGGAGAAACTGAGAGGGATGGGGGTCTGGAACGCTGCGTTGCACGAGGAGAATTGGGCGTCATGGAGGAGAAGGGGCGAGAGAGGAATGGAGGGAGGGAGCAAGGGAGGGAGGCAGTTATTAAAAGCGATTGCATTCCCTCCCGAATGTCTCAGGAGAGCAGAATCAGTGGAGATGTTAAACCTTGCTTGACACCCCAGTTGGATAATTGTGGGTGTGGGAGCTAATCAGCGGAAGATGTCTCCTCAATTTAAATCTTGTCAGTTAGTGAAGATTAGGCCCTCCTGTCCCGGCCACCATTAGCTTTGTTGCATGTCAATGCGCCGGTGAGGGTGTCCGCCTGGTCCGGCTGCAAGGGTAAAAAGGCAAACATGATGGAAACCAGCAGATTTATTCCTGCTAAAGCCTGTATGGCATTTTCAAGAAAAACCCATATGAGGGGAAAATGGAATTTATGCAGCCTTTTTGAAAATGCATTTGTTACTACTGACCTAACAGGGGGACCCTGTGGAATAAGAAATGTAGTGCAGGGATGTGCTCTAGATTTCCCTGCAAGAAAAACATCGGTGTGGTAGTTAAAAATGATGTCGTACACAAACTAGAAGCCATTGAAGCAAATGAGGGTGTTTGCTGAAAACACATAAAAGTGAGGGGAATCATAATTTCAGTAATGCGCAGACCAACTGCAGTCATTAAACGTCTAACCACACTGTGTCCCTGTACACATGCTACATGCTCTGTTAAAATGTTAAGTTATGGGATACATTTAGGCTTAAGGAAATCATAGGATCCCGACGTTAAGGCCATTAAATGACTAATAATCTGTGACAGTGCATCTCATTAATAAAAATGTGGGGGTATAATTTCAACCCCAGTTAAAAGGAACGGGTTGGGTGGGGTGGCGGGGAGAGGTGACTAATTCAAAAATGCACTGTAGTGAATTTAACAGCTCAAGTCTGGCTGGCTGCGGCCCACAGCTTTGCATTCCCCCCATGGTAAATATTTGTAACAGATTTTTCCTGCAGGACAATGGTTCCTTTCACGAAAGTGGGTCTTGTAACCTCGGAGTGAACGTGAGGTCAGGGCAAATAAACAAGGCGGTCGTACCAAGCTGAGCGGCTCCACTGATTCCTGGGACAGGCCTGCTGCATACCAGGCCCTCAGCTCTCTCTACCTCGCCACCGGAGTCTGAGTGCTGACAGATGTTCCTGAGTCTGGCTACAAAGAAAAGGGGAGACCGAGAGCGTGAGTGAGGGAGAGAGAGAGAGAGAGAGAGAGAGAGAGAGAGAGAGAGAATGAAGCAGCTTTTTTTACTCTGCTCGAACATTTCCACATCTTTTTCTCACAGCCTAATTGTGTCCAATTTCCTAAAGGAGCCTCCAATACTCCAATCCTTCTGACTATAGTACAATAAAAATCAGAGAAAGAAATAAGAAAGAAAACCTGCCAGTGTTAACCCAGTTATAATTAACAGCTACGCAGACCTACAGTCTGGGACCAACAACCCTTGAGAGTGTGTTTTTATAGGTGCATCAACATGTGCAAAAAGTGATAGTGCAGTCTCTCACTTGTTTCATAGACAAGTCAAAAAATCCTGATCATTCAACATTAGTTTCCACCCTTCACACCACTTCTGTTCTGTTGAGGTGGTTCATATTAGCAGCCTGACAGTGCGAGCTACTGGCGGCTACCGCAAGCTCTAATGAGTTCAAGGCCCCACTCAGGCCTGAGGCAGCAGACGGTAAACAGTTGTTACCAGTTGTTTTTTGTGGAGCACCAGACAAAGCCTCGCTGCGTGAGGAACAACAGCAACAGCTGGGCTGAGCAGAGTGAGACATCGATCCGCAAGCTCGTTCTTTTACACCCCTCCGAGCACTCGTCTGGCAGTCAGCAGGAGCAGCAGCGCATGCCAAAGCTGGGCACAGCGCTGCAGAAAATACCCCCCTCTTAACTAGTCGTTTTATCTGGTGCTGAGTCTCCAAACTTTATATTTGTACAAAAAAGATGAAAAATACATGCCAGCAGGTTACAGCTTATGGTTTTTAATTCCAGTGCACCTGCAGCTGCATTTGAAACAATCTGAATAATTAATTAATTGCAAATTTCTCATTTCTAAATATGCAACATATGAGAATTAACAGTTTTACACGTAAATATTGGTTATTGTATTTTTTTATTACCAATCTTTTTAAAACAAAAAAAACAAAAAATAATACAAACATTTTAAAAATGTGGTAATCTTTCCAAACCTAGTTCTTAGATTCATATAGAAATATATATCCAAATTAAAAATATATATTTTTAAAAATATTTAAAATACATTTAGAGATTAAATATTTTCTTGAAACCACATTTTCTATTAAGAGGGCAGTTAAAAGTATCAAAGAGGGGAGACAAGAAAATGGCGTTTAATCTAATCTATGTTGTAATAGTTGGGGGGACATTAATTATTGATAAGGCTGGCAATTGATTGGTTAATAAGATAATGTAATTGAGAAATGAAAATCATCAGAGTTGAGAGTGTGTGTGTGGACTCCAACCTGAGCTGCATGGGGGAGGTGGGAGTTCAAGGGAAGGAGGGAGGGGGGATGTCTTAGGGGATTGCCCCTACATAGGCTTCCATCATTACTGCCACACTATAAAAGCAGAGTGGTGATTAAAAGGACTTGATTGATTTGACTCTCATTGGAATAAGCTGTCCTTGTTCCGTCACTGGGCTCCGCCTGCAAAAAAAAAACCGCGAGAGAGCATGTGTGTAAATGTATTCAGTGTGTGTTAATGCAGAAAAACCAACTCAAATAATTAACCAAATGTGTGCGAAAACGTAGGGGTATTTATGTGGTATGAAAACAGGTTTTCTTTGTTATGTGTGTTTATTTATTTTAAACATAATACGTATTTGAATTTACGTTTGTGTGTGTGTGTGTGTGTGGACCCGTGGACCAGCTAGAAGTGGTACAGTGAAACACGTGCATGTGTGTGTGTGTGTGTGTGTATCCATGCCGTCAAGAGGTGGCCCCACTCCCCCAGTTTTCACTCGCCTTTTGTCTGCACTCTGTACTGTACTCCACTGCTCAAACACACACACACACACACACACACAGAGCTCCAACCCACCCTGAGAGACAGAGACAGACCCTGCCGCCTGACACAAAAGCTATTGATTTTACTATCTGCTGCAATGAATGATCTTCCTTAGCCAATTTCTGAATTTAGAAATGAGTTCAATAGTAATAATGATAGTGGAAGGATTCTTTAAACCGTTACAGCTGAGAAGGGGGAATTGAGAGGAGAAAAAGAAGGAGAGAAGATTTGTGTGTGTTTGGCTTTAAAAAAAGAGAGGATATGACTTCTGTCCATGGGTGAGATTAAACAGAGATGACATCAATGGTTTAAAAAGTCTAAATTACTACATTCTACCCTCAAATACAATTACTCTTATTTGGCTTTCTTCAATTGGCTGATAATGGAATAATTCAGGGGTGAGATTTTACTTTTTTTTAACACTTTTAACAACTCCCAACTTTTATATGAACAGTTTTCATTCACCTATTTTCATGCAACGCTCTTCTGCTTTTTATGACGCAATTTTCAATATACAGCATTCTCGCAAGCTTGCTCCTTAATCCATTCATATATTTCATGCGTCATAAAGACAAAACTAGTTCAGTTTCTATTTTGCATCTCGCAAGCGTTCCATAAAATAAAAAATAGGCACATAAATATTTAACATGGCCTCTGTTTAGATGGGGGAAACTATTTATGTCAAATTAAACAACAGACACGCTAAGCAGCTCTAACAGAGGAAGCTCAGCAAGGTGGAACTTCTAAAATTTTATTTCTGCACGCACATTATTTTCCCGCTTATTCAGAAAACTGCCATAAAGCGTCGGGACCTGTCATGTTAAACCTTGCACGTGGCGGTCATGCCGTAAAAAGTGCGAGTTACAGAAATGCAGACAGACGTGTGAATGTTTGCACGAGTCAAACGCACACAGCTCGCGCATACGTTCGTCTATACGCGCTCGCATATGTGGACACGCGAGTCTCTCTCCTCTCCTTTATTTGGGCAGGCAGCAGCTTGGTGGGGTGATGTGTGTTAATCAGAAGCCCCGTGCCCTGTCGAGGTGTTAATTCACCTCCCCGTCACAGAGAGGTGTAGATTAATAGATAAGGAAGGTCTGAGTGAGGGTCAGCGCGATACGTCCCAGACTGTGTTCACCCTCTTGTCAAACACCTGCCTGGATTAAGCCGCCGGCTTCTCTCGCTGTTGTATGCAGTTGAGAGGTCGACCATTTACCCAGTTCATTGGGCTCTCATTTGTTTTCAAGGTGGGGTGGATCTGCATAAAGGTTCTGGCATCTGTATGCTTCGCATGGTCTGTCTGCACGGGGGGTCCTGCACAGCGAGGTAGAGGAGCGGACGAGCGATGCAGGATCTGCCGCAGAGGATTACAGTAAATACACTTTGAGACTTGGGAGGAGATGAAGAGGAACTGTAATAGTGAAAATACTGTGGATTTATTCTTAATGTATTTTCTTAAAATTTCTACTGTAGTCCAACACAAACCTCCAAATGGAAAAGTGGTTCTGTCTCTTCAGGAATTTTCTTGGAGTGAGGACAAGAAAATCCTCGGCAAACAGAAAAAAATAAAAAAGGGGGGGAAAGGGATAAATCGGGATGGGAAAGGAGAAAAACGCATGAAACATGAAACTCTGCAAATTTGACTTATAACAAGCAAAATTACACCCTGCTGTCATTTAAATTATGGCTGCCCTCTATAAAGGTGTCTTTTAGGTGCATTAATTGAATTCGGCACTATTTCCCAATAATAATCTGTAAAGTTCAGCCGTCCATCCTTCATGAGATCCCCGCCGCGTACCAGAGGAGTATCTATTTCAGTGGCTTAATTTATTTTCATGATTCGCCGATAATGACGGCCATGCAGGCTGTACATCAGAATTAACCTTCATTTCACTGAGGTATATTACGATGACAGTCGCCGACACATTTCACCTACACAAAGGGCATTCTCTTCCCCTCTCTCTCCCTCTTACTCTCACTTTCTCTCCCTGCCTCCTCTGTCCCTGCCCCTGCTGTATAATCATCCTCGGCAGACCAAGATTGTTTGATAGCCGATTAATTTTCATAGGAAATCAAGTGGCCAGCTCTTTCTCTCTATCACTCTTTCTTTATTTCCGCCTCTTACGTCCTCGCCTGCAAACACATACACGCGCTTCTCTCCAACAATGGTGAACAGCGCTTGTGCTTGGTGACTTTTTCTGTCAATTAGGTATTTTATTTAATCTCATCTCACTTTTTTCCTCTAATAAATTGCATTTCCTCCCCCCTCCTTTTCCTATATCTCCAGTGTGGTTAATTTATTTTGGACGATGCCAATGTAACAAAAGTGCTGTAAATTAATCAGGGGACATCAAGCGAAAGGGGGTCCTTCGCTCGCTCTCTGTTTCTAATTTCTATGCAAACCATTAAGTGTCAGATATAGATTCCACCATTTGCTGCGTTCTCAGTCAAAAGATTTCATTAGGGACCTGACGTCACATTCTGAAGGCAGCACCGAATCATTTCTGTCCTATTTTCTCCCTCATGAGCTCTTTGTTCTTCGCCCCTCTGTAGGATCCTGCCACTAAAAAGGCCTCTATACAAATGACAATAATAGATTTTGCTAAGCACCACCGCAACACCATGATAGCCTATTTAGAGGGAAACCAAAGAAACATTCAATTTGTGGCATTAACCAGGGCACATGCAAAGGTTGCCAAAAAAGTGATTAAGAAATTACAGAATTGGTCCTCGCCGCTTGAAGTTCTCTTTCTCTCTCTCTCTCTTTTCTCTCTCTCTCCCTCTCATTGACATGGCATCTGTAATGAGGAGGGCTGGTAATTAGAATATTCTGGAGAGGTGAGCCCTGCTGGAGCTGGCAGCTAGAAGACTGATCTCACTCTTCCTCTGTCTTTTTCTGTATTATTTCCTTCCCCCGTCACAAGGGCCTGGACACTGAACAGACAGAAATTAGCTGTCCGATGACCACACTCTCCACGGATGTCTCTCACTCTTCTTTGTGTGCGAGTGTGACTGCGAGTCTCACAAGCGAGCTCTTCAGAGCCCCTCTGCTAGCAAATAAATATAATCAATCTCCAATTTGCATAGAAATAGGCTTCTCCCCTTCATCCTAATAATCTGCTCAGCATCCTCAGAGAGGGAAAATAATATTCACTCCACATGGCAATTTGGTATTTATCATGAGATGGCTTTATTGATTGTTGTTTTTTTCCCCTTTCAATTCATTTTATTAGAGGATATTGAAGGCATGTAGGGCTGACATGGCACATACGCTCCATTATTTCCTACCCAGGGACGATTATGGTTATTGACACTGTCACGTTTTCTCACTTGGTCATCAGTTATCACTGCTTACTGCGCGGAGACCCAGGAAGCCGCAATACGGGGCAGAGGGGGGGTACGCGGGCGTTCGGGACATTATCACGGGCGCTTAATGGGTGTAAACTGCAGGGGCGCTGCACATGTGCAGCTGCATGTAGCTAATGTGGTTCATTCCAGTTTGTGTCACGTCGATGATAAGGGGTGACCGGCTGACTGTCAGTCCCACTTTGGACAAACAATTCTTCTGTCAGTGGGATCTCCAGCACCCAGGGGCATCAAACACGTTCATCATATATACAGCAACAGGAGAGGAAAGGAGAAACAGAGATACCCTTGGAACCAGTGAAACTTATTAAATTCGAATTACTTTGCTATCTAATTAAAAGTTAGCTAAATGGAAATCTAGATCGAGAGAGATGCTGACACGATTCTGATCTTATCTATGTAGACTTTCATGAAAAAGATCCTAACGGGGCACTTTGACATTTTGCTTTTGAGTTTGTTTTTCTTCTCTTCTCCTCTCCTCCACAGTACTGCAGATATTTCTCACTTAGTAAACACTTAACGCCTAAATAATCCTTTAGGCGTCTAAACGCAGAGAGGAGAGGCTTGGATCTGTAATGTGTTGTTAAAATGCCGTCTGACAAACAGAGACAAACATCACTTCATCATATGCTGTATAAAAAAACAACTGAGGTTAACGCGCTGTATAATAAACAAATTAGCTGCTGAGGTATTCTCAGGGATAGATGATCTTCAGCTTGTCATATAAACACTCATTATTGTGATTACTGTAACAA
>JAUMHF010000015.1:5490214-5568103 GCA_032359275.1 Microctenopoma steveboyesi | reverse complement strand
AGCATTTTTTGGAATATGCAAAACATATCCCTCGAACAACTGGCTTAGTTTAGAAATGCATTGTGTAATTATGAGTTTCCTTAAAGATTAAAGGCCGCTTGTTCAGAATCTAAGTTGATCCAGCATGTGCGCTGTGGAAAACAAAGAGAGAGCGGTAAAAGACTGAGTGAAGGTACCGCAAAAGATCCCCAACAGGCGCTGACAAAGTGGTGCAATTAGGATGAAATGGGATCTGACAAAATGTTTGTCTGAGGTGTAAACACGCGAGTCAACAGTACTGAAGATGTAACAGGGTAACCGCAGAAATAGATCACAGCATTTAGCAGCTTGTCATGATCAAGCGAGATCATTAAAAATGGAGAAATTCGACGGGAGATTAGACATCTCTGAGGGAAATTAGACATTTGCGTTGATGAGGGGGGAAAAAACAAGCTGCTTCAAGTTGTGCTTGTGCATCTGTGTGTAATGTGCCTGGAAGCAAGTGAATGTATAGGTGTTGCAAGATGATTCACCTTCTCCCCACCAGCCACGATCGCCTCCTGCCATACCCGAACCCGGCAGGCATGAAAAAAAAGAAAGGGCAAATTAACAAAACCTGCATTCAGGAGTTACGATGGGACGGTGCACTGCAAAATACATATGTTCTTTGAAGTCCTTATTTCAGCAAAATTCTATATACATACCGCAGTATACGTATGTGACAAAAAAACTTTATATCTAATTAAAACGATAACTGCATTCTCATTTTTCAAACTCTCATATCCTGAGGGCCAATTGGGATGAGTGCTTTTTTTTCCTCCCGCGTGGCTGCTGCTGCTGCTTCCTTCCCTCTCTCTCTCTCTCTCTATCAGTCTTTCTCTCTCTTCATCTCTCTCTCTCTCTCTGTCCTTCGCTCACTCCACTGTGGCTCAGTGAACTGCTCCTACAGCAATATCCCATCATTACCATCTCCCCAGCTGAGCTTCAGCCAGCCATTATCATGCAGCATTATTAATCTTCTTGTCTTATCAACTTGCAAATCACAAACCATTGAGCCTTATGGCGCAGTTTGGGGTGCGCCGTTATTCATTTTGTAGGTCTACCTAGCCTGCAAGTCTTTCTAATCACCTGACGATTGTCACTTTCTTACTGTTGCCCTGGCCTTCTTATGGCCCCGGTGCTCTGTAGCACCAGGAAGGATCCAACTGTTTCACTTCATCTTCTTACTCGCACGCTCTCACACACTTCTTTCTTTAATGTGTCCACACAGATTCCAATGTCTCTTACACATGTTGTCTCTTTATTTCTTTTACGTTAGGTACATGTGTGAGCGTGTGCACAGTGGGTGCCTGATTACAGTCATTTGACTGTTTCACTTTATTGCTGTTCTTACGCAGCTGTATAGATGTTTTCATCATGTATGTCAGTCCAAACATTAGTAAAAACAATGTAGTTATTCATTACAAATTCATATTTACATGCAAACTTATAAAATAATAGCTATAGTTTTAGAATAAATGATAAAATAAATATGTAAATGATGATATATTTACACTTAACATTTACAGTCAATGCACAACTTTTACTTATAATAGCATTTTTTTTATTTGTTGTAATAAGCTGTTGAAAGGCGTCGACAGCGAGTAGGAGAAATTTTATTAATGGGCAAGCATTAACATGAGTCTGCCCAGAGCTGACCCCTCTCCCTGACACATGCGTCCACAGTGTTTCTGTCATCTCTCCCTCGCTCGCTTTCCCTGCTGGTATTAGTATTCAAGGAAGGAACGGGTGGAGAAGAAAGGTGAAGAGAGGGAAAGTTTCTTTAAAGACACACCATTGACCCCTGATTTTTGCTCTCACTTAAGTTTGCTTTTCTTCGGGGCTAAAATATTCACCAAAGAAAATGTGGCGCGGCTATGGCTATGCTACTTGTGGAAAAAATGTGTATAATAAAATCGCAAGGAATGTGTGTTCCTCTGTGTGTGCATCCAAATTTGCATTTCCTTTGAAAACTTTGCATGATAAATCACCTTTTTCCCCCATAGCTCATTAAGCACCATACAACAGGTACTGGGCATGAAATATTTAGCAGAAGACAAAGTGTTTCATGTGCTCCTATGGACCCAGCTATTACCCAGGCCTTTCGCATTACATCCGCTAAAAACAGCCCACCCTTTGATCTTCATTATCATCTGGTTAAATATTTCAAATATGCTTTCATATATTTGATTAACATCTTTCAGAATTATTCAGTAAAACAGATTAGTTCTGAATGTTCAACTGCTAATGATGAAATTGTGATTACCCTGGCATCACCATGAATCCAATGACATTAAGGAAGGAGGGGTAATATTTCATTTGATCAATACTGTATATAGCAATGCATACTGGACAGTTCATGAAACTTTATGTATCAACTTCCCCACTGCATTCCAATATGTGCCTTGGGTATTAATATTCACACTGAGAGTATTTTAGAGCACATTTCAGAGCACTGCGTGCTCGACATTGTAATTTCTAAGCTTATCTAATCAATTCTGCAAGCTCCATCGGCCTCATATCAGGCCTCGTGAAAGAAATCAGCTCAGTAGCACCTTCAGAACACTTATAAATAATGAAAAACAGCTTTTAAAAGAAAGAAGCGCTTAAGGAAAAAAAATGTTGATTAGAAAAGTGCCTTTTATCCATGCCTTCAAATCTTTCACATTCCAAAGATGCCTTGGACTCCGGGCAAACCACAACGAATGAAGTACCCGTATCTGACCAGAAAAAAAAGTATTACATTTTGAGATAAAAAGTGCTGACAGCACAGAATGAGCCAGGTGGTTTTTGAATATGAGCATTGAAGATGAGATGAGAGCCCAGATGATCACTTTCATCTTGTGTGTAGTTGTCCTTGAAAACTTGTCTGAACTCTGTGCTGTCTGGTGATCACCACGCTGCTTGTCTTGACTGTCATTTCGGCCATTTATCTCTCTCTGCACGGTAGATTTGTCTGTGAAACTCGTGACATGTCAAAACCAACATTTGACCCAGGATGGATCCGTCGATTTATCGTATGAGTCCTCATTTACAAGCAGTGAGCGTATGTGTAGACGCGCTGTCTGAGAGGGGGGAGGTGGGGTGTGTGGGTGGGGGCAGGAATTTCAAACAAAGGTGCAAAGGAGAAGGAAAGAAAAAAAAAACTTTTACATGGTTAACAGCATGTGTCCTAATTTGCCATGCTGGTGTGATGCAGGAGTAGGCGGAAGGTGGGCAGGGTGAGTGAAAATACAGAGTTTTTATGCCCATCTATAAATTAGGAGCAGTGGGTTGATGAGCAGTGAAGGAGAGTCGTGTCTCGGCTCGAAGACAGAAAGATTGGGAGAAAGAAACTGCTACTACCGCAGCCCAGATGATACACACACACACACACACACACACACACACAATGATACACTGAGGTCTTGATGACAGTTATCCTGTTAGGCTGGGCAACACACACACTCTCTCACACACACACACACACACACACAGCTGGCAGGCACCAAGGCCCTTGTGCATCTCCTCCAGTGAGGATTTGCATTCTGCTCCTGGCAGGTCGACCGACAAATTGCCCAGGCAGCCGTGGGAGACTCTGGCTGAGGGGAGAGACGCTGCTCAGAAAGTGCCTCATCCGTCTCATACTCTCTGTGGAACCACTCCGGCATCACACCTCACTTCCAAAAGCACGGCTGATAGGGGAGGACAGACAAGGACTGTCTTTTGGACACCGGAAGGCCTGTTGGCCATTGCCGGACCTTACCTCCCTGGGGCCAGGTGGGGCTTAGAGGCCAGTGTCCACCCCCGAGCACGCCTTAGGCCAGCAGCCCTGGGGCAATCGTTCACAAATCAGCCCCCGTTTTCCCAATCAAAGACCCAGACTGGAGGAAACTGGCCTAAAGTGCTGCTTAGTGCCTTAAATAATTCACTAACTGAAATGCCGTAACACAAACCAACCATCCACAGAAATGAGAGAATATCAGGAGACCACCACAAACTTGTCCTGACCACACTCATTTCAGAAACACTTTCTAAAAAGCAAATCTCAATCTTTAATCAGCTGATAAAACGAATGGCAAGAAGGGAAAGGATATGATCAAATGGGAACTGCAAGCGTACAGTAATTACACATCTGGAGCTAAGTGATTTTTTTAAATTCCTGTATTATTTCCTATATATTTAATAATTGAAGGCAGCTCTGTAGCCTTATTAAAACTCAAGTTAAATAGGGATGATGTAAAAAGACTAATGTTGAAACTATCGGTAATAGAACTATTCTTGCAGTGCGGCATTTAGAAGCTACTTCCCATCAAAGAGTGAAGTTCAGAAAAGACGTGCTCAGCCCCCAAAACAGGACTCAAATGAAAATTAGGATTTCGCAGTTTTTAAAACTAGATAGTCAGCATTTAGACAAACTCGGCAGAGTTCATCTTGGGTGTATTTGCATAAAATTGTGTGTGTGCATTCAGAACCACACGCACAAATACATTTACACAAAGTCCCATGTGTTTTGGCTAATTAGGGGGTCTAATTGACTACTGTTCACCCTGGTCCGAGCGCTCTGCTGTGCTCCCTGTGTTCAGGGCCAAGTTACCAGTTGATGACTTCTCTTGCGAGTCCAAGACGCCAAATGTCAACAATTATCACCCCCAGGTATTCTTACATGCCTTATCTACCAGACTGAACCAACCCCACTACGCAAGGAAAGAGAGTTGCAACATCATAGACTCCTTAGAGAAAGTAGTAGAGATAGTGCAGTCAAATAAACAGGGAAAGGAGAAGGAGGTGCAAGAAAGAATGTGACAAAAAAAAGGAAAAAACTAAAAAATCCAAAGTGACAGTGTTGCATGCATAGGTGGCAGCCTCTGAGGTGCAGCACAGCAGTTTAATAGATGCGTGTGTTTGCGTTCAGTAGGTACAGTATGTACATTCCCAGTTCCCCCCTTGTGTTTGTTGCCACTGTGCCCTCGCTCCCTTTGCTTAATGAGGCTGGACGCGTGGCTGCCTCAGCACCTGCCGTGGGTGGCCACAGGGTTAATCCCGCCTGGCTTCCTCTCTTACTTTGTCTTCTGTCTCCCTCTCTCTGCTATGCCTCTGGGCTGCTGACGGCAGCAGGCACTGTACGAGAGGGCGCTGAGGAGGGAGGGGAGGTGACAGGAAGCACAGATACCCCGGGGTTCCCCCCTCGAGCACAGCAGAATGAGTTGTACCAGACACCACTGGATACCTGACAAGCGGACGCCTTCATAAATTACCAAATGAAGATTGATCGTGCAAACCCCTCACCTCCTTTTGTGTCGCCACACAGGCAAATAAACGACACGATCCATACATTCTCTGAACAGAGGAGAAGGAGAAAATCCTAAACAAAAACACAGACGGTGGCCACTGCCCTTGCTTTTTGTCAGTGCCCTGGTAAAAGTTATCAGACTGCTTCATGCTCCACCGGTTAGACACAACAGTCAGTCAAGTGGTCAGTCAGTCAGGCTGGTGATGCAGACTCCATTACAGGTGCTGTCAGCAAGGCCAAAGGAAGCTGTATTATTTATGGAGGGCATAGGCATCTAAAGAAGGTACAAGGATGATGTGAGTGTGTGTGTGTGTGTGTGTGCCCTCAAATCAAGAATGGTGTGCGGAAAATGCCTCCCCTGCAAAAGCACACATGGACACACATGGACAAACATACACACCCCGCTATGGCAAATGTTAAAATGTATAGCGTCTGCATCACTAACCCTCACATCATCGTGTCTCTCTTCTTACTCAAGTAGATAAAGGGGTGGATTTACAGTCCAAAGTATCATTCACCTGAGATTAATGCCGCTCTTTTTTGATACTTAAAGATGACCTACATCAACCCACCAGTGCCCCGAACGTTCTCAAAACAGTCCACGTCAGCAGCAGCAGCAGCAGATCCACAACACATACACAGAAGTTAATTGACTTGTGAAATCACAGTCAGAACATAGTCTCTTACTTGCACATCTCTCTTTCTCTCACACATTTTTTTTTCCAAGAACAGTAACCTCATCTTGGAAGATGCTTACTCAACAGACCTTGTTGCAGCGCAGTCGCTTTACCACTCCTCCCTCCGCCAAAAAGGTCAGCACTGTCTCAACCGATCTCATTTCAATGGGGGCCTGCTCCGTTATGATCGCGCCATTATCATAAGCTGATTCACAAATTGGTGCAGTAAGGGATGATGGGATGAAGGCCATGGAGTACTGCATGGGCAAATGCAAGAAAGAAGGTGGTGAAGGGATGTGTGCAAAAGGTTATGCAGCATGTTCCGACAACAAACTAGCCTTGGTCAGAGGGGAGAGCGCCTGTCTCTGACAACGCCTGTCTCCCATCTCCTATCTGCACTCGTCATGGACTGTGTCTGTAAATTGGCAGCACTCCAACGAGAGATAGAGACAGACACAGAACGAACGAGATAAAGTGTGGAAAAATGGAGGAGTGTAACCTAACTCCCTCCTTAAAGGAGGCTTCTACATGTGTAGACACACTAGAATGACTTGAGGGCCTGTCAGCGAGCTGAGAAAAGAGCTGAAGAGAGGAGGTAAAGAGGAAAGAAAAGTCAAATAAATCTGACTGATACTCTCCTCTGTCGGTTGGCCAAAATGCCAGATGCAATGTAAATCATGATGCGCTGACTGTCCGTCCCGGCCGAACTGACATTACCCCACCAGCTGTCTCCGCTTTACGATTTGGCCAATCATCTCGTCTAGAGGCACAGGCGCAAAGATTGATGTTTATTCAGAGCCGGACGACATATTTCAGTTACACAACCAGCAACAGAGACACTTTAACATTAATCAAGCCCTCTGTAACAGAACCCAGGATAATTTAATGCGTCGTATAGGGGACACATAGAGACCAAAGAGGTTTCCCGCATATCCATTTATCTCTAAACTATCTGAAACAGTAGATAGGAAAGTTTAGAGAGGGTCATGGTTCGTGGTTCCTCAGGGTTTGACATGCCTTCAAATTCCCCTTAAATATTAATACTGTGCACGTTTCATTTCCACACAGTTGCTCTAATGTGCCATAAAGGGCAACCATTGAGACCTTATGGGTTGCATGTGTGGGGTCAAGCTCTTGAGGTGTGCAGTAATGACAGTTATGAAAATCTAACAAATGCACTTGTGTTTAAAGCAGAAAGTCAACACTGCCAAAACCTCAGTCCAAGTGGAACTACATACTTTGTTCCTAAAGCTCGTCACCCTCACAAAAAAGCTATTCTGGGAGCAGTGGAGGGAAATGGTGGAATGTATAATGTCATGGCCGTAATAAGAACTAACTATTAAGCTGAAGCCATAAGTTAGGTTCAAATGGGCAAAATGGGAAAGACAAGGAATCCAAACAGAGAAGGGAAATGGCAAAAAAAACCCAGACAAATCCTTTCTGGCTTTCTTCCCAAGCAGCATACATTAGCGACAGTGTGAGTACTGTATGTGCCCCGGTTTTGACCCTCTGCGAGTGCATTGACTTCACCCAGCTGTCAAGACAACGCAATTTCGTGTATGTTTCCACAGGTGAGCAGTTAAAAATGTTCTAAACGCGAGGGCCTGTCTGCAAAGAATTACTGGCTGCTGTCATTTCCCCAAAACATCCTCCATCTCTACATAATCAAACCTCTGAGTAAGAAGACAAGAAAAAAATACAGGTGTGTATTATATAAACACACAGACACACACACACACACACATAGTGTCTCCCTGCTCAACACAGAAATAACGGCAAGTTTAAATAATTCTGGAGAGTGGCTGGCCAATAAATTTCCAAGCAGAGGTTAATTTAGTGAGGGGAAACCTCGCTGCAATTACCTTGTTCGATGCCTCCCCTCCAAATGCCCTCAGGGCCCCGTCTGAAATGTCACCCAGGAGGAGGAATGGAGGGCTGGGGACCCAGTTCTGGATGCTGCCATGAAAAACAAAGTAATCAAGACAGGCTAAATGCTTGCAACAATGGAGTCTTATTAGTGTCTATCACCATAGCGGGTGAAATTACTCACCATCAATACTCATCTTTCCCTCATAGTAATTTTCATCAGACTTTCTACATAAATGAACTTCGAACAGAGGAAGGAACAGATGAGAGATACAAATAAAGATAGAGAGTGAAATAGAATGAAATGTGGCTCAGCTAATATGATTTTAATAACAGCAGCCAAAAACACGAACACTGCGATCATAATCACATTAGTGATGCATCCAGACCAACCACTTTCTTCGGAGTCAACTGGCATACATTATTTTGGTACCATGACAGGAGGCGTCACGCAGTTAGTGACCTACCCCAGGTCCTATTCCGTGTGATTTTGTGGATCAGTGACAGAATGACTCCCCACTCCCTTCATCATCCACCACGCTTGCCTGCCAATACACAGGACTCCATCTTCATCACATTCCCCATAAGCTCTGAGCCTGGCGCGCTATATCTACTGCTGAGATCTGGGATGCCTGTAATTACCGCACTCTTCATCTACTCAAATCAGCCTGATCCGAATCTTTATTTCCCCGAGGCCCCGGCCAGGCTCCTAGATAGCGCTTACCTCCCAGGAAGACGCAGCCAATGTCTGTGCTTTTTAATCAGGCCTTGACTCAAGCTGTTCCAGCAAAGAGAAAAAAGACGGTCAAGCTGTGCCAGTGGCTTTCAGAAGGTTAAAGGTTCCAACAAAGTTTTGCCCAAATGTAAACACTGACAGACTGTTAATTCAAACATCGCACAGTGTGTTAGTCAGCTGGGAGCAACATTATTTTTTTATAATTGTTTCGTGACACAGTTTGGAATGTGGACCTGTTGTTTGAGTTTTGGAGTCATTAGTGAGCCAGGCTGCCCTGTGATATTTTTCTGTACTAATGGCACAACAAGGAATTAGGAGAACTGAGATCTAATTGAATTAAGCGCCTCAGTCGTACAGAAAGAAATCCGTTACTGGCCGTAGCGCTGACATGATGGAAGTATTAGTTCAAATAAACATGTTTCCCATGTCCCATGTCTCAATGTCAGAGCATTCTATAAAACATAATCTAGGACCAAGAGGGGAAGAAGCTCATTTGCACTTCAGAGCTCGACTTAGCAGTCTCCGCAGGCCTTTGCTTATTTGCTCATCGCTTCCCCGCCCTTCTGCATTAAATGCTAACAAACCCGAACTGCAGGAGTCCAAAGGCCTTGCATTAGAATTTATAAACAGTTTAAAAGAGACGTAAGCAAAGGCATTTACACAAACACCATCAATATTTCACAATTCATAACACGTCCACTCTCATGTACGGTTAAATCCTCTTCTGGCAATAAATGGTGCTTTAGCCCAATCCGGTTAGCTAATTGATTGTGACTGTTGGTAAAAATTGCACTAGTGGGATGTGAACAAGCACCCCCCACCCCCCCGCCGCCCCTTCTCCTTTAAAAGGGAAAACATCTCTACAGAGGCTTTTAATAGTGTATGTACAAATAAAATCAGCACATTTGATCAGGCTTCAGAGTATCGGGCGTTCGCTCAATGAATGTGTCAGTCTGAAGTTATTTCACTGTCAAAGAAATTACTCGCAAAGCGCAGGAAAGATGTGACGTCTATTAGAAACTGTAGCTCGCCTGGTGCTTCGGGAGAAAACTTGTTTTCATTTTCCGCCACGCAGAGTTAAAACAGAGATTTCAAAAAGAAGAAAAAGCGCTGATTTTAGCTACAGGTATAGACAAAAACAAAACGGTCTTCATCTGATGTAATAATAATAATAATCTCTCCCCTAAGCCTAGAAGAACCTGAAACAGAAAGAAAGCAGCTCATTTATAAACAGTCTGGCATTTATTTGACACAGAGAGAGGACAAAAAGCCCATGTACCTTAGTGAATGCCTGCCAAATAAATTAAACAAGCAGCTTGAGCAAACCCAAAGGTCTAATTAGGTACACAAATTCAAAGGACATAATGTATGAGGAGGATGAGGGAAATGGTAGGTTAATGCCGAACTCACCCGCTGATTTGGGCCCAGAGTGCGGGTGAGCATGAGAGTGTGCAGCATCCTGAAGGAGCTTTTGAAGTGAGCATTGTAGTAGAGGCCCCTGCTACAAATCACCTCCTCGCTGCTCAGACTGAACGCTGCCCAAACACCCACACACACACACAAATGCACTCAAGTACATTCATACTTGTAGCCAGACGTGCACACACACTCAGAAAAATATTATGGAGTGAGAAGTGAAAATAACGAGAGCAGAGCAGCGGAGATGAGAGAGAATAATGGAAAGAGTGGGCACTTTCTCCTAGGTGGCGTGCTATGGAGACACCCATTTGTATTTTTTACTCAGTATGGAAAATGGTAAATAGATGGCTCGTGGGCTGCAAGGACAGCCTCCTGTGTGTGTGTGAAGAGGGGGGTCATGTTTGGATGTATGCTTCCTATTGCTAATGCACTATTTATTTTTTGTGTCTGCAGTGTGATCACAATGCTAATCAAAGTCAAACGCAGGTTTCCGCTGAGGGATACCGCTTTACATCTCTTAACACAGCACATGTGGCACCTCTGAAGTAAAAAAAATAATAGAACCATGAAATTCTTCTCCTCCTTTTGCTCCTCAATTCTCCTCTCTCTGGTGGTTTCGCTCATTAAAAGATCGCTGTACAGCAGGTGTTCGGTCACAGAGCGTTGAAGGAGAGGGTGCTTGAAGTGGCAGAAATCACGGAGTGGATCGGAATGCCGCGGCACGCGTCATATAGGCGCATGAATGGCGGAATGCAAACAGATGCAAATGCGCATGCTGATGATACCGTAGAAGGGAAACACGACAATACTGTACGTGAGAGCACACAAACACACTCGAGGGAGTAGTGAACACATGGAGAAAGAAAAGAAATTACAGATGAAGGCCCTTCACACCACAGATGTCAGTAGATGCCAGCGCCATCATGCGCCCTCACATTATGATAATGCAATAAACCCAGTAGAAAAGGTAGAAAAGCAAGTCACAATAGTCGTAATTTCCTCTCTCCTGCTCAGGCTTCATGTAAATGCTGCTGTCTGGCTCCATAGGGGGGCCGGAGAGCAGCCTGCGCTACTCCGTGCTGCACCAAAGAGATAATAGCAAATGTGTTTGCAGGGGATGCTATTTTTACTCAGGGATGCCAGATCCCATTCCTTCAGCACATTTCTTCTTTTTCTTTCATAGACTCTGATTATTTCTTTGCCTGTCCTCCTTCCTATCCCATCCTGCCCGCCTGATTCAATTAATATTCATCCAAAGTAAGTATGAAAGTACAAAAATCAATTTATCATGCCTCAGAATCAAGTCTGCCGTTCTTTTGTGATGGTGTGACGCTGGTTTACATGCGCGGGCTGGATTGTCAAAAGACTGTCTTGCATTGTAATCTTCTTTTGTCTTCATTCTGTCCCAGCGAGGATGCTGTCTTGTCTTTGCTATGTCAGGGCATATGTGCAGTGTGTTAGTGCAGACGTCCCGCATGTGCGTGTGCATGTGCATGCTTGTATGTGGGGACCACTTGTTATTCCCAGGGTTGGAGCTCACTGACGCTTGTGTCTCTGTGTGTTTACAGCTCCGGGGGCTTGTTGCCTCCTGACTACAAGAAAGAGTGATGAATAAATAACATCCAACTCTCTCTAGCTCTCGCTCACTCTCTCTGAGGCCTTGAAGTTTGTGTGTGTGTGTGTGTGTGTGTTAATGTCTCGTTGTGAGTATGTGTACATATGTGCCTGCACCTGTATGTGGGTTTTTGTGTGCACAATGTGATTGTGTAAGCATTCCCGTTTGTAACCATATGTGTCACAGCGCGAGTGTGAGTGTGTATGTGTGTGTGTGAGTGGATCTTCAGCATCTCTCAGAGGACCCGATCGTCCTTCATCTAACTGATTCCTGGCCCCTGTTGGCAGGAAGCCGTCAGAGAGGGAGCCAGGGACAAACACGTGGATGGAGGGATACACATCCTCTTTATCCTAGACATCAGTAGGAATATGCAGAGGGCATGCTAGCGCATGGGTGTGTGCATGTGTGTCTGTGGCCTAACGTGAAACACAGGAAAAAGAGACATCGAAAGAAAAAGAGGACTGTATTAACAGTGTGTGTATTCTCCTGAGCAACACTGCCACAAGTCTCCTTACCACGACAGGCCTTCAATTAACTCTTAACCTGCCAATTAAATGCCTTTTATTTATCCTAACTGGTCACACGTGCATATTCACAGTCTGCATGTTATTGCCTCGGTGAAGAAATTGCACAAAAGCAATGAGAGTTAATGCACTAACCAACAAATAAAGGCCTCTTTCAATGTAATATAAGTGATTGCTGCAATGGCTATAAAAGAGTCTCTTGTTAGTACTATAGTAGCTACATATTCATTTGTCTCTTGCGGCTGCTTATGAACGCGAGCAGGAGGGGGAAGCGGTTTTATTTACATGGCATTATGTTACATCAAGTGGTTGTGCTCAATTAGGGAAGTCATCATAATGGTTTTAAGTCTCTAATACAGTCTGCTGAAAGGGACCATGACTTGCTAATAGGGTGTAATTCCTTTTCTATCTATATCCATGTGCAGCAGTAGGGAGGGAAAGGAGAAGAGGAGGGGGCAAATCCGTATCATCAGTAAAAACAATGCATCAATTAAGCAATTAGCGAGGAACAAACTGGGCAGCTTTCCAAACCCTCCCAATAAGGCACCGTGCCAAGGGGGCTTGTATCGTTCATTATACCCACATCACAGAGATGTGGAAAGAGAGCGAAACAGCTAGAGAAAGAGCCAGAGCCAAAGAGAGAGAGAGAGAGAGAGGAGGAGAGACTCGCCTTTCATTTGTAAAGTGGAGGCATTTGTCTGCCAGCATGGAGACGTTTTGTTTCACCAGATGTGCTTTTTAGCGAGGCCACATGGTCGGTCAAGGCTGGGGAGAAGGTGCCGTACGGGTGTCAGCGCGCGAGTGTGTATGTGCGCCGTGCGTGAAGTGGGGGGGAGACACCAAACGGCCTCTTCGCTGCCATCTGATTAATTAAGACTTGAAAGGGGCCCAGTGGCAGCAGGGTTTTAATTGTGGTAATTGGGGTTAATAAGGTGCCATTACATGCGCTGATCACAAGTATTGTTTCATCCAGACGGGCAAATTGAGCGGGGTTAAACGCTGATGGTAGAAAGGATGGGAGGAAAAGAGGAAAGAAAGGATGAGGGGGGAGGAGAGGGGAGCGAGACTTGGCAGTCATACGTGCCACTTGTTTCTGCGATGTTAACACCATGTAGCCCGTGTCGGGAACGGGAAGGCTAATACACTGCAAACTGGCAGCGAGGGCTTCGGCTAATCAGAACACCTGTCGATGTTTTTAAGCTCGGCATGAATGTTTCAGAGTCTGCGGTGTTACATATGCAGATGGAGCATCTTTCTGGCGTGTACTATAGACACACAGCCGCAGAGAGAGAAAGAAATCATGCAGTACTCTCTGCTGTCCTTTTCTGTCGCGGGGTCACAATATATGCAGAAAGAGTTGAGGCTTTTTATAACTGAGAACTTGAAACTCACGTAGATTCCTTCCTGAAAGGTCGCTCACTATAGAGTGAACTGCATCAGTGTGCGCTAATGATTTGTGACACAGGCATAAAAAGGACAAAGTTCAATGTTGGCAGATGACAACGTGGCAAAAAGAACGTGATGATCCTGGATTATTTGACAAAAAGTGACATAGTGTGTGTTTTAAAGAATACGGCCCCATTATTAAACATCCTTAGTCACTTGTTGAGACCTTAAATAAACTTTATAGTCATTTCTTTCCTGTTGTGAAACTGTGTACATCCTGAATCTCTGACAGAAAACAATGAACTGCATTACCCCCCCACCCCACACACACACACCAGTAAGTCATTTTGGGTGTGCCTGAGTGATTTGAGCTAACTTAGCAAAGCTCACTGGAGTGTGTCTTCTTCACCTGCTGACAGCCAGCACAGAGACACTGGCCGAGAGAGAGAGAGAGAGAGGGAGACAGACAATGATTGGGACAGAGAGCGAGCCAGAGACGGAGCGAGACTGACAAAAAAAGAAAGCCATAAGACAGATCATCCCTGGTGGTGCCGCGCTGTCCTGTGGTCTACCTTTCTGTCAGGTGGCCCAGTGGAGAGACGAGAGAACGCCAGGCCAATTAATCAAAGTCAGATGCGGCTGGATGCCTGGAGTCACTCATGATCCGTGTTCTGCCCCCCAAAACACCCACACAACACACACACACACACACACACACACACACACACAAACAGAGAACAGGCTCTTCATCTCCTTCTTCCTCCTTCATGGTATTTCTTTCGTTACCCGTCTGTGTCTGGCTGCCACAGTTCAGCGGTGGAGCGAGTGTTTCCAAAAACCGGCGCGCACACACTCACACGACACACAGATACAGTATATGTTCTTATGTGTTTATTTTTCGACCTAAGCTTATGTTCTTATATTGAACCATAAAAAGTGAGGATGAGCCCCACGTTTTCACTTATTGAAGAATCCATCCTCTTCACATTGTGGTCTGGTTTGGTTCAAGAACACACACGCGCCCACCCGCCCCCCCCATCAAGAGATGAGTCTAGTCTGTACAACAGGATGTAAAACAGTGAGTACCTCCTTCCCCTGTGACCTCAAAATGCACAGATCATCTCCCTCGCTCTTTCTTGGATTTGGCAAGGTGGCACTTTTGCTTAAGAAGGAGTTTAAAAAACAGCAGATTTCCAGGCGTCTTGTCATCACTTGAAGTCTCACCAGGCGCAGTGCTCACCTCCACACTTTTTCTTCAAACTATAATACACTGACAAGGACAAAGTGGTTCCCCACACAAGCAACTGATGCTTAATTGATGTGCCAGGAAGAAACTGCAACACAAACACACTGCGTGTCACATCCATCTCTCTCTCCTTATTTCCTGTTTGCCTCTATGCTCTTATTCTACCAATAAATGCCATGAAAGATATGAAACACATCAATGTGAATTTGGACTTCATTTGGAACCAGATTCAAACCGCATTTCTCGGATGCATGGCATCTGTAGTCCTGAAGGGACAAAACAAGTTATTACACAGAACGTATTTATGTTGTCAGCAATGTTAGGGTTAGTTCTAACCCTAACTCTAACCCACCCTACCAGAATTCTGACAGGAGACAAGTTCAGCTGGTAGGGATCAAACTGTTCTATGGCTATAATGATAATATATTACAGTTGACTGCACTTTACGGTATGGTCAGGCTACAGACACGGACATTCAGGTGACCATCAGTTGATGTGCAGACAATGGAAAGTGACACGAATGCAACCTCCTACATTTCGTTTTTCTCCATTTCCTCTCTCTTTCTTCATCTTTCTGTCTTCTTTCTTCTTCTAGCTCCAGCTTCCTTTCCTTTCTTTTCCGCTCACCTCTCCTTCCCACACTTCTCTCCGCCTTGATGTGGGAACCAGATGAAGCTCTAATAGTGTCTACAGGGAGCCAGCATTTACCACATCTGATGCAAACAGGCAGGTCTCTTCTGCTTTCTGTCCCACTGTGGGCATTCTTCTCTTTCCCTCTGTGCTCCTCTCTATTACCCCCATCTCCAATGGCTTCGTCTGCAGAAAGCCCTCAACGCTCCCTCGTCTGCCCCTATGAGCCAGGCTAGCCAGTCCGAGTTTTCTTCTGCCCGGCTTTGATGTGTGCCAGTGTTCAACAAGCTCCCTTCTTTTGTCGAGACACTTCCGAGACAACTGATTTACACAGAGATAACAGCTCACACCAGGCTGGTGTGGGATGCATTTCTATGTGGCTGTGGGGAAATGGGGGAAGAAAAAGCAAGTCGAAAACCCCTTTGGCTGTGACAACATTCCATGATCATCCACAGTGGAGCCGCTGGTGTGTGTGTGTATGTGGGTTTTTTTTTGTTGCAGTCCGCAGGAGGGGGAAAGGCACACAACTTTCCTGCATCTTGCTCTTTTCCCGCCCTGCTCAATCAGCAAGTGGTGCAGAACAATAGCAAGCGACTCTGATGGCGACCTATTCTGGATACAGTGGGGTCGTGCAATACAGACAATGACCTTTAAAAGACAATATGCTAATAAATAGCCGTAGCGAGGGCCTCGGCACTCCACACAAAGGGACCTTGGGAAACCGGCAGAGTTTTAATCAGGTGCAGCTCTTTTAAAAAGAGCCTGTGGCCACATAATTGATCCCAAAAGGTAGGTCTCCGCACAGAACCATGGGATGCTGTTGCGTTACTATAAAGAACTAATAGCACTCTGTGTTTTGCTCTCCGGGAGGATGGGGAGATTTAAATCTAGTGTATATTCTTGTGCTACAAAGGCCACAAATGGTAAGCATTTTAATGATGAAAATGTTTTGATGTCTTACACCTGCTGAATATGGAAAATGGCCGGGTGTGTGTTTTGCCCCTCCAGTGACGATGCATAGGCAAACAGCCCGGCGAGGAAATAAAAAAGGTAACAGGATGAAATAAAAGTTGGAGAATTTGTGGTATTATTACAGACTCTGTTGGGAAGAATTGTGTGTGTGTGTGTGTGTGTCTACTGTATGTGTGTTAGGGGGTGGGGGGTGACTTTCACACCAATAGTGCCCTACTTGGCTAAATCTGCTGCTACTGCCATTACCATGCTAGCCATTTCGCCTGAAGTCATGAGAAATAAGCCACTGTATTAGAATTCCATCAGCATTTCTGTCACTTCTATGGCAGAATATACACAAGAGGACGCACACTCGCACAGTCGTGCTACTGGCTCCGCAGCTCGGTTACAGAGTTATTCCACAGGTTAAAAAGAAAAGCTAACGATAGTCCCTTGCTACATTACACATCAACATAAAACAAACAGAGATGAATAATCCCTAAAACAATTTATCTCCTTCCCTTACTAGTGCTGCCACTGATTTAGCGATAAAGCTGAGATAAATGAGTGTGGCGCCTGCCAGTGGTTTCAGTGGCTGCCAAATTGCTGTTCCCGGCCACAGTTAGTCAAAGCTTTTGTCTGCCGCCGCAGTGTAAACATATGTGAACCTTTGGCAAGGAAAAACACATCTTAGCTAAACTGTGGTTTGCACTGATTACAGGCTTGCAGATGCTGCCGATTCTGTCAGAGGAAAACATCACATGAGTAGGGATCATTCAACGTCCAGTTGTCAGGTGAAAACCGCAGGGGCCTGCCCCTGGCACTGCTGACTCGGGTTATATTGGCTCTGGTGTAAATTGAGCTCAAACGGCGAGGTTGGGATGTGTGCTTGTGATCATGTACTGCCACAGTCTCTATGCTCCGTTTAACAGCGTTTAAGATGCAAATCCAAACAAAGTTCCTTCACAAATGAGCTATTTATGATACACTACGCTTTAGTGGAAAAGTATAAAATTATAAAATTAGAAGAAAGAAAAGAACAGAGGAGGAGAAGAGTTGTGGTTTTAAATGTCTGGCCTCTTGGTGACTGAGAGAGTAATCTCTGGAAAATGAATCAGGTAATGGCATTACGCTTTTCAGTGCCTCGCAGAGATCATCTCTCCGAGCTGGGTAAACGTTTCGCGGGCAACACAAACAGGAACTTAAACGTGAAATATTACACCGATCAAGGCATGATATGCCAATTTATTCATTACGCTCGCAGAACAAGCAGAAGAAGAAATCAAAAACTATTTTCAGAACATACATTTGGAATAATAGTTGGATCCAAACGAATGACAGGTTGACAACTAAATATTTCCCTAATTGTCACAGGATTAATGACAGTATAGTCTCTCTCATAATTTTGAAATTACTAACACTCCCTTTAATTGTCCAATTGAAAATCCAAGGACAGAGCCCTTTTACAATGCCTCCATCCTGCTAACATAGCGCCTTGCCTCCAAACCATCCCATAAAATCCCATCGCTGCACTTAATTGTTCAATATGAAGCCAAAGCATCTGAGGTAATTCAAATGTCTTTCTCCGATGAATATGTGCAATTGTCCTCTTTCCCTATTCTAATTTAATGCCATCTGGGGAAGGTGATTGGCTCTGTGTTGCCATTGCTGCCAACTAGGGTCAGCCTAACCATCAAGCGCTGTAATTGAGTAGTTAGTGGCAATTTTCTCCCCTAATTTCCATCTGCGAAATCCGGGCCTGGCATGGCAAATAGCACATTACACAGGCACGATTGTGGCAAAGTGTAATAACATCGTTTCCACAGTTTGAAAACTTCCCCTGAACAAATGAGAATCACTGCCGTACATGTCATTTCAAAAACTCCTTCCTTTCCCCCTGCACTCATCCTTGATCCTGCGCGCGCACACACACACGCAAAGTGGAAACACAAAACGAAAACACACACACACACACACTGGGCTGAGACACCGTGCTGAATAAAGAATGTGGTGACGTCCCATTAACATATAGATAATTAGCTGCCCGAACTGTGGCCCTCCCCTCAACACCCTAATCCCCTGACAAAGCCTTTGACTAGCATTATCACAAACACCATGGCGATGCCAACGCAGCCATCTTGTTTGGCTTATTCACCATGACACGCTTCTTACACAGGAAGATGAAGGAGGTGATGATTTATGAGGGTGCAATCCATAACCAGTGTCAGTCCTTGTGTATTTTCTGGGAGAAAAAGCCGGGGTGGAGTTGTAAACTAATGGACCGGCAGGTTTGAACACTGCGACTTGATAACTTTGGCTGCGAGATTTATGGTGATCGTAAAGCAACGTCAGGGACAAAGAAGAGCGAAAATATGAGTTGGACTACTAATGGCTAGGTTATCACACAAGACTTTACTCAGCGCCCAACACTCGGACGCATGCAAGTGCACACAAAGTCGTCGTGTGGATGCGAATGCTTTATTCAAACTCTTAACGACCATTCTTCAGAAATGTGAAAGGGATGATTTTAAGAAAATGTTATTTGGAGTAATACATTAAGCACTGTCGACTTGAGACATGATTTTCCCAGTAACATAAATTCGATTTTATAACTCTAGAAGGAAGGACTCCCTGCTTCTCCCTCATCTCTTCTCTTCCTCTTTTTTTTTTTTTACATTTTGTAATTACTTTGACGCACTACATCAAAAGCGAAGTAATAATAGTTGTAATTTAATCTATTCACACAAGTCATTTTCATAAACTCTTGCCTCTCCCTGCTTAATGTGCGTTTCATTCATTATTGATCAGGCCTTGATGATGTGGTAATGACAACGGCATTGTTTTTTTTTCCCTTTTTCTTTTCTTTAAATGTAGACCCTGTGATTCAGAGTTTTCATTACAGGCAGCACACCGGGCCTCTAAATTACCAAGGGCAAACAAAAGATAATTAACATCAGGAGGGATGTGGGACAGTCACCCCCACCGCGAGCACCACCACTACCAATCCCAGCTCTCTCAACTTGACATCATCCTTCGAAAACCTTCTCAAGGTTCACTACATCCTGGTTCTTTGCACATGCCGTGTAGATCCCCTTTGGTCAAATAGAATACAGTAATTACTGAGGACACTCCTCACAGCCTATCTCTCCATCTCCTACCTTCTCTCCACTTCTCTCATGGCGAGGTTGTGAACAGGACTCCAAACCCACATGCAGTCAAAGTTATAAAGAAGTTCAAGTGTAAACATGACTTCGGCTCAGGGTTTGCCTTTTGAAGAAGAAGGGGAATGTAAAACATACTTTTGTTTATCTCATAATATAAGAAATGTCCTACAAGTTCTAAGAGATTCAGGCAATATCACGAATAAACAACTGATTGCTGCTGCTATATGGACACAAACTGCACACAACTCAGCAAACTGCACTGATACACACACACTGTCTTGTCTTTCTGTCCTGTTATAATTTGTCTGTCACTTGTTTTTAATGTATTGTTTTTCATGTACTTGTTTTCTGTCTGTACTGTACTGTAAGCTACAAACGACCAGAAGCAAAGTCCTTGTATGTGCAACATACTTGGCGAAAAAAGCTGATTCTGATTCCTTCACTGTTTGCACCTGTGTCTTACTTCTTTAATGTGAACTTCCTAACATACAGTCCTGCAGGAAAACAATATTTTATTTATTCCCATCAGCACGGTGTCATTTAGCCCTCACTGTATGGTAGCAGTAAGTCACAACTGCTGTCCAGCCCATTCATCTGTCCACCAGTTTGTCTATCGACCTGTCTCCTCCTCGTCTACCTCACCTCACTCACTCGTTCCTGCCACACATCCGCACACCACTGCAGAGTGAAAGCCAAGGATTTTTATTAAGGAGTAGGGACAGCATTCATTTTTTAAAACCTCCTCAATAAAATATCATACGGTCGCTCCACATTCCTCAGAATTATAATGACATGAATATTTAAATTTAAATGCATTCCGAGCACGCCCGTTTTCTCTTCTTCACGACAGCATCAGATCTCATTTTCTACTTAAGCTCCTCCATCATGTTTATGCATATCCACATGCATGATACATATCTCGGTTTTTTTTAAAGCTCCTTAATGCAGGCCTGATAATTTTGCTTGACTTTAATGGGGAATGACTCCTCATTGGCAAGCTTTTCTCTTTAAGACAAAAATAAAAAAATATGATCAAATGCCCCTTTCATGTGGAACAGAGGCTGTTTTTGAAACTTCTTACTCCCTCTCTCCCTCTGTTGCCTTGGCTGCAAGTAAATAGATCAAAAAAGGAGGCGCAACTTTATATTCTAGTTTTGAAGCATTCTGTAATTGGACACATTTAATTGATATCCCTCAAGCCCATAATTATAATGTAAAAGAAAAAGAAGGAAGCACAGTCCTCCATCATAGAGATGCTATTTTTCTTTATTTAAATGAATGAATACTTGATGAAAAACAGAATCAGAATCGGAGGAGAAAGAACGTTTACGATGCATTTCAACCTCAAGAATGGCAAGTATTGATTGATAATTTCTGTGTCTTCGGTGTGTTATCGTTAGGTTCGATAACAGAGTCCCTGTGAAGCCGGAATGGACCCTTGTGAGTTTTGCTCTCTGGGAGCTTGTAACTCTCTGATCTCTTCTCCTCCCTGACAAGGAGATATCACTTCCTTCCCTGATGGAGAGGGAATGGTGCGCAGATAAGACTTTGTCATCTGCAGTATGTCTTTTCCGACACATCGCAGATGACTCAGTTGGACTCCAAGAGATGCTTAATTGAAGAAGACATTAAAAACCCGCTACTGTCAATCTGCATCTCCGGTTTCTGTGGATTCTTAGATGTTTTACTGAGTGGATGATGCACAGGGAAAACGAATGCCAGTGTTTACATTGAGGGCCGAGGAAAATTCATTTTAGAGCCGGTGAGATAAAATGATGTATAAGTATTAATGCAGAATTCTTGGTGGTATGTGTTTTTAAATGTTTTTTAATCATATTAATCCAGGAGAGTATCCACAATAACATTAAAACATTTGTTTTTAAGCTGATCTCACTTACTATAATTGACAGTGGAGAGGACAAATATAAAAATTGAGGGATATAAAGATTTTTAATTATTTGTCTTCCTGCCTGACAACCTGTTGAGAAAAGTTCCAAGACCCAAAAGATCATCTCTCCTTGTGCCTGTCTGCGTGCTTCGATCTCACTCAAGTGGAAGAGCTGCGACACTTGAATGGGATGAGGAGAGAAAGCGAGGTTAAAATTAAGAACATGATATCTTCAGCCATCAGTGCTGTCACACATATGCAAGAGCAAAAATGACTAAATGTGCCAATATGAACAAATGTGTCAAGGCTTAATTTACACTATTTTCCTCAATGGAGACATATCTCTTTCCTTCACCATTTCCCCCTTAAAAACTGATGTTACACAGTGACAAGTGACCATAGTGGAATATTAAGAAGAGGACAGTCAACTCCATAATCACACCGCTATGCGTCTTTATCTGTCAATGTGTCATGAACAAGAAGGAGAATTTCTCATCTGAGGAGACAGGCAGAGAAAAGAAACAGAAATGACACTTTTTTTCAATTCCTCTGCAGGTGCCGTGAAACCAGGCTTCTATAGGGAGCTGTGCGTGATGACAAGAGGCTAAAGATGGCTGAGTGGGACCGAAGAGACAAGATCAATTTCAGTCCTCTTGATCCCCTGACCCCCAAAGCCCAGAGAGAGTCTCTCAGGGAGTCCCAGCCAAGTGCGCTGAGGCTGGGCGACTTTGAAGTTGGGTCAGGGAGGCTGGGAGCCTGGTACTGTAAATCAGTTGAGTACTGAAAAATACTGTTGTGTTTGTGTGTGTGTGTGTGTGTGTGTTTGCCCCCTGGTGTGTGTTTGTGCCTGTGGAGAGGAGTGGGAGGGTTTGAGGTAAATGACGGTAACATGGTCACATCCTTGGATGAAATGTGAGACAGAGGCAGATGGGGGTACTTGGCATTTCCTGCACCGACGAGGCCGGCTTGTTTGTTGCTGCCTAATGAGCTCTCGGACTCCATTAATGAGAGGACTGCATCCATTATCATCATCATTTCAAAAGGAGGCCCTGGCTCGAAACAGCTCCCCACATTAGCAGGACTTATCCTCGTTGCACCATTTGATCAGCACGGGCAGCAGGGGTTTGGATACAAACACACGCAGACACACCGACCTCTTCTTGTTAACACTACACACCCTTCACCCGACACACCTGCAGATGCTCACCAATGACCAAAACAGTCATTTGAATGAGAACATGAAAACACAACACTTTCCTTGAACATGACAACAAATGATTTGTTGTTGTTTTGGCAAGAAAAGCAGAAGCCGCTTTGCAGAAGCAGTCAATAAACATAGAGTGCATAATGATACAACGGTACGGCAGAACAGAGGGACAGATTCCATTACCATTGCCGTCACCACCTTTTCCAGAGACATCAAAGGACCAATTAAGGTCCCAGTGAAGCTGGACGTGAAGGCTGCAGTGGAGGTCCTGTCAGCGTTAGCCTGCCGTCAGTGCTGCTGTGTCTGTCTCAACCTCATAGTGCTGACACAAGTGACAAGGACCCCGTACTGAACCTGCCCGCCTCCCTATCTGCTTCCATTCTGGGTAACCAATATATGCATTTTCCTCTCTCTCTCCGTAGCTTTGTTTCTTTTGTTCTCTCACTCGTTACACCTTTTTGTTTTCTTTTCCCCACCTGAGCTCGTCTCTTATACGTTGTCCCTCTCTCTCTCTCTCTTTTTTTCTTTTACTAATTTAGCACCCTGGTTAAACAGCACCACCCCTCAGTGTACCCCTCAGTACCAGAGGCTGGCATACAGCTTTCTCAGAACTGAGCATTGATGTAAGAGAGGACGAAACACTCTCTCTCTCTCTCTTAGTTTGATAACTTCTTCGTTGCACCGCTCACCCTCCCATGTCCTCCTCGTGTATCTTTGGAATTACTGAAATGTTAACGTGCTTTTGCAGCCTTTGATATTTAAGACAAAAGGGTACAGATGTGCAGACTGCACGCACACAGACACAGGGCCAACTGGAAATGGGAAAGGAGCTTTAATCTCATTCTTTGTTATGCTCCAAAGAGTTCTTCCTCCCTGTGTATTTTTCTGAATCTCTTTGGTTCATCCGTCGCCTACCTCTCTGCCCTTTTCCCGCTCGCAATTCCCGCATTTATAATGGCAGAGCGACGAGCAGCACAGAAGGGTGGGTAACAATTAATGGGTGACTGTTTTCAATCCACTGCTCACATTGTGGTTTCTACAATTGATTGCATCTCAGGAAGCCTAACCCAAAACCACGAGAGGAGGTGTTGTATGTATGGGACAGGAGAAGAAGAGCCACATACGGACTGATTTTAAAATGTAGCAGAGATTAAACAGCTGATGTTGATATTTCACCTTACAGTTTAATGTTCATTTTAAAGATCTGTTAACGTCTTAACTTTTAGAGGCAAACCCCACTCCACTGCCAGCCCTATACTGATTTACCAAAGAATCTGACACGATTGTATCATTGTCGGTTCCCTGGCATAGTTCCACCCTGAGGACAACAATGATACCATAGCACAAAGGCAGCTCTCCCTCTCTTCCTATCTCTTCCAGTGATTCAACCCCCCCCTCATCTCCCTCCCTCTCTCTGGTATCTTTCTAGTGCAGTGGCCTCCGTTTACCACCATAACCCAAATTAGCTGGGCAGGCGTTATCCTCTCCATCGCTACGTGCTGTTAGGAGAGGGCGAAAAAAATGTGGCAGAATTTCCTTTCTGCCTCTGTGACAGCGCTATCTGACAGCATTTTACATCTCCCCTGCTCTCCCTTCACTACACTCTACTGTCAGACAAAGAAATTAATACCCCCAGTGACTGTGTTTTAATTAAGCAATTTCATGCAAATTACACATTTTAGATTGTCAAATAATATACTGCGCAAAATTGTAGGCAGGCTGATCTGATATGCATGGAGTGTTATTCTTCCAGGCACTGTGCATACATGGAAAATGAACAAAAATGCTAATTTCTAATCTATTATGCAAACAGTGGAGATACTTACATAGATTTGCACGCCTTTCTCAGATAAATACAGCTCTTGAATTCTATGTATAGAATGACTGGATTCCTTTGTCATTGTTATTTATCTTACTGTATATTGGCTTTATTTCAATCGTATCTCTTTCACAAACAATGTATGTTAATATTCAAGCCATGGTCTGTGTGATTGGATAACACAAATAAACACATATGGAACCAATGTGTCAAATGTATCTTTAAACGCTGTTTCGAGATCTCATTGACAATGAATAATTAGGAGGACTGTCTGACAATCAAAGAACAACTTGACACAAAAGTCTTATTGGAATATTCTCACTGCTAATACAGTCTAGTGAAAAATAAAGCCTTAACTAATATTAGTAATCCACACTACTCTCCATCTTTTCCCATTAGCACAATGAACTTATTTAGAATTCATTATAATCCACAAGCCCTTTAGTACACTGGAGTCAGTAATGATGACAAAATGAATATAACATTATACTTTATTATAGTTGACTTGATTTAATCTGGGGTTGCTGCCATATGAGAGTCCTCAGAAATACCCCTCTTGAAAACCATGGGTGTCAAAAGTCAGCGTGCGCAGGTACTGAGTCAAAAAGCAATCCTTATTAACTGGAAGCTTGAGGAGGGGCCTTGCTGTTTCTTTGTGATTCAAATCCATTTAATCAAAGGTTTGTTTCTATATGCTGCCACTTAATAGTGTATATTACTGCATACAATGAGACTCCAATGAATTGCAATCCATCCAGTGCCCCCTTCCATTTTCTTCTAAAGGAAAAAATAGCAGGATAAGAGCAGGAGAAGGCGAGACTAATGGTAGGGTATGGGAGAGTTGTTGACGTGCTTCCTGCATATTCAGAACAGCGTGCCTTTCAGTGGTCGCAGATTCATACAATAACCAAGACTTTTTTTTACCCTGTGGTATAATAAAGTCTGGATGAACAATAGGGAAACATGTTCACCACGCAGTCTAAAACATTGTGGGGCAATTACAGGAGCTCTGAATATTCCTGCTCAACATGATGCTGCTCACAGGTCCCCCCGACTGTGCGCTCCTGTGGCGAGGCCCTTTTTACATTGTGCCTCTCGTCTCACTGAAGTCAACTCAGGTCGAGGCCACCGGAAGACGATAGTCACAAAACAGCTTCTTGAACTGCGAGTGTGGGCTTCATGGGAGACACAGTGTTTCAGCGTGAGGCTTAGTGAATGCTATGTAAAGAAGGTAGAAACTCAGCTGGCTGAATATTGATTTTGCAAATTTGATCTCAGACCTTAGTAGACAAAGACCACTAAGTGCAATAAACGCTTCGATGTCACCCTTTTGCATTATATATCTTAGAATATACCTTTCCTCTCTTTTTTTCGTTCATTCTCTCTCTCTTTCTCTCTTTCAACACTTTTCTTTCTCACTAGCCACACTGAGGTGCTGTCCACAATGTAAACCTCCATCTTCCCCTCTGTGACTTCTGGGTGAACCTACGGAGTCACTCCAGGCCAGTGCAGCAGTGGGGAAGCTAGCGAGAGGCTGCATCCAGCAGTCAGCTCCTGTGGACGTGAACACCGGGTCTGGTGACAGGGCGACCCGTGAGACGGGGAGGAGAGGCTGAATTTGGGGGAAAACCATCAGCTGCACACTCCCAAGTTCCAGGCTGGGTATTAGAAGGCGATTAGAAGATTTGGTATAACCACATGGCTACAGGCTGTATTGATTTCAGGTGGGCGGAGGGTAAATGTTTGAAGTGAGTAGACTGAGATTAGAGAGTGTGGCAGTGACAACAACTTGGCAACAAACGAAAAATGATGCAATATGATAAACGTGTGATAAGCATCACCCACCTGCACCAGCCCATTATATCCCTGTAGATTAATTACTGACATAATACTAATAAAAATAATGATATTTCATAATGATATTTCAATGATAAGGTTGCATTCAACAGTTGTCTCTTTCAAATGCCAAAAATGGGTTTTTAAGATGCCGTTGGAAAGTGACTAATGAGGTGCTTTTTGAGCACCAGATTACTCAGAAGATCATTATTCATGCTGAATGCTGGACAAAATATCACAGTAATGCCCTGTTGTCCTTTTCCAAAAGCAAGAAAAAGGCAGAAAATAAATGTCCTTAAATGATCTTTTGTTACAGGACAATATGCGTCGAGCATTACTCACGCAGGAGTCAGGAGGACAGGAAACTGGAAATCATTTGCGTCACCATTCTCCTCCTATTGAAAACTAAAAGCGGACAACAACAGGCCGCGGTGTTGTGCTTGCTCATTAAGTCTGCCCGGAGGTAAGCCCATTGATCTGCAATTCATTCTCACAAGCATTAAATCAATGCAGAGAGACATGAAAAGCCCCAGGTTTTTACGACTTCAGTCAAAGATTCCTGAAACGCTTTGTAACAGCAGATAATGGTAATCTGCCTTGTTTGCGACTAGGTATTGAACAATCAATATGGTAAAAAGGGAGAAAAGTCATGGACCCTGAGAGGAAGTTGATTTGAATGAAAACATTTTTTTTTGTTTCTGAATGTATACCGTCTGCGCTTCCAGACAGATTTGTGATCATTATATATACACATGCATGGTGCTCTCAGAGGAGCACAACAGATCCACTTTAAAATCTCAAACTACCCACTTAGAGTTCGATTTATCCACTTAAAAACACAACCATTAATTAAAAAAGTCCTTTTCTTATAACGTATGCAAACACACAAACAACAGCACTTCATTGTCCTAAGTACAGTACGCGGCACCTGAGCGATCCATTACAGCTCATTCCATATTGATTGACAAAGTAGAAACATAAAGTAATTATAATTGATTCCAGATGAGGCTCAGCCTGCGATACACAGATCCTCCTCCTCCTGCCTCCTCTCTCTCCCTCTCTCTCTCCAACTCACTTACTGCTTGGAATCTGAATAGGGAGCTCGGGTAATTAGGTCACGCTGTTAAATTTTTAATGATCTCTGAAATCATATTCATGCTCACAGTGTGTCAGGTACACGTACAGCCAGCCTGGAGTGATACATCACCATTCTATGACATGAACAGAAGGCCTTAGCCATTTAATTGTGTGACCTTTTCGACCGAGCACCGGGTGAAGCCACGAGGAGAGAGAGGTATTTAGTGGAAAAATGAGTGATTGGGTATTGGTGAGATGTACAATGCACAAGCTCGTCATAATAAAACAGACGCAGACATTTTGTGGGACCGTGTGTGTACTTGCTAAGCTGTTTGCGAAGGAGAAGTGTATGCAAAGGTGGTTTGATTGTGACTTTCTTGTTACATTTTCATGACGATGATGGCTCAGTCATGGTCAAGGTTGAGCCCAGAGGGTATAAAGGTCAGGCGGAGAGACAAAGAAGGGGAACACAGCTGGCAGTTATCCCATAATTTGTAATGACAGATGATCATCTTCTATCTGTCTAATGAAACATGTGGTAGCAAAGCAAAAAGAGAAAAAAAATGCCCTGCACATTTTTATAGCGGTTGTGGACAGCGATGAAGAACATTCCCTCAGCTGCACAACTATTAATTACTAACGACTATTTATGGTTAATGTTGCTTTCTATTTGAAGCCACCACATTCCGGAGGGCAGTACTTCACATCCAACATCAGACATAATCTGACAAACCTGATTTTTCTGGAGCTACAATGATCCAAATACTGGAGGTCCTATCTAAGAAATCACAAATGTATAAGCTTAAATTATTGATATGATATGAATGAAACTTATAACTGAGAGAAAGTGACTTGTGAAACTACAGTGAGGACACATCACTTACAAACTAAAATGGACTTTATTCATTTTATACTGGTCCTGTCAGGACTGACAATGCTACACATGCTCTCGATCAGCTTGCTGTATCTCTAGGTACTTGTGGGGACCTGTAAAGTACAAGTATTTCTCACAGCAACAAAGATTAGACCCATTACAGCCTGAAACTAGCTCCAACTTGACCAGTTACAAGAGTTAAATGCTTCATGTCTCTCAGTAGCAGTCAATGAATGAAGTCTTAATAGACCACAGCAAACTAAGAAAACCTTTCTCTCTATGGGTCTGATGCTTGTTGTATTCTGGGGTGGCATTTCTATCCCCAAGCCGGGTCCACAGAGTCCGCAGTTCAACTTTGCGGGTGCTCTTTTGACCTCTTTTTGCAGTAATTACAGTTAGTGAAAACATGGCTTCTCTATATACAAGGTAAGTGGAGCAGAAAGAGAGGGAGCACCTTGTTCACCTCACACATGTGAAATCCTTCATTAGTGAGTGATTGTCTCATCCTGCGCCAGCATCTGACAGTAATGTGAGCTTGATCCCCTATAATTACTGTTCCCATGGAAATGATTGCATCCTGAGTTTCCAAACTGACAACTCTATTTGGACATAAGTAATCCGCTTTCTTGGCTGCGGCTGATACCTGAGCATAATCTGCCCAGTCAAGCGGGGAAGGAATGGCAGCACGCTCTCTCGCAGCCATGGCATGAAACACAAACGATGAAGCGTCTCCCCTGTTGCACTCCAGTAATTTAGGCAATCTTGGGTTTGTGGGTTTTGAAGCATGTATTTTTTTTGCTGTTTCTTCATCATTGTAGGGGATTGCATGGCCAGAAGGAAATGGAGATATAAATGAGCATAGGTGGCAGTGTGTGATGTGATCCACGGATTAGATTTCTCCAGTATGGCGCAATCCGGAGATCAGATTTCCACAGTAATCGTCCAGTAAAAAGTAGACGGTGTTAAATGGACTGCAGACTTTCAACAAAGAATAAGTTAGGCCACAGAAATCTTTAAATGGTGTTTCACATAACACTAAACCCTACGAGCAAATGCATGAAATTTAGACAACATGTCAATTATTGACACGTCCTCACAACATATTCTCGCATATACCGAGGAATTAGACTTAAAGCAGTTTGTGAGAGAATTAATCAGGGTGACGTATGTGTGAAACACAAAGACAAAGGCGAGGAAGGAAAGGAAAATCAACAGAGCCTGGCAAATAGCAAATTAATAGAAATGGCACCTTAAAAGAGACTTAACAACTTGGTGCTTTTCATTCATTAGCGTGCCCTGCCGTTAACACATCATTGTGTGAGAGGCATGAAGGACAGGCAGTGATGGGATTACAGCCCCTTCTAATAGCACGTCGCTAAAATTAAAATTCACGGGGAGACAATGCATCAGGGAAAAGTGAATATAGGCAGTTGCATGATAGAGTAAAAAAAAATTGCAGAGGATGCCCGGGGTGGGAAAATAAATAACAGAAGATGAAATGACTCCCATAAACAGAGCCGGAGTGTAGAAGGTCATTAGGTGCAACGCAGCCAACATGACAAGGCAATGATGCCGGCTAAACACTCGCTGTTTATTCATTTAAATACCGCTTAGCTGGCGGAAATAATCATGATAAACAACCTCTGCCATAGCAGAAGATTAAGGGGCCAAATAACACGCAATGATATAAAAACAATTTGGTGTAGCTCATTTACAGTGGGAGAATATCATTTGGCATAGATTACTGTAGCTGCGCTTGGCAGCAAAAGCACCACTGACTTCATTTTCAGCTGCAGATTCCTCGGAATCAGGGGGGACCGACGCGATAAGCTTTTCACAGCCTGTTTACGTTTTTATCTATTTACACTACCGCAGGAGTTGCGGTTGTCATGTTTGCAGAATCCCCGTTTGTTAATAAGGCTAAGCCTCTTCTCACGAGCCCAGAGGCAACACAGCTAAGCTCTCCCACTACTCTGGTTGTAAATGGGGAGTCAAAGGGAAATCAGCTGATAAGAGAAGGTGTCACAGTGTCAATATCCGCTCTCTACTGGATGAAGACAGCATGTTACATTTAATGATCCTCAGCGTGCTTAAAAAGCTGCAAGTTCACAATAAGTGTGACTTTGATCAGAGGCTCGCAGTCTATGAGCGCTCAACGAATCATAATTCATTAGGTCAAAGGTGAGGGAAATTGTGTTCAAAGTGAGACAAAATAACAGCGTCTGGCCCTTTTAACTTAACTCTGACTCGGGATGAAACCCCGTGAACTTCTGGAGATGCGGCCAAGGCTGGGGAAAAACAGAGAGGAGCTTTTTTTTTTTTTCATGCGCAGCTGTGGCTCTGTCTCACGCACACTCGCACACATGGCGTGTTGCGCAGGGAGAGAAGCGAGAGACTCACACACGCAGACACCATGTTTGAGAGAGAGTTGTGCATTGTAACTTTATGATTTGATGTCTCGGGGCATCCGAGGTCACTAATAAGAATGTGTTTATGCAGAGTGCGCAAGTGTCTTTGACTTCTTCTCTCTTCTCTTTCTCCTCTCTCTCCCTCTTCTCTCTGTTTTAATAATTTAGAGTTTTGGAGGTGGGGGGGGGGGATAAGTAGTCAAGCTTTTGGACATTTCTGATGCTATGCTGCACTTTCCCTCTGAAACATCATACATATTTAAAGTTAATAAAGCATATTCCTTACCTTTTATCCAGGGCTTCTTAATGCAGGGCATAAAATGAAAGCAAACTGTGTGTGCGTGTGTGTGTGTGTGTGCGTGCCTCAGTTATCTACCTTTGTCAGTAAGCCAACTTTTAGAAAGACTAATTTATGATCACCACAACAGTTACAGCTAATTCTCTCAATTATTTCATGACCTCAGACCTCAGCTAATATCACATATTATGCAACAAATACAGATATATAAATACATCTTTTCTTCAGGTGCTAGAAATGATCTGTCAAATGCGGTGAGTCAGCCAAGTGTCAAGAGTCTTTTAGGAAAAGAAAACACTGTAATGTTCTGGCGAACATACAACAAATCCATCAATTCATGAGTTGCACTTCAGAAAGTTAACTGGCAACTGTTTTATTAAGGACCTGAGCAGTCTTTGATTGTGATTTGTCAAACAAAAATCTCAAAAACTCACCTACTCTACTTAAATTTGAGGATTTGTACATTTTGTTTTGTTGTGATTTTTTATCTACATTATAATAATAGTAATTTTTATAATATAAATATCAATTAACTTGATAAACATGTTGGTCTGGCCCCAGTGTTTTTTTTCCCCAGACATGTACATGTCTGAGTGGTCAAACCAATAGGCTCAAGTGTGTCTGCTGTGAACAAAAGGCTGCTGGATGGAGGATTTGGAGGGAAGTCTTGACTGGGGATCCTCATAAATCACTGGCCTAGCTGCTGGATTCTGACAAGCCTGTATAGCTTTATCTTCTGCTGTTCTTTGCTCCCGTGCCCACCCGCCTGTTTGTCTCCATTTTATGCATATCTAGTGGATACCTCACCTCCTCTCGCATCTCCTCTCTTTGGAAAGCCCTCCTCCAGCTTCCTCCCTCCCTCTGCTCTCCTCTTTACTCACTTCCTACCTCGTCTGTTGTCTACCTCCTTTATTTGTGCAACTATCTCTCTCTCTCCTACTTCCCTCTTACGCACTCCCTCTGATTCTCCTCCAGTAGGCTTGGTCTTCTCAAGGCCTTGCCAAGCCTAGGGCCTCCCAAAGACCCTATTTTCCTCTTCTGTCTGCTTAATTGATTCTGCTGGGGCAAAAAAAGATATATATACCTCATAACTTATTTATGCTGCCCTTTGATATGTGTGATATTTAAGAAGGGTTAATATGTATAGGGTTAATCCTTGAGGGGTGAGTTGTGTGAAATTTTCATGAAATACTGACCAATAGGATGAGATCAAATGAAAGCTGGAAGTTCTTGCTGTGTTCGCATACCAAAACCTGAATCGGCGAATGAAATCAACTCTTGAGGAATTTATCTTTCCCCTAAAATCCCAAGTCCAACTTTCCACAGACCACCTGAGAGATTTTGAACATTTTCTGCCGTTCTTTATACGGGAGAATTGAAAGGTAGCATGGTTAAACATCATTTATGGCAATTCTAAAACCAAAATTCCCATATGTTTTCATATGCCATTTACTTTCTGGAGCACTGTACAGCATGTGCGTGAACGCCCCCGCACAGGTATGTACATATGTGGGTGCTGAGAGAGGTAGGGGGGGACCCAAAGGCTGGTGCGTTGAGGCTTGTGGGGCTGCGGTCCCAGCATATTCATAAATCAGGCCTTTCAGGGAGCTGTCAGAGGCTCCATAATGAGGGTCATTACTCAGGCAGGGTGTCAAAGCTACTATCACAGGGACCCGTCCCTGGAAATCACACTCACTCTGCTCCTTGTTAAATAAACAGTGCAGTATACAAAATGGCAAACAAGCTGAGGGTCAATCTGATGCAGTGCGGGGCCAGGCAGGCCTCCAGAGTAATTTACCCTCTGGGAATACCTCTCGGCTAGGGAGATGGATTACAGAAGGCCCTCGAAAAAGATTAATGGAAATAAAAACACAGAAAGGAAAAGAAGAATAGGAAAAAAATCACGCTAGGGATAAAGTGGAAAGATGAAGAATTTAAACGTTGAACACAATGATGGACTGACAGATGGATAAAAGTGTGTTCACAAGGAGGGACACTCTACTACAACTGTCAGCAAAACAGTGAACAAAATGATCCAATTTCGCTTCTTTACACAAAGCAGAAATTTGACTGTAATTCAAGCTTAAACCAAAATCCACTTTTGTCAGAGCGTGTTTTTGCTGACATGAGGAAGTGGCACCTATCTTTGGTCTGAGCTCCCCGTACTGATGTAATGGCCTAGTAATAACACAGTCTGAATCTCTGTTATCAAATATTCATTCTTTTATTGCCTTGCTAATATCTAACACGAAGCTTTATTAATTTGGGGTGGCGGAGGTGGTGTGGTTCGGCGGGTAATGGCAGATCAGAGAGCGAAAATAAAGAAGACGGACGTCTGAATTGTCTGCGCGGTGCGAAAGTAGATTCTCGGTGGAATAACTACTTCTGTGTCTTCTATCAAACCTGGTCTTTTTTTTTAAGTTGATTATTGCTAATTATTCACATTTTACTTCAGATGTCATGTTGGCACTTATCTTTATACTCAGTGTAATCATTATTGCTATAATTTCACTCATGTCAAAATACACCATCATCTTAATATACCAGCAAATGAGCAACGAACAGTTGTTAATATTTATACCTTTAATCTTGGCTTGTACTGTGCTACATCATATCGCTCTCTCACCCACACACACACACAAAACTTAAGTATACAATATGATGCCAGTTTAATCTAAAATAACCATTTACAGACCGAAAACGTCTTTAATCTTCTTCACCAGAAGAAAAGATGTGAATTATCAATAATGTTTACTATTCTAGTGACTTCCTTCTCCCAGCTTTACAAGAACAGTGTGAAGCATCACATGGGGTCTCTTCAAGGACAAAAATATTGAATACTTCCTACAGTGGCGCGGATGTGCCCTCTTCTCTGTTCTCCGCGCTAACCAAACAGCTAGGAGTGCTGCTTTTTTTTCCCATCCAATTTTCAGCTCACCTACCTGAAGGCAAAAAGATTAATCTTTTACATCTGTGAGTTTTAGACAGGCGCTCATGCTGTGCGAGACACTGCTAAAGCAGCCAGCCCTTACGCAATGCCAATTAATGATTTTGTCATTTCAGTGGTGGTGGTGGGGGGGTGCTGCTGTGAGTTTGTCAGGGTACTTTTAAAACACAACTGCCATTGTAATTTGTGGACATCTGTTTCAGCATTGAAGTTGAGAGAGGGGGAGAGAGAGAGAGAGGGAAGTGAAGCTGTGAAGAAGACAGTAGCTGTGTGATGATGCGTTTGTGCGAGTAGCTAGCGGAGAGTGCAAGCTGGCTGCCATGTCTTGGGGACACGCAGGGAACATATGTTGTCTTGGAGCCCCAGGGCTGACATTGAAGATGAGGAAAGACGGTACTTCAAGGCAAATGTTTTCCCTGAAGTGAGGCTGCCACAGCCTATACAGCTCCGAGTATTGACAAGTCTCCCGTGGACCACCAAACGCTGAGATTTACACACAAATGTAAAAGGTGACTAACAAAGTGCTCGCTACCAACTGAGATTCCCCAGACTGTGAACAGAATGGGACATATGTCTTCCCAAAATTGGATCATTTCATCAGATTAGCCTGGAGGAGATGCATAATCACATATTACTCTACACGTACCTGCAGCTGTGCTCGTGGCCCTAACTATATTCTGTGGTAGGTGTGCTGAGCTCAGCTCAGCTTGCGAGACCAGAGAACTCTAAAGATAATACATTTCCGAGAAAACAGCGTTCTACAATTATGTGTAATTACCGCAAGGACCGTTCTGATGCTTCTAAAACAATCTGACATCATTCTACGCAGCAAAAGTGCAGTTTAACCATATATAGAAAATAGCAATTTCCTCTTCACTGTCTTCCACTTATAGTCTTCAAGGAAGAATATAGGGGCCTAATTCTGCATATACAAAAACATGCAAATCTGATATCAATACTGCTGTCGTTTCTCTCAGCAGATCACCTGCAAAAGGCCCACCAACAAAAGGTGCACGTAATTACTACTCACTATTAGTAAATCAGGCCCTATTGTTCCCCATAATGACTTTATATTTAGAATTAATCAGCTGACCCATTGTATATTGTACTTTCTGAGTACAAACGATGTACTGTACTACTACTTTATAGAGTGCACGAATTAACCTAATTAATACAGGTACATTGTGCAGGAGCACGGTTTGTGGTGATTAAAATAGGGCACAAACACAACAGCCGACATAAATGTTCAGAAAAGTTTAGTGCTGACATTCAAAAAGCTCCGGAAGAATTTATTAAACACAGTAGCGTTTAAGTTCTAAAAATGTGTAGCCTATTCCTTGGTGACCTTTCGACTTAACACACTTCACACTCAAATGTAGGGCCAGCACCTTGATGGCTGGCTGAGAGCGACATGATAATTGACCCAGCTTAATATCACTGAGGTGTTTGTACGAGAGCAGCGCGAAGGCCTTCATTAGGGCCGCGCTAGCGGAGGGCCTAAGAGTCTCGCTCCCTTCTCCCTCTCAGCTGCATTCAGGCCTATGATGAATGGCTGTAGAGATGGACTGCTGCCGAGGGAGAGTGCCTGACGGGCCCCAGCAAAGTCTTGGATGATGAATAATGACTCTATAGCCATTTCCCCATAGGAAGCCCTCAGATTCCAGCCGGCTCATCTACAAAGGAAAGCCAGTTGACAAGCTCCCCTTAACCAGGGACCGAACCCTATCATGGCTAGGTGTGGCTGGGGATTGCTTTTAGATAGTGTGAGACATCACCTGCTTGAGACAGGATTCATCATCTCATCAAAGCTTGTGCAGTATGAGAACCAGGCACCTATACTTTGCCAACTGAACCAAGTGAGCAGTGAGACGCTCCTTTCTTTCTGAATGAGGAAGAAGTCTCAGCGAAAAGACAACGCGCCTGCGAGGAGACTTGTGCAAATCAGTGAGAACTGGGAAAGATGCAGAGGCAGAAGGAGAAACAGACAAGAGAGGAAGTAGAAAAAAAAATAGAGCACATTTGCAAATTAACTTTGACTGCTCAACAAGGAGCGTGTGTTGACAGGGGAGAACGATGATCTGATTTACTGACACGGGGAAAGGATAGAAAGACAGCAAGCTGAGAGGCACACGAGACAAAACAAATTCAATCATCTTTTCCATCAAGAGGAAAACCTTAGCCTTTCCTCCACAAAAGACCCCCCCGGCTTAAATCAATTGCAAACAAACCTGATTCTGCAACGAGACACAGGGGGAATAAACAGTAGCTTTCAATTTAATTCAGGCCTGCGCCCTGGAGAGGAAAACTTTCATCCATCACTTTCATGTCCCTCACAAGGCAGTCGTAACTCTGTGCGTGGTGGAATTGGTGACAGCAAGGAGCGGTAAATATGTTCGCAAGAAGCAGCTCCGCTGACACCAGCAACGTGTTTACAGCAGCATACACTCGGCACTGAATGGCAATACGTGCATGTAACACTCGGAGGATTCCCACGTTTCTCTCAAAACTCTGAGAGACAGACAATACAGTATTTCTGCCAAGTAAGGTTAGCAACATGCACGAGAGTGTAAACCAAACGGGTGCTGTTTACGGAGGCTGAAATTATCCGCGTGATGGCACAAATATTCATAGCAAAAAGCATTTTTTGTATCTGTATGTCTCTCTATACTCGTCTCCGTTTGTAGGTGTTGTTAGGAGCTACTGAAAACAAGTAAGTAAACCACATGACACATTGTTATGTGCGACTGCATTGTCACAGAGAAACAGAAATGTGTTTCCACACTTCTGCAATAGAACCTAGAAGTTCTTGCTTGACTTTGACTCCCTATACCTGCCTTGCTTCTCCCAGACAGAGCTCCAAACTAACTCTTGAAGGCTCCTGAGCTGGAGAGGCAGCTTTGCAGCCTCCTATCTAGAATCCTGTCTCCATGCATTGTGTCTGAATGAGTAGGTGGTCTATGCAGTGCCCGTATCTGCCTAGCTGAGAGCTGGGGCATTAATCTGCCCTGACTGATGACGAGCATTAGCATACAGCTCGTAGCCAGAGAAGCGCACGCGCGCATGTGTGTAAGCGGTGTGTGTGTGTGTGTGAGAGGGAGGTGAACGAGAGTGTGTTTAGGCAGGATACCGGTGTTAAAGTGCACGTCGTGAACGTTGAACGTCGTGCACTGGCAAGTTGTGTCTGTGCGCGGGTGCGTGTGCACAAGGTTAACTTCTACCCCCCTTCATGACTCACTCCGACCACTTCCCCAACCACTTCCTGTCATTAATACATACTCAGCCTTTCCTTCCTTCCTTCAAAAATATTCTCAGTAGTTTTTTGTCAATCTTGTAATAATTCAATTTAGCAGGACTGGCCGGGTTGGGACTGCCATTAGTTTCGTGGAGCTGATTTAAGATTGATGACTTGTGTCCCTTGGGAGTTGATTCCTCATCTTTTTGGTGGGGTTTGAGGGGAGGCAGGGGGGGGTGAGCCCACCGGTGGCCGGGGCTCTTCAGCTGCACCAGGCGTGGGAGTCGTCGAGCGAATTAAGGTTGCGAATTGATTTCCTCCAAATTTGAGCTGACTAATGTGACAAGTGGCAGCTGTGAGCACCTCACCGCCGCGGCCGCGGCTGTCTCCTCCGGGCTCCTCACTGTGACACTGTGCCGATGCAGGCGACGCAGAGAAAAGGCTGCACTGCTGTTAATGCTCGCAGGTACACACACACATGCAGGGACACACAGGCGCATCGACACAACAAGCACACACCGTCGCAGGTTCCTCATGGAGAGAGACAAAGTCATGCAGAGGCGGCGCAAAGACGCGCACGCACACAGCCAAGTGCGTACACATTTACACGCGCGCGTGCCAACACCCCCACTCCACCCCTGTGTCACAGTGTTGTGCGGAGCTGCTCACCCATCAAACTCAAGTCAGTGACACAAATTACAGCCGAGGACTGGATGAGGGGAGCCTTGCTTGGCCCTGACACACACAGATGCACCCACACAGCTGCAGCATTGACGTACACACACACACACACACACACAGCTACACCACTGACAAGGAACAGGTCATGACACTGGTGAATAATTCAAGAGAAAACTCAGAGTGAAAGAGAGCGCGTAGTGAACAGAAAGAATTGAGAGTGATAGTTGATATATACAGTAAATAAAAAGGAGAGGAGGGAAAGCATATCTGTGGATGCATACTGTACATACTGTATTTCTTTTAGAAATCACCCACCTTGTCACAGACCTGTATACTATCACCAGGATGTTTTATTCAGAGGTTGCCACAGAAGGTAAAGACCCATTAATCCATGACTGTAGTTATAATCTTTCTTGTATCAGATCACCCTTTAGATCACAAATGTGCTTTCTTCCAACAGCACGGAGGACCTGAAGGCAAACTGCTACAAACTAACAGGCAGCTGCTGTATTCGCTGGTCCTCGTCCCACCAGAGGTCTGTCTCGGGCTGTGTGACAGGTTATAGACAGCTCAGAGGTACAATAAGCAAACACTGTCTTATTTTTTTTAGAAACAAAAAAACGCGCAGCCCTTGACGAGTCAGTGCAGGAATTGGTTTCACGCATTAATGCAGCCTTTAAGACAAAAGCACCTCAGGAGATAATTACAGTGTCAAGCATACCCTGCCAAGTGCCTGACGATTGCCCAATATTTAGCTTTAATTAAATCAAAGCAGAAATGTAATTTCTCCTGAGTGAACTCAGGAGTGGATTCCCAGAAACGCACAACATGGCTGACTAATGCATTTTCTTTGTCCCTGTCACATTGCCTATTGTTTGTTATGGCCCCAAACCCTCCATGTCCTGGAGGTAAACTAACTCACTGCTTCCTTCTGGGAAGAAGAAAGGAGAGGAAGGGGGGGGTGCGGGGAAAGCATCTCGCTGCGACATACCGCAGTTTTCGCAGCTGGTCTGTTTACATGTGTGGAAAATAGTCGCAAATTAGCCGTAAACAATCGGAAATTGTGTCTGGGAGTGTTTCAGTGCAATACTGAGGGGAGTAAGGTTGAGAGGCCCTGAACTGGGATACGGCTGTAGCTGTTTTCTCCACTAATGTAATTTGCTTTGTTCAAAGTCATAAAGCTCATAACACCTGCTTTGTGAAGTGTTATTTGACTTTTCTAACAGTAGCTTTTCTGTCATTGTGAAGCCAGAACAATGTGCCTACAGGCTGAGGCGCAGAGCTACAATGCTGGAAACTATAACGCAATAGCATCTAAATATACTGTATATGAATAACTTTCAACCAACATTTGCACATGAATGCAGGGAGATATATAATGTAATATAAAGTGATAATGAAAAAGAAATAGCTACCACAGTGACAGCTCTCGTCAGTTATATGGTCAATAGTTGTTGAGTCTGATTTGTGTTATGTTTGTGGTGAAACGTTATGCAAGCAGGCAGCTTAGAGATTGAGACTTTTCATTAATGTGTGCTGCAAGTGTATGTTTCTCTCACCGAGACCGGAGAATTAAAAACAGCCTTTCTGTTTGGACTGCACTATGGAGCCTGTGGATGGCAAAAGGTCAACACAAAATTAATATGGGCATTAATATTCCTAACGCAAACTCACAGAGCTCTGCGTGTCGAAGTTTTGACTGAGGTCTGTACAAAGTTTAATAAGACTGTGTGTGTGATCTGTGTTCAGTGCTGGCAAAAGTTCATTATGAAAGCAGCAGTAAATGCACAGGTATAAGACATGCATGCACATATAGTGTATCCACATTATTTATATAATGAATACCTCTGAAGCTACTGATTGGTACGGTGCAACAGTGCAGGGGGGGGGGGTCTGCGTGGTCTAATTGATTGTAGAACAGTTTGAAAAGTGCCTGAAGAGCAAAAAGCCTGAAAGGTTGTGTCGAGTGTTAAGGGATGCAATTACCGTTCTGACGTGAGGAGGGATTTGACTCTACAAATTTCTTTAGAATGTCTAACACTGTATGTAAACATCACGGCACAGCTGCTGAAAATACCGAAAGCAAAGAGAGTCAAATAGAGGAAAAAGCGCTACTGCACGCGACACTAATTTCTGCGTTTGCATGTACGGCGTATTAGATGTTCTACGGAAGGAGATACCAGCTGGCTGATCGCCATTTTATTTTATATGTGTGAATTTGTGATGAACTACCACGGCAGCCTAGAGTACTGCCCTTTGTTGGCGTCTACCTGGTGTTATTTATGTGGCCCTTGTTTAGGAACGCACAGGCGCACATGTGCCTAATTAATCCGGCCGACAATTATATATTGCTTCAATTCGCAGCTGAGTGCAATTAGCGCGTAGCAGTCTGCGTATGCCAACCATGGCACAGATTAGGCAGGGATGCAGGCGCTTGTTAAAATCTCTTACCTAAGGCCACTTGTGCAAAACTCCTCCTAATGATTCTCTAAATGTTGTTGATGGAGAAATAATCCATTTTCCTTTTGTTAAGAAGCGCCTTTGGAGTTTTCACAACCTGGTTTAACTCAATAATAAACCACTTCATTAGCATTCCCTGATTACCTGGCGCACTTGTCTGTGGCGTGGAAAAACAAGCCAGGTGTTGAGGAAAGAATGAGTTTTATTGATGACAATTCGTGTTTAAAAAAAGCCAGAATTAATTAACCTTTTCTTTTCTTGGCGTCGCGACGATCCAACAAGTTGCACAAAAGTGTGATCTGACAAATCAATACGGTGAAGCGGTTTTATCCAATGGGATTCGTTCTTATTCTTGTGATTCTGCAGGTTAAAAAAAAAAACATCCCATTATTTTCTTCTCACCCATAGATTTCTACTATCATCCTATGACATATGTTGGAGGCGCCATTTATGAGGTTTCACGAGGAGATGAAAAAAAGTGAAGCCAGACAGTAACAGAAAGAGCTAAGCAGCAGAGCCTCACACCCTGATCTGGCTTGGCTGAACTGTGGTTTTTTTTTCTTTCCTCCTTTCTTTTTTTTTTGCCACAGCAGTTGCCTGGGTGATGCTTCACAGACCGTGCTGACCTTCCACAATTTCCAGCCGTCAATCTAAATGGGAGCCCCTTATCTCATCTTCTCCCCCACTCACACCCCTTTCTTTGTAGATGTGCACATCTTTTTATTCTAAATCCAGTCATTATTGTTCCTCTCCACTGGCCAGCAGGAAAAGCCCTGCTGAAGTTGGAGAGTTAATTGAGCATGTCTCTCTCACTCCTGGCTCCGAGGGCTGAAGTGACTGGCTCCAGTGTCTGGCTGCTTGGCTCGCCGGCTAGCCTCTTTCTGCTCGATGTATTTGCCTAGATTGCCAGTGCAGGGCCTGACTGAGGATGTCTTGTCCACCGGACTTCACTTGAGCATTCATGTCTCAGCAGCAGCAGCATCCGCTCATTACGGAGAGAGAAGTGTCAGAACCGTAGAAACCAGACTGCTACAACTCCTCTAATGTAATCTGGACATAGAACTTTTTCCTCCTTAATGATATGATAGCCTGACTTCATTTGAACTGGTGCCCTGTCAGGCCTAACAGCATGAAGTTAGAGGACCACAGAGCTCCCTGCGTTGCAAGATAGAAGACTTAACTTAGCCCAAACTGCTTTGCTATGCTCTTTTGTGCTTTCGTGGTGTAAAATGCACATAACCTAGGCCCAGACTATCTTAGAAGTGGTACAATGTTACCTTGGCAACAATTAAACACACACTGAACAGAGTGATATATCTCAGAATGATTTAAAGCCTAATCTGAAATGTTTCTCACTCCTTGGGGGAACTAAAGGTGAAGTCAGTTATCTGCCATTATTTGGTTTAAAACATTCCCAGCAGTATCCAACATCTCTGCCTATTTGATTCACTTTGAGCATGTCTCTCTCCTGGATGCATTCATCCTCCCTAAACTCCTGAGTTGGAGTGGTTCGCCTCAGGCAGAGGAAGCAATAATGTGAACCCTGGAGAGCTATTCAGAGTGAAGAGGAGAGTGGAGAGGAGCCTCCTCCACTGTTCTCCTCCAGCGGGCCGTTTGGGAGGCTAAACGGTGCCGATATCCCTTATTAAACCATCTGGCTGATGCTAATTAGATTATCAGAGATAAAGAGAAGGAGTTTTCTTTGTACATTTTAATGAGATAATGTGTCAGGCAATTGCGAGGAGAAGCGTTATTTTCCAAGTGCAAAGACTTTTCAGGTGAAAGTGTACGAGAATGAACAGATGCAGGGGAATGATTAATAGTGCTTGTCTGAAAACATCTTGCCTACTTCAGGAAAAAAAGATTATGAGACTAAAAGTCTGGGTCTGTTAGTGGCTTCCTTAGTACATGAACATTAAAAAAGTGCCTTGTGTGACTTTAAAGAACATTTAGACAATCAGAAACGGCACCTTCAAACACTCTGCAACTGACCAAAAACAGTCAAACCATGTGGGGTTTTTTTTTTTCCCAACTACAGCACATAGCTAAATTAGGCTTTCAAGTGTTCTTCTGGCCACCCAGGCACACAGGCAGATAGATTTTCAGGCTAAAGACAGTCTTGGAAGCTCTTGCTCCTAATGAGAGTGAGGAGGGGGACTATTGATTAGGCTTGTCACCAGAGAAGAACATAAAAGTACACATTCAATAAGGGACTTCATATCCCGTTCAGCTAGTGTAAAGGTTAAGTGCTGGAGAATATCGCCAGGATCAATAATTGTCTGCAACTTCACGTATGGTCCACTAAGCCTGCCTACCCCTAGTGCTGCTCAGCCTTCACAAAACTAACTGAAGTCACATATGAAATGCCACAGGAAGCTTATGGGACTTTGTAACTCCTGTGTGACAGACCGATTTAATACAAACACATGTTTTGCATGCTGCAGTCCCCGTACTGTATACGAGGAACGAACACTCCGAGGAACCGGAATGAAGACGCCGCTGTTGCAAGCCATCAACACATGGCACAGTCAAAATTGGAGCTTATTAAGATTTAATAGCCTACGCACATAACCGCTGCATACTCTCTCCTTACAATAAATAACAAACTCAATTTCCCCATGGTAATGGAAAGAGAGAGGCTTCTTAAGCAAGACAAATGAAGGGTTTGCAGCACTGAGTAACAACATTAGCTGGCTAATTAAACAACAATGGAGGATGCCGCTGACTCTCGCCATAATTATGCAATGTGGCTTAATGAAAAAGGTTAACGGCGCAGAAGAAATAGAACCTCAGAGTCCCCCTTTGCCGACTGAGGATGGCTCCCAACAAACACAATTCCTCCTATTTGTCTCCCTCTTATCAACGCGAAGTGATATGTGTTTCTGCAACCGCATTGTCTCCTCCTAATGGCAACTCTATTCACTTCACAGATGAATGCTCAATGAAATGGAGAGAGCAGCGGTATTATGTGGCCCACAGTATGGCTGGGACGGCTTGGCATCGGTCTGAAAAAGGAGACAAATTCACATATTGAATTGTTTTAACTTAATGTTCAACGATCATCGAGCACACTGCGGTGAATGTACAGTATGTTGCCTTTTTCAAAGGGTCTTCTAATATAAGAGAGAAACGACAGACTGCTGCGAAAACAGGGCAGAATTTGAGGTATTTTCTGTTTCTTCTCAAAATGCAATTAACTCTAGTCTCCTCCTGTGAGGTGTGCATGGCTGTTCCACACGGACCCATTTCCATATATTAAATGATAATGTAAATATCCTTTGGGTTTAGAGGACCTCTGTTGCACAGATATTCCAGCTGTTGATCTGTACACGTGTGGTTTATATGTGACAGAGACCCCTAAAGAACACCACAGAATAAGACTGTTTTCTACATCGCAGACCACGTACCTATTAAATATGCTTGTGAATCTGTTTTTACTGGGGCAGAGCTTCCACAGGCTCCAACCGTTGGGCCCTATACCCAGTAAAAGCCTGGGGAATGCTGGGAATAAGACACAGGTGTGTGCAGCGATATGATGGAACAAGAGAGAGCGGGATAATGAGGTCAAGCGAGAGAGTAGCTGACCATATGCCAAAACCCAAGCTATGCATCAGATACCTGATCTCATGTTTATCCTCTGTCTTTAATGACTAAATTAAAGTGCTATGACTGTTACAATACGTTCATACAGACCTGAGGAAATTATGTTTTTATTTCCTGCCATGTTTATCGCCACTCCAATAAATCTACTAATTACTCTTATTTTTCATTATCACTTAGCTGAAGCATTTATGAGGTTATGGCTAGCGATGTCTGCACTCAATTAAAAGATAATTTATCGACTTATAGACCGAGAGGACAGATATTACATTCGTGAAACTAATTAAAAGAAGAAACACGCACAAAAAAACAAGTGCAAATATACAAATATGTGAAAATGCTGCCTTTTAGTAAATAGATATCTATATATAGAATATAACTCCAAACAAGGAAGTGTGACTACATCACCAAATATTTGACATGTACACTGACGTCTATGGCTTTTCCTCACAGCCCATACAACATTTCATAAAGTATAAGCTTGAGAATCAATTCAAACAATCTACAAACATTTTACTTCATTTATAAGAAAAAAAGAAAAAACTGCTCTATAAAGACTTAGCAGTAGCTCCAAGGCCACACTGTTCACATATTTTATAGATGCCACTTAGTCAGACAGCAAAATAATGCAGCAGGTAATAAATCAAAATGGAAAGTAAATATTCAACTCATGTCTCGGATGAAGTAAGGTCCTGAAACTCGCGTGCGTGTGGCTCATTCTGAAGGCACTCGCTAAACACAGCCAGTGTAGCGCCAGCATCGGAGGCGGAGGCTGCCTCCTATTTATTCACAACAAACTGCTGCCACGGAAGATTTGAAAAACAAATGGAACGATCAATAATACAATTCCTTGATTGTACAAATTGTATAAGTGTTAATTATTCACTAAACAAAGTGACATAAAAGTCCATTAATGTTGTCTACTCCCAGCTCTTTCGAATTATGCTTTAATGGCGTGTTGTTTAAAAAATGCATGATACAAAATATTTATCTTTATTTTTCAAAGGCACGGGATGCAAATCTCTGATGATGAGCTCCAAATGGATGGTGTCTTTTCAAAAATGTATGCAGTGCACAAAGCCTTCTCCCAGCATGCAGTTTGAGAGGCTTTTTTCATGAATTTGTTATGAAATGTTGGTTGACAAATACGAAAACATGAATATTGAAAGCATTTACAGCATTTTACTTTATGAGTTGACACATTTAATATGCTGACTAAAAGCCTACAGTTCTAAATTACTGTGCACGGCTGTGTGCGTCTGCGTCAGTGTGCATGTGTTTGTGTTTATGCATTGTACGTCTTAGACACTTAGAGAAAGGTTCACTTAGAAAACATTCTTGGAGCTCAGGGCGTCATAAACACACTTGCATTACACAGATAAGATGCTGCTGTGCATATTGTACAACTTCAAAACACGCACTCATTGCATTCATCAAAACGGGCACGTCTTATTGGAATGGAAGTGCATTAAGCTTTAATACGGACGCCTGAGAAGCCTAAACACAAGCGAGTCTGCTGCACGAGCATGCACGCAGCAGCAATGTGGACACAAAAGATTACCATTTAAACGCTTTAATATAACCACACGCGTTTGATTCTTAAAAATTATAACAAAGCATTGAGACAGATGTTGAAAGAACACATCGATAAGCAAATTTGCAATGATGTTCTTTTGTGTTTGTGATAGAATGTACCGCAGTGCACGCTGCAGTTTGACTATTTGACAGAAACATCCAGAACAAAAGATGCTAAGGGATATAGTGAGCTGCAGATGACATTTCAAGAAAAAAATATATATAACAGAATTATTTTCTAATAGAGCACATCTACAGTAATTTAGAATTCTCACTCCCCCTCATTCTTTTGCGGGTAACACACCTCACTGCAGGGAATTCCACTTCTTACTTATGACTCTTTTAATATTCAGCGCTTGCCAAAAAAAAAGCAAAAAAAAAAAAAAAGCCCACTGCTTTTCTCAGAAAGAAATCCGGTAGATTGTCAGAGCTGAAAACGATAAATAGCACTACAACTAGTGTGATTGAACCTTGTTGTGTGAAGATCAGAGTCACAAAATCGTACCTGACAATTCAAACACCACAAGTTATACATACACACGTGCACTTGCACACAGACTTCATGTCTCCCCTGTCTCGCTCTCTGGGGTGCTGCTTTATTAATGAGTTCGACACATAAAAAGCATCCGGAGGACGGGAAGTGTCACTCATCAAAAAAGGCTGTTTTTGAACAGTCTTGGCGCATGTTAAAGAATTATTCTCTTTCAGAAGGACAAGAGACAATCAGTGATTGCCAGGGTTTTGGGTTTTTTTTTTAGTTGGCCAGACCATGAATCCTCATTCTCACAGATGGTATGAATATTGTATGTAAAGTGTGCAAAGTTGGGTGTCCTGGTGGGAGAGAGGGAGGATTAAAGGCTGTAGACATTTGGTGCTGTTCATTATGACTGTTTGCAATGGGAACGAGCGTGTGGCTTGGCAGTGTGTGCATGTCTGGGCAGTTCTGTGAGGGGGGGGGGGCAAGATAAGAGTGATTAATTTCATTGATTAAATGCAATGTTTTGGGTAAATACAGATACGTGTGAACCACAAATGAATTGAACCGATCAATGAAATTGATTTTTGTGTGTGTGTGTGTGTGTGTGTGTGTGTGTGTGTGTGTGTGTGTGTGAATAAACTTTCAGTCTGGCACAATTAAAATCTGCTTGCTCAACACCAACCTGTCAAAGCGAGTTATAAACCACAATATGACGGGTCAGTGAAAGCTTCTCTTCACACAACCCACACTATGGAATCAACAATCACTTGGCACCTCGTCTAAAAATACACACAAACACGTGCCGTACTGCAGCGCGAGTAGAACATGACAACGCGCCACCTCATGCAAAGTGCACGGGCACGCACATACATATATGTGCATGGCAATCGAAAAACACCGTGGTACAAATGGAAATGACACATTCTAGCATGCATGCACACACACACACACACACGTGCACACCGGGCTTCACTCCTGTGTGATCTTGCCTTTCCTGGACTGGAACAAATAATGGGGGGGAAGTAGACTGTGGGATTTTGAAGCTCTTCTTGACAGTGACATAGTGTCAGCCCTGCATCTCCCTCAACCAAACATACACCTTTGCTACCCCCTTACTAAAACAGCATAGGGAACAAGGCCTTTGAATAATAAATACTGCAAAGTTTCCACACAACTCCGGTCAGAGATGCCCGTCCAGCAAACAATGTTGATGTGTAGTTGAGGAGAGCCATGGATAGACTCTGGATGAATATAAGATACATGTTCAGACACAGGACTGAGCAGGGGCTTGTGGGAAGCGAGTCAGGTCTGTGGAGCTAGTGGCCAGAAACTTCAAAATGCCTGTGTACACACAGACAACTGACAGCCCGGCAGAAGAAGGTACAACTGCAAAATAAGCAAAAAAAAAAAGTTGAGAATATTCTTCTATTTTTGCAATTGAAGGAAATTTTGTAGGAACTGAATATTAATAATGGAAGAAACTATGCAGACAGAGCAACCAAACCTCCAAATTCTAAGGGTCATTATAGATGGAGCGAGTGTAGACCAGGACTTTACTCATACTAATCATTTACTGCAGCTACCTACCTTTCCATCCAACCCATCGTCTTGAGATAAAGTGTCTTGCCACATTTTAGGTCAATAATAAGATTTTTGAGAACTATGCAAAATTTCACAAACGCAGTAGAGCATACCCTGTTAACAGTGTACCTGCAGTCAGGATGATGGCTCACTGCGAGCAGTAGAAGATGGCTCCATACTTCACTTTCCTTCAAAGGGGTAGCGGAAGAGAATGAGGTTCGTCTGATGAACAGGGGCCATTGTAGTAGTTGATGTGTCCATCGTCAGCTGATATTTAATCCTCCGGTTCTGCAGCGTGCCCCGAACATGACAGAAAATCATTAGCCACCGCGGGCCGTTAACTGTCACATGAGTGATCGACTAGGCAGTGAGCCATGGAGTTTTGTAAGGCAGTTAAACATCTGTCCCAAAGACTCATGGTGGAGGCCCTTTGAGGTCAGTGATGAGACAGGTTTGGCGAACAACTTATGGCCACTCTCGGAAAAAATGTCTCACAAATACACACACACACACGCATTTGAATATTCAATGTAATATGATATATATTAAACACAGAAATGCATCGAATTAAATTATCTGAAAGTGGATCTGTAAGGTAAGTCTCAGGCTGGCGCAATACATTCGATATTAAAACTATCCAAGTACTGCAGGAAAAAATATTGTCTCAATGGACAGTCTAAAAATACCATGAAACATTTTTCATCTAACATCCACCCTCTCACCACACACATACCCACTTCACCTCCTTTCCTGTCGTTTCTTTAGCTGAGCCTTGACACCTAGACCTTGGTTAGCCAGTCTATATAACCTATACATAAAGCTTGGTTGTGTTATCCACCAGTCCAAAATCTCCATATCACTCCCCTGTGGCCTCTGTCTGTGCCTTGGAGAAAGCAGAGGGCCCTGCTTCACATTCTCCCTCGCTGGCTGAGGAGGGGGGCTCTCTGGGGTAACCCAGTCGAGTTTAAGAGGCCAGACCACAGATGCCATTAATGCAGGATAATACTGTCTCTCCTTTTCACTGCGCTATGTGTTCATTAAAGTCACTGCTGCTAAATGTTTCTCTCCGTTTCCTCTTTTTCATTAAAGAAACACATGAAAAAGGGAGGGAAAAAAAGAGATGGGAAATTGTCAAATTATAAATTAAGCTGCTGCTTCAATTATTTGCTTGGTTTGATAATAACATGTGGTTAATTTTTGAACGAGGTTAATTACAAGAGGGTTAATGATATTCTAATAAAAACCAAGAAGCCATCATATTTTCCTGTTTGAATTACACTGACATATACGAACCAAATATTTTCTCCGTTTATTCATCATTTTTAATAAATACCTAACCATTTAGGGGGCATGCAGACTGAGGTCATGTTTCGGAATGACATATTTGAACAGATTCTCGACACATTCTGTAACAATAATTGCGATAGCCGACTTCTCACCGGAGGTAATCTGACTCTTGCTGTCTTTGGTAGGTGGCCAATTTATTTCATGAAGTGGGGCAGATATTGCACTTGCTGCACATGGTGTTATTGAGTGTGTATGAGGGAGAGCCAGAAAGAGTGAGCAATAGAGGGACAAACAGGGGGCAGGTAGGTGTGATCACTCATTCACACTAGAGCTGCTTGACGTTGAGCCCTACGGGGCATGATTACTAGGCCCTGGGTGATCCTTCAGCTCTCTGCCTGACACTTGCTGCCTGTCCCCTTCCTTCAGTCTCCTTACATCTCACCCCATTCGCTCATCTGATCAGCCAACTCTCTCCGTCTTCTTTTTTAAACGCCATCTCCCCGTCGCCCTCCTTCTGTAGAGCGTTTTATTTACTCCTGCAGACTTAGGTCCGTCACGATAATGTCTTTCTGCCAATCTGATAAATAAAAGCTGTTTGTCTTTTTTACAGTGCCCAGGACACTTACAGTTAATGCCTCCTCATAGCCTCTGCTATTTATCAGACTTCAGACATGTGTTTGCTGTGTATGCGAGTCCCCTGCGGCAGATTTCAACAAGGCTATTAGATTTCGTGTGCTGAGAAATAAGTGGTACCTGCACTATAAGCTTTAGGGATAAATGTTTCTTCTTTTTCATGGTGTAATTAACATTTTGTACTCACATTTTAGGTATTTATCTGAAGCATTCGACAAGAACTACCTATAATCAAGTAATAAAAATTTGCAAATGTTCCTACATCACTTTTTTGTTCTACTATTAAATGTGAACATGGCCTAACGTTTGACCATCTGTTTCGACTAAAGGTTGCTGCCATCAGACGACGGCTGCTGATGCTACGTCAAACATGACCGAATAGATAAATCAAACACCAACACCGATACGAAAGCACCTCACTAGTAGCAGGCGGCGCAGTCGTGTTTCTAAATAATGCTCCGCATACAACAAGTAGTGAAACATGTTGCTCAATTGGCAACACAGAGGGGTGCCACAATAAAAGGTATAAAGGGAAATTATCAAATTATTTTCAGCAGAAAGATGCAAACTAGTGTCCGTATTTAATTTTCATTCATTACAATGATAAAAAGTTTACTTTGACATTATAATGCACACATTTTTGGTGAGGTCAAATGACTCATTAAATATGTATCAGCTACACAAATGTCATAAATAAGAACTATGTTTCAACTGGATTTGCAGGACGAGCACAGACAATAAGCTCAGATGCAGAAACTGGTGAAAGCTTCAGGACCAAAAAAGTTAGACTGTTAGGTTAGATGACTGATAAAACTGCTTAACTCAAGCTCCCAGTATAAGGGTTTAATCTTCTCTTGTTCCAAGGACTCAGGGGACTTGTTGTGACTTTTTAGTGGGCTAAAATATTACCATGATGGGCTAGCAGCATCCTTTCATGCTCTATCCAACAGAGTTCATATAGACATGCTTGGCTTAAAACCACCTTGTTAACAAAAAAGACGACTCTCTGTAAAACTCCTGACACTTCTGCAGCGTGCGTACTTGAATTTTTCAAACACTTGTCTTTTCTTTACCATAATAGATGTCAGTTTTCTCTGATGCAGCTCAAGTAGGGGGGGGCATCAGCACATAGGGTCTCACTCTTTCTGCATTTGAAGCTATCACTCAATAGCAGATCTGTGTTGTTTGACATCAAACGATGGAGACATTCGCAGCATCACCTGCAGAGTGCTCCAAAGGGATGAAGCAAAATATCTTCAAATCACTTGTCCAAGACATTTCCCCCTATTAAGGCTGCCTCCACACAGGCTTTAAGGCGGAGACAGGCCCTTTAGATAAGCTAGCCAAACCCGAGTGTTACAGCTGGGAGATCAGACACACAGTCTGTTCTGTTACAGAACTCCTTTATAATGGCATGCCATTAAAAACAGTAAAAGGACAGAATGACTGCGCTATCTGTGAGCGCAAGACACGAGTAAGAAAGAAAAACATACATTGACACAATTTGATAGAGGAAGAGGAACACTTCGTTTGACCATGAAATACATTATTTACTGTTGCAACTTCTGTTTTTTACATTTCTTAATACTGAGGAAAGATAAATGTCAGCTCACAATATCTGAATATAAATGTAAATATGTACACAAAACTAATAGAACTTTGTTTTGATTCTTTTCTTATTTTAATTTTAAAGCTAATGTCACTTGGAGTCAAATAGAAAAATGCTTTCACTCTCCATGGCACCTGTGTGTGTCGATTGTATGTGCACGTGCATGTGTACAGCTCTCAACTGCGAATAAGTGGTACCAGCACTACTGTACTAGGTGCAATGTGGTGTGTGTGTGTGTGTAGGTGTGTGTGTTGTAATCTCAGCAGCAGATCATGTTTTCCAGGCCTCAGATGAGGCAAAGCAGCTTTGGCAGCGGGCCGTTTCATCTCAGGCACTGGGGCCCAAAACAAAGAGAAAATGATTGATTGGATGATGAATTATTTAGAGGTGGAGGGCTGAGAAGCAAACCAGCCATGCTGGAGAGAGAGAGGGAGAAAGGGAGAGAGGGATAGAGAGAGTATGGAAACCGGAGAGAGAGTGTGAGTTCAGCTTCACTTTATCACTCCCTCTCCTTGTAGAAGATGGAAATCCAGGTAAAAACTTGCCCCTAATTGTACTAATGCGTGTCACCGCAAATTTGCCAAAATAAAATATTGATGTGGACACAGTGACAGGGCTGCACAGTGCTGAGTGCTGATTGGAGAGGAGAGGTGTTTGCTCAGGGATCTATAGGGTTGTTTGAACCTACATGTAACAGTACACCGAAGGCAGAGGGGGAACACTCCTCCCCAGCTAGAGACATGCAGGCTTTTTTGGTCTGCACTGCCACACGTTAAGAGAGAAGACCCCTATAAATACATGTTTATCCATGCTTTTGCCTGCAGATATGCTGATATTATTTGAACGACGACAACAACAACACACTTCTTAAAATGTCATTAACAGCTGTGCGTGAACAGACGTACATGTGTATGTGATGCCCAGTTGGACCACAGGGGGCACTGATGGAGTATGTGAGGGAAAAAAAAACAGACAGGAGAGGAGAGAGATGAAATGAAGTAAACGAGGGGGGGTGGGGAAAAGAGAAAGACAGAGAAGGAGGGAGAGAAAGAGAAACGCAATGAGGCAAGGCTACAGGGATGAACGCAAAGCGTCTCTCTCCCTCCATTTTTTCAATATCCCCTCCTCATGAAATTTCATTTGGATTGTAAATGTTCAGTAATTTACCATCATAAATGTGTAATGGGCCCCTGAATCCAATGACATTGTGCTGGCTAATCAACTCATTTGAAAATGAATATAGATCTATTAAAGGGAACTCAGCATTTCCCCTTTGTTAATAGTGGCATGCTGTCAAACATGGGAACACTTCCAAAAAAGGGTTTTTTGGAGAAAGGGATCCTTTTCGGGGAAAAGAAAAAAAATCTACTGATAAGATGTTTTGATCCTAAGTAGAAATGATGAATGAGATTAAGTATTTGTGTTAAATTCTGATTTGTTTTGTCACTAGAAATCTGACATGTAATAGACTTAAGAGAAAAGGGACTCATTTAAAAACTTGCTCAAAAAAATAAAAGCAGGGACAGGAAGTTAATGACACTCCGTTTTCAACTGGGAAAATGGAGCAAAATTAAATTTTGGATTTTAAACAGTTCCTCGGTCCCGTGGCAGACAGCCACGGAATACTCCGAAAAACACACAATAACACACACCAGGATTACTGCTTCTTATCTATGAGAGACGGGGCCCGAGGCGCTACCTACAAACACTTAATCAAAAACCAAGTTCAACTCGTGGCAGCCGGTGACTCTTAGAAATAGAAAGTGATGGAGAGAGTGCAGAATGCAAATTGCAAACGTTGGGAGTCTGTCGATGTTTCTGCTTGTGTGTGTGTGTGTGTGTGTGTGTGTGTGTGTGTGTGTGTGTACAGTATACTTGACTCTCAAAGTGAGTAAATCAGCCCCTGGTAAAAACCAAATAACTCAAATGATCGTAGAAAGATATTTGTAAAGTTTTAGCAGCAGCTGATAACAGCAACAATGAAGAGTGTGAATCTACATATTATAAAACTAAATATAAAAAACTAAAGCGGAAGGGATGCAACTACTTTCTATTATTGACCCAAAACCCTATTTCTTTGCATGTATAATATAATAATTATGCTACCATCACATATGTCCTGGAAGTTATCAGCCAGCAGACCACAGCCTCTGCAGTTCTCCTTTCTTTACTGTTTAGTCTTCTTCTCACTTTCTCCATCTGCCTCTGCCTTTTTTCAAGCCCATTCCCTGCTTTTTGCCCTGATGCAGCAATCAAGGAAAAGGATTCATTCATCAGGTCTGATGGTGCTGGGGGGCGGTTGCATTGGCAGGAGGTGCTTGGTTAGCCTGGATGCATGGCTTTAGGCAACTGCCCCGGTGTAAGGTCATTGTAATTAAGTCTTGGCTCACAGTGGTGGACTGTGCCTTTGAGGTTCAAACGTCTTTCCTCTGCATCCTCAAAAGTCCTTTCCAGCAACATTTGTTAGTGAGATCCCACAAAAAAGAATGTTAGGCTCTGTCTGTGATTATTGATTTATCTCTGGACTCATAGCATGGGCTGGGATGAGGTAGATTCTCCTAACTTCCTGAGCGATTACTCTTTGGAAGCAGATTATTAGAGACTCAGTGATTGCTGCAGGTGGAAAGCACATGGCTTGACCGAACACTTACAATTGTTAATCTAGATGCTCAAGTTTCCAGAACGTCTATTACAGGCATACAGCACACTGCAGTGACAAAGAAAATAGATGACCTATTGATCATTTACAGTTTAACTAGGTCATCTCCTCCTGTTCCGTCTTTGCTGCATTTTGTATACTGGCTTTTCAAACTCAGACCCCTCCCTGATGGAAACATGGTCCAGATGTGGCTCCTGTTTGCTAGTTTCTTTTTGTGTATGAGGTATTGGTCTCAGGTAAGTTTACAAAGCTGACAGATATTATATATATAAACCATAGATCCAAACTATAGGGATTACAGCCCACATGTACCACTACAGTAGTCGTTCCTCATATAGTTTTCCAGGGCAAATGACAGATTTGGAAAAAACCAACACTGTAGCATAACACGAGAGGCCATGTTTAGGGGCCACTGACTGGAGAACCTCAGCTTTAGGGAATAGAATATTTTCTACTTTTTAGGACCAATGGACAGCTACTAAGCAACATTCACATAATCATGGCGGTTCTGTCATAGTGTGTTCTTCCATGACCACAGTGATGACAAAGAGTACAAAGACCACTAGATGATGCTGAAAATACTACTGCATCACCCCTTTTTTTATCTGTGGTCGCTCATGTACAGTTTTCTTACATACAGTCAGCCGTCCATACCATATTGAGCTAAACCTTCTGTTTACTACTACACGAACATAAAAACCTGTTTTGTTGTTATTATTCTTTTTAATATAGGCAGTTAAAAAGGTGCATCTCTGGAAATTCTCCTTTTTCTGAATCTTTAACATATCAAAGAGAAGCTTTATAATCATTTTTGCAATGTTTGATCTTTGTGACATTATGAACACCCAACAATATACAAGGCTCTTATTCCACTTACATAACATAGCAGGATTATACTTTTTTTTCTAAGCCTAAAAAATGCTCCTCACACATCTGACAGAGGGCTGAGCTGCATTTCAACTAGTGGTGTACTGTGGCGTATCTTTGAACAACCAAACAACTCAAGTGAAGTGCCTGCAGTCCTTTAAGCACTTTATCCTCAGAGCTTCATTGAGCAATAGACAGGCAAATAAAAAAAAATAAAAAAACAAGACAAAAAATGCAAATGAACTCTTCAATAGTTCTGCATGCCATTCAAAAGCACCACAAGAAGGCAGAGTACACTTAAGTTGTTTTAGAATGCCAGACTTATAACTGCATTTTACAACAATGAGGAGAAAAAAAGACGAGGGAATAATGGAGAGAGTGTAAAGGAGGTATAGACTTTTTAGAGGCTTCTTTGCGTTGCGTTTGGGGATTCGCATGTCTCATCGGCTTGTTTAGAGTGCATTAACCGCCAATGACACAGCCTCCCTCCCTCCTTATCGCTCTAGTTTTCTTGTTGTCTGGGAGAGTGTCCTGAGGCAATAACAGCAACCATCAGCACGCCTCCTACTCCTACACCTCCCCACGCAGAGATACGCCGGGGCCTAATTTTCCATCAGCAAAGCATGAAATCAGGAGAGAATGCCACACAACAAGCACTCTTATGAGAGGACACTCTGCAAGTTCGCCCACCCCTACGCGCTTACACACACACACTCCTACACAAACACTGAAATACGTGCAGAGACACGTCCTAACTTCTGGGTAAATTATGAAATCAAGTGGATACTAAGCTAAAGTGACAATCAGAGGCTTCTTGATGAAAGCACAAATATGAATTGGTAGACGGTTTTACAAATTTCCTGAAATGAGGCGCCGCATGTTATTTTAAGATTTAGTTTGCAATACAACATTTTAACTTGTTACAATATAAATATATTACTCTGAAGAAAAGTTGCACTGGTAAATATATTTCAAGGAATTTGTGATATATATGCATTTACCTACAATGAAAGACCGTGTCTGATCTCTAGTCGCCAAATACATAGGACACTCAGCGGACAGTTATGCTGTCTCACATAGTGGTAAAATGCAACAGTGTCATGTCACATGTTATACATGAGTGTCAAGAAAAGAGAGAAGCTAAAACAGACAGAATAAGGGGTGAAATTGTCTTATCATTCCTCAAAGTAGCCACATTTTGCTTTGTGCTCTTTGTGTATTTTCTCAGTCAGCCTCATGAGGTGGTCACCTGGAATGGTACTTCTTGGCCTCTTCTCCTTCACATTCTAGTCCAACTCATACTAAGCCATCTCAGCCTGATTCAGATCGAGTGACTATGGAGGCCAGGTCGTCTGATGCAGCATTCAGTTACTCTCCTTCTTGCACAAATAGCTGTTATATAAGCGAGAGCATCACCCCCCCACACACACACATACAGGAACCACATCTGGAACAGATACACGGCGGTCTCAAATGAGTCACGAGTCTCAGTTTGGACTCATCACACCAGAGGACAGTTTTCAAATTGTCTGACCTCCATTTCCTAAAGTAATGTTGGACTGTCTTAACTTACTTATTTGTACAGTAGTTCATTTGAAATATTGCACCCATTCTTCTCAAAGCAGTCTGTGAAAAAAACAATTCTAGGTTTCTAACTCTTAAGGAACGAACACTGGAGGAGAAGGTGGGCCAAAACTTTTCACTGGTAGCGTACTGTTTATGCGTTGACAAATGGAAGATGCTATTTGCAATTTCTAAACATATGTTTATCTACAGCAAAAAATAATGACAATGACAAAAACCATGCAGAGCCACCGTAGACATTACCGGAGACCAAGCGCTAGGCAAAAACTGAACCACACTGTATCTCACTTCTCTATCAACTGAAAAATAAGGCAGTTAGTTATTAGGACAGTAACACTGACAAACAGTACAGAGAGTAGGAAAACTCTTTCTCTGCTACACACAAACAGAGAGAAGAAAAAGATCTCACAGCGCTGACTGACAAAGATGCCCTGCAATATAGATGACAAGAACAAAGCTCCCCATAACAAACTCCAGTCATATTGAGACGATTTCCTTTTCAATAATGAATCGCCATCAGCATCAGGCGTCAATACTGCCTCTGTCTGTTGTGTGTGCCGGCGTGTGGGTGTATGTGTGTGACCGGGAGAAAAACATCTATCCTCAACGAGAACAAAACTTCTATATTTAATCTGCGCTGAGAACAAGCAGGCATGCAAAGTCAAAAACAAAACGGGGATGGCAAGCTGAGGCTTTCTGTGGCATGCAAATCACATCCGGACCAACCAGCTGCTGTGAGCTTATCCCCTACATCTTTGTGATTGACAGGAATTTTAAAATGTGTAGATTATAAATATTTATAATTGACTTAATATTGACTGTATTCTCTCTGTTTGGTTGGACTTGTATGGGGAACAGAAAAGCTAAGGGGCAAAAAAAGCTTTAATTTCTCAAAAAAAGCACAATTCCACAACCCAGTTCATCTGTAGCTCCATCTTCACATAAATAATCCTCCCCACGCGCCCCATCGTGTGCGTGTGCGTGTGCGTGTGTGTGTGTGTGTGTGTGTGAGAAAGAAGGTTCAGTAGCCTGTTTTCTTCACTAAGGATAATGAGCATTACTTTCCTGTAGTTGTCAGTTCTCCCCGAGAGCTCGACAGTCCTCAGAGGTCAGCACGGTCAGTGTAAAGTCTTGCTCGCCTTATAAGGCGTGATGTTGGGAAACATGGTGCCCCAATAAAAGCACCGCAAGTGAGACTAATCGTGGCTGGGACATGAGCCCAGGCATGAGGAAGGGCAAGTATTTAGGCGGGGTAATAGGATCACAGCTTGCCTGTGTACAAACACAGGCAGTAACACACACACACCTCAAACTTTGTTCCATTTATGATGACAAAAGAAACTCGAAACTAAGAGTTCCAAGGTGCCGGTTTCTAAAGGAAAGTAGCAGAATCGGTGGGGGGCAAGTGGAGGAAACATTGTGCCAGTGTAGAAGTGGGATGGGCTCAACCTCTAAGAAATTGAAATAACTTTTGGCCTTTGATTGAATTGCACTATGTGAGATCACTACACTGTATAAGCCCGTTCTGTGGCTCTGTCTTTCTAACTCTCTTTCAGCTCCACATCAAAAAGGTCATCTGTAGTAAAAGGGCCAGCCAACACACCATGCACTCCAATCTCATCCACGAGTTTCCTCTGCCCAGCATCCAGACGCGGCACTGCCCACTATCTCATCAATTTTCCTCTTTGATTTCATGACAGAGCAGAACTAAGGTGGCATTACAAAGTTTTATTTTGCTACAGAGTAAGTTTTGCAACACTCTGTAATTCAGAAACTGCAAGTTCTGATCAAACACTGTATAACAAAAGTGTCTTATGAAAAAAATATGTCTAGTCAAACAAATACACAGTGATTTATGGTACAGTCCCAATAATGCAAACAGCTTCCAATCCCACAGAGCATTAGGATTTAAAGTGAGCATGAAACACAAACCCTTCAAGCAGATTAAATTTAAAATCAACCAGGCCATGTAAATGATGTGGTGACAGGGGGCCCAGTGCAATTAGCATGCCAGGCTAGTGTTAAAGCAATTAGGCAAAACAGACGGCTAGAGCACCAGGGCTAAGCACTGAAAGCGAGGAAGGACGAATATTTCCATATTGTTCTTCAGGACACAAGCACAAACATATATGTGTGTGTGTGTGTGTGTGTGTGTGTGTGTGCACGATGTGTCTGTGTTTGTGCGCTTTGTTTGAGGTCATTCTGCACTTGACTTGTTTGTGGATTTCTCCGAGGGAGTCAGAGGTTAATGGGAACTAGACTTTGTTTACTGACAGGCTATCCAGTCGTTTTAGAGAGCGAGCGGGCGAAAAATAAATAACAAATGCAGCATTCCTTGTAACCAAAAAGAAAACGGAAAAAAACATTGACTCTGATGTTGCTTAGGGGAATCACAAAAAACATTTACTGGTAAACAAGCCCAGAGCGCTAACTCTGGGAATCACTTTGGGGAGAAAGCAGACATGTTTGGGCAAATCTCTCAGGTGGAGCTATCAAAAACAGTGTCAGCTTGTACACAGAGACGTGGCAGAAAGGACCACCAAGAGACGAGTAGTGACATTCATTTGAGCGGAAATTACTCAAACAGGCATGCCGGGGAATGGCATTTAATACGTGATATTTCCCACAGGGAACAGCGGCAAATGCCTCTAATTCAAATAGGGTTTTATGATATACAAACACTACTAACAACAAGCATACAGTACATTACACAGTAAGTTGAGTATGCTGACAAACAGGCCTTCTGGGAGGCGGAGCAGCGACTCATCTCTGTCTCCAGCAACACGGGAAGGCATGTAGTAATGATGAGGAGAAGGGCGTAAAACCAGAACTTTACTGTACCGTCTTAATTTGAATCTCTTTCATGCACACTTCATGAGTTCTGAGTATCTCGTATTATCCATCAAATATGAGCATCTACAGAGAGAAGGCTGTACACAGTGATTACGTGCTTGCCTTTGACTTGTTTTCTAATATTCTGACTACTTATAATGTTTTTTAAATGATAGTAACAAAACATTAATATCTTTTAGGTTCCGAACTAAAAACAGCAGCTTTCTGTAGACATAACGCATCAGGCAGGATGGCAAATGACGTTTAAAGAGAAGTGACACATGCTGGTATTCTAATAGTTGCTGACGGGCACTTTTGCCCGTGTCTGGTGACAGTCGGAAATGTTTTTGAAGAAGTCGAGACCAAACAAGTGTGTGTGTGTGTGTGTGTGTGTGTTTTCTTGACACTTTTTTCTGCCAGTAAAGCACGAGGGCATAGCCAAACAGGAACATGTGTTTATAAGTCAGGGGTTGTTTGGTCCCTACTCACAGGTGTTAAGGTGAACTGTGTACGTCAAAGACAAGGTAAGAATTACATCCCAGCTCTGGAGAACTCAATGATCACAGCAGACTAAGAACCAAAAACAATAAAAAAGATAAAATACCTTCATTCACTTGACTGCCTCATATTTCCATGAAGAAAAACATATCACCATAAAATGAGTAATCACAACATTATCACCAACTACCAATGATTATTTGAAAGTCTGTAGCACCAAATGGTTGACGTGGGCTTTTGTGAGAATCACTTCCAAACCAAGTAAACTATTGCAAGAACACCTCAAACCCTGCAACACAATGAAGCGGAGTGTGTAGCCAAGTGAAACAAATGACATGATGAGGCGCACTACTGTATCCTAGTAACATAAAAGACAACTAAAATAAAAACAATGGACAAGTACAAATAATTCCCATACTGGGTCAAATGTTCCTCCAAAACAGGAAAGGTGATATAGAGCAAGTTTGCTAACCTGTTGCATACTATCATTTATCATCAAGGCGTCAAAAGAAAAAAATGTCAACAAAACTGTAGCCAAATCTTCAAGAACAACACTACAGTAAGTTACTGGCAGGTAAATACCATTTGTGTTACTTGAAAAAAGCTGCTGTGTTGGGTTGCAACAACACTAAACACAAAAAAGACAAAGCACATGTGCTTTAGAGTAGTGAAAGGGAGTTACCTACAGTATTTTTTTTTAAGCAGACTGCGTTCATTTTCTTCTTCTAGGTCTTCTTTTCAGGCAGATAATGCTTCATAGCTTCAAAAGGCACAAGAAATAATCTAGCACATACATTACACCTAAATTAAACACACCCTTGGTCATTTGTTATAAACTATAAATGATAGTTTTACTCATTAAAGTGTTTGTTGTACGAATTATCCAATTATCCACCACAGATATTTCAAAATAAAAGCTGAGACCATAATGTCATAGAATGAAAAAACTGCACAAGTAGTCTCAGAATATAGTAATAAAAAGTTAGTATGATTTAAAAAGTGAAAAGCAAATTGTATGGTGAGCAAACTTTATATACATTCCATGTCCTTCAGCTCATGTTGTTAAATCTTCAAACCGTACCTTTGAGAACAGGAAAGGTTTTGTTTTCTCACTACAAACAAAACGAACTCAGGGAATATACAAACTGCGAAAAAGCCAGGCATGAGTTGTGAAACAAAGTTTGGCAAAATTATACAAGACTCAGTCTAGTCTCAGGTACAGTCAGAGGTGAAGAGAGTAGATGTTTGCTTTCACTTGTCACATGCAGCCATTTCCTAATTTCCAGACTATCATGAACAAGACTCAGGCTTAGAAACAAAGGGCCCGCTAACAAAGCTTCCCACGGAGAATTGACTGCGGCCTTGGTTGCTATTTACATACAGATGCACTGGCAGGAATTTGCATAATGTTTTTTGTAGCTGGGTGCTCAGGGGAGCAGCATTGTAACATATTGGTGCCTAATGAACTCTGAAAAAAATTGATTTTCCACAGAGTAAATTAAGAAATGCATTATAGCTGTTAAAGCAATCTTAAGGGAAATCGGAGCCTTCCTCTGCTAAAGTACACTTGATAAGTAATAAATTACATGTTACACTTATTTGCTTTAATTCATGCTAATTTTGCCCAATTAATGTATCACTGTAGTTCTGAGTGCAGCCACTGGAGATTTAATTATTTATGGAATTTATTGTGTGTATGTGCTGGTGCTCTACTGTTGGGATATGACATGTGAATGGATAAAGCCTTGTTTGCGGATATTGTCTTTTACTACATGTAATTGTATATACAGGTTTCCACTATAATTGTAAAGGCTTGTATGTGTGAATAAGTGATTGTGCATGTCTATGAGCAACAGAGTAGAATCCTACGTCTGCCGGGACCTCCTGACAGAGGTCTGATTGTCTGTGGCTGCAGACTCCCAAAGCGCTCTCCGACTCTCTCACAAAAAAAAAACACACTTGGACTAGCTCCGACTGTCATCCTCCCATTCCTTCCTTCCTTCCTTCCCCTCCCATTCCTTTGCTAGCTATGAGGGTGAGTCATTGTTTACAGGCCTTCCACTGTACTGTCCTATCACCCTGCACTGACACTACTTTTCCATTTAATCCCAGCCCCTGTAGGTGGTACATGAAACTGGGCCTTGTGTTTCCATCCTTTGGTTTAAAAAGGAACATGATTGCAACTGGCTGCAGCTTTTCACTACTCTTAAGTTTACATTTTTGGCTTCCTGGTAAAGTGTATATTCAGTGTGTTGCTCACAAACGCTTTTGACATCTCTATTGCCCCGGAATTAAACCTGACCGTATGTTTAGGAGTCTCACTGGTCACTAAGCTAGTCTCATTTATTGTAATCCAAAGGCACAAATTTGTAAATATGATAAAAGCTGGAAAAAGTTGTTAGGGAAGGAAACAGGGAAAACTGTGACACATTAGCTTTCCTTGAACTGCCAAAAGATTTAAGTACAAACACACAAACGCGTTATTGGAAGAGCAAATGGAATCTCAGGCCAGTGCCGAATGTTCCTTTGCAAACATTTGGCGAATCTGCTGGAAAAATGTACTCTTGAATTAGCCTTTTGTTTCACCAGGCTGTAGCAGAGAATAGGCCTTTTGCTTTCCTCCTCAAAAACCTGCAGCTGAAGAAAATTCTCCCGAAATAGTAATGCATGGAATATAAAGTAGGCTCAACCAGAGAACGTAACACATCCTATGTGCAATTATACACCATACTAAGGGGATCTACAAGCATACCTGTAGAAAAACAAAATGCTTCAACAAGAATGACACCGTGGCCTAGTTAGGTATCAGCCTGCTGTCAAACCTAACAGGAATTAGACGGCGTTAACGCTACTTTGTTTCTCTCCCCGTCAAGTACTCCCTCTACCCCTGCACTCACTTCTGAGGCATCCACTAAGTACCCACCCTCATCACACCAATATTAAAAAGCTTAGCTGGTGATGGTTTTTCAAGTAAATTAGAGAAAACAAAATCTTCCAGATTAGTCAATTAAGTGGCACATTAGCCTGAGACTTAATTAAAAGATAGCAGGGCATACAGTCTTTAAAGATATAGAGAGATGATGAGAGTGTTTAAACAGCAGATTGAACAAATGGCACTTATTAAAAACTTGACTGTGAGTCACTTGACACCTCACATATCCCCTGCACCTTGAGCTACATAAACAGAATGTCAGCTCCCTGGGTTCCTGCTATGCAAATCTCAGGGATGAGGCAAAGAGAGGAAGTGCACTCATCATACAACATCCCTGCCTGGAACGTCAAGATGCCCTCCTACAATCAGCGGCTTAGCAACAGCAGTGATAACAGAAAGATAATATGGACTATTTCATGTTTTCCCCAACTACACCGTTTCTGAATAGTCTAAATTCAGAGTCTTTGAAAGTGGAAGCGGTGGAAAACTTTTACGAAACGTAAATTTACATCAGGGTTAGAATGCATCCTACGCTCTGAAACACAAACTCTGTCCAGAGAAAACGTATTTTCACAAACACAAACCCTGTCGTGAGATAACACGTGTGGATGCGCATGCTTAGTGTCAACCTCTCCTCGAAAAGGCATCCTTAATTAAAGCTTTTGTTCTTCCGAAATGACAAAAAAAAAAGCAGAGCCAGGCAGGCAAACGGCAGTTATTGTGTCAGAGTGCTGAGACTGAAGAGCAAGGTACACTAAAACATCACAGTTCACTGCTCATGTTGCCATCTCCGCGTCACTTTCTATCCGGAACAATGCGACAGCTGACAGCTCGCACCCAAGAATTATCACGCTAAACTGAATTATTTCTGCCACGTGTTAATTTATTAACAACCTGTGCATGCTCTAATGTAGCCCGCATTTGCATATACATTTTTAACCTGCGAGCTCAATCGTCTTGAATATTCTTTCGGGGATGGGAATATTTCAAACCACCTTTTGTTGCGCCGCGTGTGAATTTTGACGAATAGGGTGGGAAAAAAAGAAAGACAGACATAAATCTCACACATGTCCGCGGGGCACATATTCTTTAAGGGCAGATATCTGCACTTCATCACCTTGCAGCATATGAGATGTGGCATCTCCGATCTGAAGCATCCTCCTCCTCACTTGTTCTGTGCCTTGCCGTCTTAAAGAGACACCTATGACTGCTTCTCAAATGGCTTCAAATACCAGGAGCTGCCTTGTTTAGATCGCTCCCCAGGACTTTTGCGTTAAAGAAGAGCAAACATACAGTATTAACAAGCGTCAATGAACTATTCATATTTGGCTTCAATACGCTAGATGAAATATGTAACTGTGAATACTGTGAATAAGAAGACAGTAATCTATAAACTATAAATTAAATGTTTGTGTTTTTTACCATTATCTATCATGTGCACAATGATAGATATTCATTTGCATAACAGGCATGTTCTAGCAGAGCATCCTAACAAGTATTTCTGCACCAGGTGTACTATTAAATGACCCAATGAAGAAAGTTAGCAAATGCCTCGACATCCAACAACCTTTTTCTTAAATACTTACCAATTGCTATTCAGTGTTAAACCTTCCAGAAATTTAGGTGTCTGTGAAAATTAATCATGCATGCGCTCCCAGGTGTTACGTTTTAAAACAAGTCTGTAAACAAATGATTTGAGGTTATAATTGACTCTTCCTTCAGGTAGAATGACCCATCATCTGCAGTGTGAAACTGAAAGAAACATATCCCGTTAGGTTGTGGTAGGAACAAGTGTACATGTGCAGGACACACAAAGTGTCATCCTTAAGAAACAGATGCTTCATGAGTTACCAAGAAACCGTAGTAGCCCTAGCAGGGTAGAAAGTGGGCAGAGACACACAAACAGTGGACTTTAGATGAGTGGAATCAAGTCTTGTAGAGTGATGAGTCCAAATTTGAGGCATATGGATCCAACTGAAGATACAACGCAGAGCTCATAAAAAGTTGATGTCTGCCTAACACGAGTGAAGCATGGAGGTGTAAACATGATGATGTGGGCGATCTGCATCCTCAATCAGCATGGATACCAGTCCAGACTGTTAGGAGGTGTGTGTAGGTGTTTCCAAACATTTTCATGAGAAGTTGCCTCCAGTATCTTGAATAGACTGCATAATTATGAAAACAGTAAGGTTTACCATATACATTAGGTTCTTTTTATCTGAAATAAAATGCCATGCTTTAGAAAACCCAGATCAAATCTTGAGCATCACTTGTAAGTGGTATTAGCATGCATAGTTACACCCTTTACACACATGTTAATTTACACTGTATGAAGTTCTCTCCCAGATGAGGCAAGCAGGTGTCGCAGATGCACACCTGTAAACTTTCCCTAGACATTAAAATCCCTGCGGCGTGTGTACAACACAGCCTGCCAATGCCTAGTTACCTCCCTTTTAATCCGCAGCACCGCACACTACATACTGCGCCGTCACCGCGGCGGTTTGTTGCCGAACGGCATGTAAACAAACATGCAACGGGAGATGTGTTTATCTGTAGCAGACGAAACAATTAAGGACGCCTGACAGGCAAACAAACACGCCGAGGCAAAGCATCTGTCTGCGGGTTATCGCTGCTGTGTTGTTGTTTGCCAGCAAGCTTGTAGATGCAACCGTAACAACAAAGTCAGTGTTGAGCTTTGTTAGGCTGTGTATTGTATAGCAACAGATCTGACAATCAATTAATAGTTTATTCAGGAAAAGGAAAAGAGGAAACAACAGAATTGAGTTCACCTGAGTGGAAGACGGAAAAATACTTGTGTGAGCAAGTTTGTTTGATGTAGTGTTTCTGCCTGTTGTTACAAAGCATGTTAGAGCCAGCATATTTGTGTGTGTGTGTGTGTGTGTGTGTGTGTGTGTGTGTGCGTGTGTGTGTGTGTATGTGTGTGTGTGCACGAGGCTGCCTGTCAGTCATGTTAACTCAATGTGAAGAGACTGCTCAAAGCGGAAAGTTGAGTCCTATATATTTGCCACAATGGTTTCTGGTATTAAGACCTTGATCCGTGTTTTTCTTTCTGCATGCAGGGAGGCACGCAGGAGCGAGAAAAAGTAGTTGCAGTTTTTTGGTTTTAAGCGAATATTTTTCATGAAATGCCGTCTGATCTCACCCAAGTCAAAAATAACCACAAACAAGGTTCCTCCTGGATTTCGGACAGGTCTAATACAGGCAAAAGTGTTTGCTTGAAGTTATTGCTGCCAAACCTTTACCTGCTAACCATAAAACTAAAATAAACAAAACAACAAATACAAATAATTTATTGACTTTCTCTTGCTGTATGTATCCAAATGCTGTCTATCTCTCCTAAGTATCGGGCGGAGAGTGGAGTTTTCAGTTCATCCTTGTGGTTATACTCAATTTAAAGGACTTTTGGTGGACGCTGGGAAAAATAAATACTTTATGGGTTGATGCACAAAAACGTCACAGTTGATCTCACAGGAACATAAACAAGCTTCTTTACGGAAAAGAGAGCAAGATGCGCCAGCAGACAGACAAGCTAGCCTTCACTGCCAAATGGTTTGTATCCTGAAAGGTTTCAGTCGGCCAAACAAAAAAAAACTGCTCATTTAAAGCAAAAGTCGACATTATTCTAAAAGCAAACATTTTGACATTCTTCTACTTGAAACAGCACACTGAGGTGTTCTGTAAATCTGCACAAGACAAACTAAGCAACTGATTTTCCCATAAACACTGTGTACAGTATGTGGTTGTAAATACACAGATACACTGCCAAACTACCTGCCAATCACCTCGAGAGATGAACATGACTGAAGGCCAGCGAAGCCTTCGTTCAGTTAAGTGATGTTAGGAACAAACAATCCAAAGCGCTGCCTTGGAGACCGCAAGACGTCCACATCAGTAAATGACATGTAACAATGGTGACATCTAATTTATAGCTCAAGGAGTGTGTACAAGCAAATAAACAGGCATCCCTGATCCGCACGTCCCTCTCAATTTGCCTCTCCTACGGTCCACTGCCTCCCAGGCAGCGCGGCGGAAGGAAAACAGAAAAGTTGAAAGTGTGTAACTTTAGGCTGATGTCTTTTTTTACGGGTTGCTTCTGAAAACCTGAGCAGGCATCCATAAAACACCAGCCTCCCTGAACACACGCACGCAAAGACACCAGCAAAACAGAGGCCTTGAAAAAAACATTCCACCTCCATGTTCAGTTTAAGATGCCACAACATCTGAACTAGGGGGGAGGGTGAGCAAGGAGGGGATGTTTTTTTGCAATGACAAGGAAGAAAGGAAATGATCTGAATACATCTCTGTGCCTCTTCTCTGCTTTTATTCCTGCCTGATTTTTTTGTTCTCTCAGGCAGATGTTGTCGGTGTCGTCTTCGCGGAGCACGGCGCGTGGCAGAAACTTTGAACCTCACCGTGCCCCAACCAGTGAAGGGGGGAAGGGGGGGTGTTCAAGCTCCAGTCCCGTGATCTTGTTAACTGCAACATGTTCCTTTGCATCACCGTAGCAACGCCTCCAGGTATGAAGGAGATTAGAAGCACCGAGAGGCCGATGTACCACAGCAAAGCTTTAGCAAAAGGGGGTCTTTAAATATTTAAGGAATGAGTACGATCACACATTGTTACCCTAAGACGAGAGGGGAACAAAGAACACAAACCTTTCACTTGGAAATCATTTACATTTCATTGTTGAGGCTGTTTCAAGATGTCATTCCTTGATATTCAATTTGTACGAAAAAGCATATTAATTTCAACAGGCATGTCACGCTGGCTGAAAGCTGAAAATAACCACACAAAACAAATATGTCTCATCAGCATTCTGTCAGTGACGACGCAATGTTTAGACACTTTTACGTGTTTCGCGGCAACCACATCAATACTTCACGCGAGAGAAATAATAAGCAAATAAACGACACGTCGTGTGAGGAGGCGGGCTTCTTCGGCCTCTTGTCAAAGTCAATTAGAATCCTCAGGTAATGACCCTATTTGCATTGTAAACCAGGCCCTTGTGTGAGAGTGCTAATGGGGCCACTACCTGAGGAGATTAATTGAAAGTGACATTGCTTGAACTCTCCTCCTCTTTTTTTTTCTTGCACAGCACTCTGAAAGATTGTCTCATCTTATTTTAATGTCATGCCACAAGTCTAAACAGTATGGTCAAGTCTTTTCAGACTTTGACATGACTGAGGGAGAAGAAAAGGGTCATTGCGTTGCATTAGAGGTCCTTGTTGGAGTACTGCCTTTTCCTGTGTCATGTTACATTTCTAAATATACAGTATACATTTCTTTCAAGTTAACTTAAGGTTTTGTTCAATTTACGGCCCCAAAGTACAATTTAAAAGCAAAGTGACTGCACCTGTAATTGTCAATTAAAGCTAACTGCACAAACAAGATAATAAAAGAACCAGAGAAGAGCACAGCAAAGAACTGCCTGCTAAATCAAGAAACCACACTGTGATACTTCTTAAAAACGGAAGAGCGTACAGCAGCAGCATCAACAGGCTGATGTTTCCAAACACCCAGCCACAATGGTTTTATACAAGAAGAAGCCTGGCCAAATGACATGAATCCAATACGAGGCTTTTGGAGTATTTGACCGGTAAGGGCAGAGCAACAAAAGTCCTGCAGCCATGATAGGAAAAGAAGAATTGGTGAAGAATGTCAGGGCATCTCTCCAGAGATGTGTAAGACTGGCATGGCTCAGCACATGACGATCCTTCATATGAAAGGCCAGAAATACAAAAATAAAAAAAGGAAAATCAAGAAATGAAGATTGTACAGATGTGTTGCAGTTTGTTCTAAAATGTGAACCTTTCATTATATATTTAATAAAATCTTAAGATTTTCAAATTGAACGGTTTTATTATTGTTTTTTTATTGATATACTAATCATAAACAATATAATGTTTAATGTCAACTACATAAATATGATCAAATGCACTTTTCTAATGTACTCAGGACACATATGAAACAGCGACTTTATCCATATGATTATCTGTAATGACACAACACAATATAATAAATATAGAAAAATGAAATCCTCTCAGTGCGTACAGCCAGTTAATGATGACTATTAGGGATCATATGGATTAACAGAGGACAAATTAGATGCAGTCACACAATCTGCCATTTGATAAAAAGGAAGCATTGATGTTCCATCTGGAGAAAAAAAAGGAAAGATGCTGAATAAAAGTGTCACACATTACAGCCACTGGCTCTTGTTCTGTCTAATTGGTCATATTATGTGTAATTATTATATGGTTATAACCTTATCGGTATACAACTCTCAGGTCTGCTTTCAATATGGTAATGAAGGAAACAAAATACCATTAATGTACCCATCTGCTTTTTTTCCTCATATAAATCAAAAGCAAAAGCAGTCATTTGTTCACATGACCGAGGGCAGGAGATTTTCATTTTCTGACTGAAAGAGCTGCATCCCACCAAATTGAGCGGGAAGAAGGGATGGATGGATGAATACATGGTTAGTCAGAGGAGCCGGCCAGCGCCACACTCTAATTTATTTAACATTGTAAGAGAAATGACCTTGAGATCGCTAGTGCTGAATTTCTCCCCAGACAGCAAACAGAAACAATGGAGCCATCCTAATTGTGACATTACAATCCAGCACACAGTGAGCGATCAGAGGGGGATTGATTAGAGGAGTGGAAAGGTGGACGACTTTGTGAAAAGGTCAATGCACACTCTACCTGGAGTTTTTAATATTTTCAAATCTTTGCCTCCTCTGTGAATGTGGAATAAAGTGGAGAAAGAAAGAAAAAGTACAACTCCTATGTGATTACAGAGTTTCTGGACAGTGTCATTTTCCCTAACACATTAGTGAAATAAGATGGTAATTTCCTGGGGGCCAGGGTGTATCCAGGCAGAAAATGATAAAAGGAAACAAAGATAGAATGGAAAGGGGGGTTGGATCTTCCTCTCTGCTTTTCCAGCAGGGGGGCCGATGAGGAGGTTAATTGAGGGGTTAACAGGGGGTGGCGTCGGCTGAAGGTCAGACTGCTGTTCAAGCCAGCAGGAGGTCTCTGCTCCCTGATGACCTCATTGACTGTTGTTGGCCATGTTTCCGTGTTGGTGCTAATGCTGCTGCCAGGTGAGCGCAGAAGTGAGACTTTAGGAATGTGGCATCTGGAAACTCACACTTCTGCTTGTGCCGAGATATTCATTTTCATATGACACAAAGACCAAGATACTCACAACAAACAGGTTACGCGACTGCTGAATGAGTTGTTACGTGTTGCCAGTATAACAACTGGAACACGATGAAGCAGAGACCAATATAAAAAGTCGTAAAACAATAGCCATTCATTTTTGGTAATGTTTTATTTTTAAAAATATCAATTCTCTTTGAGACTGAACATAGGATACAATACCAATGTAAAGAGCTGTGAATTACAGGTTTAGAAATACTGCATCGAGATGAAAATGTATGATCGGCACAAAATAAACAAATGAGGACAACTACTATAACTAAACGTTTGTATATATAGAGAGAGATAGATAAATTCTTCACATTGTCTATATATAGTGTTTTGACACTCTTTAGCCCATGAGAAACTTGTGACTCGAGTTAATCATAAACATGAAAATGAGGTTTATTTTCTGTGCATTTTCTGCTGCACAAGCGCCCGTTCGACCTCCGTTTGCACGATAGCAGTGAGCCATTAGGATGAGCTGTACATGACAGCGCATTATCTCTGTTGGTGTTAGGGACATTTTTTTTTGTTACCATTTAGCAAGCAGTGCTAATGAGGGCCAGCATTAAGTATCATCACTTAAACAACATCAAAGTGGATCTCCAAGACAAGAAAATGACTCCACTGGTGATTCACTACAACCCTCATCTCGAGATGCACAGAATTAAGGAATAAAGAAGAAAAAGGAGAAAAAAAAAACTGCCTTTGCCCTGCATTGGGTTACCATTTCCACATGACAGTTCGAGATTCCCTTTTTGTATCGTGAGTCATAGCCCAAAAGCTGCTTATATGGCAACAAGGGTCACCGTTTTTCAAATTTCTTATCACACTCCTCATGACCAGAGTGCAGCTCAACAAGTCATACTTACACAGTGTAGATTTTCAAAGAGAAGACTTGGATCATATGCAACTAACAAGGTCTAATCGTGGCCAAGGACATAAGCTGTGCAGATTGTTTATCTTGCAGAAATGTGTGCAGTGCAGTTACTGTACAGAACATTTGGTATTATATCTGCAATGTATTTCCAGTTAAGTCAAGGCTTTAACTACAGCCAAGTCAAGACATGGAATGTACATAGTATAATAGTTTTACACATTCCAGTACTTGTCAGATTAAGTAAAAAAATATCAATTTTGCAGTTTTTTTTCCCATATGTTTATTTGATTTTTGAATATTATGAAGTTGATGTGATGACCTGTTTCACCTTTGACGTTTCACCAGTTTTCAACTGTTCTACAGTGCTACAGTAGATGAAGTCATTTAAGTAATACAGTATTCACCTAAGAATATATCAGCTATGTGTGAAACTAATGTGGCTATAAATAACAATCAGATGAAATGTTTTACAGTGTTGTACAGCAAATATGGAACCTCAGTTTCCGAGCATCAAAACAAGTTTTTGAAATGAAAACAGAAAAACTTTTTTATTGTGCACAATGTTTGGCACCGAAATCACTAAAGAGCCAAGATAATATACAATTAGACAGCTCTCCAAGTGTAACAAGTGATAATACTTTTTAAGAAGGATAAAATACTTAAACAGTAACTTACTATACACTGAAGATTTAACTGACATGTTCATTCTCTGTATCTAGAGTGGGTCCCACGTACCCCCTGCTGAGCTGGTCATGATGGAGAAGCCCCCTCACACACACACACGCACGCACGCACGCACGCGCGCGCGCACGCACACACACACGCGCGCGCGTTCCCACTCTCTGCTCCTGAATTTAAGAGGACAGCAGCAGCAGTGTCCTTCTACACGTTCTTCCGGGGACCAGTTATCCATCTCAGAGACACCCTTGTCCACGCCAGCACAAGCCTCCTCATGTGGGGAAGCAGATGCCGCAACACTCCATACAGATTTCCAGGCAATCTGAAGACTCACAACAGGCATCCATGATGCCACAGTCCATGTCACAGGGGCAGTTGCAGTCATCACCCAGGTCATCGGCGCAGCAGCAGCAGCAGCAAGCCTCTGACGTGCAAGCGCCGCATGAGGCCTGTGCCGCCACCATGTTGCAAAGTGTCAGGAACTCGCAGAACAGGCAGGCCAAGATGCAGTGGACGCAGCAGTCTGAGTCCACGTCGAACCAGTCAGGGTGTCGCGTTGTAAAGTGAAATAAATATGTGAGTGGAATAATTCAAAAAGAGCAAACACAAAGCATTAAAATCAATAACACGTATGTTGAAATGTGAAGATATTATGCTGCGTAAAATGTGTTTAATTGAAATTAGTGTCGATTAGTAAAAACAGTTCAGGAAAGGTGCACGTGCAGGGACTCGCATGCTCGGCAGGCTGGCAGGTGGAACGGAGTCAGTACGGGGTAGAAGGTGAAAGAAATAAGAAAATTCAAAGAAATGAATCTCCTGCAGATTTGATTAATGGACTGTTAAATAATTGTGGCATTATCATGCAAACTGCCATGTTGATCACACCAAGATGATTAGCCCAAGTCCAAGAGTCTCTCCCTGGCAAATAGGTGCATTAATGCTAGAAATGCTCACATCTCTGATTAACATTTAACCTCACAGAATCTCTTTATGTTGCTGCTGGCAACTTTCAACTTGTTGTTTCAGAGTTCCCCTTTAAACTACCAATGTGCCCATTAACCATTGCAAATGTGTTCCTAAATGACTGAATTATTTTTTTATTCAAATGATCCTGTAAGATGCTGGTTTGAATACAAAATGAAAGGAGACATAAGTTTTTCTGACAAAGTTAGTAATGGTATGCAAGTATTCTTTAATCCTCACACCATTATTTTACCTTCAAGCACTCGTTTTTTTATTTCTTTAATATATAGACTTAATTTAACCATTCTTTTTTTTGTTTTAAACAAAAAAGTCATTTTTGTCAAATGGTTAAAAGTTTTAATAATAAAAAAAACAAATGTTGCTCCACACTGGAACTTCCCTAGTTATATACAAGGCACTAAATCATATGAAATATTTTTTGGCGAGTGCGACGGGCACATACAACTTGCAGCTGTCTTATTTTTTAAACCAAGGCCAGTATAACGCCACCACTTTGGAGTATTAAAAAGACACAATGTGGATGGATGCAGAAAAATAGCAGTGCAAACAGGGCACATTTGCATAACTTTCATCAGCTCATCTTGAGAACGGACTGTTACTGATTGGTTTAGAAGGAAAGCGAACAGAAGAGAGTGTGGAGGACGGCAAGGAAAGCAAGCCGAGGACCACTGGATGCTAATGTTTGATTAATCAGAGCAGAGGGGATTTTTCTTTCTGATTTTCGCAGTGCTCAGGGCTGCAGAGCTGACCAGAAGCACTAGCTGACTTCGATACAAACAAGATAGAGAAGGGACGATGAAACGACCAGGAGTGTGTACGTGTGTGTCTGTGTGGGAGCCTGAAGTTCGAATGCATCTTATTATCCTAATCTGAGAGCATAACACTGATCGTGATGGGAGATGCATAAGAATGTTTCCTTCGCTACTGAACGCGGATGCCGAAACACACAGTTAATTGCTGCACGCACAATGTGAATTTGTTTCATACCAACATAACAAAACTCATACCACGATATACACTGATATGAGTATACTGCGATGTGGGTGCTAAAAAATAGCCACAGCTGCCTGCACAAACCTCAAAGTTCAACCTAAGAAACTTTAACGGACCCAGAGGGTATAGCCATGTCCGTGTTCAGAATCTAACAGTAGAGTGCGAATGCGATATAAACACACTACATACGCATTAAGCAACGGCCAGCCATCTCAGCTATTCACTTGGATGTATAATTCAACACCAGCGATTAGTCTGAATCTTAGAGAAGGCAGCAAGGAGGAAAAGAGCGGAGGGGGGGGTCGTATACTGTACACAAGAGAACTGGACGCAAGGCACATCTCCATGAAAACAGAAAGAGACAGACAGAAAGGCAGACAAAGACGCAGAGCGAAACCAACCAACAGACAGAGAGAAGAGCACACAGTGACACTGCTCCTGTTTAATGTCAGCGAGCGGCGATGAAGCCCAGAGTTTGCAGGCCAAAAGAACCACGTCGACCGCCTCTGAGGAAATAGTTTGAGACATCTGGAAAGCTAACATCAAAAAGAAGGGAACGGCATGACACAAAACAAGCTGAATGGGCCTCAGAGCAGCAAGCTGTGCAAAACATTCAAACTCACAAAAAAGGAAAGAGAGGGCAAGATAGCGCGACTGACAAAGATAAAGAGAGGGAGATTGATCAGACAAAGCCTTGGTGGTCATGGGAAAGCGCAGAAGGCGCACATGGGAGGAGGCCAGAGGACGTAAGCTGGATAATGGAAGTCCACCACAGGCACAAATACTTCTGTTTATAATGTATAACTGAGGGGAAAAAGAACTCATATTCTCAACAAACACATCTAGGTTTACAGGCTTATGCTAAGATAACATTTGGGGCCTTGGTCCTAAATCTCTAAATGAGCCTAAAGCAGCTTGGAGACCTTAACTGATTACACACAATTAACAAAAACACAAACCAGATGACAACAGTTCAGACAGCCCACGCTGCTGAACAAAAGCAGTCTGACAAATGATTCCTCAGAAGCTTTAGTGTTATCGCAGATTGGCCACGGTGCCAACGGCGCGTGCCAAGGAACACAGAGAACAGCAGAATCCCCCAAAGCTAGCTCCTACTAGCTTACATCTTTTATTTCCTGTGTTCGGGAGGTTAATTTCACAGGCAAACAGATTATGTTAATCCGTGTAAACATTCAAACACAACAGCTTGGCTGTTTTCCGAGGGGAAATAAACAGTTGGAGCATTCGCTGATTCCGGGAGCTCTGGTGTCTGTAAATAAGTAACACAAAAGCCATAATGAGACAGATTTGTTGAGCTGCTGTTGAATTTTTTTTCCAGCCCTTTCTTCTGTTCTTGGTTCTGTACCAATTAAGATGTTCAAAACATGTGTCTGGTTTACCTTTAGTAGGTGGATCCCACCATTACGTTGGATGTGTATATGTGCCTTTGTTTTTTTCACTTGCAACAATATCTGATACATATTTGAAGCAAACCATCATCAAATAATAAAGATCTGACTGCCCACTTTTCTCCCTCATTTAAACTTATATCTCAACCTGACCACTGTAAATCATTCATGAACACATAACAGCACATCTTATTTTCCAGCCTCACCTTGAAGTCAAAGCCAACATCAAAAGTGACAAGGCAAGACAACAGGCCTTGGTTTGGATTAATAAGTAAAGAATAATCCCTACAGCCTAATATTTTACGCGCTACTGAATGATATAGAACACATGCGTGGTCACAAACACGTGCACAGCTACAGCATTCAGTGGTTGAAGGAGGGATACAGAGCACAGCAGTTGGAGGAATGGTGTCCTGTTAATGAGGGCCAGGGTGGTGCTGACGGGATGCAGGGTGAGCCAAAAAGGGCCCAGAGAGGTGTGAGGGGCCGTGAGGGGCCCGAAGAAGGATGGTCACAACTTTTAATAGGCACCCCGTGCTCTCAGGCCTCGTTAGACAGTCACACCTATCTCCCCAATGGAAAAGGACCAACCAGCTGCCTTCATTACTGGACTCACCTCAGCCTTGCACCTGACAAAGTGACGGCTTACCCGCATGGCAATCGGACCCTCTGACTTGTTGTTAAAGAAAATAAAAGCCACAGGATCAGGATAAGATGTCATTTGCTTGACGGGAGTGATAAATATGAGAGGTCATGTGCTCCCATCATTAAAAGGTGAGAAAAGGTACGAATTTATTATCAATAACTTATAAGGTGCTATAAGCCTCCCAAGAATAGCCATTTTAGAGGAATCGCTTTGATGATGGTGAAGTTTTTGTTCTTATTTTACCGGCGGTGACGGCAGACAACTCAATCAGAATCTGATCAGACGAGACATTCATGTTTTCTCTGCACAGTTTTTCATTCTACCAGACCAAGACCAAGACTTCACTTTTTTTAAACCATTTAAATTCAAAAGTATAAGTTTGTTACATTGCGGTAGGGTCACTGGTGTCATATCATAATTCATATAACAAATGATACTTTCACAATGTAATGATTGTAATTACACGTTTACGCCACATACAACATAAGTGATTAAAAAAAATCCCCTGACTGGTCACATTTCCACAAACATTCCTTCTACCAGGAACAAATCATTTACTACCAACATAAAGGGAGATGCGGAGAGTGACGAATGCAGCAAGCGTTAGTAAAGTTAGTACGAGATTTAACGGGCCTGTGCGCGTGTGTAAATGTGTTCTCTACTTTTAAGTGCGAATACTCACCTTCTGGTAAAGGAGCTTTCTGTGAACCAGTGGAACTGCGTCTACTGCTGTCACTGTTGACCGACAAGCTCGACCTCAATTTCTTCTGCATCCTTTGCGACACGGGCGTGGACGGATGCTTTCTGGGCTGCTGCGTTGTTGGCAAAGGTGCATCAGCTCTTGTGCCCGGGCCTGACCCACCCACGGCGCCTGTGCTGATGCTGGCACCGCAGGAGCATGTGCACGTGGCTCTGGCCCCGTTGATGCCAGGGGGGATTCCATTGCTGTTACTCAACGTGGGCGGGCCACTGCTGTTGTGGTGAAAGTCATTTTGGTCTTTGGCTGTATCACCCTTGGTAGACTCCGGGGGCACTGCCTGAGACTCAAACTGAGGTTGAGCTGCAGAAAACAAGAAGAAGGAAAGACTTTTACACATGTTTAGTAAAAAGTTGGATGAGCAGATTCAGTTAAACACTTAACTTCACTTAAACATATGAGGAGTGTTATCAGTGTAAGTGTTTATTATATCTGTACTGTGGATGACAAAACAGCAACAAAAAGTCAACTACTAAAACTCCAAAAGTGGTTTACTTTAATAACTTACTTAGTATTTAAAGTCTGTTTTAGGGAAAGACAAAGAATTGTGGATTCCTTTCCCTTTAAGGGGTTTTACACCGGAATACCATGTTAACTGGAGGAAAACCGTGTCTGCACTCTCTGCTGTAGCTTGTGATATTCAGTTCTGTCAAACCGAACATGGTGGCAGAGTTAAAACATTCTCAGAAAATCTTGCCACTCTTTCCTAACACAATATCGATCATATGGCAAATACTTCACACACGAACCCTTGATATGACAGGTTCACAAAAGCTACTGCTTTAGGCACACAGGCCTTTGTGATTAAGTCAGTAAAAATGGAAGGAGAACCTGTGATACTGTGCATATACAAAATAGCTGCTGTCTGCAAAGGTAATGATTTCCTTTCCTCTGAAAACTCAGAGATGGCCTCAACTAGTCTCTCTAAGTTTATGTGTGACAGCCGTAGAAAGTCAGGAGACAGCGACCTGTCTGATAAGAAAGAAGGCGAGGAATGTAAGTGAGCAAAGGAGGTGGCATTTCACTGAGGGGAACACCTGCGCATTCAGCTCTACTGGGAGTTACTCCTACATTACCTTTCCTTCACATCAGAGCCACTGTGCATGCGACACCAGTGCATGGTTAACTTGAGATTTTGTGAATTATTCATCTCTTTTTTAGTTTGGCTGTGTGAACCAAACCTTTTCCTTCATTCTATTCTGTAATTTTGTTATATAAATCTAATATACTGTGTCTTCACTGCTCATTCAGCCATATTTACCAGCTGTATAGCGGAAGCTTCAGAAAACATCTGTACCACGTTTTAAGTGTTTTGCAGCTGTCTGAAAATTAACACATTTTCCAAAGTCAATGCAAACATAACACTGAGCCTAATATGATACTGTCATACTTTCCAACTTTATTTTGTTTCTGTCAGCTCACCAACAAGTGCAATTATGGTTAACAAGAAAGGGAGCGAGTGTGGGAATCGGGCCTTGTGCTTTTTAAAAACACATCACCCTGGGAGAGGCCGGACGTGAATGTGGATGTAAAACAAAGCAATTAAATACACACACTGGGTTTTGCCGTTTCCTCATTCAGGGATCTGCATGCTGCTTTCATAAACAAATATAGACTTTAGGGATCAGGATTTCTTGCAATTTGAATTAGACAACTGGGCAGCCCATGACACAATTCATTATGCAGTGATTTAAGGCCAGGTTGATGGAGTTTCTTCTCCATCAAATGCCTTGCAGCCTGATAGTGTGCAAGGAGACTAAAGCTGGCTAACAAGGAGGCTCAGAGTTGTTGTTCTTCAGTTTTACCCCTGACAGCTGCTGCTATGTTTTCATTCCTTTTTAATGATATGTACCTTGCATCTTTTTAAGCTAGGCCAACCATTATCATGAAGAAAGCTAGAAATACACACATTGGTATAATACTAACGTGGCCAAGAAAAGTGATATA
>JAUMHF010000015.1:5401567-5490114 GCA_032359275.1 Microctenopoma steveboyesi | reverse complement strand
GTGTGTCTTTTTATCTACATTAACTAGTTAGATTTTAATTGACAAAAAGCACAAAACAGGTTACAAAACATTACTCAACACTGGGCTGTGATTTATAGAATTAATTGGCTAGTTTTACATTTATTTTAAAATTCCTCAATTGCAAAGATAGCGAGTAATAATAATTTATCTGCTTCTTGACTATTTAAAAAGCAGTATAATGCAACCCAATGGACTTGCCGTGAGGACAAATCAATGACTGATATGATTGCATGATAGCATTTGTCTTTCACACTTAGCTTAGTAAACTAGCCACATAAACCCACAGGCATAAACACATGTTCATTCACAAATAGGTCAGAGTAGACATGGAGGTATAATTATGTTTCCATTTGAGTGAGTCAAGCTTTTCATTTACTCAAATATAAATAGTTCAAGGAACCGCTACGTCAAATCCTGAACGCATAAGCGGCGACTCAGGTTTCTGACACACTGCCCTTAACAGCGGTTTAAGTTTGCAGGGCAGTGCACTTCCCAGGCAGGTTCTTGGGTAGTCGTCACACAGCTAACAGATATTTTTATCGTGATGAACGCGGCGACTAAGACGAATGAATAGAACGCAGTAATATTCATAATCATTGATCATGATAATGATGATCGTGTCAAAGATGGCAATGACAGACTTGTACAGTCACCAAGAGATTAATGAAGACGTAATGAGGGGAAAAAAATGAAATACAGCAAGTACTGGTAGAACTGTGCTGTGCATCTGCGTTAGCGAAACAAAAACTTCCTATGTACAGTAGTGAAGTGCAAGTTCAGACTACTTCCTTAAAAACATTTGGGTGTTTGTGTGTCCTGTGAAACTGTACACAGTACAGATTCAAAAATTCAGAAATGTTATTATGGCCCTTTATAATTTCAAGATAATATTAAGCAATACAATTACATATTAAATGACGTTTCACTTCACATTTGAGGATTCAAGTGATTTATGCAAATATGTGCTAGGCCTATCAATAAATCCTCATAGAGCAACTCGCTACTGCAGTGTACCTATTACACAGCAGAAAACATAACCGCCAGTAAACGTTGACAACATCCAGTAGTTTTTTTAAAACTTGAGTTGTGCACTTACCACAAGCTTGTAGAGACGGGTAAATGTCCTGAGATAACTGAATGCACACAGCCTGACAGGTTGCATTAAAACACCATGTTTGGAAGGAATAACTAGATCCACACACACATACATTCACTTCAAATTGGACTTGTAACCACCCTATTTCTAGCACATCAACAACTGTTGAGAGTGTACATTTGTAGTTGAATAAAACATGGTATTCCCCTACACACACTGTCACACACATCACAGGGGAAACTAGGGGGTGAGTGGTTCTTGACTGTCTAAGTAGCATCCCAATTTGGTCCCAGCTACTAGTAGCTGACAGCTTCAAATATCTGGGGAGCATTTTTAAAAGGCCAGTGTTTGATGGATTCATGAAGAACACACAAATATAATTGCCATTTGTCACAGAGTCTTCAGTGGCTGTGCCACACAGGGACCGAGCACCAGAGTGCCTGAAGAGCGCTGGAGCTGCGCCAGAGCTGTGCGGGGGGATCGCTCTGTATGTAAAACTGAGTATATAAACACTTCCGTTTTTGTCACAGAAAATAGGTCCTACAGGAGGGAGCTGAAAATTGCACCCGAAAGACAGCTGAAAGAAGAAGAGTACATATATATGTCACAAGCCTACTGGATTTTACACACACACACACACACACATACACACCAGGAAGGAATATGCATGCATGCATGCATGTCAACTGAAACAGAGCTGTACAAACAAGAATTTTAAAATAGTCAAGAACATGAAAATATAGCATACAGGTCAAACAGGGCAGAATGGAGATTCTCATTTGCACAACATAACACAGAGAGACGCAGGTAAGGCAGGGAGCAGACGGAACAACCACACATGCTCTGTGTTTCTAAAGCTTGGGTCTTTTTAATATTAATGCCCCCGAGACGAAAGAAGATGACGAAAGGTGTTTGCCTAGGTTTATTAGAATGGCCATCATGGAGCGCATACAGTTATTCAAATGTCACATCATGTCAGCCAAATAAAGATCACAATCCAGATCTTATATTCTTCTCCTAATAGCCATTATTACACAACGCGATGAGTTTATCAGTTAACGCTGACTGACTATGAGAGCAGAAGAGCTTCCTTTATTTTCCGTGATTAGTCAGAAAACAGAAACAAGCAACAATTAGCTCTGAAATGCTCATTCACTAACACAGCCAGTGGTTTGTTTATCTTCCTGTGACACATATTAGAAAAATATGTATATTTTCTGCTCGACTGGCCATGTACCTGCATGATTGAAATGCTAATTTGTAAATGTGCAATGACCTAGCCAGACTCCCCTTACCACCCCACCCCCCCTCCTCTCCCCGCCAAAACAGCCTGAGGTATCATCTCTCCTCCTAACAAACAGCAGTGTGTGGAACAGCCCCTGCCTTTCAATCCAAAGGGATATATTTTCTCATTAGAAATTATACATCTTCCCTGTCCATATTTATAGACGCAAAACCAGGGGAATTATACCGCACAGAGAATGAGTGGGACACACAGAGAGAGAGAGAAAAATAGTACAGTGAATGTTATTACAAAGGGCTCTGATTGAAATGTTCCTTGGGCATATCAAAGCCCCGTTTACCGTTTGACCTTCCAAACTCCCGGACAAGGACTTTTTTTATTGTCTAGCAGGACGCCTTGGAAGAACAGACATGTGACTATTCACTCAATTGTCCCGTCACAATAAAAACAATTTGCGATTACGATATAGGAGCAAATCGCCAGTGTCAAAAGGCAACCAAGAACTGCCAAATGATTAGGAAATTAGGCTCCAGTTGTGTAAAGATGTGGGCGCTAAGCAAAGTCGGTGGTCTTGTCTGAAGCGTTTACATAGAGTTGACAGCAACCTGACACAGACTAACAGAAATGTCACTTGTTCCAACAGATCTGAAGGGAATGGGACTCTGGACATCACACGGCAATCCTGGCCCTGTCAGTTAACACACACACACACACAATATATTTAGTATTTATCCAAGATAAAATGATGATCATGGTTGCATGGATGATGATGATGACTGCTGAGGATGGCTAAATTGCCTACTCTGATATTGGATCCTCATCAGCAGAAGTGACATGCTCTGTATGTGTGTGTAGGTGTGTTACGGCAGCCTGCAACAGAAGTCTATTAGCGGTCTTCACCTGTCAGGGCTGATCATATTGTGTAGCATCTCATTTAGGCAGGAAATATCACATTTTTGTCTGTTTTTCTAGCCCATTCCAGGATAGTCATTCGATATTGCTCAGCTCATTTTCAGCGGTGACACACTTTTCTACCCCGTTTTAATTCTCTGTGACAGTCACTCAAATTTGGCTCCTCCAACCCGCTGAAGGGGAAGTGACACTTGAAGACATCACTTAATATTATTTCCAATCCCCGCCTCACTATTGCTGCCACTACTGCTACTGCCTCCACCCAAAAAAAGAAAAAGAAAAGAAGAAGCAGGGCGTCGGGGATTTACTAATTTCAAATTTTGCTGCTGATTGAGTGGAAAAAAATAACCCCCCCGGACCTTGTTCTGCTTAATTACATTTTACAGCAGCAAAGGCAACTTGAAAGACAAGAGCTTGATTTGACAATAAGAGCGTCTTAGCATTCTGAGTGCACAAGACTAGTAAAGGTGTGTGTTGGAGGGGGGGTGTCATCAATTAGACTTTGATATCAAAATGGTACATTTTCCCAGATTAATAGTCTGACTGTTATCTAAATCATTAAAACACCCAATGAGGTGCCATTTTCCCTGACATGAATCATGTTGAGGAGAAGTCATTCTCACTGAACCAACCCTCCTTTCCCCAATCTCCAGCCACAGAAGTCTCCGGTCCCTCCGCTGTGCAGAATTCAGCGCGGTGTTCATCTGAGTGCTGCTAACGTAGGAGAACAGAAGACAACCAAAAGCGTTCGTAGCTTTACAATCTGGCTTCTGCGAGACGCTGAATGGTGTATTATTCTCTTTTCCTCATTTCTGAGATGAACGTGTACAAACCTGTTCTGCATTAAGCTTTGTCAAACTCCTTTCATTCTCCCTCATCTGTATCTTACCATCCGACAGTGTAGTACAAAAACGGTGGAATTTGCAATTGCAGTATCGTTAAAAAGCTGCACATCTTGCACAGATTGAGGCTTTACAAAGCTAGCTACCACAATTTCTAGAAAGATCCATTATGACGTGACTCAGAGCAGGCCTGAGGGAGCTGCCAGGCTCCATACTCCAAAAACGTGCTCCACCCTCTCTTCGCTGACGACTCAAAACAAAAACTGAGAAACAGAGCGAGAGCGAAGGGGAGGGGAAAAGGGGGAAGGCAAGGCAAGGAGGGGAACAAGGGTATTTTCAGTTTCAGTTACATCCATGACTCAAATATTCCTCCAGCTTCAAAATCTTCTCACTGAAGAAGTTCCACAGGAAACTCGCTTGCTTGAAATTCCACAGCAGGTGGGCAGACGCGCACATGCGACAAGGCAGACAACCACACACACTAAATAAACACAGTGCCTGTAGCAGATCCACAAACACGGCCACGAGTGGAGTCTCAGATGAGAATCTGGCAGTTGTGCCACCACTCCCTAAAAGCCAAAATACAGCAGAGGTCTGTCTCTGGGTCACAGGCGCAACAGACAGTCTATCAAAACAGCCCTATACTTAGTTCCTTTATTTGCTCAGTATCAATCTCAGCATTAACCCTCTACTAATGGGACAGCTGTGGGTCAGCGCTTCACATCTTCGGTATGCCAATCAAGGCCTTAAGCTGGGAGATCAGCCTTTGGGACAGAGTTCCTCGTCTCCCTCTGAGTGGCTTTTTAAACACGGAGACGCCTGTATCGATTTTAGCTCTAGCCTGAAAGGGGGAGGAGGGTGCATTGGGCCCAGTGTCATGTGGCTGCCTGTGTGTCTGGACGGGAGCCATCCCCAGGTCCCTGGTCACCCTCCACTGATCAGGGGGCCTGACAGAATGACCTAGCATAGAGTCACTGAACCTGCAAACACGAAGGGGGCAAGGAGCTGGAAACTCGAGGGGGTCGAGGCTAGCAGGGGCAACATCAGCAGAGATATCAGTAATAGAAAAAGGTTTTAACCTTAATGTTGGAGCCAAAACCCTGTTAGAGGCCAAGTAATCCCCCCTGTTCTGCTCTCATTTAAACTGGCTGATTTTTCTTTCTCGGCTTCTCTGCGAGCAGCTTGTGAAAGACACAGGAACACTATTCTGGGGCATTTCTTCAGCAAACAGTAAACACGAGTAGAGAGTTTGACCCACGGCCAGAGATAAGGGAAACTAGATTTATTTAATCTCTATACTGTTTTATTATAATATAGTGTATATACATTGCAATATAAGGCACTGTATTAGATTAAAACAACCTATCATTACATTAAATAATGGAAAGATGCAACAGTACTTTCCTCACTGCAGTACTGATACTTACTCTCTCAAGTCAAAGATTTGAATATTGCATCCATCACTAGATATATACCGCACAAGAACCATTTAGATAGAAAGATCAGTTGTAAGACAACTTGAAAAATTAACTCGATATCCAAATTCTGTGCCATAAAATGAAAACGCTGCCCATCCAGAACCTGGATCAATATATTTAGCATTGTATCTAAGTTCTTAGTAGATTTTAGTCCCTGAACGGAGGTATGCATACCTAATCATGTGGCTTAAGCATTTTAAAAATATCTTCCAAAAAGAATTAACAGTGAAAAGACTTGGGCACTTTGAGTAAAATATGCTAATTAACGCACTTGAAATTTCCCATATGAAATCTATCTGCACCAAGACAATGAGAAAATAATTACAACAGAGGTAGAATTACAATGACCATTTTAATCAACCTCTACACTACCATTTCACCCTATTTATACAGTTTTTGATTCCATGACCCACTGCTAAGTAATCACTTGAAAATTACAGTTCAGCTTATAATAGGTCTCTGCTTTAGACACATTATTTCTGCAGAGACGAGGCTGTGAAGATTACAATAAAGATATGAATATTGCACGACAACAATCCTAATGCAGGTCACACACACAAAAAAACATTCAGCATAGAAAAGTCTAAAAGAAGCAACTTTGGAACACAAGTGAGAAACAAAGTGTGGCATTCTGAAAGAAAGATTATCTAAAAAATTATCTAACCGTCTACCATCATAACACTTTACACTTTTGTACATAAATCCTATTTGTTGCACTGTCAAAGACTCTTTTCTTGTAAGTCGGCTGCATGTATTCGACACTCAAAAATAGCTTTTTACACATTTACTTTCAACTACTAAGCACAGGTAATAACCTTAATAACCTTGAAGGTGTGCCACTAAAGAGCCCAATCAGAGATTTACACAAAGGCCGGAGCTATGTCTTAAAATGCCTTAAAATAAAAAAAAAGGAAGCGAGTCACGTAATTTGACCTTCGTCTCTCACTACAGACTTTCCCTTAGATAAAAAACAGACCTGTGTGTCAGAAGCTGGTAAGGTCATCTTTATCAACCACAAAAGTCATTTAAGAAGTATTTGACGATCCTGTGAATAATGTGACGATTAAATTCCTAGAAGTGCTGCTGGATGGTAGCAATTTATTTCAAGGCAGAGGCCGGACAGCTAGGGCCCTGTTTGCCTGAGATATCAACTGCTTGAAAACCCAGAACAGTCTCTTGAGGAATGTCTGTCTCCCCCACAAGATTCTCCCACCTCCCTTAGGACGGCGGAGCCGCAGAGGAGCTGTTCACTGTCTACAACCTTACAGGAAGAGCCGAATTATACTTTTTATTTTCTCCAAACACACCAAAGTGGCTGGCAACCCCACACACTCACAATCACACTTCTGTGGATTTTCCTGGTCACCTGCCAGATGATTCATTGTTGTGATTGTGTGACAAGATTAAGTTACTCTTACACTGTTTTTACATTCTCCTGCAAATCTGATCTACGTTCCGTGTAGAAAAGGTTTCGATTATTACAGAACCACTGCCATGTTTACTTTCCTGCTTTAAGGGACGCACTGGATAAAAAGACAACTTGTCAAAACACTGTTTTTATAGGTGAAATAGGATCTGCGTTGGTATTACACCACTACAATATGGTTCCTTTTGTTGTGAGGAGTCACCCTTCGCATACTGTACACAAGTTTCAAATTGAAATGCGAGGGAAAAACAGCAAAGGTCACGATCTGCGGATGATTTCTTATTGATTTCCTGTTTCTGTGTAGGCCTCTCAATTACCCCCGCCAGCAAGGAATCGGATTGGTCACTTGAACTAACAAAACCGCATTGAGACTGCCAGGGACTGTGACACAATTAGGTTAACCTCCACTATGCAAAATCTAAACCTCGATTTAACCACGCAAAGACACAGGTGCATAAACGTTTTACAGAGATTATCATAGCATGCATGTATTTAGTGCTTCACAAAAGCTTGTCTTCCATCGTCTAAATATCCAGAGTCTGTGTCTAAGTGTGCGTGTGTGAAAAAGTGTATGTGTGGATGTTTGGGGGGGGGGTGACATCAATTACAATGCAAAACTGTTGTCACAGGGGCTTATCTGCTGAGATGAAAGAAAAGCATGCCTCCCTCCAGAAGCATAAAAACTCTGCACACCTGCCAAGCTAGAAAGACCTCTTGACAGAAAATCTTTTTTTTGCAACTGAATCTCTTTTCCCTCACTGTTTCAGTAAACAAGCCACTGGCAAGTCATTAAGCTTAAAATGAAAAAAAAGAAAGCAGAAAAAGGCACCCTGGAAAAGTTAACAACACGGAAACAAAAGAACTGTTGTGTCAAATGCAAACACAATCCTTATTATAGCTAGGCACTTACATAGATGGAAGCAATCAGCTGCTATTAGCCTTTGCTGACACATCTCACTTTTCTTGAGAACAAAAACACACACACACACACACAAACACGCAAAGCTTTTAGTCGCTTTTCTTTTGTGACCTCCAATCCACCGCTCAGTATCAAGTCATTTTACTTAACAAGAGTGCATCTAGACTTAATTAGACCTGCTAATAACATGAGTAGTTCATAGCCACATAACAATTTTGTAAAGCATCCCAGTATCTGGACATAAGACAATGTGACTATTATAAAGCTTCCATACAAAGTTTTTACATTTGATTTTAAACTATCCAGATCAAATCCAATCATATTGAACATTTAAGGCATATGTGACTGGTATGATGGATTATTGATAGGAATAACAAATCCCTGCAACGTTCTGACTGTTCAAGCAAAAGACACTGTTCAAGCAGCTGACACAATTCGTCTCCAGTAGGTAACTGTACTAGGTGCACTAAGCCAAAACCACAAACAGGATTTCCCTCTTTCCAAAATACAGAGCTGTGGGTTGGAAATGGAGAATTGACCAAGCCTGCATCATTACAGCAGAATGAGAGAGCAGGCACCGCTCACTCGCCAAGAGACTTTGGCGCCATATTTTCTTATTGTAGTGAACTAATTGGAAACATTTAAGCTAATATTTTATTTGGCCTGCTGACGCTCTGCGCGTTTATTCGGACTTTCATTACAACAACAGTTCTCAACAGCTGTAGCACGAATGTTATATGAAACACGCTAAACACGTGCTGCAGGTTAACTCAAACACCTGTGCAAGCAGAATATGGTAATAATTTCCACTCTCTCCAATTAAACGGCTCATTGTTGTTTATCATTAAAAATAACACCGAGATATCCCGCTGTCCACCCACAGCTTTCCCAGGTCTTTAAAACTTACTTCTTACAGGCTCGCAATAATTAGGCTTCTCCTCCATCACGTGACTTTGTCCTTCGGAGGCCGGTTTCCTGGGAGACGGGGTTCTTCCTGATGATTCACTGTCACAAGCATCTAGGATAACAAGCATGTACCGTTAGAGAAGGAAAACCTGTCACAAGTTGAGCAGCAAAACATTGCGCTGTGCATAAATATCAGAGAGCTTCAGTTGCTTACTCAAAACGTCATCCTATAATGGGTTTAGCTGTTCTAAATCGGTGTGTGTGTGTTACTGACATTCCTCTGAAAACAGATGTAAACTTTTACTGAAGCCACAGCGGACGAAATATCAGGGACAGATGCTCGAGCCAGAGGTGCAGAGGCCGATGTGGCACTTTCTGCCAGAAAAAGTTCAGGCTGCTGGCAAATGGTTACACAACATAGTGGGGCGGTTCAGGTAAAGGCCCTGCCAGAGCTCTGGATCTAATTTTCTCTCTTTCTGCTCCCGGGTGCGCTCTACCTGCCAAGCTTCTTTTTTACTACCATAAAGGCTGTATTCATCTAAATTGGAAAAAGTATGTGGGCAGAGACTCTAGGCCTGATAGCTGCGCGAAAACACAAGACAGCTCCACTCGTTTCTCCGAGCTGTGTCTTCTGGCTTATTGAGTTGAAGACTCACGGATGCTTTGCTAAATGCACACTGCTGCTTTGTTCAGTATATAAACCCTCCATAGTAACTTTATTCGCTGGTTTAGCGCCAGACGTCTGCTCCAAGGCCACACTCTTTTGCTAGCAAGTATTTCAGTAACCCAATGTATCATGATCCACTTTAGCAGAGATCCCAAAGAAAAAAAAAACTGTGAAGAATGATTCAGCGAAACCTAACAACATTTACCAAAGCTTGATGCATTTGTTCCAGTGCTACAACACTTTCTGTTTGTAAGCAGTGATGTATGAGGGACTGAAACAGATGAGTGCAGTCGAGCAGCTCTAGATAGATACGCCACACATCGCCACTTGGAGCAGATGGATGGCAGAGGCGGCTGCGTCGGCTGCAGTCCTGTGTGATGCATCACAGTATTTAGTGATTACAGTTAGAAATAAATTGGCCTATTCTCAGTACATCCACAGTCCCCCGAGAGGAAAAATCCAGTCTTAACTCCAAATACATTTAAAGGTCCAGCAAAAATCCATTCGCAGTCCAACCGTGCCAGTGATTGCTTACTTTGTCCTACTTTGCTATTTTTTGACAGTGCCATAATGATGCTTGGTATAAATAGGACGGTGAACGGTCTATTGCTTGTTTGAAGAAAAATTAAAAGGGGGTGTGGGGGTAAGCTTATTTTACATGTGATAATCTTAGGGGCAACTAGAAAGTTAATTAAAAACTATAATTGGCTGTGGTTTCTGTTAATAGTCACCAGGGCGTTTCTTCAGACTTTATTGAGGAAAAAAAAAGCAAAAACATTATCAAGGCTCAACACTAGAGCACAGATACCAATGTATACTAAAAGTCACATGAATCTAATTTAAGAAGACAGGGCTGATATTGTCCCGAGCAGACTGATAAATGCTGATATGCACTAGTAATCTGTAATCATGCATTCACAGGCTCATTTTCTATATTTGCTTTATGGACTGGTTCTCTAATGATTGACAGTGAGTACGAGCAACGTGAGGATCGTGTCAGTGATATTTACAGCTCCGTTTCCTTTCATTTACTGTCAGCAGTGAAGCTGAGGTACACATGAACCACGGCATACCATTTATAGATTCCAGTTTCTGAAAAGTTTGCAGTCCAAATGAAAGTGTGGGATGTTTTTAGAGGTGAATATTATTGTTAAGTTGAATCCCCATGCTATTGATTTCTGGGCTACCTGTCCTGCCCTTACCTTGTGCAGCTGACAGCAGGGGACTTGTCTCTTGCTGAGGGCCCTGTGGCCCCACGGGCCTGTCCTGAGGAAGCTCGGTCTCCTTGGACATGAGACTGTCGTCTTCTTGGGACACACACACACAGCAGAAGTTGTCTCTCCCTGTCCTCAGCCCTCAGCGCTGTGAAAACCAGTGTGTCAACATCAGCACACGCTTGAAGAAACAAAGCAACACGGTGCAAGTCATCACTCTAAAACTAAAACAGTCGTTTACTTATTCACACATCGAGAAAGTGACGTCGAGCTCCAGAAAGAAAAAAAACGTACTGGAAATTCCCCTGCTCTGGCGTTGGACATGAACTTACTAAAAGAGTCTATACGCAGGCCATTAGTTCGCATACTTCATTTTTATCTCCAAAAACTGACTGAAACAGACTACTTACCTTTCAAACATGACAACTCCCTTGCGTCAAATCTGCCTTATTCCCATCTTTCCTTCCTCCAACTCTTCTCCCGCAGACGATGGGAAGAAGAAGCAAACAAAGTGAAAAGAAGCGGAAAGGAGTAACTTCGCGTGCATAAACTTTCAGGGAACTCTAGTAATGCTCAAACCCAACTTAATCCAGAGGTTGTCGACGCATAAAAAACACAGCAGAACAGCCCTCGCCACCTCAGTGGCGGCAGTTTCCTGAGGATAGTTGCGTCTGAAACATTTTCATCATATCCGGATTCCAGCAGCTCGGCTCGCGCAGCCACATTTCTCTCCGCGTGCACAGGAGTGAAGAAAGTCATCCCCAAAATGTGTCCCCAAAAAGTAAAGTTTTCTTAGGATCAAAAATATATACTGAAGAATATAGAATACACTTTTTAATCGTCTGTTATAACATAAAATAATAAGAAAAATGTCAAAGTGGCTCAGTTACTATGGAGATGGTTTCATTATTGTCGCGTGACCAAACAACACAAGACGTCACCAGCTTCAGAAACGTGAATTAAATTGTGCGTTTTTATTTTACAGATATAAAGAAAATACCCAACCTAATTATTTTACTGTTGTTACTGAGTTGTATAAGTTTATCTATAGGAGTATTAAGGTAAAGTAAAGGTAAAGGAAAGCTCAACTGACAGCAAAAGTCTGCTAGGCAAAGTCTTTTATAATAATATTATAATATGTTCGTAGCTCAAATAACATATTGTTTAAATCAAATGAATTTAGTTGAGTCACAACTTCAGCTGTTCCGTGCACACTGGGTCTGTGAAAGGAGCATTGGTGGTGGGAACGCTCTCTCTCGTCCCCAGTTCCAGACTCAGTGCCTGGTCAAGCTTGTCTTTTAGAAACCTGCAGCATAAGTCAGCTGGAAAGTTAGCAGAGAGAAGTTAAAAGTTTCAGGATAATATATAAATATACAGCAGAATTATTATCTTGACAACTTCCTTTGTGCAAACACCATCCGTTACTTTTCTCCATTTCAATTCATATATAATTCACTTTAAATAAATGGTAACTGAGACCCATGCTGTGTCCTCTGTGTCGTCACTAGGATATTGTTAGTGCAGTGTCTTGCTGATTGCCATCATAGCCACTGAACCTTATTGGTAACAGTATAAGTGAGATTTAAGCCTTGGTACCACGAGAGTGTGGAGGTGATTGATGTGAAATATGCCCTCCCTCATTGACTGGATGAACTCCATTTTCTGCTCCTAATGCAGAAATCACTCCGGGTCCCCGGCATAATGATTTACGATGAATCTGTGTCAATGTTGAACTCGGCAAACCCCACGTAATCCATCTTGCAGATATACCTACCCCGCCCCACCTTGCCTGCCTTTGCAATGGGAAGGTAAGGAATGCAGCTCTCTCCGTCTATAAGTGTTGAATCTATTACAGGGCTGATGTGTAATCACAGAGGACCTCTGTGCCCCTTCAGACTGTAATTACCTGCATACAGATACTCCCTCACTCCTTACCTAAGAGCTGCTCAAACCAAAAACTCTGTTAACCAGCATGCAGTGCTTTCAGTCTGCCCGTCTGGGTGGCAATGTTGTAGATATGTTTGAGAGATGAGGCCTTTAAGGAAAAATCATGGCTAAAATTGCATTTAAGTAATAAGTATTTTGACCTTGGAGGGTGTAACAGCCACAGTTCACCTAAAAGTCTGGATCATACAGAGAACAGATGAAAGCCTGAGTCTCTAAAAACGTAAGGTTCCCCCACATATGGAAATCTTCTGAAGACTGCGTACGCAACATGACTGCACCATGAAATCAACCCCCGTTGTCTTCCTTTGTCTCTCTTTCAAAGTGACACTGCTGTTGCTGCTGACAAACATTATCTTGTGTGTGATCATGTGCGCAGTGTCATCCCCGCGCCCTCCCTCCTCCTTCGAAATAAGTCAAAGTGGAGCCGACTGTGTAGACACAGTAGGCTGTCACACTATGTCACACTGTGTCAAGCATCGATGTCAGTGTTGCATCTGTTGCATCTGTCTCAGAAGGCACGCCGAAGCGTCTCTCTGTTGACTTCATCTGTTTGTTTGGCAGCCAGCTTGATTGCTGGAGTGTGTAGCGGAGAGGTGCCAGCTCAGTCTGTGCACGCGCTACCAACAAGGCTAATCCTCCTTCGCCAGGGAAGGAGAGAGTCTGGCGCCTTTAAACATGCATCTCCGTGTTAGGCTTTCCCTGGTACGTACACAAACACAAACATGTCCTAAAAACCGTCTGCAAACTGTAGCTTGTTTCTTTTACTTAAACTGATTTTATATATGAAAATATAAGAGGCCAGCAGCTCAGCATGGTTCAGCAAAACCTCCTGAAACATGTGGAACAGACCGACCTAACTCTAACCAGAGGTAACCTAGCAGTGTTTTAAAGCTCACTAACCATTAATGTAACACATTATATACATCATTTGACTCTAAATGATAAAGCAACACTTTATTACTTACTACCCGTATAATGCCAAATGTATGTTATGCAACTTTGTTTTCTCTGGTTAAACAAGCAAAATTTTAAAATGGGATAATTGACCAATATTCAACGTGTTTTCTAATGGTGCTACTTTAGGGAGTACGTGTAAATTATTGACAAATTTACCATAGCGAGTATAGAGTGAATATAGGTAAAGCAGATAGAAAATAAATACCTAGAGTTGGTTTGCAATAGCTGGTGAACTTCAGGCAGATTTTGTTACATTTTCCTAATCTTTATGCTAAAGGCAGCTATCCAGATGCAGGCTTAGCCTTTCTTTTACTACACACATGACAATGGTATTGAGTTTCAAACTTTTCCAAAAAGCGAACAAGCTTATTCCCGTACTTGGTGTGTTAATTAACTGAATGACTGTCAGAGTGTGAGCAATGCGAGTATTTCATTGCCGGTACACCTGTATCATTAAACTCTGAGGGTGCCCTCTTACCATGACCTTCTTCCTAACATGATTGTTTTCAGTTCCAGAGTCAAACTTTTGCTGAAACTGAGCTGAGATAGAGAAATGGCTGTAGGACAGAGCATCTGTAATTATCCCTAATGAGCTTATTTCTTAGCAGACTGCAATTTAAATAGACATGCAAAAGTTGGCCCATGTTTGCCTTCATGTCCACTTTAATGGCCAGGTGAAAGAGTTGAGGTGTCGCTTTGAACAGCAAGTACCAGCACCTGCACCTGATCAAATGTTCAAAGATTTTACGCAAATCTGTGTAGAATGAGTCGAGGTTAGTAAGTAAGGCTTTTTGAAGCTGACCGTGACACCAGATGAACCCTGACACCCTCGCATGATTAATGGCATTATGGTGAGTTTCTCCTTTTTTTCCAAGTAAAGGATTGTTTGAGGCTGCCTGATCAAAACGTTAAAGCTTTTATTGGTCCAGCTGTCGAAGAACGCACACTTTGTGTTTGTCAGTTTGAACCAGTCTGTCCGCGTTGGGAATGGAGATGAACAGAGCATAAATTTGGGAACTCAGAGAGAAATCTCGCTATGACCAAAATGGGGCCAGTCACTGCAATTGATTAGTATTTCAATGCAAACAAACACCATGTACTTCAAGGACAAAGGATACTGGAAGTTGAATGATGTCTGATTTTCTGCCTATACAGCTGGACATCTGGACTCTAAGTTTGGAGTAAGGCGAGACATAATCAGTTGCAAATGTTGGCAGAAAAGCACCAGACTTCATAAATATGTATACATCAGATAAATAAAGAGTATAGCAGGTGATTGACGATTAATACTGATGTTAAAAACAAGAACCCACTCAGCGGGTTATCACAGCAACGTGGGCCATGCAGTGCAAAAGCCATATGTGAAAAGCCATATGTGATGCCTGCACCACCGCTTTACTCTGGATTGAAAATGGCTTCTACGGGCTCCTGGAAGAATATGAGATTAAAGTTGACAACCATCTGCTATTAGTTTAACTTTATTGACAATCATCCAAAACCACAAAGACAGCAACTGCATTTGATCCGTCATTCGGGCTGTGCCATATGCTGATGTTGTGAGGCTATGTGGAAACCAAAAAGAGGGTGGAATCTGGACTAGACGTTGATACAAGTCATACAATTTGTCACACACTGACACACACCCACACACACTTGTGTCAACAACTTATCTGCTAATTAGCCGCCTCTTTATGTCTTCAGCCTCGTAATCCATGAAACAAATACCTCTCGCACTGTGGGAGTGGTTAACAGATTCAGATTTTATTTGTCACATGCACAGTCACAGTATACATACATGTCTCACAGGCTTACAGAGGCATATACTTATAATAACATATTGTGACAGCTGATGCATTGCTAAATCATAATTTTGTGCCAGAAGTGACTTGCAGCTGTTTATCCCATAATAAACTTTGAGGGAAATGCTTATTATTATTTCTGTGAAACAGGAGTAAAAGTTCGCCAGTGCATCCCCAAGCCAAATTCTAATAAGTAAATAAATGTATTATATTTATTATAATATATTTATGTTAACTTTTTATTCTTTAAAGTTGTCTGTGTCCTCCGTGCCCTTCTTTGTTGTCCAACATGGATTGATAATCAGAAATGTCTGACTGTTTGGATTTCTATGATCCTTCACAGATTAGCGATTAGCATAAACCATAAGCCAAGCTAAAGCGACACTGGCTAAAATCACAGTGGGATCCTTATTTGTTAAGGTGTGACGCCTTATAGCCTGTGTGTCCTGCTTTGAGCTTTCTCACATGGTGTCAGCACATGCCCCTGAGTCCTGTTAACGAAACCCCCTGGGTTGCGGCAGATGAAATTTTATCCACAGGCACGCACAGCCACCCACGTGCACGTTCACCCAAACCTACAAATGATGCACAAACAAAGCACAAATATCCCACCATATTCATGCAATAACTCTCTTTGTCTTTTTCTCACGCACACACACTTCTCTGCATGCTCTTCCACAATCCACAAACATGGCTACTCCTTGATTAATTGGATGCCCTGCCTAAGCTTGCTAGATTAGGCTTTGACATAGGTTATAATTAAATAAGACAAATTCAGGAAGTGTATAAAATATCTCATTTTCTGAACAGAAATGTGAGTTTTAATTTACCTCATGCCGAGACGAGCTGTGGTTACCTGCAGAGAGCCAATTCACTGCGCATTGCTCGGCGCATGATGTCTGGCTTGGACAGAATGCGTCGTTAAAATAAACCCCCAATGCCAATTTATGGAACAGCGGTCAAATATTTATCCAGTTGATGAGCTGGGCTGTGTGTTCCTCCCTGACAATAATTAAAGACAAACCCGAGTTAAAGGTGAGCAGCAGCCATGACATCACTTCACGACGGCGCTCAGATGGCCTGGGTTAATAGTGAGATAGTGGACAATAAAGGCGCTGTCATTTGTTAAGTTAGCTTTCTTGAGTCACATATAAGAAGTGATAGGAAGACTGGGCGCGTGATTGTTATTTCCTGTGAATGTGTGCTGGGTAAGTATCCTCAGTATCAGAGTAACTGCTCAACCAAACTAAGTGAACCTCCTCAACAGCCCATGGAAGAAAATGCACAGTCAGTCTGGAAAACTGGAAATAAATGGTTTGTTTTGTTGAGCTGAACCTTTCACCTTCACCAAAGAACAACACCTCCCCGCTTGACATGACGCAGTGGAATCCCACTCTAATTCTCTCATCTGGAAAAAGGAGTATATTCCCTATCTTCCACTGCACTCACACAACAGACTTCAAAGATGTGAGAATGAGCCTCTGTGCCCTTATTCCCCATATGCCGCTACCTCCTCAGTGGAAGCTATTGAGATGTAGGCATGAATGGGTATGAATGGAGCGCCGCGTTATGTGCTGTGGGAAGGGCCTTTTGTGAGAGCTGGGGTTTTTCGGGCAGAGATCACAGCCTGAGGTGATGCGTGTGTCCAATGAACACTGCTCAGCACCCGGGGATAACAATAAGAGCAGAGCAGTTGTGAAAATCAATAGACTGCTAGAGCTCTCTGTAGTCTCCTACATAGAGAAATAACATCATGCCAGAGTCTATCTACTGTATGTCTCATTTTTTCCATCTATTTATTTTTACACTCTTCTTTTTCAGATTTTGTTTTTTTTTTATACAGTATAAACACAATAAATAAAATAGACTCACAGAGAGATCAAAACGCAACGTATTACACAGAGAAAACACAAAAGTGTGTTTATTACTTAACCGTTAAGAATCTTTTCTTAATATATTATGGTTAAATGTGTTCTTAAATAAATAAATATAATAATATCAAATCAATGTAAGAGATTCACAGTATTAGCATAAAGATCATGAGACATGCATGGAAACAAGTCAGAATGGGGAAAAGAGGGATTTTGTAAATCTCCCGTCAAAGTTGTCTAATTATGTTAATCAAGAATTCTCCAAATGTCAGCGTTGCTGGAGAGGAGATTTCGGGAGAGGGTACAGTAAATGATGAACCAACCAATCAGCTGGACTACAAAGATAGTAATGACATTAATTAATTAAAGCTGGACATACAAAAGAGGCAGGCTTAAATCATGTGCACACTTCAAGAGTGAACACATGAGTTAATGTCAAGAATCAATTTGTTGTAAGATAAATATTTTCTTATGCTGAGTCAGCTTGGATTTCCTTATCCTTTCATATGAGTATGAGATATCTGTGACATCCAGAGAAGAGGAGCATGTATTAAACTGAGACATTTCTTTTAAATAATTTTAAAGACAAATTTAAATATTATGTCCAGGCATGAATTGACAAATGGGATATTACACACTATTGGCAGGGAGGATCTGTAACACACATACTTACTGTGACCAATCTGACATCATCATATGACATTTAGTGCTTTGATTCATTAACCTAAAAGTAGCAATTCACAAATTCACTTTCTTACTGAGACTGGGATGAGAAAACCAGAACCATTCTTGCATCTGTCCATACGATACACTGAAAGGAGATGAGGAGACGCCCATTTGTGAGTGAAGGTGCAGTTACTCTATATAGAAAAAAGGCAAAGAGTCAATAAATTAAGAAGAACAACACAAAGTGACTAGAAAACGTATTCCTCAGGTTAAATATATGCTGCTGTGCACTGTGAAATGCTCGCTTTGAGACTAAAGCAAAGCTCCAGGAGGTGTGGGGGCCGAGTACAGTCGCAGACATTAAAAACAATCAACTTGTTTATTGTGTTTGCCTTAATTAGACCTTCAACAGCAGGAGACTTTTTCCCTCTGATTCTCTAATTTGATACAGTATCATCTCATCACTGTGGCGCAGGTTAACCACATAGGGAGGAAACACTAATCTAATCTTACACTTCATTCAAAACTCCAGGGGATCTCTGCTAAGTGTTGCAATCTCTGACTATTAAATTAATGTTGTTTGTCTCATGCTGGAACAAATAGGATATGCTTGATTAATTAGTTCTTTTGTTGAGCAGAAAATTGGACAATTGAAGTGATGCGCTATAGTAGCTGTATCATTAACATACCTGTGTATAATATCGAGTAACTAGCAGAAGGGAATTTAAATTTAGCGTTGTCTGTTAATTTCAGTATTTATATCAATTTGATGAAAGGAATCATATTGAGCCTTGAAGCTATTCTATGATATATGATCCTCCCCACGAATCATGAATGATTTGTTTAATATGTTGCCAAGCCACCCCTCTTTGCAATACGAGATTACAGACCACGTTTAATGCAGACGCAGATTATTAAAGATCCCATTACATGAATGTGAAGTGTAAATGAACAAGAGAGCGAGATTAAATGCGTGTAGATGAAGTGTAAATGAAAAATGGTCTTTATTTGAAATGGCCAAAGTCAAAGACTTATTTGTGAGTCCTGACAGTCAGCGACAGAGTCAGTTGTTCTATAAGTCAGACTGTGGTAAAAAGAAAAATTCCCATAACACCTCAGAACTCACTGGAATAGGCTAGAGACAGGACACAACATCACACCCCATTTGCATGTCATTAGTAAAATGGAAATCCACCTCCCCTATGGGTTAAATCCCTTATAAATATATTTAAATATATAAATATCATGAATACATTAATTGACATTGCCCTCACAATACAACCACTCAAAGCACATCACAGTCCCACAGTGGAGCATCTTTGTCTCTCCTGGGAGAGGTCATGTGAACAGACATCTCCGTGCACACATCCACGACAACAAAAATCGTTGCAACTCGCACGCACTGTTCACTCAACTTATCCCTGACCTTCTCATAAACACACGCAGAGACACTCGCACTCCACCTTCTATAAAATAGTCACACACATGTCTTTTCTCAACACCCACACCTCCCTGTCACATAATCCCAGCCCCGGTTCCGACTTTACAACACAGACTGTCTCTCTCTACTTTTCCCCTTTTCTCTCTTGATTTTCTTTCTGTTTTCATGGATCAGTGGAGAGAGCAATTACATCAGCGTCGGTCTGGCGGCCTGGAGATGAAGAGCTGTGTGGCTGTGGGCAAACACCTGGCCACGGTTAAAGGAGCCGAGCAGGAGCGGGACTGGTAGGAGGCAGGAGGAAGAGATGCAGCGTGGACAGATGTGCTGCAGGTTCTTTCGGGCTGTGGGGAGGCCTGGAAGCAGGCATGTGTATGTGTTGGGGGGTTGACTCGACGCGAAGCACTGAGGCACAAACGTGAGAACCCACAAGATGTGTGTGCACCTATTTGTAAATCATGTGTGAGTGTGGTTGAATTGAGTCGGCGAAGCCGTAAAACAACCCCCCCATCACAATCAGTTAACATTGCAATCCTTCACAGCAGTCAAAACTCCACTCCACCAAAGTTTCAGGCGATCCATTCAGCATGTGTCTGCCTTTCTACTTATTGACAGAGTCACATCCATTTGCATTACAAAAGAAAACTGTTTGAAAATATGCAGAAAACATGTCATCTCTGATATGGCTTCAAATGTGCTTCAAACTTGCCCCCAAAACACCGGAACAACGGTGCCGAAATTCAAACGTAAAGAGGACAATAGAATGTTAAACACTCGCAGCGCAGCCGTTTCCTCAAATCTGTTGCTGAGGGATATTTCACTTTTATGTGAGGTGAGGAGAAGGAGTGAAAGAAAGAGAGAAAAAGTCCGTAAACGACATGAAACAAGGAGAAACCGAGCGATAAAACAGCGAGAGAGACAGCGAGGGAGTGAGGGTGCGTGAGGATTACCGACCTGCTCTTTGACCTCAGTCTAACCTCCTACAGGCCTTAGACAGACATGTGGTTGCCATCTGTCCTGACTCACCTTCTTATCATACCATCATACTTAAATTGTTCCTGTGGCTGATGTAGCCTTAGTTTTCTTAATGAGTTTAATGAAATTTGAAATTTGTCATTTTATGTCCAGTGTTTAAGTAAAATCGTAGTGATACAAATAAGTTGCAACCAAACTTTGGATGCCTTGTGTGTGTAATCTTGTTGATTTGATGTGGCTTCAGACCGCATTAGCTAAGAATTTGCTGAAGTTGCTTTACACTTCAAGTAGAAGTGATGCACGTCTTGGCACTTGAATGTAACATTTTTTTCACCTCATGCGTATCTAAGCCACGTGACTGTGAGCATTGCTATGTGAAAGATTCTTTAATGATAGATCTACATATATAATCGTGACGCAACTGAAGCTGATTGAGAGCGCAGGTTTCTGTACTGACATAAACTGACTCTTTATCCACCTGAAGAAATGCTGAGGCAGCTGCAGCACATTCAGGTCCCTGAAAAACATAGACATTCCCGTCGTCTCTGTAACTTTAAATTCGACAGGTATAGACAGGTGATTGATCTGGTGATTGAACAGGGTATGAAAACACAGAGCAACTAGTCGACAGGACCAACAGGGTCAGAAATGACAGGAAGGTTAACAATCCACGTCAGTGAAACTGTTCACGAAGAAAAAAGGATAACAACGCGAATAAAACCCTGGCAATACAGCACAAATAATCATAGATGTTTGTGTAAATTTATTTTGAAATTAATTTGTAATGCACTGCTAATTCAAGTATTAAATTACGATGCACAAACTGTATTGCTGGTGTTCCTGCAGTGGCAGGAGCCAATGCAGCGCTGATTTTTGTTTCTCAGCAGTCTTTACCCAACTCAGATGCACTTGTTGCAGATGAGTGCAAAGCCACAGCGTGGGTGCCTCCTAGCCAATTAACAGGAAAATCAACCCAAACAGATTTCCAATGGATAAATCTTTAATGATACTAGGGATTTTACACAAATGCACACTTGACAGTGCTAAATTAAAGCAAATAGGAAGCTTGATTAAAAATTCCCCAAGCATGGTGGGGGAAGATAAATGTTTGAATAATTTATCAGATTTAATTGACACGACTGCGATGTTGTAAACAGAAATGTTTTGATGTTCGTAATGCATTTTGACATGATGAGATTTTGGGATGGTTCCAAAGAACAGTGCAGTGGAATCTGAGAGAGTGGGGAGAGAACTGGGGAGTGGGAGAGACTCGAGGAAGTCAACGAGACAGAGGAGGAAGAGGTAGATGAAAGGGAGAGCAGCAAATCAACCCCCACTACACTCTATTTACATATTATTAGAGATCAAGCCGCCTGTACAAGCACTGCTATCACCACTGCTATATTTTATCATACAAAATGTTAAAAATAAGACAGGAGAAGTGCACTAGTTAAGTACAGGCAGCCAAAGCGGTCTGCAAACACAATGATGCACAAGCCTTGGGGTCAGCCTGAGGCAAGAGCACTTCGGTTTGACCCCAAGAATTTGACACTATACAAGGATGTAAATACTGGGAAATGCATGGGCCAAGCAAATATGTGTTTGTTGCTGCACTTCATGCTGAAACACAAGCAGGACAGACAGAATGAGAAGCATCAGATAGATTCTTGTCACAGTCCACGGGCACATGTTCAACTGGGGACTTTACAGAGTTACACAGCCAGCAGGTGCAGGGTCACTGCTTGTCTGATAAGAAACCGATCTGCATGTGTCCATCTGCTTTCCTGTCCACCCAGCCCCTGGTCAACATCTCAGTTATCTGCAAACAAACAGAGTTTACTAGTGACCATGAATGAATACATCGCTTTTTGATGGAATTGCCATGTTGGGCTTGTCCACGCTCCAAGTGCATCTCCACCATGACACAATGTACACCTGAATACATGAATAGCCAACAAGGAGGCCCTCGCTGTTTGCAGGGGTAATGTTGACAGAATTTTTAAAGATGTTATTTTGATTTGATTCAACTGCTGGCTCAGTGAGGCTTGGAGAGAAAGAGTGAGAGGGGGGGGGGGGTATAAGACAGCCAGAGGACAAGACAGAAAATCATCCGAGGTCTGTGTCTGGGGAAGGGGGCAGGATAAACAACAGTGGGAGAAGCTAGAAAGGATGGAGACAAAAGACAATAAGCTGGTAAGGGATGGAATCACCACACCGACTGTCAAGGGGAGAGACAGTATAGAAAGAGACAGGGCGGGGAGAGAGGAGACAAACATACAGAAGCCAGCAGATAAACACATCCAGAGATGACAGGTTCACAGTGACAATCCTACACATAAAGACATGAAAGCACTACCGCACGAACGAAGGCAGCCAGATGCAAAGATATATCGTAGAATCAGATGTCAGCATTACAGACAGCAAAATAAAGCCACCCAGACGGCCTGCAGGTAATGTAAGTAATTGGCACTATTTGTTTTTTCTTACACCTTTAATTTATTCTCAACATTGACAATGCGAGTCAAAAGTGAAAGAACACAGCGCAGCCTCCGCACTGTACTGCATGCACAATGCAAAATAAAAAAGGGGGCTGGAAGCAAAGCTGACATTACAACACATGCGTTCATGTTGCCTGACGATGTATCGCTTCCACATCAAAGGAAGCCTCAGCTTTTGCAAAAAGGAAAGCGAGGGCAAAATAAGCGGAGGCCCCTCACTTTATTAACTCCCAATCAATAAACATGCAGTCAGTGGCAAGGTAATCAGGAAACACTGGCAAATGTCCTGACAATGTATCAAAGCTAATGCTCCAAGGCAACGGCACAAACTCTAACAAGCATTTTATCACCGGTAGCTGTTACTGACAATAGTGAAAAACCAAGAGAGATAAAATAGAATAAGGAATGCAGCGCGGCGGGCTGAGAGGGACCCTCGGCTGAGAGTGTGCACCTCATACGTTTGATAACCACACGCCTCCTCTTTGATATGATAACAAATATAAATTGTTTAAACCCATCAAATGGGCAGTGAGCTGGGAGCGGACTCGCTGTGACACATGTCTAGTTTAGGGGGGCGATAATGTTGGAACAAACCTGCTGCAGGCGGTTAAAAGAAACATTTCTGTTGTTGTAGTGCATTGAAAGTAAATGTAAATATTCTCAGTGTTATTCAGGAAAAACTAACGCATTCAGAATCGTAGTAATTATTTCATAAAACCATCTGAGAAGTTTAGAGTGGAAACAACTCTGCAGGGCCAGGTATCAATCCAAGAGGACAAATCCAAGGCTGAAAAGCGCAGCCCCCCCCCCTTCAGCTAATTTGTTTGTTTCATTCTGGGGCTGATATTAAACGGAGATCTCAAGCAGTGCGTCAGTGGGGAAGGAGGGAGTCAGAGAGTGGGAGAGGGGAGGATGAGTTTACAGGCCCCAGGTACGGTGAACGGGTGAGTGAGAAGATGCAGAAAAGAAGCCAGTGAGCGAGAGGGAGGAAAAAAATGTCATCCAAATAATTTTCACCCTGTGGGCGCTAAAATGCAAATCACAGATCAAAGAGGTTTGGAATGGAAAATAGCAAGATTGGGGGAGAATATCATCAAGCTGAGGTTATATATGTATGTTCAGGATGTGAGAGAGACATGCTGGACCCAGGTAATGGAGCTGACCTGTACATGAACACTGCCCCCCACTGCCACATCATTTTCCCACCTGCCTTCTCCGAGGGTTGTACAGTACACTGGAAAATAATTTAGTTCTGCTTACAGTAACTTTCTTCCCTTTTTCTGTTCAGAAAGCTTTTTCAACGTGCAGTTTAAACAAGTCTCGTCGCGACGCAGTGCTGTACTACATGTTGACACTGAACTGATGTTTGCACCGGCGAATCCAGAAAACAGGTTCATGTCAAGAAGGAAAGTCAGAGAACACAACAGGAATATGTGTCTAGTGAAACTTCGTCCGCTTTAAATGTTTGTAATACCCAAGTGGTGTTTGATTTAGTTTTAAAAGGCTCGGGAAGAAAATGGAAGCATCCTAAAAACGCACATTGCTGGAGACAAATAAGCGTGGCTCACATCTGCTTCTATATACACAGATGTGAGAGAGAGAACATGCAGTGGGTGGGAGGGGTGTGGGCAGAGGCAGACAGAGAGAAAGAGAGAGAGAGCCAAGCTATACATAGAAGGGAAGGGAAGGATGTGACTGGGAGAAGGTGAGGGTAGACGCAGTACAAGGAGTCTCCACATTAATGCCTAATTAATGCCTGTCTCCCCATTAATGTCTAATTAATAATTGATGTCTGTCTCATCCACCTGAAGCTGTCATAACTTTTCTTGTATCCCGACATTAAATGTGACAGGGCTGGCTTACAGCACACGCGTTCGCTGTCTGCTTCTGACTGGAGCAGACAAACAAATGCAGTTTGTGTGTTGATGAAAACAAATGATTATCGGCTGATTAAACTGCATATTATCCATATTGTTCTGTGCCAAGCAGGCGCAGTTTGGGGGTTGATGACGTTATGTTTATTGTTATTTTTTATGTTTCTAAATGATGTAACCACTCGGACTAAGGGACTGTGATGATTTCTGATTTTCTTCTCCTTCCAACCAATTGAGTACGTTTTGGAGCACACTCATATATGGTAACTTCACCACACGCACCTGGGCTCTGCTGGATAGCTCAATGTTGGGAACCAACTTAGCACATTTAAGTGTACTGTAGCTCTAATAATCAGCCCAAGCAATGAACACCACTGCATGTTTTCAAACGCCATTAAAGATAATCCAGAACGCCTAATGAAACACATGTCTCCCCACAAAGCGAAGGGCGGTTTCCCAGAGCCCCGGTATCTCTTTCCAGAGACAGAGCAGGTATTCATTTGCTTAGTTCTTTGCCATCTGCATCAGCACCAACGCCTTCCACTGATGTGGATTAGCGGTTCCACAGACTTTGACTTTTGCTGCCACAGGGTTTAAAAACACAGCTGCTTTTTCTGATCGGTCAGCACAACCTGCACAGAGCTGCTCTCTCCTCAGTCCTCATCCAGCCCTCGTCGTTGACACGGTTCCTTGGCTGCTGTAGTGTCTTTTTCTCTCATATTTGCTTTTGAATGCAAATTCTTAATCCCTCCATAGTGTCCTTTGTCTCTGTCCATCCATCCTTTTATGTTTTTGTGAAATTATTGCCAGTACTCCAGATATTTAGCACCCAGTGTCACCTGCGTTGTAATCTGATTACTTCAAGTCAGAATTAGTATGTATATTTAATGCCGTTTTTTTCCCCGTCTCTTCTCCTGTCTTTTTCTTCTTTTTAAATCTTGATGAGTGATGCAGGGAGGAACAGAGATGGGGTGGGGTTGCTCTTCTTGTATGTCTGGCAGATATGCCAAGGCCATGCTAATAAATGACAACTGATTTATGTGTCTGTATTCTTTTATTTATAAAAAAATAGCAAGCGGGCTGATTTCTGATATTAATAATACAAGTGGATCCACTTTGATTAGGCTTCTGTGGAGAGCTGTGCATATTCAGCATTACAATTAAAGCCTCTGATGTGAAATAGGAATGACACGCTAATGAAGCGAGCTAGCGAGCCTGAACCGCGACTGTCCAACAGCATTACGGCCCATCTCGGATGAAGAGTAATTATACCAGGAACACTGAAATGTCATTAAAAATCTTCAGTAAGTGATTTAACCCACCATTCCTCACTAATGCTAGATATTTCTTTTTTTTTTCCTCTTGCCACCCCAACCCCCACACGATCAACTCATGGTTTTTCTTTTTTTTTTAAAACTTCTTTCTTTTTCATGAAGCTATTACCAAACTTCTCTTTCAGAAGTTCCACAAACAAAAAACCCCTCAGACACACCCTCAGACTCCTAAAAACACAAACATATTGAGATTTGACAAAGACATACAATTGCATTGTCTTAATTTAATTGCAGAACTCGATGGTGCCGGTGGTGGTAGGTAATTGAAATCATTCCATTATAAATTCCATTATGAATTGGTGATTAAGGCCAGATGTGATTACCATGGATTAAATATGATAGTTGGGTTTTTTTTTTCTTCAGCATAACCTCTCCAGCCACCTGCACTTTATCCACCTCAAACAGCTTGATTTATCACAACCAACACTTAAGGGAAGAAAGTAATAGGAGTATAATAATGTGTGAAAAAAAGGGGCAACGCGGGCGATAAAGGCAAAGAGTGTGTTTGAGGGGTGTGTTGTTTCTAAGAGGATTTAGTTAATCTGATTCTACCCCTTCATTCCTGTGTAATGTGCTCATTTTCACATGAAGAAGATTTACCAGCGACGTAGGAGGCTTGTTGTTGTTGTCGAGGCATAAAGAAAACAAATAATGAGCTGTATCGTGTTACCTTATCATGTTCATTAGGGCTGTTGTCAAGTCTCTCTGTTCTTGTGAGTGTGTGTGCATGTGTGTGTGTGAGGCAGGGGGAGAGAGAACCAGATAGGATGTGTGTGAATGTGGTGGATAATGCCACAGGCAAGAATTCATGAATATCAGCAGTTTCTCACCATTTTGTTGGGTTAATCCCTTGTTTCAGTTGGAGAAAGAGGCATTTCTCTTGCATACATTACACCGGAGCCGGCACATCACATCCACACTAAGTGAAAAGTACCTTTACGTCAGGTCCCTCTGATGTAATGATGAGTGAGGTTTTATGTATCGAGGTCACGCCGTTTTTTTTTTTGTTTTTTTTGTCGATCTCAGCAGCTCCTTCGACAAAGCGGAAACTCTGTGCGTGGTGAGATGTGAAGTGATGGGGCAGGTCAGTTTGGAATTTACTTTTGAACAATGTGACTACTGGAAACCCCAACAGCGAACCAGGCATCACACAAGCCACATCTCATCAAAGATGTACTGAAGACCTCGCTGCTGCTGATGAGGGAAACCCATTTTACTTCCACACAGAAGACATGGCACCAAACACTCTACCAATGTGGCAGTGACTAGAGCTGGGTGGGGCAGGGAAGGGGCACCAAAGTCCCTTTGCCTGCCACCGAACCGTGCATCATGCCTCCGAGCTATGAAATTATTTTTCTGCTGCGTCCAATATCAACTTGAGAGCAATGCAAATTATTTAAGACGCGCTTTTCAGGGCTCGCAATTATAATAATGATGATCTCAATTAGCGTTGCCGTTGCCTCAGACTATTTAGCAGGCAATTTTGCAGCCTGAGGGTGAGGGTCTTCTAGGGAGCCGACACACATCGGCAGGTCCGAAAGAAGTGGAGAGCCAAAGAAAGAGACAGAGAGAGTTGACAGTCTTAATCAATAAAACTGTGGGACTACAGATATTTACCACCCAATTCCACAGGGGGGTGGTTCATAAATTGACCTAATTGGTCAGCGCTGAAGATGAAACTAATGATGCCAGGATGCCCTGTCTACAGTGATTCTCTGTGAGCAGGATATGAGACTCTTACCATTGTACTAAGCTAGTTAGTTTAGTTTGCACCACCTACTTTATGTTATGCATGTTCGGTGTTAGATAAGAATCTTGATGGTTGTGTGGGACAGGGACTGGGGAACAGCTACCCAGACTCTGGCTCCAAAGTCACCAACCGGCCTAAAAAACTCTGAGTCAACATTTCCAGTCCTTATACTGGTTAGACTAGTGGAGCTAAGCTAAGTCTCCTCACAGTAGCTTTTTATGTACATTACATATGAGAATAGTATCAAACGAAATGCAATAATTGCTTTTAACCTTCCAAAATACATTCTCCTTGTCCAGTCTCTCATGTTCTGTGCTGCCACTGTTTATTAGGGGGGCTGCTCCCCCCCCCCATCATTCATGTGGAAAAGGCTTGCACCACCAGCTACCCTTTCTTTTATTCATCGCACTGTAAATAACTCCACTTTATGAAAAGCAGCCAGTGTGACTCCCGGATACCTCTCTAACCACAACCCATTATTATTTCATGGCCTTTGAAAGAAGGGTCTATAGCAGGCACTCTCACACTTTAATGTCGGAGCTCCCTCTGATGTTGTGTAGTACACAGCGGCCCTTGTTGCACTCCGTATGCGATCCCTCACTTGAATTCACAAACACTTCCAAGTGCATAAATAGCATAGAAGACGAGTGCCTTGCGAGCTGGCTAATGCTCTGGAACGACATTGCTGTGGAGATAACAGGAGCCTGCCATGGCTGATGCCTGGGACTGTCATTGGGGGGGGGGAGAGAAAGAGAAGTGTGTCTGTGTGCTTTTATGAAAAGCACTGTTGTTTTCTGACCTCTCGTGGGACATCATATGGTAAAGAAAAAGAACATGCATCAGTGTTACGATTAAATGACCAGCAGACATGATCCAAAGGGTCCTGCGATGTCCCTAAGCACCCTTTGGAACGTGTAGACGGCTCTTGGAATACAGACGAGCTAATGGGCAACCTATTGGTCATGGTAGATTCAGCTTGAATCTCAATGAGGGTGTCAGTGTGTGGCTGCTCCATGACCGACAAGGTGTGGTAGGCCTGCTGGAGTTGATTTAGCCACATGGCATGTCATAGCGTTTTACCAGTCAACATACAGAAATCGAAAGGGCTAAAAAGCATGTTGTTGTTTCTTTTCTTTTGAAGTGTCAAGGGGGAAACTGCTGTCTTGACGATGGATGGAAAATTGAAGACGTCTGATGAAAGTTCACATCTTTGTTTTTGATAAATGATGCAGAACCCTGACAACAATAAGGCAGATTTTTTTTTTCTTACATGAGGATGACAACAGACTTAATAATGTGGTTTGTGCCAAAACCACTTTTGCAGTATGTAGCCCAGAAATGAAGCCTAGCTGGCTAAGTCACTTACAAAAGCCTTTTGAGGTACACAACAGTACTTTGTGTATACTGGGACATGCTTGTGGTACATGAAAGCAGCGTGGATTGAATCACACGAAGGCTAAACCCATTACGGGTCCAGAGGGGTGGGCAATACAGTGCCTTGTCCTGCTCCTCTAAAAAAGACTCTAGGTGCTAGAAGCTGGAATAAAGCCTTGTAACATATACATTAAACTTTAATTGTTTTTTCCAACCCCTTCCTTCACATCTTTGAAGTAGCAGCTCCTGAAACGTTAAAAGTGTAATGCCAGCTAGATTTTCATGGCTGTGCCTTTGTAGAATAAAAGATATATGTGTAACAGTGGAAGGGAAAAATGCTCTCTGATGCTGGAGGTAGACAGCTGCGTTTCAAATTCCAAGTTTTGGTCCTTTATTTTATTCAGCAGTGAAATGCCATGAATACAGAAAATAATAACATCTGTTACAATTCTCAGCCATGACCTTCTAATGTCAGAGAACCTTTAACGTATGGACACCGTACACAGTAATGAAAAGTATCAAAAAAGGAGCAGAATCTCGTTCAAAAGGAAATGAAACAAACCAAAAGGTTTTCACCAATTACATAAACATATGTTTGCTACAGTCCCAATTTACTGTATACATAGGAGGATCATATTCCCAATTATTAGAGAAGGATAGCAGTAGAAAGGATACATGACTCAACTGCCAGACATAATGCTTCATAAAGTATGCACAGAGGTACAAGCAATAAATACACACATTAGGTTAAGCCTTACAGCTACGCAAAGCAGATGCAGAAAAAGCAGGTTTGCTATTCTTAGCGAGCAATGAGAGAGAAACAGTAAAAATTCAGGTAAGTCAGAAAAGAAACACTGAGATTTTTTTTCCTCTTAGAAAAAAGTCTGGTAAATTTATGGGTCCACCAACATTTTTTTTACATAAGTATGCACAGTTATCAAAATACAGACAAAATTAACCCAGAAAATCCAGACAATCCTAAAATCTAGTGGAGGAGCAGATCGCAGTTCTGGAGGTCTTTCTGGTATTATGTGCAAGCAACTATTTTAGACATTTTTTTACTTAATTTATACAAAACCCATGCAAATCTACAGGTAATATGCATTCTGTGGCTGACAGATTTAATCCCTCCCAAAACAGTATATCTGAGGTAATGCACTTCTATGCATTGTACGTACATTTAGGCCATCGACCCAATGATTTTTATTATATTCTTTTTATTAGTTCTTGTTTCCAGTCCACCAAATGATTTTAGACATGCATTTTTAAAACACAATATTCCCTTACAGGTAATCTATACATTATCATTCTACAAATGTCTGAGGACAACCTATTACAATGCAAATCTTCCATATCTTGACGCAGGGAATGTAAACGTTGGTTGGAGCCACGTCCTATGAGACACGCTTAGTAAAGTGTTACAACTCTTGTGGCGTTCTAATAACTCGTGCAATCTGTCATAATTGTTCTGAATTTGTTGTGCAGAGGTAGAAGCTTTTAGAAAGCCTTTTTGGGTAAGTGGGAGAACCCTTTTTTTGTTTGTTTTTTTTTTTGAATGACGCAGCGTCCTTTTTATTTGGTGTGATAAGATTATTAAGAACGTTGTCTTCAAGTCATTTCGCTGACTCCAGCTAAGTATTGAAGGGATAAGCTTTGTTCCTGGGGCCCAGTACCCTATTAACGTGGAACTGGCATGTGTGTGTCTGAGTGTGTGTACTTCACATGCTGTGTGTTAATACAGTACGGCACGTGTCTGTATGTTAAGGTCTCACAGCCCATTTCTTAGCTTGGCACAACACTTGAAAACAGCATATGCACAGTGTTTCCATTTTGGTCAAAGCAGGCAGACATGTTGCTCATTACAGCACGATACAAAGCCACTCGTCGGTTCTTTGACAGCACACATTTCCTGCAGTTGAGAAAATGCTCTGAGATTTAACCGAAACAAGAAGTCGGCAGACCAAAACCTTACGGCCTGTGTGTGTACGTGCGTGTACGCTAGTCTGACACGTCGTGTGTGTGTGCGTGCGTGTGCGTGTGTGGTTGTTTTAGCATTTCTTTATCCCATACAAGAGGAGGCAGAATTTTGTGTAACTTTGGTTTACTGAAAACATAAATGACCGTTAAAGCAACAACACTTTTCTAGATGACATTGGCTGTGAGCGAAATGATGGGACGTAGTCTCCACAATAACTACTTGTCTTTAGCGTCAGTATAAATACCAATGTGTTATAAAAAGCTGTCCACCTATACGCACGTCAGTGCCAACACCTGTTGTATCTCTATAGTTTAGAAGCTATAAACCACACAACGAGCATTTGATGACAAATTAAAGCAAATATCACCTAGAAAAGGTTACCTTTCACCTTTGATATCCTCTTCTGCAATGGCTATTATTATTTGCTTTTACATGTTAACCAAGCCACATCATTTCATGTCTTGAAACTTGAAATTATGACTTATTTGGCTTCACTAGATATTTTTCATGTTTGGTTAGCAATGTTTTCAGTTTCGGTTTCAGAGCGCCTTGGAACAAAAACCGCCACAGAAATAAGACGTGACATTATTTCGACAGTCCCACTCAGAACAATTACATCTTCACCAGATTAGAAAAAAAATATAAAAAGAATAAAAAGAATGACTTTTGATCTGGAATGCAAAACAAAGAGTAAAAAAATGAAATAAACTTCACAACAACACAAGGTTTCTGCACTTCCATTGAATACACAAATGTTTGTTTTGGTCATGATCCACTTTTACAGTCAGCTGCTCTTTACCAGCCAAATCACCAGCACAAAATGCCTGCAGTTCAAATATCACATTATCTTTTGCCTACAGTACGTCTGGCAGGAGATCTCCAAAGTGGATGCTCTATGAGTTATCAAATTACACATTAAAAAGAGCCTTTGTTTCCTCTCTTTCGCGTGAACATCTTTGTATAGGGCTAAATGAAACAATCCCAGAGGTTATTCGAAGGTAGTTTGCGGAACGAAAGCTTCTCTTTGTACTAGTTTAAAGTCACAGAAGGCAGACCAAGAGGAGTTTGGTGGACTTCTGTCTATAAGCTATTGGCCATTGCTAGTGTTGGCTTTGGTTTCTAGCTGTTGCCTGTGACTGTTTGCAGGTAGACAAAGCTTTAGAACGAGGAGGTAAGGAGAACAGCAAGAAGAAAATTATGCAGAAATGCATTTGTTTTTGTAAATGGTGTTTTACACAAACTGTTTTCCCCCACATACTTTCCAGTTTTTTTACTTTTAATCACAAACAGTTAATAGACTGGAGGCCAACTTTTTCTTTTTTGTTTTTTTTTTCCTTTTTTTTTTGGACAGCTGCAACAACAGTCTTCGTACCGCAGTTCTGTTACTGGTGTGATTCAGGGAATGGCATTTACAGTTGGTGGCGTGTAAAATCATATTTTGAAATTAATGATGGTAAAAAAAAGCACAAAATAATATACTGGTTTTTATAATAGTAGCAACATACAGGCAGTGACACACATTTCTGAGACTAGTTCTGTGCAAATGATAACAGAGCAACAACTTGAATTGAACCAGCAATTGTCCCTAGACATAAACAACTACTGTGGGCTGGATTATTCACAAACATAAAACGTCTTCCTTTTAGGCAGTATATGAGGCCGCTAGCTTTCAACAGAACATGATTTGCTCATTTGTTTCATGTTTTTTGCCCATCCATGAGTCCATCAGCCTTGTACTGTATGTGGCCAAGCCATCTCTAACGACAACACGGGTCTCAAAGAGTTTCATTTTTTAATCAGACATCTCATGCCTGTCATGTTCGGGGATCCCAAAGGGCTGCAACAAAGAGTTCCTTTGGACCGGTCTCCATCCGTATGCATGCTCAGTAAATAGTCCCAGTGATGTGAGAGACAAAGAGAGAGTCAGCTGTGGTTGCTTGGACTGTGGAGTGGTTTCTAGTCTTGTAGGAGGTCTGCGTGAGAGAAACAGTGCGGCTGGGTGAAGGGATACGTTGACAGCAAACTGTCTCCTAGTCACTCCAGGTCTTCTGATAAGTTCCCTTCCTCCAGCTCCCGGTCGTCGTCCAGCTCTGGACTGTGATTGGCTGTTGTTACCAGTGACATCGGACAGTCATCGTCATCCATGTTGAGTGGCTCCTCCTTCACGTGAACTGGCCTACGACACAGTCACATGGGCATTAAGTTTTAGGATTTTATGAGAAATTCCTGTCACCAACAGCACTGTTTGACTGAGAAATCACACTTTCAATTTAAAGTAACTGCAAACACTTGAGGACACAGATAGAAAGGAATGTACTGCTGCAATTTCTTAGTATTTTAAACAGATATACATTCTGTTACAGCCATTGCATGTCTTCTATCTAGCGAACATAACAACCATGTTGTTTGCAAGACGCTAATTCGACATGATGCCTCACGTCTACTGTAAGTAAGGGCATGAAAATTGCATGAAAAACATGGCCCCTGTAAGGCCGATAAGCTGTGATGTTCCAGACATGTTTGGCATTCAAAAGTTTACTGATGACACCAGGTTGAAATACATGAAAAAGGAAAAAAAACAGGCCACATGATAAATAATGGAGAATTTCTCATCCCTGAGCCCCCTGGAGCAAAGGCAGAGGAGAGGCTTTTTTATCTAGTTAATAGAAAGCGCAGCCACTCGTTAATATGCGGCGGCTGTGCATGTCGCTCCTCAAGAGGAAAAACCGGCAGCTAGGTTCTGCCATTAATCAACTTCAGCCCCGGCAGTTCTCTCGGACACCATGATACATGTTTTTAACTCTAAATGGATGAATATCTTTAGCCACTGTCAATAAGCGCCGGGCAGGAAGCAGCAGCAGCGCTGTGAACGGGACGCTTCTTCCTTCAGAACAACAGAAGAGTGGGCGCAAAAAAAAAAAAAAGTGTGGGGTGACTAACAAGAATAATAATGCTGTCACACACAAACAGAGTATAACATGATCTGGGGCCCTAGTCAGGGAGAGGGGTTTGTGCCATGATGATAAATCTGACAAAACCTAATTATTTCTGACACATCGGATGCATCAGAAAATCCCCCTAGCCTTTAAAAAGGAGAATGGGGAGAGAATGGGGAGACTTATCAAGCAGTAGTACGTTAGGACATGTCTCATAGCCTCTCTCCTGGGCTGCCTTCATCAGTGGAAGAGAGAGTGGCGGGGGGCTTTGAATTTGAAAATCATTTTAAAAGGTACAGATGACTTTAATATTCCGAGCCAAATAGTGTAAATTAATATTCTGATGTGGTGAGATATGGAGAGGAGGCTGATCTTAGTAGGATGCAAGTAGAGTGATGAATATTTCTGTTTCTGCCCCTCAGATCTATGATGGTAGTGAGAGGAAGAAGAAAAACATGTCAGCCAGAGGTTAACACCAATTCTGCTTCCTCTGACTTAACTCAGTTTACTAATAAGTTCCTGTTTTCGTTTGTTGTTAGTTAACAAAATCCTGAAGAAAAATGGTTACCACCAACGGTTTTGAGGGTTAATTGACCCCTTCCTGATTTGTTTGGCATATTAGATTTGTCTCACATTTGCCAAAAAGAACCTTTGCACGAGACTTCTGGGCAAATATTTGCTGGAGCGTTTTTGGAAGGTGTGCATCCAGTTTGATCTGGCATGATTACATAAAAAGAACAATCAAACACAGTTGTGGTAGAGTGATGATCTGGGGCTGCAGTCAGTCTGGATTTGCGAATTCTGCGCTGCCTGAAAATCTTAAAGCTCAAGGACATTTGGATTATGCAGCAGGACAATGATCCTAAAGTCACCATCAAGGCTACCTCTAATTCTCAAAAAAGGGCGCAAATCAATAAATCTATCACATCTTGATGTCACAAATCTAAAAAGATCGTCTTCTAGTCACCACTGCTTCAAAGTGATAATCACTGAATGCTTCGCATTTTCTGGACCTGGATATGAGCTGGATCACAAATCAAAAGTCTCCCCCGTTCTCATGTTCTCTGTTTAACATGCAGCTCATTAGGTGTTTGTGTGGCTCTGACGAAAAATATGCAGGACCATATTCACAGGCCTGCGCTTTCTGACACTTTATTAAAATATGTGGATGAGCCATTTAGTGCTTAATGGCTAGCTGCCATTATTGAGTCACTCAGGAGTAAACGCTGGACTTTGCGGTGTAATAAATATGTGGTGCTCCGTGTATGTACGTGTGCCCTGGAGATGCCTGTTCTCACATCAATTGGAGATTAGCAGCAGTAGCAATCATGCAGAGGTATGTCAGGGATGCAAATAAGGTCATTAGTCCACCAGTCTAATGGTAGGTTGGGGGACAGGAGAGGGGAAGGGGGGGGTGAGAAAGGTGGGAACGGGAGGTAAAGGCAGGGGTGAGGACTGCAGGGGCCATCAAATACATTTCTAACACCTCACTGTGATTCATTGACTAATACTACAGAGGGGTGGTCACCAAACAATCGGACGTGACAGCACAAGGCGCCGCTGATAAAACACACCGACACTCATTTTCTTTGCTTTTATCTGACAATACGTTCCGTTCTCCAGGACATATATTCTACTCCGGTCATTTCTTGAGGTTGCTAATTTGCTCAAGTCAGAAACTCAAATTTGACAGAGCTGCCCTTTATCCTGGTATACAGCACTACTTCTTTTAATCTGAGCCCCTAAGGGCGTACATGAGTGTGTTGCACATGGACACGCATTCAGCATATCCCAGGGCGATCTGGTTTGTGGTTAAGCAGATAGCATTAACCTTTAGACGTTGAGGGGAAGGAGAGGTTTGTCTAATTGTTGAATTGACTTGGTTGTGCTCGGGTGTCCTCTCCGGAGAAAGGCCTTCAAGGTGATGCTATTTAGTTTAGTGCTACAAGCCACTTAATTATTTAAACACATCCTGGAAAAGCCAGTCATGAAAAACACATTTCTTCCATTTTGGGGTTGTCGTGGCTGTGTAAAGGCACGCAGGGATGGAGGGAGGATGGAGGAATGGATGGATGCATCTGGTCGTCCGTAGCCGTTCATGTGAGCGTTAGGACGCTGTGGCCAGAGAGAGGAGGGAAACTTAATGCTGTTCTCTTACTAAAAGTTAAATGACCTGAGGGAGTGGTAACACCGGGATTCTGTCTAGAGCTGGGCAGATTTGCTCGACTTAACACCCCATTTCAGAGGGGGGTAAACACGTCCAAATAGATTAACAGACAGACATGCAATACGGAAAACCAAATGTTTTTCTGTTTTCACAGACACACTCGGACAGAGAGCATCACTTATCCATTACTGGAATGGCAAGGTAATGTCAGCTGACTTTTAAACATGAGCTCTGATGAACAGTGGATAAGTATCATTAAAGTGTAATTTCAGTGTGTGTGTTGCCCTGCATGGCGCCTTCACCACAGTGACGCCACGTGCGGACCTGCAGACCAACATTACTGGCTCAGGCTGTTTATTTATATTTATATATATTATATTTTTAAATGTTACATTTACTAAGTATTAATAAGAAACACCTTTCATTAAAGGTTGCAGCTAAAGCCCTATAACGCAGACACTGTCAGGTGTAAAGCACAGTGCCACTGGAAATTGGACAGGAAGAGTAAAGTCTGCTGATAATACAATAGATGCTGGAAAGTGAACCTTGCCCTCAGGTCAGGGCAAACTGAAGAAAGTACTTGTACTGTGGGTTAAATATCAGGCAATTAAACTAACAAAGGGCACACGGACAGCAAGTAAGAGTGGAGGTGGGTGGGGTTAACACGTGCTACTTATCACACATCACACATGTATATGTGATTTGGAGAGTGCCCATTGCTTTTAACCTTTCTAAGCATTAGAGAGATAATCTGGTGCATCGTGTACTGTATTGAAATAAGAGAGACAAATCTATTTTTTCTAAAAGAACACATTTTACACACATATCCAGGAATTGTGCATCTGGACAATACAATGCTCACTGAATATTACAGTAAAGAAGGTTATCTTCAAATAAGGGCTGAACTCCAGACTAGAAAAAAGAATAAGCTGTAATATTTATTTCTTATACTTTATTTACTAATCACCGTGAAATAAAAACCTGAATGAATCTGCACAAACTTACATGTGTACCGGTGGAGAGTATCCGGGGCTGCTGTGTCCGTTGGTGTCCAGGTGGTCGAATGAGCCGTTGAGCTCCTCGTGGGCTGAATGTAACAGGGTTGGTGGGCTGCCACCCAGCAGTCCCGGTGGGCTCCCACCCAACATTCCAGGTGGACTTCCGCCCGTCAGTCCAGAAGGGTCTCCGCCCAGGAGTCCGTGGCAGCTGCCTCCCATTGGGCCTGTGGAGCCACTGCTCATGAGGCCAGGGGTCCCCAGCAAAGGCAAGGAGGTCTCTGCCAGAGCAGCCTGCAGAAAAACGAGAAGGATGAATATTAGAACATTAGGATAGCTGATGGGAGACAATTTACACAGGGGCTGAAGTAAGACGGGGTAGAATAACGTGCATTAAAAAAAGGACAGAGGACAGGCTAGAGAAGGTGGCAGGTAAAAAAATTACGTTCAAAGGCTACAATTACTAAAGCGCGGTGTCTCCCCCGTGTTTTGTGTTCTGTTACAGGCTATTTTTTCCACAGTGACAACTTGGTGACAACTCCCGTCGCCCAGCTGCCATTCATATGACCTTGTGTGGTGTGGCTATTAAAAAAGTGGCTCCGAAACTTTACCTCAAAATAATAAAAGCTCCTGACACTTTTGCCTGCTGAGCATTAAAGTTATATACAGTGATTAAATTTTTTAAGTTTTTGCCATGAGCACCTCGCCAGGCATACACTATAAAGACAAATCATTTATGACAGCTTAGATAAATATTAATGCACATGCCCTTACATTTGCACATGCTGCTATCAATCTAGGATGGATGCCACAGCTGAAAGAAGGGAAAAAGGGCGGAAAGAAAAGGGGAGAGATGCTTCCTGAATCAACCACAGGGTGGCCTTGTGAGTCTGATGGTTTACAGGAAGAAGAGAAGGAGAGAGGGAAGGAGTGGTACAGAGAAAGACGAGTGAAGGAGTGCGAGCTCTAACATGAAGTCCTGAAGTACATAGCAACGGCGCTCATTCCATTCAGTCGTTCAATCGGTCAATCGATCTGCGGCTCGGCTCTCAGTCGTGACGCAGCCAGTGGTTCATACCTGTAAGCTGGCGTTTAGTGCAGTTCCATAGCCAAGACTGGAGGGCAGGTTCTTGACAAGTGATGGGCTTCTGGTAGAGAGACAACCAACATAAACAGTAAATTAGTTTATAGAATAAATATAACTCATATAATAACTGTAGAGATGAAAATATATAAAATAGTAGCAATAACGGAACTCGTTTCATAGCAGAGAGGAAGACGGAGGAAGATGATGTCTACAGAGAAGCAAAGGGACTCTTACCCTGTGATCTTCTGCGACCTGCGTTTCTGGTACTCCACCTCATCTACCGTCCACACCGCCCCCTTCACGTTCTCCACGCGCACGAAGCACTTGTGCAGACTGAGGTTGTGGCGAACAGCGTTCTGCAGAAAGTCATAAGACATATCAGAGGAATGAGGTAAAACGAATCATATTCGTTCATTATCCATCAAAAAAAAAAAGAAGGCTTGGAAATTGATTTCTTTCTGGCATTTTGAAGAAATTCTTAACATTCATGCACCATTGATTTAATTAGTAAAAATTGAGTGAGAATGAATGCTCTTACAAGACCTGCACACAGTACATATCAATCAGAGTAAGTAGGCTAAAAGGAGGTAATCAGCATAGCGAATGGCTTATGGTGGTGACAGAAGTGGTAATGCCGGCCTTGATAATGGTGATGTCAGTAACCCTTTCTGCTCCAGCAAAGCACTGCTCTTAATGGACACACCGTTTTTAAAGATGACAGTATTGCAAGACGAAAAAAAAAAAAGAGACAGTGATCACCAGGCCCTTGTGTCAGTGTGTGTGTGTGTGTGTGTGTGGGACGAGTGTGCACGCATGAGTGAGGAGGATTACGCTGAACTGTATGTGACATCATGTCCAAATATTCTCAATGTGGTGTCACATCTGTTGTTGAATGCGCCGTCGCATGACACGACCATCCTCTTAAAATGATTATCAAAGCAGCTATTTAAATAAAAAAATGTTTTCCTAATTACAAAACAAGAAGACCTATATGGAAAAGCCCTCTTATATTAACATGGCCATATGTCCATAATTAAAACATGCGTCAGACTCTACAAATAATAACCTTGGCTTTAATATCCCTGCCTCTCATATTTATCACCTCCCTTAGCTTGGTGTGTACAGCTCTTTCTGCAAGAAAAAGGGATTCAGAAAAAAAAAAAACTCATAAGCAGATCTCGCATCTGACCTGAAAATCCCAGGATTTGATTGATCTTAATGCCCATGGCTCTGAATATGATAATTTTAATATTAATGAGCAAATGAGCAGTTTTATTATGCATGCTATATAGTTAGAACTAATAAGCTTCTGGATGAGAGAAAGAAAGAGAGAGAGTGAGAGGGGGGAGTGGGGTGGGGGGGCTCTAGCCCTCTTTTGAGCTGATGAGACCAAGCTGAGATATTAAACTACCTTTCATTTCTTTCTTTTCTTCTTCTTCTTCTTTTTTTTTAAACAAATTCTCCTGCGTTAATCAAATGACAAGTCCATCGCTGATCATCCCACTAATGCTTACAAAGGGAAATGTGGTGCCGGAGATGTAAATAGATCACCTTGGTTATTGTGCAGCATGGGAGATGTTTCGAATGTCATTGTGATACCATTGTTATTGTATCACAGGAACTTTTTTTCTCCATTAAACCAAGAAAGAAGAAAAAATATTTCCATGCATGCATGTGATGTGTTGTTTTAACTAGCTAAACGTACAGCTGCTACAAAACCTCTGAGAACGTATCAAGTCAGAACACTGTTACACAGCGAAACATGATGCTTACTGTACCTAACAAACTGGAAAAGGGCACCAATCTTTTTTTTTTTTTTTGCATGCCCTGCTGAATTGCTGATCACATGCCCATGTGCTCATTTGCATCCCAAATCCAAATTAATTCACTTTGCTAAATCTAGTGCTGCGCCATGTCTCGCATGCTGATGAGCGGGCTGGTTGAGTTTTCCCTTCAGTCCTCTGCGCGGCTACAAAGGCTAAAGGCAGCTAACGAATGACGTGCAGGGGCCACGGGATAAAACACAGAAGGCGCTTTCTTTATCAGCAGGCAGACACACTTCTGCTGTGTGCTGCAGGAAAGACATTTTTTAACCATCTTTGTGGAGGCGAGACAGGACAATAAAGTTGTAAAGACAGATATACAAATGGGGCCTTTTGTGTGGGTAAATAAAGACTGCTCCCTCCATGACAGGCCAATTCTCACATATCCTCCCTGCTTTAGTTCCACGTGAATACACCCTTAACCCCTCTCTTAGTCACAGTTTATGAGCTTGTGTGTACGTACATTGTAGCTCCTGCGTGCACGGCCTACCTCCCCTGCACATGGCCGAGAGCTGGTTAACAGGCAAACAGCCATCTTTCTTCCTAATTAACCAATGATATGCGAGAGAAGGTGGTTTCTGGAGTAGGAGGAGGGGTGTCTCTCTTAACAAAAGGTGCTGATGATGGAGTGGCTGCTGTATAATTAGTGCGTCAGAGCCCTCTCCTCTCCACGCCAAGCCTCTACTTTTAATTGCACCAAATTAGAAAACGATATCTGAGGCAGAATAATTCTTTCAGCTGTCATTTCCAAAGAGAGAAGGCGGAACGGTGGAAAAAACAAATAAGAGACAGAATGGGCTCTATTCAGGAAACAGGTTAGGACGAAGGGGAGAGGAGCGCTAATCACTCGCTGCTGAGTAAATATATGCTTCCTTAGGGTTTTGTTTTTGACTTCAGCGAGAGGAAGGAGTAGTCTTTACAGTAAGAGGAGTGAAAGGGCACAGAGAGGTGGAGGCGGAGGGCTGAGCGGGGCGGGGCGGGCGAGAGCTCATCGAGGTTACCTTCCAAGTCGCAGCGTTGCGTCTGAAGTAGGCGAACGTGCGTGTGAACCAGCTGTAGATTTCATTAAGCGTTAACTGCATGTCGGCAGAGTCCATGATAGCCTGAAATGAGATGACATCAAATAATGGTTTACTAACGAGACTGCGTAACTGCCTCACACACACACACACACACACACACACACACACACACACACATCAACAAATTGAGACAGGGGAGAGAGAGCTGCCATGATTCATGCAGCAATTAATTTTAATCTAATCAGGCAAAGTTAATTTATTTCCCACTCACCTGTCTTATGAGGGTTGCATAAGTAAATGGCGGTCTGACATCTGCGTTCTTATAAAACTCGTAGTTTGGGGCAATCTCTGGAAAAATAAATACTGTGTCACCACCTGAAATAATTGGTAAATTTTTATTCCTTTAGGTATTGAATTTACTCAAGGTTTTATCAAATTAAAAGAGGGGAGAGAGGAGAGGGGAGGAGGGGGAAAAAGAGGAATAAGGGTGGGGTTAAAGGAGACACATCAAGTCAGCATTTTCCATGTCTAACAAAATACATTTTTAATTAATCTCTCTCATGAGAAATCTTAAACACTAATACATCCACAAAATGGGATCCATGTAGTTAGTTAGGGTGAGGCTGAATAATTTATGTCTTCATACTAAACACAGAAAGAGTAAATATAAACATCAAAGCCAGAGCGTTTAAAATTCAAAGCTTAATACATGGAAAGTCTTAATGTAATAAATATTGTATTTTTCAACCATTATTTGAACTTAATTAACATTCATGTAATATTTATGCACAGAGGAAGTTCTTGTCTATTTACATATAGAGTGATTAAACACAGCCTTGCTTTTGTAAACCCACTAGACATCTCACATTGTTAAGACCAAGAAGCCTCAATGGTTGTGTGAGTTCATGTGAGTACTGTGGTGAGTGTGTGTGTGTGTGTGTGTGTCTCTGTGTTCAAAAACTACCACCACGGGTGGAGTACTAATAACAGTGCAGTGCTCAGGGTTGAGGTATCACATGTAATTTGCAATTTCAGCATTACATTACAAGTCCGGTTAAATGAGGAACCAAGTCAGCAAAGTCGGAATTTTATTTTAATTGAAGTCAAATTAGTGGCACAATTCCGAATGTGAGCGAAATTAACATTTTATGCAGCCGTGTGTGTGTGTGTGTGTCAGGTTAGTAATTCAAGTCTACTTGAATCAATGTAGAATGTGAGTTTTCTGCACCAGCTCCACGTGTTTCTGTTTCTGTGTTGTGTGCAGTGCTGAGTAGTTGGTCCTACCTGACGACAGAGGCATGGAGTATTTGTCTGAGTGGCGTCTGCGCATGGCTCCAATGCTGGGGACGTTTGCTCCTCCGAGCACCGACGGCACCTGGGGCATGGCTGCCATAGGTGTGATGGGTGCTGTGGGCGTAGTGGGTGTCTGAGGTAAGTTTGGGGGAGATGCTGAGGGCAGGTTCTTGGACATGGTGACGCTGGACACCAAGTTGAGCTGAAGTGGAGGAAGAGGCAGCGTGGGACAGAGGTAGACACAAGCAGCAGGGAGAAGGAGGGAGGGAGAGAGAAAGAGAGAGAGAGAGAGCATTATTTTGTGGTTTCTCTGACAGGGCTGAGTGTCTGCTCTCCTCCTCTCTAACACAGCTGTGTTTCCACTAACAAGGCTCGTGGAGAGGAGCCAGCCCATCTCCACTAATTACAACCACCAAATTGTATCATAAGAATTCTAATTAGAGCACACTGTTCAAGATTATCCAACGATCAGCCTCTGTGTTATCCTGGCCCCCATCTCTCTTTATCTCTCTATTTATCACTCCCTCCCTCTCCATCTCCTCCCCTACAAGCACCCATAATCCTTCCACACTCAGGCAATGCGCCGGTAAAACCCTGTTTGCTGTTGGAGTGAATTGGTCAGCATCAGTGGCCTGACCCGGGTCCAGAACCACATCATGACATTTTGTTGCGCTCTGCTGTGATACTGGCAGCAACTCTAGGCTCATCTCAGAAGGAAATCCTGCGATAACAAGCAGAACAAGTGAGTGGTGGTGGACTGAGAGCGTGTCAGATGAACCAACGTGGCTGCAGATTCATCACTAGTACTAATAACGAGATGCTGTGGTTTCCTAAAAATCTTGAGACCACACCTGCGACATTGTGCTGACAGTCGAATCAGGTTATGTTACGTGGTGGTTATCAACATGTACATGTAGCACAGCTGCTATTCTTAATGTAACACATCTTAAAACTAAAGTAACTCTGTAGTTACTATAGATACCCATGGCCCCGTTTCATACCAAAGCTGAGCAGTTTTGGATCCATATATAGCCCTCGTCATGGGCGTGTTTCACAGATGTGAGTTTGATCATTTTTACAACGTCGCGTCAAAGGAAGGAGTTTTTGGACTCTACTATCTATGCGAACATATGAGCCACACATGTAAAGACAGCATTTTTTTCTTGACACTAAAAGCCTGATTAGAGTTTGAGGCTGAAGACTACAGTAAATTACTTCTAGTAGTCTAAGTGCAGGACATGTCACAGTAAAACTACATTTATGAGTCCTAATGCTTTGACACTTGCAGCGCAGGAGGAAGTCTAGAGGGTAGGGGCTCGTGTTCTTTCTCTGAGTAAGTTTAAAAAAAGGCACTTGGACGTGGACATTTAAGATGAATCCAGACACACTGACACTCGGTCTGACGTCATCTCCTCCACTCATTCAACATTAGGGAGCTCAGAGTGTTAGTTACCTCTAGCATGAATGCCAACTGTGCTCGCTAATTGTCCGGCCTTCGCACCACTTCTGCGATTGCCGTCCAAATCTCATGTGAGAGGCTCTAACCGACTGGAAAATTCCTAACTGACCTTTTAGTCTCTGCGCTAATTTAGTTGGAATGGTAATGACATCGTTACATATTCAAACCAAATTGCCTTAATTGTGAGTCTACAAGTGGGATGCATCCGTTGCGAGAGTTTGAATTCAAAGCGACTTGAAAGGAAGGAGGAGAGCGGCCGGCCGAACGCGGCCAGAGATGGAGGAGTCGCGGTGAGACGTAGGTATCGGTGGTCGTTTCTAGCATGTGTTGATAAATACGACAAAATGTCACGTTTGAGAAACGTCGGATGTGAGTGTGTGCCTGTTTTTTCCTAATGAGCTCCTAGAGTTGTGGGTTGGGATAAGAGGCTCGTTTCATACACAGGCGTCAGCTGAGTACAGAGAGATTATACTAAGTGAGTATATACAGGTAAAACTGTAGCTACATACAGCTAATACTAAGAAGTGCATAATGTTATTATGGTCCTGTGTCTGTAGTTCCTGAAAACTATTGTTTTTGCTCTGTTCTGAAAGAAACACCCCAGAAAACACACCTGACCTGACCTTAATATGAATTCATTGTCTCTAACGGTGGTGCAGTCATGGCTACACATAATGTGCAAATCTCCCTGTAATTCATACGGGGGCGATGTAGAGAACACCTAAAATATGCTAACAAAATTCTAAATGGATGCCTTCATGTGTGTGTGTGTGTGTGTGTGTGTGCGCGAGCGCGTGTATTTGTAATGTTAAAACACAATTTCCTGTCCTTTTTGCCGCCTCTTCACCTACGAGACACAGCAACAAGCGTGACACGTTTGCAGGCATGCAATCCCATTTTAGGAAAAACAGAATTGATTCCTGATGGAGAAAGAGAGAGAGAAAGCACTTTGTCACCTCTCGCTCATCTGAATACACACTCAAGGATGGAGAGAGAAAGAGACAGAGAGAGACGTATCTTATTATTCAGAACTTGCAGGCTTCCTAACTTTGATTCTCCTCCATCCATGGCATGGCCAAAAGGTAACATTTAATGAAGTGCAATTAAGAGAATAAATGGGGTCATACTGCAGACAGTGCACTGGTGTCTTAGATTCAGCAGACATTGGTTGGTCGTGGGCTTGGCTAATGAAACCGGACTTATTTTCAGCCCCGATAGGCGAACACAGACTCTTCATATTTATCAAATGGCTGGGATATTTCTAACCTGCGACTAATCTGTGATTGGAGTGAGTGTAAGTCCACGCCGCCATTTGAAATTCACCAACAATCTCTCTTTTGTTAGATTACACACACGCGCACACACACACACAGCAGCATGTTATTCCCTACACTCAATGTTCATCTTACCTCCCGTGAAAAAACTGGGGGAGCCTTAAAACTGAGGACTTAACTGTTCATTTAAGAATTCTGTCTGAATTGCCCCCACCATCAAATGCAATTAGCTGCTCTTTCATGTGTGCTTTATGTAATGCAATACTTCATTAGCATCATTCATTCATATTCTAGCATGGATTATAGGCTGCAAATTCTTTATTGGTTGGGATGGAACCAAGCTGCTGGAGTTTTAAGAATAAAAAAAAAGCTACAGAGAGAGAGAGAGAGAAGAGGGGAGAGGGAGATTGGATAATAAAAAAGGAGTTTGATTCCTGATGGAATTAAGGGATAATTATGCTATCTTGTGATTATCTACATTCTATGATGAGAGGTGATGAGGGAAATTATTCTATTGAAAGTAGGCACTTACCAAGCAGCTGAAACATGCTAACAATGTTTTGCTCTCAAATATCTCAAAATGCCTAAAATTGGGGGGAAAAAAATGTTTGCTAAAATGTATAATCTTAATATTAAATTCAAATACTGGTTGGGGGGAATGCATTTATTATCATTTCATCTAAAAGTAAAAGCCTAGAGAAAGAAAATATGGAATGACATCATTCTCCGTCTTTGGTGACCCCTCTCACAATTTTAGTTTAGATTTTTTTTTTCTTCCTGCAAGCAATTTCAGCAGCCCTGTCGATATTTATGTCAACATCACACTATCTTCGCCACTCGGCTGTAATTTTCAGGTGTTTGTTGTTAAAATGACATATCTACTACTCTTTCATTCCATTTTTGAGTGCTGCTGCAGCCACTGAGCCAAACAGTCATCAGCAGCCAACAGGTTGTTTTGGCTATTATATCTATCACAAAGAAATGACCCTGCGTTTTAGCCAAGGACTCCACCGCTCTGCCATCTAATACACTTCCAAACTCTATTGTCCTCTCACAATACCCGATAAGAAGCAGCTGTAACTCCGTATTACAAATCCCATTCCCCCCTTTCATCTTCTGTCACTCGCACAACTGCAATGGTTCAACTGTTCATTTTCTGTGTGTGTGTGTGTGTGCGTGTGTGTGTGTGTGTATAGCCAAGCCTGTTTACGATAGCAAGAGCAATATGCACTCACTGGTTTGGGAGACGACTTGGGTTCCGAGGGCCGCATGTGCAAGTGGGTCATCATCGCCTGGAGACGCTCACGTTCTTTAGAAAGCTGTTAAGAGAAGAGAGTATGTTACAGCAGATTAGAGGAGAGGAGAGGAGAGGAGAGGAGAGGAGAGAAGAGGAGATTACACAAAAAATAGAATTCATAATATGAGACATCAGTCTGCTGTGGCTCAGTGAAAAGAATCAAAGAAAGAAAAAACACAGAAAAGAAGGGAAAGGCTTGATATAAACCAAGTGCTCGTGAGAGGATGGGGGATTAGAGGGAAGCGGGTGCAGACAGGTCAGGCAAAACAAATAGCATTTCATCTTTTTGTCAATAGCAGAATTTAGGTCAGCAAGGCTTTGACAGTAACAAGCTAGATGGGCCATAAATTAGGTGGTCCTGAGTGTCTGCTCAAAGTCCCGTGGACACTGTTAGGGGGATGGAGCCCAGCCAGCAGCTGCTGAAAGGTGAAGGGGTCTTCCAAACAGGGTGGCAGGCGAGCCCGCCTCCCTGGTCCAGTTAGTGGCCCCAGCCATCGCCTATCATCAATCTAATTGACAGGGAGTGACAGGGACTGGACCGTGTGAAGGCTCAGACCCTCCGCACCCTGCCCCATCCCGCCCCGGTTCCCTTAATATACACACAACACACAGAGAAACACAGAGAGAAGCAAGTAGGTGTGCTCACACACACACACACACACACACACTGAGAGATGCACTCGTACACAGAGCTGGTCCTCATTACTAGTGACGGCTCTCGTGGAAGAAAAGAGGAAGAGAGGGACGGTGGGAAATGAAAGAAAAGGAGACAGAACAGACAACACAAGTGCAATAATTGGTCACACTGTAAAGAGCAAGTTTTCAATGGCTTCATGTCACAGTGAAAAACAAAACATGGAAAAAAATAAATGAATAACAAGCAGCCTTTTATTTTATGTGCTTTTAGATAACAAACTGTATTTTTTTTTACTTTCACATTGACCAGATGCACAACAATTAAAGGCAAACTGTTCATCAGACCAGACAAAAGAGGACGAGAACACAGGTGAGAACAGGTTCCAACTGGATCTCGCCACAATGTTCCTAATATTTCCAGGGGGAACATTTAAATATTAATGATGACTGGGCAGCATGAACTAAAACGTGAACACGGGAGGAAGGAAACAGGGCTCTAGCTTCACACTGGCACTTTGCTTTATCCTACTTTAAAACATACATTTCTATTTGTTTCTAAAGGAAGAGTGAGCAGTTGTCGGCGGTGCTGAGTAATAATGCCGCTCAATCAGTACTCTCATTATCTAGCCAGCGTGACTCCTTAATAAGGTCACGCTCCACCTACTGAAAATAGTTCCCTCCTTTTGAGCTTTCTTCAGGTGCAAAGTGCAGTTAATTAACACAGCAGACTGGCAGAGATGTGCTCACCATTAATTGGAAAGAAAAAGAAGAAGAAGAAGAAGAAAAAAAAGAAAGCATAGAAAATAAAGCACACGCTTAATTCAATTAAAACAGCCATAATGGCTTTCGTTGTAAGGCCCGAGGATTCCTTTGTTTAGTGGCTTTGTTGAATTCAGTAGGTCCTGCTTGTCTGGAAGTATTAAGCAGACCACAGCTCGGCCCTTCTCTCGCTCACGCAACTTTCAAAAAATAAAGTTTGCACTGAATGATCGGTGACTTGAATGAATGAATTAGTTCGCTCTAGTAGACGTGACAATGGCCAAACTTTAACAATACACAAAGCTTTGTTACAACTCGTTATCACCCGTGAGAAAACCTACCTGTATTTCCAGCTGCTGTACAACTTGCATCTGGACTCTACACTGGGCTGTGCTCCGGTCATCGAGGGCATGTTCGTTGTTTAAATGCCTAGAGATGCAGGGACAGACAGACGCAGAGATATTTAAAGACAAGTTTGTTTATCTAGTTAGTTTTTCATACTAGCACTATTATCCATAGGAGGCTTATCTCAGCCACTGTTGCGTGGCGGTGATGCTGCCATATTTAAAAATGACAATGGGTCTGCACCGGTTGAGACGGCTACCGTTTTCTGTGGAGAATAAAAGGTGCTAGCCCAGCAGAACGGCTTTGTCTCCTTCGTTTACTGAAAACAATACACACAATTTAACACCGGCAACATTTGACACGCAAAGGCTGCTCTTCAGCTGAAGGTGCATTATCCGGCAGCCTGACATATGAAATGTATTTGGTGTGTCCGCCTCATTAGAAGAAAAAGGCAGCGAGACAGCCATAACAGTCAATGAGGGTTTTTGTCTTGATTGGATTTCGTCTGTAGGACACAAAAGAGTCTCGCCATTAAGACAGACCTTTATTCCTGGTGGAGCACACACACACACACACACACACAGGCAGACACACACACACGCAACAACACAGTACACAAATATGGGGTGAAAAGGGGTTTATAAAGTGTTGTGATGCTGGGTAATGAGCCTCTATCTAAATGATCATTGGTGACAAACTCACAAAGCAGGCTTTGAGGAGGCATGCTTATGAAATGCCAGAGCTGCCACTTTATCTCCAGTAATTATAGGTTAGCTTGCAGACCCTTCAATGATCATTTACAGCGCAGCCTCCAGTGCATTAGAGGGAGTACAAAATCTCACTCTCACTCCCTGGCTCTCACGTTATCTAGGAACACGCACGCACACGCACACACACGCTCACTTACATTATCATGAACTTGCACAAACACTGTTCGGCTGATATACAGACGCACAGAAACGCACACACACACACTGCCACATCATATTACTCCAGTCTTTTCTAAACCTCTCACCTCTTGTTTATCTGCAACGCGCAAAACAAGACAACTCATCGAGCCCGTTTCCTGCCAATCAAGAACTGAATAGAACATTTGTAATCACAAAAGCGCTGTACCTTTCAATTAGGCTGCACACGTTTCTAACCGCTCCTTTTCCTCCCTGCTTACACTTCTGCAGTTTACTGCTCAGAAATCTTTCATTACAAATCAAGAATGAGGCAGTGTTAGAAAAGGACGGGTGAGGAGCGGGATGGATGAGGGATGGAGGCAGAGAGGGGAGGGATGAACTGGTGGATTTCTCCAGCCCTGTGCCTAATTGCTGTTTCAGAATGCACACGCAAAAAGGGGGCATTTCATTAATCATTTAATCACGTCCCTCGCAGGATGAAGGAACTAATGTTGCAAATACCCTTTTCATTTCACTGCCCATAATGCTATCTTATGCACATGATGTATGGTGTATGTCATGAATTACAGCTGCTTCAAAAGCACAGAGCAGGCAGCTCGCTGTCCCTGAAGATACCTCATTACAAAAAAAAAAAGAGGGGGGAAAATCTATTATTAAGTTTGTCTCTCATCGGCAGGCAGCTTGTTTCTCTAACATTTTGTGAGCGCGCGTGTGTTTGTGTGTGAAGGCCTCTCGACAGTCCTCCAGCCAGTTATTTCTCTAAACACACACACACCTACGCACTTCTTTTCCACCACTGGCCAGTTAGCAAGGTGATTACAGGCAGATTACTACATGCATTTATGAAATATTCAAATAGCAGCATGTCCTACTGTGCATTAATAATGCCACAAAAAGAAGAAGGGAGGGGGTCAGATAGAGATGGGTAGACAGAGAACATTCATGAAAGAATGAGATGTGTATAACATGTATTTTCTCTATTCTATAAACTACAACCTGTCTCCCTTAATTAGCCCAATCCCTTCACTTTTCTGTCATTGTTTTTCACCACTGTGACACTGTACGCCTGATCTCTGCTATCTTTCGCCTGCCTCTAATTATGAGCACACTTACATCATGTGAAGGTGAAAGTCTAGGTGACTAGGAGGAAACAGGAAACGATCTAAACATACAAGAAGAGAACGAACATTTCCCCGTCACGCCTGGCCGGCTGCTGTTTGTGTTGTGTACTGTTCATGCCTCATCTTAGGGCAATTGAGAGGACAGAGATGGAGACGGAGACATGGAGCAGCGGTGAGAGAAATCAAAGTCAATAACAGCAACTAAAGCGGACAAAGAGAGGGATGAGCGGACGGAGACGCACAGATGTTGTTTTTCAACCATCAGATGAAGATTTCCTTTCAGTGAATCATGCACTTTCTCTCACTTCTCAAAGGGAGGGGAGCAAAACATCTCAAAGGCTTTTCCCTGCAGTTCTCTATATGAATATGTATAGGCCATCAACGTCCACTGAGGGCCCAATAATAAATCTACTTAAACCAGCATATATGGATGATATGCTTCTACTAATTGTCTGTGTGTATTATCAGGGGCTACAAAGGTCCCCTAACTGTCTATGCCTCACACACCGATTCAGCCAAACTAACACACACACACACACACAAAGAACAGAAGAAACACACGTACAGCCATATGTAGCTACACACATACCGTACTTACTAGCATACATAAACAACACACACACACACACACACACACTCCCTATGGCGTTGGTGCATAAGTAATGTCCTCCGTTTTAAAGGTCTTGTCACAGAGCAGCAGACATGTGGAGGGGTAGAGGGGAACTGAGCTATCCAAGGGCCAGGGGCCTGCCTGACTGCCTGCCTGCCTCCACATTGTGTGTGTGTGTGTGTGTGTGTGTACACATTACATAGAGACGAAGACACTTGGCTGTTGCCTTGTGGGTTTAATTAGCAGTGGGTTACAGACACCAACGTTCAGGTTAGCAGCTGAGCTTGCCATTTTAACACGGAGCCTGCTTTTCTGCCAGTAATAAGGAGAGCGGAGTAGTGACAGGGTGGAAAAGTTAACTGTGTGTGTGTGTGTGTGTGTGTGTGGGACCAAGTGTGTGTTTATTTATAGATTGACTATCTTATTGAGGTGCGGGGACATTGATTTAAAAGAGGTGACAGGCCAAAGTGGTGGAGGAAAGACAGGTATATGCTGGTGAAGAAACATCAATGGTCTGTACAGAAACGGTAGAAAGAGGGAGATATGGATTCATACAGCTCAGTATACAAATTACATGTTGCAAAATGTTAATGATTTTCTGTTTATGGTAAAGTTTCCCTGCAAAAATAGCTCAAGCACATGCACTAATAGAATAAACGTATCCCTCTTTCTTTCTCTTGTATTAAACACAAATACCACACACACACACACACACACACACACACACCCTCCAACCCCCACTGCTCAAGAAACATTCCCAGTAATATCGTTTCATTTTGAACTTCACAGAGCTAATTCAGGGTGCCAGCCACCTCGGGGCTACCTCATCCAGGTGAGCACACTTAAAAGCACGTTGAAGAGCTATTAAATGCTGATCTTGACAAGTTTCTTCATGCAACAAAACAATAGACGACTAAATGTGTCACCGCCGCTAAGCTGAGCTCCTACAGCGAGCTACCAGACTCCAGCTTGACTTGAGCCTCCGCCCTCCCCCCGCCCCCTCCCCGCACACGTAACCCACACCCGACATCTAAACTGTCTTCCAAATCTGACACCCGCTTTATGTAACCCCGTTTAAACTGCGCCTGTGTGTGTGTGTGTGCGTAGTCGACTGGCATCTCTGCAAACATGAAAGGACTCCCTCTGACACCGACAATCACTGCTCCGAGGCACGCCACCGCGCAGCCATCTTTGTTCTGATGACGAGCCCGTCTGCTTTGTTGGCGTCTGTTTTCATGTGCTGGCTGGGTTACAGTATAGAGTCAGCCTCTGACTTGCAGGGATGTGTATGGAGGAAGGGGGGGGGGGGCTTTGTAGCATCCAGTGTTCTAGCAAACGATTTTACAAAACCGTCTGCCAACCTGTGCTCTTGTTTTTCAAGCTTGAAACCTACCCGTTTTCTCTTTTTGTCATCCTGTCACTTTGTCTCTACAACCTCGGCGCACCAGCTCACTGGATTCACGGGCGCATCGCTTTATGCAGCGTGCCTCCGCTCCTCACCTAAACAACCAGCTAAGCTACCTGGGAACGGTATCCTCAGCGCACACAGACTTACGTGTGTTTGCGTGTGAACACAGTGAACAGTGCACGGGCATGGACTCGTGTCTTCTTTAAGTAAGTGTACCGAGGTGATAGGACAAGATACCGGAAAACCTGCTAATCCGACACAGGCTTGCCTTCTCACACGTTTGTTCCCAAGCTTCACTCGTCCCCTCTGGACTAATGCACATCTAGTCTATGTTGGCCAATGGACTGCACATAGAAAAACTGGGTTTTTGAAAGACACATATGTGGCAAAGTGGATAAACAAACACACTTATTGCAATATATATTCACACCTGATTCATTTAAATCCACAGCAGTCAATTGGTTCCTTTGAGTATCCGGTAGGGCTTTGACAGAGTGTGAAAATGCGGCCTAATGTACTGCCTGACTGTGTCTTTGAAAGACGGGTAAACACCGTATTTATGACACTTGTTTCATTTCACAGATACACCTTTTGGTTTGAATTCACAAACTGCTGTAGAATTTGCCAAAGCCTGACCCAAATCCTACAGCAGATCCCCATGGGCGAACTAGTTTCCTGTATCAGTCATTTTTTTTGGTTTTCTGCAACTTATTACAGTCACCACTGTAGAAAAATGTATAATTTGGAAAATACGCCGGAACAATGTCCGGATTTCAAGAGTTTATGTGAATTCACATGGACATTTGCAGCCTGTGAAAAACACTCGCCAGATCGTTATTTCACAGTTAATTACAAATCTAATTAGAATATTCAAATTAAAGCTTTCCCCTTCTTTTCTTCTCTGTGTGAGAGCAGGGAATCAGGGAGAGAGTGATAATGAAAGAGAGAGGGAGAGAAAGAGGGAACGAGAGGGAGAGAGAGACTCTCGGTGAGTGGCAATGTGATAACCTGTAATCGGCAGTGCTGCAAACACCTTCTTCCTTTGATGTCCCCCAACTAACATCCTGGCAACAAAGCCGGCCAATTACAAATGAGCTAATTAACTAAATTGTTGATGGAGCATGAAGAGTTCATTCGCTCTGGTGCCTGCACCATGACAACAGTGAATGGGGGCTTTTGTTGTGGAGGTAAGTGTGCGGCCGTGCGAGTTGCCATTAGCTTTTGCCGCTTTTTCACAAACCTATCAGGCCCCTCCATGCCAGGAAGGAGATTTGTTATGGATCAGAGTTGGTTAGAGTCCTGCGCTGCTAGAGCTGAACCCTGTCAACTGGCTGTCTGGAAGGTCAAAATGTGCTGTTTGAAAGGCGGTGATGTTTTCTTTGTTCGCTCCCCCTGCACCCGCGGAGAGGAAGTGCTGCGGCGTGGGGGGGATAGCTTGTGCTGGTTTTTCCAGTAAAATAGATATCAACCTCTAGTACACATACAAAATCACACATATGTATTAACAAGGAGAGGTGAGCAGGCACCATCTCCAGGATAACATCTGTGTCATAGTGCATGTTCTTACTTCAAAAACTGTCCAAAGTCCTCACAGATGTTCTCACAGCCGGGCCATTTACACACACCATGACCGTACAGGGGGTGGGTCCCTCCAATTTCTTCATGTAGTGTACTGGAGATAGAGCAAAAAAAAAAGAGAAGACGACAAAAAATGAACAAGCGAGAAGGCAAAGAGGAGGAGAAGAGGGAGGCTTGGGAAGGTTACAGTCAGAAGGGAGGAAGTCAGAAAAGGCCAATTCAGGTAAAGTGGTTCGACTAGGACTAGAACTGAAGGAGAACCATAATCGGTTTGATAGTAGCAGACGGACAGACCAATTAAATCAGGCTGCTGCCATATCTAACTCTGCATCTAATGTAGCTGCAATAAATTACACACCAGCGTAGACCAACGCGTGAGAAATTAAAGTTCAGCTGAACATCTAACATCTCTGAGCTGCAGCTTTGTCTCCACCACAGCCTCCGTCCCATCTTGTGTAGCTATTACAGGGAGGAGGGGCGGAGGCTTTCAAGTAAACATTAAAAATCCAGACAGCCATATAATTTTCATCAGGAGATTAATACTGTGTGTAACTTGTGTTCTTTGAGGACAAGGGGAGCAGGGGTTCTCTGGCGTTTCTCAAATGGCACCCAAATAAGTTACGACCCTGCCTAGACAGCACATCCTATTAAAGATGACAGTTTAACCTTTAGGCTTGGCACTGGTGTGTGCATATGTCGCTGTGTGTGCATATGTCTGATTATAGGTAACGCTTGTGCACGTTTGTGTGTGGTCGATGCCTCCAGTATGTGCATGCATGCCTGTCTGTGTGTGTGTGTGTGTGTGTGGCCCCGGCGCAGCTCACACTGTGTTTTACAGAGGGGCTTTCCCCACATCGATCCATGACATGTTAGTAAGCAGCGCTCCTGACAATATTCCTTGTTCGATCATTATGAGACACCGCACGCCCCTCGAGACACAGGCAGATAAAAAGTGTTCCTCCCTCATTCTCCCTCTACCTCTCTGCTTTCTCTCTGTCTTCCATCTAAAGATATCTTTTTCAAGCCTCCTTTTGCTAGTCCTGGAGAGATAGCATCTACTTTAAACCAATTACACAGCACTTCCACCTCCAGTGTGAGTCTCTGGCAAGCATCCACATAGGCACACACACACACACACAAGCCACTACCCTAAGTCCTTATTATAATATCGCCCAAGAAAAGCCTTTGAATAATGCATGGGCCAGATAGGCAGATATGTGAACAGTCGGTGTTTTGGTGCTGGCTGCATTTATGAAAGACGCCATCACAAGTATAAACATCCTGGAAACGCCACTCAAGGCATCACATATTCTGTTTACATGACAAGCAAGCAAGCCAGGTAATTTTCAAAAGAGGAAAAAAAGAGAGAACGCACTAAATACTTAATGTACAAGGAGGTTACCTTGTCTTCTCTGCCAGAGAGGCTTGTTGTATGTGCGCCTGCCTGCAAGCCGTCTTCCCCCCTGCTTTTGATATCTGCGTGTAAGCTAAGTGCGTTCAATGGCACACGCGGTCCCCTGGGAGAGAAAGGCTCTCATTTCTGGATATTGCCACGGAACTAATAAACTATTGAACAAATAAACAAAACATTGTGTTTCCCTGTAGTGGCAACGCTGTTATTTTAAACAAGGACAAATACTCTGAATGGGAGTGCAGAGCTCTGATGTGTTCCTACGCTGAAACAACAAGCGCGTGTGATGAGTGAAAAACACGCCTCTGTAAACGTTTCATCTGCTTTTTCTTTGGCGCACGGATGACATTTCAGTGATTTTACCTCTCCCGCTCCCTTTCCCGTTCCCTTTCCCTCTCTCTTCTGTGGTTGAGGGCGGGGGACTGTCCGTTGGCGATGGAATGGTGAGAGATGGGCGGCGATGCTTTGGCGGGATTGGATGAGGAGGTAGTTGAAGAAGAGTTGGTGGTGGAGAGGTCTAGACCGCCGCCCACGCCGGTGCTGGCGCCGCCGCTGCCGTGTTTGATGCCGTTGTCCTCCATTGCGTGACCGCCGCCTCCGGTGACGTCCTTCCACAACTGTTGAAGCTCTGCGGGGCTCAGACCAGCTGGAGAAATCAAGAGGAAGACACATAACAGGAGGGAGGGAGAAGGAGACAGAGAGACGAGTCAGTCTAATATTACTTGTTTCTAAAGCACTCATGTGGTCTTCAGCTGCAGAGATTTGTTTGTTCTGTAAAACATTGATTGTGGACGTGTGCGCGTTGCATCTGAAATAAACAAGCTTTGTCCACAGCTTGCTTTCAGCTCAGAAACTAATTATGCAATATTCACTCCTTTGATTTCCTTCTAACATCTCTATGCCTGTTGTTGTTCACCATTTTAGGGGTAAACAACAAACCCAGGTGTTTATTTGGCTCATGGGAAGAAAATGAAGCCCCCATCCCTTCTCCCTTCTCTCTCTGTGTGTGTCCTTTTATTCTCTTCTTTCTTGTCTTGATGGCTCCTGGTGAAGGCAGTAAACAACAACAACAACAACTGGCGAAGGAAGGAGGGGGCTGGGGAGCATGGGAATAGAAATAGAGATGGAAAAACAACAAACAGACAGAGCATAACTGAGAGAGAAACAGAGGTAGACAAAGAAAGCCATAATCAGACAAGAAGAGAGACACAGTGAGAGGAAGAATAGAAGACCACACAAAATGACCACGTGGACAGTTAGGGACAGAATGGACGGCAGACAAGCATACCAATGAAGCGGAGCAGACGGACAGACATACTTGGAGATAATGCACAGGTGCATACCAATGAGAAAGAGAAGGCGAAAGAGAAACGAGACGGAAATCTGACGGCATGAAAGGCCAATGAGAGACATGCATTTAAACCTGCAGACAAACTACAGGAAGCATGTGACCACTACTGCTGCAAGTCACGTGCCCACACTTCCCTTCTCCCTCTTCCTCCCGTTCCCCCCTCCTCTTACCTGGCGGGGGCAAGGTCTGTCCGGGCAAGGCGGCTTGCCCCGGAGCGGGCCCGGGCAGCGAGAGCAGGCCCTGCCGCTGCATGTTGAGCAGGTGCTGCTGCTGCTGAAGCTGCTGCATCTGCAGGAGCTGCTGCTGGAAGACAAGCTGCTGGGCGGCCAGCTGCTGCTGCTGCTGCTGCTGTTGCTGCTGCTGCTGCTGCTGCTGCTGCTGCTGTTGCTATAGAGAGGAGGAGGAGGAAGAGAGGAGCACGAGAGGAGTGGAGAGGAGAGGAGAGGAGAGGAGAGGAAAAATTACAGATGAATTAACAGCTGAGACAGAGGGAGAGGAGAGAAAAGATGAAGCAGTGTTTGTGTGTAAGTGAGAGTCTGCACTCACTCGCCTCAGCTGTGACCTTAACTACACCTCTCTGCCTCTACTCTCTTTCTCTGTCTGCACTCCTGTTTTTTGGGCTGTGCCACAGCTGTTGCCTTCTCCTCTTGTTGTGTGGCTCCATGAGCGCGCATACGCAAACAGACACAAGGCAGGGCTGATATACCCGCTCTCAAGCCTGTCAGTGTATGTGCCTCGTGATTGTGTATGATACTAAGCCTCTGGTATAATCCCACATCCTGCATACCCCTCCACCACCTCTGATAGTTAATTGTCTCGCTTTCACTGATGGTCTGTTACAGCTTATATGACCAGAGGGAACGGGCAGAATGAGACATTTTACAGCATTACGTGCGTGCGAATGCATAGACAAACACACACACACACGCACAATGCCTCCCCCTCTTCTGCCCCCCACTTTCTGCTCTCCTCGCCGCCTCACAGGGTTGTTCATTGCTGGGCCAGACAGGCAATTGCATAAGCCCTGTGCAAAACAACAACAAAAACAACAACAAAACAAGAAACGCCACGCTCCCTGCGGTGAAACAAGTCAAAGAGAGAGAAAGCATATAAACGAGCACGTGCTCCATGCGAGCGCGTTATGCTTCTATATTTTTTTTACGCCTTTATGCGATGGTGGACGTGAAAAAAGCGTTGGCGGTGGAGAGGAAGGGCGCGGCGGTGGGGTAAAACTTGTGATGCGCTCACTGGAAAACAGGCTGCATAATGGAGTGATGGAGGGAGGTGGTTCGCTCCCCTATATGCCTCCACCCTGCCTCAAGAGAAATAAGGGAGCAATTTCTATTCCATATTTGATGGCGGGGCCCGTGAAAAACTCTATTCACAAATCCAAACAGAAACAAAGCCGCCGGGAGGTCAGTGGCTGCTTCCTGTCGGGGCAGCGTAATGGGCTGCTCGAGGAGCCACAGACAGCAAAAAAAAGAATGACAGTGTGCACGTGTTGCCTTTTTTTCGGATCAATTTAACTGCTTTCACATATACGGTGTTGTCTGGATGTTGCTGGGAACTGGCTTCTACCAACAAGGTTACGCGAACGCAGCGAGGGGCTGTCGCTCTCGTCTCCCGCACCCCGAGTCAAAGAGAACGAGACAGAGCCACGTCTGTCGGCCGGCTGCCTGTCACTGTGATTTATGAGCGTTGTGCGCTGGAACTTTAGCAGTGGTGCATGTGTTTGTACGCCCACAGAAACAGTTCATTAATGACTTGGAGCCAGGACCCTTTGTTTCTGGTCTCCTTTCTAGAAATCTGTCTATGCATGCAGACTTTAGAGTGTGTTCCTGTGTCGCCATTATGGATAATGATATCTTGAACACACGTTGAGCTGATGTTTGTCTGTTATGGAGTCTAAATTTAACCAGTTTCATTCTACTCCATATGATTTGAGTTACTTAAATTCTCACAGGTGGTGTGGATACGTGCGGAGCACCTACCTCTTTAACCTGCTTGCCAGGGTGCTGCTGCTGGAGAAGCTGCAGATGAAGCTGTTCTTGTTGTTTCTTATAAAACTCCTGCAGGTGTTGCTGTACGCGCACGGACACACACACACACACAAACACACACACACAAACAAGAGGGCAGAGAATGTGTAAATACATATTTATCATATTTATCATACAGGAAGAATAAATAAATACATGTTCTAGTTTATAACTAATTCTAACTGTTTTAAATGCAAAACCCAATAAATAGATCCCTTAGAATAATCTTGATATTTGCTCTTGATCTCGCATAGTTCTGCAACAGCTGCACTTCACGTGCTGCTTATGTGGTCTTTGTATTCTTTCTGTCTGACACTGTTTTCCCCATATGGACTTTTAATAGTCCCAGATTTCTGCAGAGGGCAACACATCATCATATTAACTACACATTTGGCTGCCAGAGCGCTCTGACTTCCTTTGAGTGGCTGAAATAAACAGAACAAACCCTCTCAGGAACAGGTTCACTCCATTGAAAATCTCCCTTTAACACACAGACAGTGACAGCTGATTAAAAGATGATTTCAGTTTTTCATATGGCTGTTAGGCTGAAAGGGGAACGCAGGCGCTGACAAAGGCAACTTGGAATGTATGGGTGAGTATATGTTAACTACCATGCACGCATTTAAGATTTAAGTCACTAATAGTAAAAATTAATGAGAACTCAAGAGCAATTTGTAGTCACTTAATGAACATAAATCCACGACAAACCTCACTGTACTAAAGACAAAGAAATCAAGTGTAAAGTTTTTAATTCCTTTTTGTTTCTTTAAAAAGCGCCGTGCACATGTACGGCATCGCACTGAAACCAAATCTACAGTCTGAGCGCTGTTAATGAAGAGGAATCATCAGAATGACTGACAATCTTAATTAAACAATTCTCTTTCCCTTAATCAAATCTGCCAATGAGATGCATTTCAACTCTGACACCACTGACTGTGCCAAGCGTGTGCTTTCTCAGGCTGATTCCAAATATTACATCACTCATCACCTATCATTCAGCTCCTAGCGTTCAGGCTAACTGTGCCCCGACTCTCTTGGTCCCTGATGGATGCTTGTCAGGGAATTGAACCAGCAACACACAAGAGACTAGTTAATTAGAGGTGACAAGAACAAGTACGTCAATTTTCAGATTCCTCTTGGCGAGCGTGTCAAGGACACTGGGCTGTGGTGAGTCGGCATGAGCGACTGGTGGCTGCGATACATGCGCAGCAGTGACTCGGGGATTTGTGGGGGAATGTGAGTGTATCACTGTGTTTAGTGCACAAACACTAAACGGTAACAAACAAGGATGTTCTAATGTCCATGAATGTGTGTACTGCTGCTGGTGCACATCTGGCCTTAAGGCCTGCGTGTGCCTGCATGTGTCACAGTGTTAAATGTATCTGAATGTTTGTTTAGGAGAGTGTGTGTCTGTGTGTGTGTGTGTGTGTTTGTACGTACCTGCTGCAGCATAACCGCCTGCTGCTGCTGGAGCAAGGCCTGGAGCTGCTGCGGAGAAAGCACCTGCTGCTGAAGGATCTGCTGCATCTGTTGCGGCGTGATCACCTGGGGACTCATCATGGCCACTGACACTGGAACCTGGACAGGGAGGATGACAGAGGACAGGGCGGAACGGGCGGCAGGAAGGAGAGAGAGAGATGGAGTTGGTGAAACGGAATGGGCACAAAGGAGGAGTGAAAGAGGAGAGATGGACAAACGGGGAGAGCATATTAGAGAAACGGATGCAGCAATGAGTAAAAAGAGAAAACCTGGGAAAAATAGAGCATCAGAGATGTGCGTCAAGCCTACTGGCATAGATCTACTGGGAATGTAGTAATTGGTAACGGAGAGGTAGGGAGAGCAGGCCTCCCATGACCATGACGCTTGGCAGCCTGGAGGAGATGCTGAAGGACAGATGGGTGCTGTGCCTTTGTGTTGCTCATCTTATTGTCCTGCTTCCACTCCACTGGGAGAAGTAAGGGATTTAAATAGACATAGTCCTTAATTAGCAAGACCCTTTAACTCCCCCCCCCCCCCCCCGCCACTTTAACATGCCTATCAGTGCTGCTATTCTAAAACAGCATGAAAATGCACAACTCTAAAGTTGATTAAAACTACGCTGATGAAGTGGACACGCAGCGGGCACAATCAGCGTGATGTGGCGGGTCGTAGCTGGGAGGTTGTGGGTTCACCCCGAGCAATTTCATCTGTTGGAGGGGAGGGAAATACAGAAAAGACTGTTTACGTAGTTGGGATTTTGTGTTTCATTAGATCCAGCATGCACATTTTCCTAGTTTTACATCATTGAAAAGTGTCTCTTGTCATTTTTAAATGATAATCATTAAAAATATGAGCTGTCACGCTGCAGTACCAAAACAAAACAGAGATACATACGCTGTATTTTCTAAGGCATTAGTGCCAGCAACTTCTGAGGCAGCAGATGGATGGATTGAGAACATGTTTGTCTAACAAGGCACTGTAACAGGAATATTATTCAGCTCTGTCCCTATAGAAAAGTCTTTTGAATTTTGTTTACTCTTCAGTTATGAAAAATAAAACCCAACACGGACAATTTTCTTTAGGTGCAAGTATGCAGCGGTTCATTAGTTTGTTCTCCTTGACTTTAGACTTATATAAACACACACACACATACACTTGACTAGCCTGATTAAATCACCTCTTCTTATCCCATGTGACCTTTAAATGTGGTGTAATCAGCTTGGACACCAAATAGTTTGACGAACAATGCACTAATGTTACGCTTTAGTACGAGATGCTGCATCTTGTCAACAGCGATGCTTTATATTATTCCAACATAATTAAAATATCAACATATAGCAGCACCTTGGACGATGCTAATTGCGCCGGTGTTTGGAACGGAGCTGCTGTGACAGTAGCTGGCCTATACGGCGTGTCAAGGGGCCAATAAGACATCCCCGTCCTCATCGCCAGCTAATCAAGCTGCCTTGATTACTTTCCATGCATGTCTCTCCTCCGTCCCTCCTTCTCTCTCTCCCTCTCTGTCAGGCCTTGACACGTCCTTGTTTAGCTCTCCTCTCCTCAGTGCCTACCCCCACCACCCCAGGTTTTCCCCCCTCTTTGATTAGCCGAGACATTTGCATGGTCACTACACATTTTTCATTTTAGAAGTCATTATGCATTAGTGGCTCCTGATCGCCCGCCTTGACTAATCCTGATGAACTGAAAATCACAGCTGAAGGTCAACTTCCAGCCAGCCTTGCTGCACATTCATATTCATATTCAAACAAATCCTGCCTCCATTGTTCATTAGGGTCTTAGAGAGAAGGGACTCCATCTAAGGTGGAAGAGGTGGAGGAGGAGGAGGAGGATGTTGTGGTACATGTCTTTTCTTCTTTGGACTGCTCAATGCAAGAGCGCAAAGAGAGAATGCATTCACAATAAGCGCGGTGCCGAACAAAAGCCGTCAAAAGTTGCAAATTAAACAGTCCGTGTGTAATTATGCAAATGCTGTGCTTACACCTTCAATGTTATTAACCCTTAAAGGTACATTTGCTTGGTAAGTAATTACCCCTGCAGTCACTCCTGGTTTTGTGTTGGATGCTATGACAATAGGATGAGTGCAGCTGAGAAACAACATGTGAGATGCACTCATTAAGACTATTAATTGGACGCGAGCTTAAAGATGTGTTGGTTCACAAAGGGGATTCAGTCTTGACATTCAGGATTTTATGCACATGCAAATATAAATTGAAATGGAATAAATTCTATATCGCACTTCAAACTGTTTTTTTGTTGTTGTTGTATAAGTAATGAAATATGGGGAGTTACACACTGAATGAATAATGCAGGATTTCAGGAACAATGAACAAGACTTCACTAAAGAACGGCAGAAAAAAACAGCAAACAATCGGGTTACGAAATTGGGAACTTCCTTTTACACTTGCATTAGCTTTTTAGAGACGTAATGGGAGATAATCATCTTCATTTCACCACTGCTCCAAACAAAAAAGAAGGGAGGAAAAAAAAGAAAAGGCAAGGGAAATAAAGAGAGGGGAGAAAAGGCACTGGCCCACGTCCATTGTGAAGTGCAGCACAATGCTAATTCCAGCATTTAACTGCATGCTTTTCTGCTTGACGTATCAGAGGCTCCAAGATGAAAGCAGATAAGTAATTGCTCTCCTGGTTCTTATTCTTCACTGACAACCCATAAATTTAATTTTACACACACGTTCATTTACATTTTCGAGTATATGACATGATAATTGCAGGAATATAACACCTCCATTCTGCAGGATACTGCACGAGGGCTTGATTGACACGAGCGGTGAATTGAAAGGAACAGGAGGCTGAATTGCCTCTCCTAGAAATGATTTTGCCACGAAGGGATAAAATTAATGAGCATTTACTAGACGATGGCAGTGGCATAAACATGCACACACCGTGAATAGACTCTCTTTTCGTAGAGGAGCCATGATATCTAACTGGGCTGCGACTGTGTTTCTCTGTAATCCAAAAGGATAGATTTCCAATACTTGTGCACGGAAATATTAATGGGATTTATTAAGGCATTTGAAATTAGCTCTAGTGGACGTGGCCACTGGGGGCCTAATAGCAGAGAAAGTGATTCTCCTGAAAAAGACTGGACAGTCATTTGAACAGTGCTTAACAGACGTTTCTAAGACAGATGTTTGTTTTTTACTGTGCTCACCAATTCAACCCAAGTTGTGTATTTCCCTTGTCCTAATGATGGGCTCTATTGATATGAACTTTGAAACCATGTGGTTTGCCCTCAAAGTTGCAGAGCAAAACAAAGGACCTTTAAATTGGCTCCTGATGTGAAAACACTGGCGGGGGCCTCACCAGAACAAGCAGATCATTATATCGCTCGTGTGACACTCGCAGCCTTTAACCAGCATTGCCAGTGCCTCGCAAAAGGTCAAGCTCTTCTCCACAGAGCACAGGCATCTCTTCCAGGCAAAGCTGCCATCCAAGTCCTTCTTTATGTTTGATTATACAGAGTATTGTTGCATCTAATCCAAAACAGCACACCTCGACTGCACGCTGCTCACTGGCTGCCTAACACAGCTGTGCGCCTCTAACTGTCTGGACCAATGGACAAATGCACTTCCAGCAATTACACCCACTCCACTGTATGGTGCTTTATCTTTACAGCATTGAGTTTTTATTAGCAAACTCAAATTACCTAAAGCTGGAGATAAGTAGCGTATTAGAGTTCAAACTTAAACAATTAAAGTCCAGCAGAGAGGAATTCCTTCTATTTGACTTCCTTCCATACAATTCACTTAGCGCTAATGAACGGGGGTGTAGCGGCGATAACATGTTGGCCATAAACATTGTGGAGGCAGCGAACGCGGGGCTCTTATCCACGACAGAGGTTGTTCCCGCAGTGCTGGACATGCTACAGACACAGCTAAGATAAATGCAATGAGAAATGGAGGGGTCCTAGCTGGTAATTACTGTGAATCCTTGGCAGACAGACTCACTGCTAATTAAGCCACAAGCTTCATTTTACACACAGACAGAGGGAGAGAAAGAAATCAAGAAAAAAACTCCCACCATCCCCCATTTCATCCCTGTGTCCTGCTCATCCCAGGGGGTGCAGGGCCCAAACTCAAGACTCCCCGTGTTGCTCGTGGACTTCTGACCTCTCAACTCCATTTTAGCCGACACTGCTCAGTCACTAGCCAATTACTGCCAAATGTGGCCACATGATTATTGATAGCTGGGACTCTCCGCTTGAGGACCACCTAAGCTACAGGGCAGCTGGCCAGGCGAGTGCCTCGCTCTGGAGATCGAGTGTGTGGTAGGCGTGCATGTGTGTTTCCTATGCAAAAATCGCACATGCATACATTAGAGCCTCAGTCATTCAATCACGCGCCGGGTTTTCAGCTTAGAGAGATCAATACTCCACACCGACAGGACTGAGGCTACGCAGATTACTCAATATTCTTCTAAATCAATTTCCATAGCTGTTTGGCAGCAGTGCACGAGAAGTGCAATTTATCATAACATAAAGAGCCATCATGTAAAAGCCTGGGATGGGCTTACCACAATTTCCATATTGATTTATCTCTACATGCAGATAGTCATCGATTAAGCCTCTCAAATGTAGTTTACACTGGTGTTGGTGTGCGACATGACTCGTGCACATTGTTTGTCTCACTATCAGCACAAACTCAGGAGCTGCTGCTCCCAGCGTATGCCTCCTGCAGGTATACATATTTCAAGAGAGAGAGGGAGAGAGGGAGAGGGAGAGAGAGAGGGAGGGAAGGAGTTTAAAAAAAAGTGGAGGAGAGAGAGGAAAGCGCTGAAATAGAAAGAAAGTGAGAGAACGCACATGTGAGAGTGAAGGGGAGGTGGGGTGGGGGTTGACACTTCCCTCTGATGTTGCAGGTAATATGGCCTCCACTGGATCAGCCTCTTCATCAGTGACACACAGTAAATTACAAGTGCTTCAAGCAGCTCAGTGAATTATAGTTCATCACTTGGAAAGGCTTTCCCCCTCACCACCGGGGCCCAGGCGTATCAGATCTGCCGGTTAGGATCCAATTAACACCCTGGCCAGAATCATCTGATTGCATGTGTAAGGGCTGGTATAACTCGTTTATTGCACCCATGTATCTTCTGTCACAAGGTAAATTTGTTGCTGCTACATCAAAGGTCTGAGCTACTTTTTTTTTTTTTATCCCTCCCTCCCTCTCACTTTCTCTTGATCCCCCCAACTCAGCTACCTCGCCTTGGGGTTGCATTTCAACTTCCTTTGCATCACAATGATGAACCTGCTCTGTCCTCGCAATTTAGCAATCTTGTCCTGTAGGTGTTGTAAATGCAGGGGGAGAAAAAAAAAGATAGGTGGAGAGGGAGCGGGGAGTGAAAAAAAAAATCTTGTTTTCTGGTTACAAAAGCAGTAACCAAGGGTGTTTGACTTAAAATCTGCTGACGTTTTTTTTTTTTCCTTCTTCTCTCTCAGAGTCAACAGAAGTTTTCCTCATGAATAACATAATATTTTCTCCCTCTCTCTTTTTTTTTTATTCCACCCTTCACTGTGATAATTCTTCTCTATTTTCAGATGCAACCAGAGGGGATGCAGTGGAAAGATATATTCATAAATGTAAATGTGAAATACCATCCTTTGGCCACGCATGCTGGAGTCAGCTAACCTCCGCTCGAGCCTAGCGTCGCAGCCCTTTTCCCTGCATCTGTGTGTTCCGGATGAAAGCAAATAACCAGATGAGTGCTGCTATCAAGATGGTATTGGGTCAGTGGTGAAACATATGGACCTGACCTTTAAAAGTGTGACACTTCCTAGGATGGCCCAGCGCTCACACCCAGTGTGACCGGCCTGGGTTGAAGACTGTAGAATTTACAGAAAACAGGACTAAATCAACATCACAAACCACAGAACCGTCCATATTTCCATGCATACAGATGGGACCGAAGTTATTACTTCTGTGAAAAGAAAGTCAGAGCAGCATAACAGATTCTGGGGTAGGTTTTTTTGGTTTCGCGTAGTTAAGAAGTGGACGTTCTTATCCAAAGAGGTCGGGGAGAACTTTCACATGTCCACGTCTCGCTGCTTTATATGTGTCACTGAGGCGGGTGCCACAGTGAGAACATCAGGATGTCATGTTGGAGGGAGGGGTGAGACAGGTTCTTTGATGTGTAGCTCCTCTAACCTGCTAGATGTTAACCTGCTTTAAGTTTCCCTCGGCCCTGTCCCCCCCGCCACTGATGACCAATGCAGCCATTCACAAACAAGTCCTGCACAAAGTCACTTGTAGCAGTGAAAGAAGTTTAAGTGGCCTTGTGCTTGTGTTTGTGTGTAGGCTGTGTGTAGATGCATTATGTACGTGTGAGGGTGTGAAATAACTGTCAGATTCGAAGGCCTATGTAATCCTCCCCGCCTCTCCTTGTCCGCGTTTCTTTATTTGTATTCCAAATGTCAGTGTATAAATGCCTTTCAGAGGGGGGGGATATTGCCACAGAGAGGAGGTGAGTGAGGGGAGAGAGGAGCAGAGGAGAATGGAGCAGAGACAAGAGGGTGTTGTGTGCCTTGGGAGAGCCGTGTAAGCAGCATGGCGGAGGCAGAGGGATTTACAGGGAGAAATAGGTGTTTATTGAGTGCTCCCGTGGGCTTACTGTGTAATAATAGACCTGTCACATTACGCAAATGTGGAGAAGCAGCTTGTGTGTGTGTGTGTGTGTTTGTATGTGTGTTTGTGGCACTGTTTTTCTACATATGTGTGTGTGTGTGTGTGTGTGTGTGTGTGTGCTGGAGCTGGCTGCCTCTGCATCATCAACTCCTGAGAAGTGAGCGGATAGAATTAGTCAGGCGAGAGCCTTTAGCTGCTAATACGCGTAATTAAAACTGCAAGCCGAGGCACTTAGATGCTTGTGTACTAAATAATTTACATGCCATGATCTATGGATCATTTCCTGCTCTTAAATACCAAAGATGCGGGAACAACAGGCAGAAGACTGGCAGAGGATTTATCGCTATCTGTGCCATAAGCAGGATGTCATGGTAATATTAATCCGTTTCCCACTTTCTGCTGCACTAATCATACAAGAGGATCAATCTGTGTGATTCCTCTGGTGGAAAACATGTAGCTTAATTGCGACAGACTCTTATCTAGCCACAAAACTAATAAAATATTGCTCTATAGCATCTTCTGTGGCATCATAATCCAGGTAAATAATGCTGCTTTATTGGGTAAACTCCCTCCAGGCAGGAATAAAAGAAAAAGAAGCTGGTAGTGACAAGAAGGAAGAAATAGAACAATAAAAATAGCAAAACAAGGCTTTTTAATCAAGGAAGAGTTTCCGATGCTTGATACTGATATTTGCACAGCTAAAATGTCATGTGAAATGAGTGGATTGAAAAGCACACGGCAGCATATTCCCATTGTAAAAATGATCTTGAACCAGAATGCACTGAACTCTGGTGCCACTGGGAGAGTCGGCTCTGCCTCCCTGTACGCCGATGCTCCGTGCGGAGACTTTTTGGAACAAGGAGGTGAGGGTGTTAATAAAGACTGGATCGACAGATGGATTAGCTGGGAGCTGAGGACAGGCCGATCGGCGGGCCCGCTGATTCATATTGATTCATATCACCATTTTGAGGCAAGGATGGAGTAAGCAAAATGTAAATATTCAATATTTACCCTTGGCTGGTGTGATTAGAGGCAGGCGCTTGGACAAGGCCTGACAGATTTCATGCACCCACTCTGCTTTCATTCAATATTGTTCTTCCTACCATGTACGTAGTGTACTTGGTGGCTACACAGGCATTTGTAGATCAGGGTCCCACTTGTTTGAATCGGTTCACTTTGGCATACAGCAACTCAAACAGAGGAGGCACAATGGTCCCCAACAATAAAATACAGAGAAACGTTGCATGTTAAAAAAACGTTTCTGTAATTAAAATCCCTCTGTGCATAGAATTACGACTAATATTGATTTTAGTTGAATTATTTAAATGCAAGCGCGTGGCTTCGCCAACCTTATCTCTTTGCCAGTACATAATTAGGTACATAGGGGTGTGACTCCAATTGAAGGTGTCGCCATTGTAGGACTCTGTGAAAATATCAACGGGTGAGGTTAACGCCAATTTTCCCGTCATTAATGAAATGCACAGAGCTTTTAATGAGCTAAACCATTGATCTTTGATAGTACTTATTAGCCGAGTGGAGGGCACAGACTCCCACACTTCAACTTCCAAAGGCTAAAGTTAAATTGAATAAAAAAATACTAATAATATAAACACAGAGCAGATGTCAAGGGGCCTTGCATAATAAGAAGCAGGTAAACCAACTAACTGTCTTGTTAACTTAGTTATGAAAAGCCTTGCCAGTGTGAGAAAGATCACTGCGACTGCAGGCGACGTGTTAATGCGCGCGGCCCGTACGTGTGAGCGCGGCGCCGGTGTGTGTGCGCGTCTACGTACAAGTGTGACCTTTTCCCAAATCACTGACAACAGAAATAGACAGCTCTATGAATCAATAAGCCAAATTAGCATTGAAGAGTAGAGATGACAGGCAGGTAAAATTAGCTGTCTGTGTAACACACTAGTCAGGCTGACATGTCTTTCAAATAATAACTAACCTCTGGATGTTCCATGTCAACCACACTACAGGTTTAGTGTGGAAAAGCATACAGATCAAAGATGCCCTCCAATTTATAACCCTACCTTATAACCTCTGGATATGCTCAAAGTATTAATTATTGTCCAGTTTGATGGACAATGTTTTTACAGCATGAAACATGTATACATGAAGTAGACAGATGGCCGATAGATGATTCCTCTCTCTCTGACTTCTGTCTCTGTTGTGTTTTCCCTGAGTCTGTGTGACGCTTGGCTTCCCAGGGACTGGCTTGTCCAGCTTTAGGATTCCAATGACAGGTCTGAGGATTGCGTTGGCAAACCAAACACACTTGTGGAACAGAGGAAATCTTCTTTTCAGAGGAGCATGTATTATGGATGGACTTAAGAGATTAGACGGGGAGCTGCTTTACCTGCAGTGGACGCTGCTTGTCCTGGCTCTTTGGAGATTTCAGGCCACTGCCTGGCTGCTGCAAGAGTAATTGCCTCGCTGCTTGTAGGGCCTGGAAAGAAAAGAGCACAAGACAAAAGACAGTGTGAAAAAAAAGAGAAATAAAGATGAAAAAAGAGGGCAAAGAGACACGGAAAATAAACTATTAGATTTCCTGAAGCTGACAGCACAGATAATTCACATTTTCAGGGATGAAACAGACGTCTTTGACTGAAAAACCTGTCAAACATCGCCCCTTTTTTTCCGCAATCCATCCTGATGTGGTTAACACTACGTTGGAAATACGTTCTAGTAATAATTCACAGAGTAGTGATCAGGATAAATATAGTTTGTCTAGAGCAGCCCTGAAGAAGAGGGTGGAGGAGGTGGTGGGCTGAGAAAAAAAAAAGAAAAAAGGCAGAGCGTCAGTAGAATTGACCTGTCTAGTGTGTGCTCAACTGAAATACCCACTTCTCTCTGCAAATTACCACCACATTTGCATATTCATAATATCAATTTGAAGTAGAGGCAGCACCATGTGAAGTGTCCCTGGGAGCTGTAATTAAAGTTGACAAAATCAACATCAGATTACATTTAGAGTGAATTAACTAGTAGGCCAGGTTCTACACTGTGCATTAAGAGTGCTTATGAGCCGAGGATGAGTGATGAATAGACAGAAAGATGGAGAAAGAGAGATCTTCCTGCTGAAATTAATTCACAGCTGTTTACACTTTGTATGAATCGGGAAACTCATATTTGTAAATTGTAAAATTTGTCATCAGCACCCTTTGATGTGTTTGCCAGACAGGGAGACGCAGAGAGACTGGGATGTGGCGTAATTTATTTCTCTAGGGTCTGATGGCATTACAGATTCCCTCCATCCCGCCCGCCCACCCGCCCGCCCGGCGGTGTGCACTGAATGCGTGTGACGGGGGAGCTCCGGCTTCACAGGTACGGTGGCAGCTGGGCTAGCAGCTTCACTCCGATTCTTCAAGAGCAGATGGATGAAAGAGCCTGGCAGAAAAGAACATTGTGCACAGCTGCTGCCGCTACTACTGCTGCTGCTCAACACAGCCGCATCGCTTGTATTCTTCAGGCCCATGAGCATCAAGTGGGAGAGAAGGGGAAAACACACACACAGACACACACGCGCATACAACACAACAACTTCACAGATGTTTCTTTTTTGATGAAAAAAAAAAGTGCAGGACCAGGAGGACGAGAAGCAGGAAATAAGAAAAAACAGAAAACTCAAATGGAGAGTTACACTTCTTCAGGAATCAGGGGTACACATTTTATTTTCTGGCGCTTGCCAGTATCCATGACAACAGCTGCCTTGACAGGGCGTGCATATGGCGCAGCTCTGCCAGCTGGTGAGAACAATGTTTGAACTAGTACATTGAGAGCCTGAGCAAACAAGAGGAGAAGACGGGAGAGAGAGTGGTAGGAACGAGAAATGAGAGAGAGAGCAGGAAGAAAAAAAAAAAGTTACCACATCTTAACCCCTCAGGGAACATAGCCACCCTGATCAATAATGAAAAGACAGAGCTGGGTATGCTTGGAGAGGTGGTGGTGGTGGTGAGAGGGGGTGGGGGGGTCTGTCTGTCTGCTCAGGAGGAGCCAGGGTTTCTGAAGTGAAGTAAACAAACACACTACACCGGCACTGGGTCCTAACTGCATTGATCTGTCTCCTTGGTAAAAGGAGCCCAGTCGCCACCAGTTTAAATGTGTGTGTGTGTGTGTGTGTGTGTGTGTGTGTGTGTACACTATGACATCTGTAAGGTGAGCCACGGCCTTTCTTCAGAACGTGTTTACTGCACATGTGCACAAAGTTGCTGGTAGCACACAATACACAGCAGCACCCACTGTACGCAGGAACACACACACACGAGCACTCAACGCTTTGTTGTTTGTGGACTTTTTAAATTAATGAGGAATCAAACGTTGCTCGACTTTGGCTTCCTTTTACTGAATGCAAAAGACTAAACAAATTCTTTGAATGCAGCCAATCACTTTGCTAATTAAAACACAGGGCCTAATTAATCTCCCCGTGATTGGCGAATCAAAGTAATTATAAGGCTTATTGAGTCCTGCACACAGTAGTTAGCAGGAAGGCTGCTTGATGAGAGCAGCCCAAGGTAGCTGTCAGGAGGAAATGTGTATCCGTGTGTGAATCAATAATGACTCGCTGTGTTATGCCCAAAGTCAAGAGAGCCACTCGATATAATACACATGGTCAAGAGTATAAAGAAAGAGATGTTTTTCCCTGCACCGCCAACATCCACGCCAGGTAAATATCAAGGGAGGTTCAGGTATGAGAGGTGACACGGAGAGATCGACGACACCGGGCTTATTAGAAAAGAAGTCTGCTTTGATTGCCAGAGTACTTCTCCAAACATAACACAGACCTCATCAACACCGGCCAAACTTTCTTCCAGAGTGGTTTGTCATGCCTGAAACCGTCTGTCACCTCTTCCGTTGGAAGTGGGGTTAGCCGTTTCTCTGAGAGTCTGTGACGGTGTGGAAGGCAGAGGAGAAAAAAAGAGTCCTGTTCCCTTCACTTTCACTGGCTCTGAGTATTCAGCCATTACAGTAAAAAGCACCAATATGAGCCACCCACTTCCCACTCCACACAGATGGCAAGCTGAAGCTCATCTCAAAGCACAAAAAGCACCAAATGCCAAGGAAAGTCATCAAAAGTTTGCTGAAGAGCTGCTGCAGTGGACAAAAACACAGACGAGTGCAGGCACACCATCTATTTAACCTGGGTTGCTATGCATGAAAAAAATGACACCCCTAGTCTATTAATGCACACATTGTATAAACAGCACAATGTGACACATTCTTCAGAATGAGCGAGCGAGCCAGACAGAGAGAGAGAGAGAGAGAGAAAAGAGCCAGGCCCTGCTATATAAATAACAAGGCACTCAGAGGCATATTTGATGTTGATATCCATCACTGAGGTTGGAAAAGAGGAAAAAATCAAGAGGAGGGAAAATAACACGCGGAGCGACCAAGACCACGACATGGAGATCCTTATGAAAATAAGATTCAGCCCAAATGGATCTGGTGTAATTGGTTTCAGATAGTGAAGTCGGGAGAAAGGCGATACAAGCAGCTATTATGCGAAACGGACTGAGAAACAAGAATGTTTACACAGGCATTCCTCGGCTACATTAATAGGCATGCAGAGATCACTGGAGAGGGAGACAAGCAGAGTCAGAAGAGAATGACAGAGAGGGAAGAGAAACAGCCATCCATTCATCCCTCCCTCCCTCCCTCCCTCCCTCACCACCCTCCTCTCTCTTGGCCCCAGTGTTTAGAGTCTACAGACAGCAGGTAATAAGGAAACACCTCTCACAAAGCACCTTTGTGGGGAGCATGCAACAATTTTAAACACGCGTGAAATACATTAGCAGGTCCCATTACAAATGTTCAGATTGCTTATTCCATACAGTGAAACAATGTCACTCATTTCCCATCCGCCTGGAGACCGCGTGAAATCCAGCCATGACACTGAAATTGGATCTATCTAAGGGGCTGTGACATTGTGTTTGGACAGCGCAGATCACTTCGTGGCTCACGTCACGTTGGGAGTTGTTGTTGTTATTAGGGGATATCGCGGATACTGGAATGATGACATAGGTATGAAATAGGTGAGCCGCCCTCAACACGGGTACACGTTCGCTCTGCTGTGGCCTCTGCAGGACGCTTCCACGCTCCAGAACGTAGCTGTAAGCACGCAGCGGTTGATCGAGGAGAAACGGGTTGCGTCACGATCGCGCCATCGTCTGTGGCGTGCAGAACAGATGTTTTGGGTGTATGCATGTGTGTGTTTGTTACAGGGAGGAAAGGGCTGCTGTTCAACACCAGGCTGTCGGCCAGAACAACTCCAGTCACGCTGACAGCTTTGACAACTCCCACACACAGACTGGTAACACACAAACGCACACACACAGGCTTATCTATCTTCACTTCCAGGAAACACAGACATAGGAGGAGAGGAGGAGGGGGAAAAAAATTTATGGAGCTGGAGGGAGTCGAATGCCACAGAAAACAAGGCACAAACAGTTTAAGCTGAACAAACAAACATGGCTGATTGGACTGAGGCTGCTGGCCCGGCGGCGAGGGAGATATGCACTGACACTCCACACCAAAATATTTACACCCTATCTTTTTATGTAAGTGGATTAAGAGTGATAGATGGATGGGTGGATACAGATTTGGAGGGGCTGGCTGAAGAGAAGGGGAGAAGGATGAGATGTCCCATACAATGTCTGAATACAAAAGTGCGGCCTGAGTTTGCGAGAACAAGCAAAGTGCGACCAGGGAACACTGTCATAGGAGCAAAGGCCCTAAACAGTCTTCATGCTAGAATAGAAACGATGCGGCTGGATGGCGCCGACATTCCAGAAACAGACGTTAAATCAGACACAGTACGTGTCTATTAGAGCTCGGGCTTAACGTTGCTCCACAGCGTTCCGAAGCACGTGTGGTCGACGGCGTCTGTGGCCGACGCTGCTACGTTCACCTAAAATAACGTGGACACAGGATTCTGTCCTTTGATAAAGGTCAGAACCTCCATAGCACAATACACACCTGGATTCACCTGAATTGAACACGAACAGAAGCCTAATTGCTCAGATGGTGCTTCCAGGAGAAACTCACAAGGAAGAAACTTGAGAGGAAGAAAGAAGGGAGAAAAGCAGGATTTGGAAAGTATGTAGGAGTAATGAGCATTTGAATGTATGAATCAATAAATCAACAGTCTGCAGTGAACAAGGGAGGCAGAGGGAGTAAGAGGGGGAGTGGTCCATAGAGAATCTGCCTGGGCCTCAGGACGGAGGTAAAACTATTCAGTAGAACAATGGGCTTCTGTGTCTCTATCTCAGTATTTCCAGCTACTTCAGCTTCCCCTGTCTATACATAGAAAGCGCTTCATCTAAAAAGGAGACTTCTGTCTTTGGCTCATTTGTTGTGTTGTCTTTTATTTTATTTTTTTTAGGAGGCTAAAGAAATCCTTGCATATTGATCGTTTGCTCTCTCAAACCCCTTTCCACCTCTTTGCTACACTTTGAATTCAGCTCAACTTCTTTCTCCCTCCCCTCGCTCCACATGCTCATATCACATTATTCATTTCTTCCTCGCATCTTTCTGTCTTGCTCAACGCCCCCCCTCCCCTCCTCCCACTTCTCTCACCACTTGTTTATTGATTCTCAAGATTAAGAATTCCTAGGGTGGCGGATTGTAACACACAAGCATCAAATTATTTTGGGGTGTGCTTATTTGCCTTTCCCTTGCATCTATTTGGCCTGTGTCTGTAGACAATTATGCCTACCCAGCCTCAGACTCAGGTGCTAATAATGAAGGACAAATAGAATCATATGTGTAAACTTCCCCCACTGATGAAAATTTATATTAACTTTCTGCCACAGTAAACAGAGCTGCATAGCTACACCCTCCCGAGAGGATTGACGAGATGAATTTGCTCGCTCCTACCCCAGGAAGAAAGCCTGTGGAGGAGAGAGGAGAGGTGGTGGTGGTGGTGGGAGGGGTTTAGGGAGGGGGGGGGGGTGTAGCTCCATTGTGTAACCTCACACTTATTTTTCCACTAACAAAGACAAACCCCGGGTCTGTTTTGCCCATCACAGATAAAGTGTGTGTGTTTAAGTCTGTGAGAGGGAGCTGAGTAGTGCATATGCACCAATATGTACGTGTCTGCTGAGAGGCCGAGAGCCCACGCCAGCAATAACAGAGAGCACGGCCTGCTGCTGTTCCCTGCAACCCCTCACATTCGCTAACGTCCCACCTCCTGCTGTTTTCACCGTGGACGTTATTTATCTGTTCTAGTGAGGAAGAAGCCTTCCAGCTGAACTTTACCACTAAACTTCTTTCACTTGAAACGAGACTGTCTTGTCATGTATTCTCACCAAATATTATCCGCTCTGAATGCTGACTACACTTATTCCCAAAATAAAAAAACGTACTTTCTCATAAAGCCTCTGCACACCCTACACGTTGCAAATTCTTAGTGCATTTTTTCTGTGACGTGTAATTGTGTGTATGCGTTTGTTTGAGGCAGAGAGTGCGTGTGTGTAAGATCAGCTGTTCTCTTTGCAAGAACAAGGTTAGAATGAGGTGTGAACAGGCCACACACACACACACACACACAAATGTGCACCTACTTCCTGCATTACACGCACACTTTTTCCTTCCCGAAGCGCTTCATTTCCCCTTTAGGTGATTATGATCCCTCTCCTTTACGCAGCTCCAGGCGAGTGTAGGTCACACAGTTGGATGAATACCTGCTATGAAATGCTGCATTTATGCCAGCATATGGTACGCTTAGGAAAGGCACTGAGTCCAGCAAAAAAACTGAAATTGCTGGGACAGTAAGACCTCAACTGCTTCCACCTAGTTGCTTATACGTAGAATGCCAATTATCTTCCACAGTGACAGTATGACACTACCTAAAAAATAACTATATGCCTACTGCAGCTACTTGGTCAGCTGTATCTCAGAGCAAACTAGTTTCGTCATCATGCTTGTCAGAGGATCAGACGCGGAATGAAGTTGCTTCTCATGGAGCTTGTGTCTGTCTTTGTTGACAAGGTCTTATTAAGAGGCTCCCACTGCAAAAACATGGCCAGAGGCTACTAGCTGACTGCAGCACCAAAGTGCAAGCAGAGGAGTTGCAGAATGTCAATAGCAATGGATGGTACTGGAAGGATGAATGGTCTGATACAAATGTGTTCAAACCTTAACTTCTCTTAAAGGGAGCTGCATTTTGGTGTCTTTAAAATAAATAGTACGAACGCATCACATTTACGCTACATACAAAGTCTGCACAGGAACACGGATGATTGTGAAGAACGGAGGAATCTATTCGAAACTACTGTCATCAATCTGGAAGTGCACAGTGTACAGTCAGTGTAGTGCATCTGTCTTGGGAGCTCTGCTGTTGCAGGTCAATAATGTGAGTGACTTTCTGTCTCGTCCCGCAGCTTTTAAGTGCTGAGTTAACCCCGATGTGGAGTCAATGAGAGAGCACCTTGACCTTAGCCACAAATGACCTCACTACATTTGCTGCGAGGCTTTCACTGAATGTTAACCACTAACAAAAGACACATTAGAGACAGTAAGAATCTACAATATCACGATTAAATATAAAATAATTAATTCAGGTCTCTTTATTATTAAAGTATTCTATTATTATTATTGTGTGATAACTTTGTCTTGCCGTTACCCCCCAGTCTGCTCGGTCAGTTTGCTCTCCGCCAGTGGATCTGCCTGTGGAAGGGCCATGGATCACATCCACTCTCCTCCTCTTTGCTTTTATACCGTACCTTTCCCTCTGCTCCTCCTCTCTCTCCCTCTCTCTCTCTCTTCCCTCCACCCGGCAATGCACCTTGGTGGTTGTCTTGTGAATATTCCAATTACAGCGATGTGTGTTTGACCTTTAAGTGAGCTGTAGAAGATATAGTTTTCTGCCTTCCACTCTGACACCCCGCGTCTATCAATCAGTGTTCCACCACGCTCACCAGAACAGGCTGCTATGCTGAGCCGGCTCTGGTAAAATGTGTTTGTGTGCATATGTTTTATTGTATGTGTGTGTGTGTGTGTGTGCGTGAGAGAGTGAGAAAGAGATAGAGAGAGGCCGCTATCACAGGCGCAGGGTGTAAAGGTAGGAAAAGAAGCTTGGAGAGTTCCAGTGATAAGAATGTAAAAATGCATGAGCTTTGTGTGTCATTACATAAATGTATACCACATACACATAAACACACACATAGGAGGAGAGGGAGAGAGATGTTAAGCATTTTTTTATCTGCCACCAGGCTGACTGAGCCTTACTTTCATAAACAAAGCTCTCCCCCCCCCCAACAGCATCCTATATCACGCTTCTGAGAACAAGCAGGCGTGAGCAGAGTCATACTTCTTTAGTTTCACTCTTGTTCCGCGCTCTTTTCCAAAGGGCTAATCTACATCTTTCATTGAATCAAGAATGGAAATTCACAAGGAATGCTTCTTTTTCAATTTCATGCTGAAGTAGCTCAAGTTAGTGGATGTAATTTCTCCTAACAAGAAAATTTATCACTCTGTCGCACACTTATTCCGCCTATGTGAGTAAAAAGGCTTCCTTTCTGCATTTTTTTTCTTAAGCTTTGATAAATGTGCCAAAAGCATGATCACTCCCTTCGTAGCACTCCATACAAGGACAGAACAATTACAGTGGCTATTAAAAAAATAAAAGCTCTGGTTGAAATATGTATGAAAGATAAATGACATATCATTTAGCACTGCGGTGAAGGCATTACAAAATTAAGCAAAGACTAAGCCAAGAGGGGTGGGGGTTGTTTTACATATATTGTAGGGAGTCGGAGAATTATGTCATGGTCCAGAGCTTGTTGGCACACTGATAGCTGACACAGAGATAAAGAGCACAAAGTATGGAAAAAAAAACAAAGTTTCCAGTTATTTTGAGAAGGATTCTCTCCCCACACAGTTAAAACTTCTTCCAACAAAGTATTATTTTCTCGCAGTGACTGAATTTCTGGGAAAGGCTAACGATGCACACACACACAAAAAAAAAACTCCCGCAAATTCATTTGAAGTTTTGTTCAAATTCTGATTATCACGTTTCACGCTGCATTGGATGATGAAGTCCAAACAGGTGAAAAGGAATGTAGGAGGAATAGTATCGCTGGAACAATACCACGCATGGCCAAGCCACCAGGCTAATGTATATTTATCATGTAAACTTCTGATAAATACATATGCAGAAACAATCAAATCTGGGGGTTTCCATTGGAAGATTTTGCACCATTGACTCAAGCGTGAAACCAATATCAGCTTAGTGTCTAGTCAAGCTTGAAGTGCCGAGCCTAGCCCACAAAGCATGTTCTGCATATGCTGGTGGGTGTCACTTTTATCGGGCCGGAACGAGCAGCTTTGCAGTGCTATCGCTAATCAATTCGCGCGAGTTACGTCCCCCAGTGAGGGTAAATAAGCAGCGGTTAGGTCCTGATGAGGAATGGCAGGCTGTTAGAATGGGAACATAGGCTAGGAGAGAGGTGGCCCCGTCTATCTCTGCTGCAATGCATTACTGGTGTGACTTCCCTCATTAACCCTGAGACTACAGCACGTGTTTTTCTCCATATCTGCCCCAAACAAATATTCAGTTTCAGCATCTGCCTAAAGGACTTGATTGTGAGTAGATTTCTATTCGTAAATCACCTCTCCGGACTTGATAAACTGCGTGTCAAACTGCTGTCTCCATATTCACATTAAAATATGGCAACTACACGTGTGACATTATCATAAAGTTGTCCTCTGAATGACACAGATGTCAGTCCACCTTGTGAGGGCCTGACCTTGACTGATACTCTGTAAAACCCAGCAGCTTCAGCTCTAAAGCCGACGGTGAAGAGAGCCAAAGCCTGCACTAAGTGACATGTCAGTCAGTTCGTCTGGTTAGGGCCTTCAATTCCCCACGGCCTGGGCTTATTTACTGCATTTGTATGAAAAGCTGTGAAGAGGAGAGGGCTGAGAGCCTGGCTGGCTCTCTTACATATGTATACAGTGTTTGGAGGCAGTGCGCAGGGAGCATCTTCCCTTGCAGCCTGATAGCAGTACTACAAACAACCTGGGAGAAGGATACAGCCATTTATATATTCAGAAATGGGTCAGGGATGAAGGTAATGAGAGCAGCACTGAGTGTACAAACTGTGATGATACCTGGAATAGCATTAGGGTGACATCCTACTTCTTGCTAGTCATCTTCTTAACCAGATTTGAAGTCATTTTAACATTAGTTAGAGAAGAGGACGGGGGCACACACACAACAAACCATCAGGCAGGCGTTTCAGAGTCTGATTTGTTACTATTCATGGCTAAAGCGGAGAGGAACTGTAATACTAGACATGCTTGTTAAATTCACAACACTCCAAAGCTGCCTTCTAGCAAATCTTGTCTTTTGGTTGTCAGCTTAAGACACCCCGGCATATGCATATGTAGGACTTTTAAGCTCTGTTAAATGGATACCGGCGTCGTGGCCTCTCAAATGACTGTAAGCCACTTGCCTTTTTTTTTTGGGGGGGGGGGGGGCAGGGAACCAACAGGGAAAGCAGGCGGCAGTGCGTGCATGCATTGGAAAGCTCCATCCTCCTCTTTACTCCACATTAGAGCCAAACAGACACATTTACATGTATGTATTCAGGTTGTGTGTGACAGTTACACTCCACGCTGCCATATTAACGACCGGCACTCTGTTTAAGCCAATGACAGCGGAATGGCAACAAACAATGACAGAATGCCTGTTTTCAATTGTGAGGCCATGAAAGATGATGCGCCATTCACCACCAAGGCAGTTTGTAAATAAATTATTGTGGAGGGTATTGAGCTGAAGCAATTGCTCAGTCCCCTCAGACTATGTGCGAGCATGTTGCGTGCTCGTATATGTGTTTGCGCCGGTGTGTGTGTGTGGACTTATAGATCCAGTGCCATTTATTTCCCAGGGCTGGAGCGGGGTAGTTAGGGAGACGTAAAAGGAAATGAGTTGTGAAGTGGCCATTGATCCCGGCTTGCATCAGGTTGGCTAGAGACTCCAGGACTATTGGCCACAGTGTGTGCTCCTGAATGGCTGTCGCTTATTTACACTGAGGTGGTTAACCCCGGCCCAGTACATTTATCAGTGGGCTGATGCGCTGCACGGCAAAAAGGGAACACAAAAAAAGAATAAGATGAAAATTGGGTTAAAAAAAACAAACTTGACTAATATTTGGTTTCTTAGGAGTAAAAAAAAGTTTGTCCGAGCAAGTAATCTGTACACACACGCGCGCAGAGTGACGTGTTTGCTTCTACCTGTGCTGCCCTCAACCTGTAGACCACTCTGCACAACTGCTTGAGCATAAAATAGCCTTAAGTGGGGTTTTTTTTTCCAGCAGATTTCACTCTCATCCTTCTTTTCTCCAATTCCTCCGCCGCTGCCTCTGCAACTCTCTCACCGTCCCTTTCTCCTCGTCTCTCTTTCAGCCCTTGCAGCTTGACATTTCGCCACGCTCTCGGGGGACTCCTGAACGAAATGGAGTTACTGGGAGAGCGCCACTGCAAATTCCAGGAGGCCACATGTAATGTGTCTTAAACATAGATGGACAGCCCAGGTTTCAAGGAGCTGAAGAATGAGACGGAGAGGAAGAAAGGGGGGAAACAGGAGTCAGAGGCAGAGGAGGAGGAGGAGGAAGAGGTGGCATCTAGATAGATAATAGAATAATACTGTGTTTTGTCTGGGGAAGGGTGAGCAAACAGTAGCCACGCTGTCATTCACACCCTGTATCTTTAGTGTCATCAAAAAGTGGAAAACTACAGACCTATATGTCACAGGCCTATATGTGCTATTCTTTAGGGACCGTCCGCCAATAGCCTGACTTGAAATAAAAAGAATGATGGCTTTCATTGTAAATAAGGCGGACACGAGTATTGCCTTGGAAGAGCTGTCTTTTCCAAAGACATACACCACATGCCTCTTCCCTAATGCTTCTCCAGCTCCTACAGAAAACCCTTATCTTCTCACAGATGATGAAGGGTAACAAAAGCTTCCTTTATGAAATCGTTTATATTTCAGCGGAGGTCTTTCTCCTGTCCTGAGAGGTGATTGATGCGTCAGGCCAGGGCCAGTGTCTTATTTACACAGTTGAGTGGGGCAATCTCAGGCTTGAAAGATAAACCTAATGAGCTTCTTTGTGTAAGGGTGCAAATGAGAGACACTACCCCCCCCCCCCACCCCTTTTCCCTTCCCTTTTCCATCCAAAGGGACAGTCTGGGTGATTAGGCCTTTAAATTATACTCAAGGGCAAAGCCTAGATTTGCATCTTAGGTGTGTGTGTGTGTGTGTGTGTGTGTTCCCTCTGCTACAGGGAAGCAGATAGAGGCAGGTGAAGGGCAGAGGGAGAAAGACGCTGGAGGCTCGTTGATGGGAGGAAACGGTAGGCGAACTCTGTGCGCCAGTCATTTTAGAGAGAGCGAGTATTTACCTACACTAAACAACAAACTTGAGTTGTTGTAGGAGTGAAGTGAGCTCACATCTGTCAAATAAGCGCACACACACACACACACACACACACACACACACACAGTCATTCTTTCCTTTGTCTGTGGGGTAACTTTCTCCCTAATGACTTTCATTTTGGGTGGAATTTCATTTGCCCCTAAACCCTAAATATTACCCATCACTTGCTGTCAGATTCCTCATACCTTCTATTTCCTCCAGCTAAACAGCTAGGAAGGCAGGTTAATTGCTGTCACTCTCAAGTTGGACCACTGCCTAGCTCTCGTGTAGCGACAGGGGTACGATAGTACGATGGCACCTAGGCGCACTTATTGTAATTTATGTTAAAATGCGGCAGTCATTTAAATGGGATTGGATAGTTTGCATTTTGCTGCATCATATGCCTCGGGAAAACACTAATACGCACACCTTACCAGTTTACCAACATGTAAATATCCGCCTTCTGCTCTTGTAAATGGCACAAATGTAAATAAATATTTGTCATAACAAACAAGCAGAGAACCACGTTTCACAAAAATAAATAATAAAAGGAAAACAAACAAGACTAGGTTTACTGAATAACAGGCATTTTCCAACTTTACTTTCAAGTTATTGAGTGTTTCACAAAGGTTTAGTGACACAAATTTGTCCCCACAGAGTATCTCGTTAAATGATTTACATGGCAACAACATATAAACCATGGTCTCCATATTGTTCTGCATATCAAGGGGCAGCTGTCCTGAGTATTGACCCTCTGTCAGGATTAAGTCTACAGACCACTGTAATCAACCAACAGGCTCCCAGTAAGAATGGAATAGACTTTATATAGAAATACAAGGCACCCGTGTACATTCATGACAATTTATAATGTTCAAACATAAGACTTTCTATTAGTAATAGGAGCTCAGCAGTTTTATTTGCTCTTTATTTTTAAACATGAGAGCTTTTAAAGTCATCATTTTCGCCTAGTAATTAATGTTGAGCAACATTCATCATTTGCTCTGATACATATCTGCAGCTGGCAAATTGCAATCAGATACAGTGGGTATCTAATCTGTGATCTCAAATCAAATTAGGTCTATTTAGACAACCTTGGGAATGGGGTGATGAAAGCCTGACAAAAATTAAGGGCTGGAAATTCAATTGTGGCACTATGGTTATTATTCAGATACATGGATAACAGGGTGTGTGGCTTTCAGCCTGAACACAATGACCTGGATAAATGACAAAGAAACAGCACAGGTTACGTTCAGGATCTGCAGCCTATTAAAAACATGCATTATTTGTTTTGCTAGAAAACAAAAAGCTCCACAAACTATATTTGAAAATGGAAAAATTGCTCCTGTGTGCGTCTTGATCTGTATAAGCCTTTGGCCCAATCTAAGACGACGGGACCTTAAAATGCTGCTTTTCTAATTATAGCTGCAGGTGGTATTTTGGAGCTGCTAGGTAATGGCAGAACCCAGAGGCATAGTGGAGAATTCATCAGTGCTTATTATTAATCATTCCCCCAGCAGCGTGATGAGAGACTGGAGCATCTATACCCACTGGACCACTCAATGTCATTCCAAATATGGGTGGAAAATTACACCCAACAGCCTTCCTTCAAAATGGACTCGGAGCAACCGCGGACTGGAATTTTTCTTATCTGCACCCAGGTGCATAAAAAGGTGCACGGACAGATGCATGCAGACATGACTGCACGACATCTATGCTTCATACGCACACATGCGAGCTGTCACTCACTCACACGCACCTGCAAACATCACAGTCGCCTTCCACAGACGAGCTCACAAGCGTGTTTTCAAAGTAGCACTGCTCTGTGTTAATAGATATATGTAAAAAAAACAACTGATCTTTTGTCTTGTGCCTTGGACTGCACTCTCTCCACCAAAGAGATGCAGCGTGAGCGCACCACAGGAAGTGTGTGTGAAGTTAACAGCACAGGACCCCTGCTTTAAGATACCTCCAGAGACCTGTTAGCTGGACTGCTCATTTCAATGTGTCTGTCTCTGGCTTAGCAGAAGGAAGCTCTAGTAGGCTCATACGGTCATACACCACTCTACCACCCCACTCACCACAGCAGCTTTTAGCCATACGTCCATCTCCGAAACTTAACTAGACAATTCATGCTCATGGTGCTCTTGTCTTTTTTTTTTTTTATTACAGGAGACGTATAATTCATGTCACAACCTGCTAAAAGGTACAATCAAACTTCCTGACATGAATGGTCTCTTGTGCAGTTTAACAGGATCTTTGAATTTCTGTTTGGCCAAACAGCCTTCTACCCACCCACACCTTCAAATGGAAAAGAGTGATGAGGATTGACCCCAGTCAGGTGTGTGAAGAGTCGCACAGTGGCCACAGTGCAGCCACCAGCAGGGCTACTGGGGTTGTGCTGTGGATGGAGAGATGTGGCGAGGGTATGGGGGTAGATGAGGTAATGCTAGGGGGGCTGCCGAACATGCTTCACTGAATGCACCCACACCCTTAGTACACACACACACACACAGAATCACAGCAGCAACTATTGTACTGGCCTGACCAAACTGACTACAGGGCTTCAGCTGCCTGCAAACACACACACACACACACACACAAAGACACAGAAATCCAGGCTTGCATGAAAATTCCCATCAAGCCAAAAGGACATCACGCATCATTACAAACCCACGGCGCTGTCCCCCACCCGCCCCAAAGCACGGCCCTCCGACCTCATCTCCCACTGCTCTTTTGGCGAACTGTCAAAGCCATCATTCACCGTAAAGAGACACGAGAGACACTTGACTCCTTAACTCTGCTGGGGACTGACTTTCACAACTCCTGCCCCCCGAGCAGCACTCCCACAACCCGCTCGCAGCTTATTTACCCTCGGCTTGTTGAAACAAGGACGAACAGGATCAGTAAGTGAAATAGGAAAAGTTAAATAGATTAAAAAATAGAGCATCAGATATTTAAAAAAAAAAAGTGGAGTGAAATGTGCACAATAAATAACCAACAATGAAGAACAACACTATCAAGTCAATCAGACACATCGAAAGGATTTTCTTCCTATAAGAAGATACTGTGTGCAAATGAGTCTCTCCAAAGTGTCCCGGCCAAAGGTTTCTCTGCCGCTGGTGGGTCTGTGACTAGAGCGCCTGTGTGTGTGTGTGAGCCTCCAACTAGAGCCGAGTTAGGAGGCCCTCTTGTGGATACAGCACTGCCATGACAGACACACACTCATGCACACACACTACCCAAACTAATCAGTACGATGCTCCAACATGCACATTTTTCTCTTCTCACACACTCTTACACACACACACTCTTATATGTGTGTGTGCATGTACGCGCACACACACACACACACACACACTCTCTCTCTCTCGGCCTCACACAGCTCCCACAAAACTCACTCTATACAAACTTGAGATGCAAGATCAAAACAAACCAAAAACAGCCAAACCAACCAACAGCATCTATAACCAATAATAACTATTACTGTAAAACATTTTCAACACTCTGCATCACCCACAGCTTCAGGGAAAATGCGCCGCCAGCTCAACAAACAAGAACATTTACCAACAACACAAACAGCCGATTATATAAACAGTGATTTTTTTTCCCTTTACTAAAAAAAGCACCAAAAAACAAGCAAAAACACACAGCCTAATATCTCATTGTGCCTCCCGTCTATGAAGAAAACCCATGCGCTGCCTGAGAAGAGAGCAGAGCAGAGCAGAGCAGAGCGGGAGAGCGAGGGGAAAAGAGAGTGAGAGGAAGAGAGAGCGGCAGAGAGACGAGACGGGGGAGAAACACAACTTACCTGCTGTTGTTGCAGATGCAGCAGCTCGACTGTGCTTACTTCGCTGCTCGTGTCACCAGCGCTTGATCTCCCATCTCTACTGCCAGCCTCTAATTGGCTGCTGCTTAGGGTGCTCATTCCATTTTGACTCATTGAACTGTTGCTTATTGTCTCTGTGGCCGACTCCTGCATCATCATGATTTAAAACCTAGAAGTGATTAAGAGGCACCGGTTAGGGCTCTTCTTGTTACAATTCCCCCCTTTTTCCCTCCTATTTTTTATTTTTTTTTTAACGCTTCCATTATCAAGCCCTCAGTCTCCCTCTGCAAATTAAAGCATTTAAAGAAGAGGGAGGGGGTGAAAGGATAAGGGGGGAGATGCAGGAGGAGCAATTATGCATTCATTGTGTAAATGAAGCAATACAAAGAGATGCACGTCCTGGCGCTGTTCGTAACAGGACGGGATCCTGAATGTGGCCATGTTTTTATCTACTAAAATATGGGCATAAATCAAAGCATCGTGCTCAATGCAATAAAGATTTATTATTTTCATCATTACCATTTATAACGAAAATACATTTGTAGGAAATAAATAAAATGACATGCCTTCCACAGCTGAGCATCTGCTTGCTTCTTAACGTCTCCATTACACTTTACACCATCGAGGCGGCACTCATAAAAAGCAGAACCACAGGCACTCCTAAAATATTTGGCGTCTTGCAGCTGTCAGACTTTGAGCGTGGGGCATCTGAATGAAGTCGCCTAATGACGCAAAGCTAATCATGTAAAATTAAAATTTGGTGGTGGAGATAAGGAGGAGGCGCCAAATCACACGGCGCAGAGCGGGTGATGAAGACTATAATGGCTTTGTCATCTTTGCTGTGGCTAAATAAAATCTGCCTCGCAGGCTTCCATAGAGGCAGGATGCTCATGTCATTTATTGGCATGACTCCTTCTTTCTGTTTTCTTTAATCAAACCTCAAATAGTAATTTATTTTGTGACATTTAGGAAAAAGAAATCACTCCCTCTCTCAGCGGGACACAATTAAGCCAGATGTTGAGCTGCAATCAAACTCGATGGGGCACAATTTATAATCCAAGTCATAATTTAAACAGTACATACATACAACATTGTGAATTACTTCTATCAGCACGTGTAAGATACGGAAAACTGGTGAGAGAGAAAAAAAGAGTGAAGAGAAAGGGGGGAAAACTATCAGGAATATCACTAATGATTGTGCTAAAAACAGCATAAATTATGCATATAACCTTCTCTCTCTCCAGTAATAAATGTTTTATCATTTTCCCTTGCATTTAATGCTCTGTACCTTCACTGGGGCAGATAAGGGCCCCCAACCAACATCACTCTTACAATAAATAAAAGACACTAAAACCGAGCAAACGGACACTCAAAATTCATTCATGAATTAAGGGGTTTCTGCTGCATCCTTCTGGAAAATAATTATTTGACTATTTAAAATTTAATTTGCAGAAAATGTAAGACAATTAATATTTTAAAGGGTAAAAAAAATAAACCTATCACTACCTTACCGAGAGGTTTGCTTTCTAAGGCTAGGTGGCATACCATTAATTCAACTGCACTTTTACATTTAGAATACAAAACATTTTACCGCTTCTTTTTTTACGTGAGGAACCTAACGACACACACGCAACAAAAGTGGGATGAACGATGATTACGTTTGTGTGTGTGCATTTGTTCCCAGCCCACTGGGGCACTGTGTGTATTCTTTGGCCAGTAAATACGGTTTTAATAGAAGTATGTGCACGTCCTTCACCGTGTTTGTGTTTGTGCGCTTGACGTCGGGCAGATACAAGACAGGCCTTAAAGGATGTCCACAGCCAGGATAAACAGGATCCAGGCAGGGAGAACAAACAGGGCTGAGCTGTTACACAGAGCAGGGCGACAGCTGCCCGGGACACAAGTAAATAGGGAAGACGCCAGGACAAGGCGTGCTTGTGAACAAACAGGCCCCTGTTTAACACTGCACCGCTCTCTACTGATGGAGAGAGACACAGAGAAAAGACAGAGAGAGGGGAGCGGAGAGGGTGGGGGTGACGGAGTGAGTGAGAGAGAGAGAGAGAGAAATGAGAGAGTGAAAGAGAAAGAAAAGGAGAGTGAGTGGGAGGGAGGAAGGTGGCGTTGGGGCGAAGACTGGCACAATGTGACATCCAATCCGGTGATGAATCTCAGCATAAGAAATTCAAGGCTGCAGTCGAGATCAGCCGGCTAATAAGTATTCAAATGAGGCATAAATTTTACATGCCCAATGTTTAAAATATTCAGAGAAAGACTGTCTGATTGCCTTTACTACAATTTTATGAACATTCTAATGGAGCCTGGATCTCTCTTTTTTCTGCTTCCTTTCTTGGACCGGCGATGAATGTTCAGAAAACTTGGAGATATACGAGACAAGGAAATAAGGATTTTTAATAACATTTGAATGCAATGCAAACTACTGTGGAAATCAGAGGAAAATTGCTACTTTGATATTAACAAACCAATGAAATCTACTTCTAATGTGCTTATATATGATTATGAATATATTAAACATAAATGCAATATAAATAAAAAAGTTAAAAAAAGGAAATCATACTTTATATCTTAAAGTACAACTAAAAAAAATCAGAGGCACAATTCCAATCTGTTATACAAACAATAAAAACCCAATTCCCAGATTAATATCAGTGCTGTAATCTCCCCTCCCTCCTCCAAAATAAAATATGTGCAATATGTCTAACTGCAACATAATGATAATGCAGATATATGCAAAGTATATTCGCAGAGATCAGATGGTGCTTTAACCTTAATGACAGCGGTGAGATAAATTAATTAGCCATCTAAAGGCGGCATTCAAATCTGCCAATTAGAATGTCAATTAGAAACACAGTCAGGCTGCAATGATGAGCGGACTACCGAGCTGTGGATCTGACTGTGGGGGTGATAGGTCTGTCATAGACAGACGCGCACACACACACACACACACATACTCAAGAGAGACACATAGTGACTATTTTCAGCACCTGAGGGTGTGACCGTAAGTGTGTATCTATTTTCGTGTGTGTGCGCGCCTACCGCAAGTTCTCCGTGCCCTACACCCTCCCCCGGAGGGGTACCAGCCCTGACCCCAGCTCAGCCTGTCCTAAACCAACTGGGTCGGAAGAAGCCACACCACCCCCCAGCTACAATATTGACTCAGGCCCTTGCTCTGATCTCCGGCAGCGGTAATGCCACCGTGAGGCTTCTGGCTTCTCCCCACACATGTCTTTGACAGCCTATAAATTGCCAGTGTCCTGCATTTCAATACACCTGCTATTTGATGCTATTTCCTTAAGCCATAATCTTCCAAGAAAGGAGAACCTAGACTACTTTTTATGATGATCGGAAACTGAGAGGAAAGCTGTTATTGGCCTGGTAATACGCTGGTAATTCTGTAGCTGTATACTGCAGCTATGGGGAGGACGATGATAGTGATACTAAG